>CM073495.1:65764500-66967500 GCA_037074585.1 Biancaea sappan
CTAGACCTTAGTAGGCATGCTTGTCTAATTATACTGCACATAATTTTCTCAAATTCCTAAATATTTCAAGGGATCTTCAGATGAATTCATTGACGCCAACATTCAACTTGCCTTGGCTGTTGTGAGAAAGCTCCGGGAGAAGAAGGAAACCAGAGCTTGCATAGTAAGAAGATACATTCTTTTCTTCACTTCTCAATGAATAAGTACTTGTTTTCACTTTAAATTCTTCTTATTATTTGGAGAAGATATGATTATTTTTTTGTTCTAATTGAAGGTATTCCCTGATAAGCCAGAAAAGCGCAGGGCCTCTCAGTTGTTCAAAGCAGCTTTGGATTCAGTAATGGGAAAAAATCATGATAACTATTTCCTCCAACTTTTTTGTTATGTTTCTAGATGGGCAAACACTGAATGAAGTCCAATCCAAAGCATCACTTGTATTCTTTTGAATTGGCCCAACTAATTGTCATTGTCAGAAAATTCTTTCCAATAGTATCCTTCCAAGTCCACTAATTATCAACAATTGACTGGCATTGATTCAGACAAAAGATCTCTTCCTTATATCAAAGTCTTTCTCGTTTTAAAGTGTTATTTTTATTGTGCTTCAGATTGATGGCATCACCATAGGTTCTCTGGATGACATCCCCGGTGGACCTCTCACTTCGTTTTTCAGATCTGTAAGAAACACCCTTGATTTTGACTTTGAAGATGAAAATGAAGGCAAGTTTTTTTTTTTTTTTGGAAAAAATAATTAATGACTGCTTAGGTTGTGATTGGTGGGAATTAAACTGCAAAGGTAGAAATGAAGGAATAAGAATGAGGGATATATCTAGATTTATTTTGTTTTAAAAGACCTTGTCAAGTTTCACCTTCACATTTCACTCCTACCAAGTGCACCCTTATTCTAGAGGTATATATTGGTGAATGCTGACATTGAGTGTAGTTCTGTATCACCTGTTCATGATTAAATGAATTAGTTTGACACTTCCCTTTCTCACAAATGCAGCTCGTTGGCAGTCTAGTGAGCCTCCATCACTGTATATATTCATTAACTGCAGTACCCGTGAACTGGCTTATATAGAGCAGTATGTGGTATGGTATCTTTGCCATGAAAGGTTTTGTAAACCTTTTTTATTTCAAACCCTTGACATGCTAATGAAAATTTCATAAAATCATTGTCACTTATCTGCATTGGTCTATTCATGGCTTAACTGGTATTGCCTTTTCTCGCAAGAAAAATAAAATGGCTGGCAAAACATATGTGCAGTTCTTAATGAAAGTAACTATTTATGACTTAACAGATTATACTATACACTGTCTTTGCCAGGCTGCTTTTGTATGATGTATATCATCAACTGTTAGTCTGTTACTGCTTGGACTGTGCAGGAAAAATTCGCTATTTCAATGCCAACACTTCTGTTTAATCTTGAACTAGACACACTGCGGTATATTATGTGCCATTTTTTTTAGTTTTGATTTATGCTTAAATCCTTAAAATATGCTTATTATTGACAGACTATAACTGTGACTTTACAGGGCTGATTTAGGCCTTCTGGGCTTCCCACCCAAAGACTTGCACTATCGCTTTCTTTCTCAATTCACTCCAGTGTTCTATATTCGAATCAGAGAGTATTCAAAGGTACCATCTCTTCACTTAATCTTGGCTAGATATTGATCCTTCATGCAATAATGACCTTTGCTTGTTTCCTTACTCTATTCTTCAGACAGTTGCTGTTGCTCCTTATGTTGTCAATTACAATGGAGCAGTGTTTCGCCAGTACCCTGGTGGGCATTTTTTTTTTTTTTTTAAATCAAGCATTGATTTGGATCATATTATTGGTCATTTCTCCATTTTCTTTGACATTGACTAAAAATGTTATCGGACCTCAACTTTATGATATATTTAGGTCCTTGGCAGGTTATGCTTAAGCAAGCAGATGGTTCTTATGCTTGCATAGCTGAGAGTGCATCCCGCTTCACCCTTGGTGAAGTAAGTTCATAAATTTTACCTCATCTTTTTTAACTTTATATGCTTTCATGTTAATTTATTGGCTGATATAGGCCAAAGATGAATTGTTGAGGGTACTGGGACTTCAAGAAGAAGAAGGAAGCTCTCTACAATTTCTTCGAAGAGGCTACAAGGTCCACTCTTGTCAATGAACTAATCTTTTAATTTCAGGCATGTCTGTTTCTAGTTTTTTATGGTCATGTTATGTGTGTTTTCTTATTCTCCTCTAAGCAAAACTTTACGAGCCTGTGACCATACACTGGCATCTTTCATATATGTAGAATTTAGACCTCAATTAACTTATTGTGTAGAATGAATTCAAGTGTGATTGCACTTGATCCTTCTCTCTCTCGTCAGTGCAGTAAAATACAGTAAATATTCTTTATTGCCTTACCAAAGTTGGGTGCATGCTTACTCTATTATATTCTCTTTCTTGTACCATTTGTTTCTGAGAATGCACCGTTGTGTTTAATACAGTCATTTTTTATACATGATTGAGAAGTGCCGGAAATTCTCCTGGGTTTAACATTTTTTTAATTATTCTGTTAATCTTGCTCTTACTTGTGCAAGGCTCTACATCTTTTTCAGACAATCGTAATACAAGTGGATTAAGTTGATGCATGTACATCTCTTGGAAATTTTGTTTCCTGTCTATTTATTGCTCTTGCAGTCTAATTATGAGATCTTTTGTCTTATTCTTGGGTCATGTCTGTTAAAATCAGTTATAATTCTGGTTTCTGCATTGTGTGATAATGCAGGCAAGCACTTGGTGGGAAGAAGATTTTGATTTGGAAGCATCTTCTGCATGGCGGAGTTGAGCTCTACCTTACAAAAGCTGGTTTTGAATGCTCACACAAAGCACATGTCCTTTCTGTATTTATATTTTTTGATGTAATATTATTTTGCCTCTTATTTTTTTCTCTGTTTGAAATTCTATCTCCGTCAATTGTGGTAAAGAAACCTTAGACACAACCAGTGAGGAATCTGGTTAGATTATGTAAAGATATGATCCGATTATTTTGAAAAATCAACATTTTTATCTTGCACTGTTTCTTGTTCACATCTCTTTTCTTATCAATAACTAATAGTGAGAACAGAAAGGTGTACGAGATACAAATTGTTTGTCTATTCTTATAGTAAAAAATAAATTATATATATACGACTCACATGTGGAGCGCAGTACTGAGAAATTCAGCAAACGAAGTCACAAACAAGTTATTTTTACACGTCTATACATCAGTCAAAACTGTTCTCTACATGTGGATAGGGTAAAACACAGAGACAAAGCAACTAGTCTTAAGATTATATCTGCAAAACAATTATTATATAGACACGTCTATACATCAGTCAAAATTGTCCTATGCATGTGGATAGGGTAAAACAGAGAGACACAGCAACTAGTCTTAAGATCTTATCTGCAAAACACAGTTATCAATCACTCACGATCGTAAGCACTGAAATCAGGTTCTGGGGGCTTTTGGAGTGAACGAAGCCTATGACCACGAAGGGCTTTAGCAGCAAAGCGGGAAGCAATGATGGCTGAACCAAGTCCAGTCCTAAATGAACTTTCACTATGTGTAATCAAGGCTTTTCCATCATCATCAGAACCATAATCTGTTGGTTCTTCTTCTTCTGTGTCCTCAATCTGGTATATCTCTGCATTCTTCCTCTTCAAGTGCCGCCGCCACGCCGCCTGAATGAAAGTTGCAGCCCATGTTCTCCACTGTTGTGAGTAGAAACGGAAGGTCTGTTGCACCTGTCGGCTATGGAGGCGCCTGAATTGTGAAGCAACAAACTTCAACATCTCTGCTTCCAAAGCAAATGCCTCCACCTCATTGATAGCCTTTACTGTTCGAGTAGATGATGGCAAGTTAGCTGCAGATTTGGGGTCCAATGCCCAAGTTAATAGCTCTTCTCCACAAAAGTCGTTCTCTTTAAGAAGACCCCTGTTGAAAAATCCGCTTCTTCCGCCATCTGTGGTCACACTCTCTAAACGGCCACGTATGATGAAAAGCATCTCAACAACTGGGTCTCCTTCCCTAACAATGTATGTACCCTCTGTGTACAAACTGGGTTTCAAACGCTCACAAATAGCATCAAGCAAGCGTTCGTCCATGTTAGCAAATAGAGGAACCTGCATATAGTATGACATGTACACAAAACCCATGAGAAAAGGATTCAAATTCAGAATTAGATATATGACAGTATGTATACTTTAGGCTAGAACCTCATTTTGGTTCTCTATAGATAGTGTTTCTCACCTTGCCTCTAACAAGTCGTCCTCTCATTTATTTACAAGGGATTAAAATGAGAAATACCTTGTATGTGAAAGACCAAAATGAAATTTTAATTGTATAGTTTAGTTTATTACCCTTCTAACCAAATTCAAACAAAGATGGCGTTTGATATCCCTCCTTAGATCTTTTGGAAGACTCTGCACCAAGCTTTCTTCATCAACTCCTCGAGTTTCCAGCCACTTGTATTGGTCATATTTTCTCACTTTTTCCCTTAGCTCTGGAGGAAGCACGCGATGATGCATCCACTGCTCAGAGTCACGCCTTTTGATCCTCATTTCCTCAAGACGAACAGTCATTGATTGAAGGTAAGTCTGTTCAATTGCGTTATAACCCAAAGCTCATAACTACTATGCAACTTTTATAACTTCTTTACAGGTAAAAGTATTTTTTCTGTAACGTTTTACCTTGAGCTTTAATTCCTTCCCTAATATTTTTTTTTTGTACCAATTTTATCTCATGTGTTTTTTTTTGTTTCAATTTTGTCCCTAAAACTAATGTTATTAACAAAGTTGACAAAAAATGGTAACATGAAATTCTCCAATTGTCACATAGATTCTTCCAAATGACTTGTGAACTCTTTGATGTGACACATTAAACATTTAAACATTAATTTGGGGTGAAAGAAATAAATGAAAAGTATCATTTGGGACAAAATTGAAACTTAATCAAATATTTGGAATAAATAAAATTAAAATTAATTCGTATAACACGATAGTGGACATGTCACATGAAAAAATCCATATCAGCATTTTCATCCATTATGTTAATGACGTTAGTCTTAAGAACAAAATAAAAACAAAAAAAAATGTGAGATGAAATCGATATAAAAAAAAAGAGTTTAGAACAAAATTGAAACTTAAGACAAGGACGAAAAATGTACTTTTACCCTTCTTTATATGTATCTTTGTCATAAACAAACATTGCCATATGATTAGAACCTGATTTGAGAATTAATTAACATTAAATAATCATTCTCAACAAAAGAAGAATATCAATTATGCTTGCGTTTTTTGTTTACCTGCATTTTTCCAATCAGAAGAGCAATAAGGACAAGCCCCAAAACACATATGAATATGGAAAACAATGCCTCTCCAATGTAAGTACTAGTCTCAAGCCCCTGTCCAAGTGTGCTGTGAAAAGCAAAATAGAAGAAGGTGCTTAGGTTTGTAAAACTTGGGAAGATATAGCATTGTGCTGTGAAAAGCAAAATAGAAGAAGGTGCTTAGGTTTGTAAAACGTGGGAAGATATAGCATTCTGAATTGTACTGAAATTAAGGCATGCTTGGTCCACACAATAGCTAGAAAATAATTACAGAATTACCCAACAAGTTATAAGGTCAAGAGTTTAATAAGGCAAAAGTGTCAACATGTCATCTTACAGTGTTTACTCTATATTGAATCAAGTTCATATTTTTGATTTATAAATAGAAATGGAAATGAAATATGTTAATCTGAATCTTTTGACTTAATATATGTGAGCTTGACTTTTACATGAACATACTAACTGCTGCTACATTAGAAACTTCAAGCACAAGTATGTGCTGTAAAAGTAAGTAGCCGCTGGTGAGTATTAAGTTAGCAACAAAAACCCCTGCATGTTTTCTCAGGAAATTTTAAACAAAATGAATGGAAATAAGAATATTAGAAAAGTATTGATAAAAAAAATAATCAGACAGAGAATGAGATAAGAAACACACCTCACATTTTGCAGCCCCCACCAGAAACATAAACAGAATTTAGTCCACATATCTCTGGATGCAGTAATAGCAGTTTTTATAGCTCGATTGTAGATTCCATAATCGAATGGAGGGCCCTCCTCATTCTCTTTATCAATTCCACAGTTCTTGTTAAGAAATTCGTTTTTGACTTTACTCCAGGCATCATATCCTGGAATCTTAGTATTTGAATCCTTACAGTACAGGAAATGATGGTTACATCCTTCATTAGCTGCACGATCACAAGCTTGCTGCCAGCATGTGTCTATACGTTCAATAGCCAGTAAGTACCATGCAGCCCCCATTATCTGTGACACCAAACAACACAATCAGAAAAATGCCATCATTACTTACTCCTTGTCTTCATTCTTCAAACTTGTCTACAGGGCCATATATTGACACAATCCAGAATGCTGTATCTAGCACTTCAAAAAGCTAATCTTGTTAAGCTTGTCAAATTGGCTTGATTCAGTATTTGTCACCAATTCTCTGTTCTGGCCTTTATGCAGATGTGCGTACAATGAAGAAGCATGAAAAAAGACACCACATCAGACAATGGCTGAGGTGTTATCAAATGAAAGGGTGGTGCATTTACCCAATAAGTTTTTAATTTAGTACTGTATAACCCTCCATTGTTTTTTTTCATCATAAACCTTTACACTACTTGTCTATGCAGGCTAAAAAATGCCAAATTAACAAACAATACATCTAATATATCTTATTAAGAAACTCTTTTGATCCAAAACTGTAGAAGAAAATGACAAATTAGTCCATTATTTTGTCACTTATGATGATAGATCGAATGTATTTCTTTTCAATTTAGCCCTTTTTTTTTCACTGTGCATGGACAAGTAGTATTGGGGTTTAAGAAAAAAGTTAACGGAGAGGTTATGTTGCACAAAATTAAAAGCTTGGGGGGGAGGGGGGGGTTGTTGCCAACTTTTATAGTTGAGAGTCCTACCCATGTATCTCATCATTCGAACAAAAAGCCGTTACACTATTTACAAGTCAAATAGAACAAACACTTTGGTCCTGCCACTCTATAAACAAAAACAAGAAACACTAGCTCTTGAAACCAATGTTTTATGGGGGAAAAAAACAGATCTTTTTTTCTTAATGACACGTTCTGAGGTTATATTCAATCTTTTTGTAGATATTGTGTGGTTGATGACTGTTGGTAGAACTTGAGTTCCTGAGGAAGAGCATACTACATAAGTATATACATAGATATATATATATATATATATATCTCTCTATGGTGGGGCCTTATAATATTTTGTTGAGAGAATGACAGGTCTGTGCATAACATAAATGTTTAGAATATTGATTATTGACCAGCAAAGGGAGAATTGAAGAAGAAACATCATTTCATAACTTGAAAGAAGAATCACTTACATGACTAGCAAGCATATACCACATCAAGTAGTATGCTGCACCGATGAGTGCATTATCAGTGAAAACAGCAGCCGTCTTTTTAACTTCTGTTGCTAAAGGGATAAAGCGTGCAAATCTTGGAAAATATTGGAGGATTACCACTCTCAACAGTGTCGTTTTTGTTGCCAAGACTTCTAAACCTTTTGCTTTGTGAAGATAGTCCGCCACAACTATCTGCAGTAAACATCTACAAAAATGAATTTCCCTTATATGCAGCAAAAGGAGTATATTCTTTCTTTTTTTTCTTGATCATCTATATAATATTTCAACTTGCATACAAAGCTTTTAGTTTATTTCATTCACCTTGCATCTGTGATGCATTTAGAATACTTCAATCAAAATATATGGTGCAAACTATGTTGGGAGAGTAGAGAGTAAAAGAAGCCGTGGATAAAAGTTAGGAGAGTCTATGAAGAATTCCGCTTCATGAGAGGTCTTTTTCTCTAACCACTGGATCATCTTGATACTTTACACAAATTTCAAGGTGATCTCATGGCAAGAGAACTGGAACTCTCCATAGACTTACCTGTAATAGTTTGTCAAACCTGTGGCAGAGGCAGGACAGCCAAGAAGTCAACAATGAAGTAACGTCTCAGGTATCTCTTGGCGATCTGTCGAGGATCAATGACAAGTTCACCTCTTCCAAACACACGAGATGAAGGTGCAATATAAGCAGTCCTGAACTGGAAACCGATGCGGATGAGATAGATAGAATCAACAACTGTTCTGAGCACAACAGCAGTCACGGCCAGCTTATTATCAATGGAAAGGCAAAAGTCTGTGAGGTTGAAGTAAGGGAGATAGAAGAAAAGGGGGTCACAGGACACAGAAATGATACACAGAATCTCGAAAGCCTTATTCCACATGAGAAGCCTCTTGTCCTGAGGATCAAACACTTTGGTCTCGGAGACTCTCAGATCTTCTGGAAAAACTGACCAGGTGACCCCACTTTTTAGTGATCTCCCAAATGTTTTTAGGCCATCTGATCCCCTCTTCATCCCCATCCTGAAGGATTTTGATGCATTCTTATTAGTCCCACCTCCTCGATTGTGGAATGGCCTACCCTCTATGTTAAACCTCAGCTTCTTCATCTCACTTGTGTTAGGACTCTCTGAACTATTGGAATCAAGATCATTCAACCTATATCATCACCATTAAGTTAATGACTCTGAAATCTTATTCACTTTCACCATGGATGATGATCAATGCATAAGACTGGTGCATTCATTCTGTACCTCACGAATTTTTTACTCTGCCCACCAACATACTGTGACTTGTAACGGGAATTGAACATGCTGAAGAAAATAATAATCACGTCAACATCTGTCTACTATTTAACTTCCTGTCATATGACCAAGTTTTGTATGAATTCCTGCATTAACATGTTAATACTATCAACCTCAAAGCTATGAACTTCAAGGAGAAAAAAAGAAAAAATAATTCAATTATTTTGACATGTTAAACAAGCTCAATATATCCCTGACATAATCAATAATGCCATTGCCATATTCTAAGAAAATGATGACTCGAGCTCAATTCTGGGTACTTTTTTGTCCCTCATATGTCCCACTCAACATTGTTATTTCGGTACAATAATCACATTCATCAGCCAAGTATGACAGAGAGACAATATATATATATATATGCATTATTGAAATGCAATTTGAAGTTTTGTTTAGTGTCGAATACGTATTGCTATGATATGGCTTCAGTTTGAAGGTTCCAACAATCCCAACTCTGAAATTAACAGCGACAAAGAAAAGGAAAAGAAAATTCTCTCAGCTGAGTGATGAAAAACTGAATCAAATCGATCATAAATGTGTATAAATTAGAACATAAATTTCCGAGCACTTACGTGATTGCTAGAACATGTAAATTAGGGCCTGTAGAGAAAAGAAAACTCGAGGAATCTAGAGAGAGAGAGAGAGAGAAAAAAAATTATAGCAAGAGAAAGGTTTCACTAGATTTAGGAGGTTTAGATCGTTATAACCGTTATATGGGTCCCCCCAGATTTTCGTTTTACATGTCTGCCTTTGATAAACTTTTTTTTTTTGAAGAGAAGAAAATTTATGTCCTGGTGTTTTAAATGTTTTTAAACCAATCAAAATTTATTAAAACGGAAAGTGTCGATTTTAGTAAAACCTTTATTAGCTTTTGATTTTATCTTGAGAAAAATTAGCATATGTAGAAGTTTGTAGTTTATTTTTTAAGTCTATTTTTGGGAAATCAATACGAGGAAATCCATGAATAAATTTGAAGTTCAGTATTTTTTGACTAATGCAATTGCTCTTATATCAACCATTTTTCATATTTTGGATATTGATTGGTACTTAATTTTAGTCAACTCTTCTTATTTTGGATATTGATTGGAATTTAATCTTAGTCAACTCTTTGTAGAATAAAATGTTTTTCACAATTTCAAAACCATAATTTATGTTCTAAGTTTTTAGATTAGAATTGGATAAACTTGATTTTAAATTAACCGAGAAATAAGTTAAATGTTGTTTTACACAAATAGGAGTCTAAAAAAGGGAACATAAATTGAAAAAAGAGATTAAATAAATAGTTAGGCCTCAATTTTCTTTTATTTTTCCTTTTGACACCTTAAAAATATCTGTAGAAAAACAATAATTTTATAATTAAATAGATTTTTTTAAAAAAAAATAGGACTTAATTCTTCGGCACTGAAAACATAAAATAGTATTAGCTGGCAGCTGCAAAGCTTGCACAACTACACCAGAGAAAATAATTTCAAAGGGAACGAACAAGCTATGGCCATTTGCATAAGTGGCTATGCTTACATTTCAAAAACATACCATTGGCATTTTTAGTCCCAAGGTTTCTTAAAAGTATTTTTTAATGTTAATTTTCATATTGGTAAATTACTGTCTAAGAATAAGATTATTCTTAAAATGCATTAATCATAGATATGATCGCATTGAATGTAAATCTGATTATGATTGATCTTCCCACTTTAAAAGTGTTTATAAGTAAACTGTATCACACTCGCTTAGTTAAAAATATTCACTGCTTTATATTTCTATTGTATAACTGTCCAAGTGAAAAAAAAAAAAGCATTTTTCGAGTAAACAAAAATTAATATCATAATAAACTCTTTAAATGATCTCTCATCCCTTTAACTCCTTCAGTTTAGCACTGCACGTTATTACTGCTGCATTGCATGCTAAAGTTAGGGAATTATGGTTTTATGTCATTAGCAACATTAGCTTGTTAATACAATCCATTAATCTAAGCATTACACGTCATTGTCTTAAAGCACAAGCAATTTAATTATTTGTTTTTTCAATTGGTACCTGTTAATATTCACTTTCTACTACTAATGTGACATATTTTACATGAAAAAACAATACACAGATAGACAATGTGAAAGGACAAAGTAGCCAGCAGAGGAGCTAAAAGCTTCCTCTTCAATTCCCATGATGAATTTTACAGTAGATCTTAAGTGAGACACATCATGAAGCACGTAGTTTACGAGCAAATGACAACCATTCTCATAAGGCATCACGAGCAGCTATACGGCCAGTGATTGCATCTGCAAGCGATGATACTCCGAGTTCCGGGCCAGATATCTTGTAATGCTGAAACATAGCAAGATAATGAGTGTGTTATTACGCACAGAAGGGAAGAACAGAAAGTGACATAGATTAGTGCAGTTGCAAACTTTTTGTATCTGAGCTTCGTTTGCTCTGCCTCCCAGCTCCTCCAGGTCAATCTCTTTTCCATTAATCAACTTCTCTATGGCTTTCATCTAATAGAGCAACAAAAAAATCCATTTATACCTTTGGGATCGCTTTTTAGTGATTCAAGAGAACAGAAGAATAAAAAGTTGTCATACTCCATTGCAGAATTATCTCACCTCCTCAGGAGTAGCATCAAATCGAGCAGCAAGGATATAAGTTGTGGTATCAGAGATGCCACATCTTTTCAATGATTCTGTAATCTAGCCATCATTCAAAAGAAAATTTATCAAATTCTAATGTATAGAACAATGACACGTGACAGGTTAGATAGGAATATGTGATTACATGCTTGGATCCTGAGTAACTGTAAACCAGCTCCGAATGAAGGGTGCGTGTTGTCAAGGAATCCCGTGACTTGGATACGAGCGTCTTGTGTGCGGCTGCTAGAACAGGAAAAATATCTGGAATCTGGTTCAGATGATTACAAAGGCAACATTAGAAAGATGCAAAAGTTTTCATTAATGGCATGGTCCAAGTTTAAGAAACAGCACTATGCTTTCAATTATCTAAATGGTGCTGGACTTGACACTGGGAAAAAGAGACAGTAACAGAAATGAACTTTAGAAAATATATATATATATAAATATAAGAAGCTATACAAGTGAAGCATTGAGGAATGCAACTTCTGGTTCCAATGTGGCAGCTTGCATACTGTCCAAAAGTTCCCTGCAAGAACAAGAAATTGGATTATTCACTTCAACTAGGGTCTAAGACCAAGTTCCCCAACTATACAATAGCATTGACAAACAATTTTAAGTAAAGGGAAATTAAAAGATAAACTTTTTACAGTTTGTTTAACTTATTAGCTTCTCTAAATAGTTGTATTATCCAAGGAGCCGCCAGCCAATATGTTGTGATTACCGTTTTATAAAATTACATTGAAGCAAACTGGTTTATGAAAACATTTACAGCAATAACAGTAAACTAGCACCAAAATGTTACTACAAGAGCGAAGAGGCAATTTAAACTAACTACCATACAACTGAAATTGAGAAGTGATCCCTGAAGTCTTGTTTCCAAAGATGTCTGATGGTTAGCCAGCAACAATCATAAATCCAGGGAACAATTTAACCTAATGCTACAATAATGAAATGGAAAGGTGTTCGACCGTTCTGTGTCGTTAAATGATTTCACAACGCTGTAACAACACCAATTCTATTGACAGTTGACAGGAGAAAAGAACAAAAGAAAAGCAGAAACTAGAAGCATGGTCAACAATCTACATGAATCATAATGTGAGAAATTCTGATTTTCAATATTACATAGAGAAAGGACTAACTTGGAATTGGTGACATCCGTGAAGAGTGCAAGAGAAAGACTGCTTCCATTAATCTTGAACACCTTCATAGCTTCTGCTTTGAATCTGTAAATGAGGAAAATAAAAACCGATTAGGTGTATTAGCGAAAGTAAAGGTTAAATATAAAATACTAAAAACAATTACTATATAAATATCGACTTTGGAAGGTTAAATAACATAATGGCCTTCGTTCACATATTCATTTCACATTCTTCGCCCAATTTCTCTAACTTACCGAAAATTGTCGTTACTTTCCTTTGAATTTTCTCTTAATTACTGACAAAAGAAAACTACTTTCACAACCCAATACTTGGAAAAGCTCTG
This sequence comes from Biancaea sappan, assembly GCA_037074585.1. NCBI lineage: Eukaryota > Viridiplantae > Streptophyta > Magnoliopsida > Fabales > Fabaceae > Biancaea > Biancaea sappan. The sequence continues at coordinate 65,777,335 of CM073495.1, forward strand.
AAGTATCGCGACGGTCCTCATAAAGACTCAATGCAAGAAACTATTTAACACAAATCAATCACTACCTACTTCCTATCCAGATAGTAAACGTGTGCTGTAAAAGCCGTAAAGATGAGTACTCGAAGGAATTAACAATTACATCAGAGTGCAGAAGATACCTGCAACGATGAAGTGGAAGAACAATCAGAATTCGAAGAAAGACGCAGCACCGCGAGTTGACGAACAGCACGACGGAACGGAGCGAACGGTTCTGCCTAGAATGTGAAGGTAGTGAGGGTATAAGGGAAAACCTGAAAGGCGGGGGTGCTAAAAGGTAAATTGACTTAGAAGGTATATTTCGGATTTTTTTTTTGACAAGTGTTTGGTTTGAAAAAAAATAAATTCAAAAAATTGAACCGTTTGTTATACTTGATTTAAGAGTTAATAATTAAATCAAAATAAAATTATAATAAAAAATAATAATATTTAAAATATATTAAAATTTAAAATATATAATTAATATATATAATTATAAATAATTAAATATCTTATAAATATAAATTTAAAATTTTAATTAAAAGATTTAATATCTCATAACATAAATTATAAAACAATATCCATCTCACACCGCAAAGGTCATTCTAGTCACATACATGCTCCTAAGCAAGAAATTTCAGCTCACAAAGCAACCATGCATCCAATTATTTTTTTTTTTACTGTCATTGTTATTTAAACAACCAAAACCAAATCTTCCTTATTTCTTAATATAATCTAAGGTTCAAAAAATTAAAATAGTCATTAAATCGGTTGAAGTACTGATTCAACGGTCAATAGTCAAATTACGATCAAGTTAATGATATATAAAAATTATTAAAAAATAAAATATATAATAAAATAATAAATATTTTACATATTTAGAAAATATTATTTTTTATAATTACAAAATATTATTTTATATTATTACAGCATATTAAAAAAGGTTAAAAATAGAGATTACTGATTAGGTGAAAAAGTAAAAGAGAGAGAAGGAGGCAATTAATTAGGGGAGGCCAGTAGAGGCTAGCACAGAGAGACAAAGAAACACAGAGAAAGAGAGAATGAGTGTGTGTGTATTGGGAAAATAAAATAATTACACTAGTAACTTTGAAAATTGGAGAAGATGCATGCCATTAGCTACTAAAAAAGAAGAGAAGCAACTGAGAAATTAAATAAAAAACCACTGATACACGCAACATTATGATTGCCACTGGTTAGGAAAAAAGAAGAGAAGCAACAAAAAAGAAAAAACCATTATTCATCCTTGGTGCTTCAGTCTTCACTCTTCATCCTCGTCGTTGCTATTAGAACTGGAAGGAGTCATCTTCATTGTCAGAACTGGAAGGAGTCATCTTCATTGTCATCACTCATCGTTGCTTCCAACAGTCTTCATCGGCGTCACCCAGCAACTTCTTCCTTTTCTTTTTATTCTTCTTCTTGATGGTGGCTAACGGTGACAAAGATGGTGAATGAAGAGGATGCTTGGTTGGCTTATTTGTATTCAGCAAAGCGACGTTGTTTCCCGAAACTAAAAAAAACAAAAAGAAAGTAACACTTGAACCGGTGAAACCAATGAACCGGCCAGTTCAATGCCATGTTTGACCGATTTTGCACCGGTTCAATGACTCTCTGACTTTCTAGGCTAACCAATATCGGACGATTGGTCAGGTCACCGATTTTTCAGTCCGACCAACTGGTCCAGTTTAGTTTACATAACACTAGTATAATCAAATTAATTCCATCCATTATTTGAAGTTTACCTATCTTACATTCTTGCTGCAATTCCCCATATTTATTTATTTAACAAGATTTGCAATTCATAAAACTAATACTAGCAAAAGATACTCAAAATACACAGAGGTATCAAACTAAAAAAAGAAAAGAAAAGACAACAAACCTAAGAGTAGTTCCTCTATAGTTGTATTTTTGACACCACAAGCATATCAGTCGTACAAGTAACAAAATGATTAGTCGAGTATCGTTTCCTCAGGGATTGATTTGCTAAGTACTCGAGAAACTAAAATCTTACTAGCTAGATGATTCAGTTGAATTGAAGACAACTTTAGTTAAAGAACTGAAAATTTAAATTCGAAAATAACGACAAATGTAAACAAACAACGTAATGAATTATTGAAGACAAATAATCAAAAGAGCCTAGGGTCGCTAATCTACTTATATCTTCTTAGGATATGCTAACTCTCTCTCCCTTATGTTTTTATCAAGAATTACAAGTTAATTTAAAAATTTTATTTTATTTAAAAGAATTCTCTCAAATCTCAATTAAGACTCCCTAACAAAATAAAAAAATCTTTAAATTACAAAGCATGCCCTATTCTTAATTAAATAAGATTAACTAATATATTCCTATATTGTTAACAAATTGTCTCTCTTAATTTTAAGATTAATGAACTCACTTTACTCATTTAACAGTCTACTCTTTGTCCCCTAGCCAAAGTTTTAAAAAAATACCACGCAATTCACAAATTGATCAAAAATATGGAAATCACCATAAAATAAATGAATAAATATGTAATCAATTAATAAAGATCATAAGTACACATAGAGTTCACAAATCTTATTCTGAAATCATGTTCTTAGCTATCCTAGGAAAGATATTTAGCTACACATGGTGTTTAAAGAATAGAAATCAATAAAGAGATAAGAAAAAGCCATAAATCTAATATTGGAATGACGGAAATCGGCCTCGAAATGTTCCAGAATGTGATTCCTCTTCTTCTTCCAGCATCGCTGCAGCGACATTACCGACTGCTACAGCAATGAAAAATAGAATATGTGTTCTTGGTTCAAGTTCAGAGCGCTTCAGTGAGGCGATACAGTAGGCACTGGAGGGAAATTATCTTTAAGCTTCAGAAGGCACTGTTACAGCGATGGGAAACAGAGAGGAGGTTGAGCTTCTAACTTGGCAAGCTTTTGCCCTAGCACGATATAGAGGAGCACAGTGCTCTTCAGCACGAAAATGCTTCATCTGGTTCCGCTATAGCGATGAGAATGACAGAGAGGACCTCACAGATTGGTTGTTTGGCGTTGTAGCGTTGATAATCCATCGCTGAAAGCAAACAATATTGCTTCATCTTTAGACCACTCTTCACCATTAATTTAACCCCATCATGGCCCTCCTTCCTTCACATGATTCTCACAAACTCAAACCTATAAAAGAAAACAATAAAGCACAAATTACTAGCAACAACCGGTGATAAAACTACTAACTTAACCAAGACTCTCAAAATCCTTAAGTTACTAAAAACAATATAAACAGAGGCTGATAACGCAAATTCAAGCAAGTTAGAAGTTAAAATCAAAAGGGAAAATGCACTTAAATGGTATAAAATTACGACTTTAACCGTTCCTGCTATCAATGTAAGTAGTTCCTGGTTTCCTGTCAATTATTTGAAGCCAAACTTGATACCAGTCACATACTTTCTTGTAATTACTAATTAGTATTTAGTTATTAGTACTGGATGTGGGAGACAAAAGTGGTACCTGTTATCTGATTGAGAGAGAAGATGAACAAGCGAGGGTTTTGTTGCCGTTTTAGAGTTGCGAGGCAGAGCACAACGACAGCAAGCTGGGCGTGCATCACCAGTGGCAAGGCATCACTACGGCTGAGAGGCGTGCGTGGGTCACTTTCGAGATCTACAGCTGAGGCAGTGGCAGAGCCATGTGCAAGTTAGGGAGTGCAGTTGAAATTTACAAATTGTTATGTAAAATTTTTTATTTTATTTTATCTTTTTTTTTTGAACCCCCTTAATATTTTTTGAACCCTTTTAGTGACTCAATCCCTCTCTGTTGTTAACAATCATAAGACCCCCATTCCCCAGAGTTACAAAATTTTTTCTTGACAATGGTTAATTTCTCATTCCATTGTTAAGCACCTTTTTGTAAATGCCTGAAATTTAGAGTTTTTGTACATAGGTCTAGTTTCATTAAATTGGTTAATTGATTATGTAATTAGGATCATTAGTAACATATTTGTGAAGTCAATTTTATAAAATGTTTTCTTGATAATGGTTAATTTCTCATTTCATTGTTAGAGACCTCTTTGTAAAAGTTTAAAATTTGGAGTTTTTGTATATAGATTTAATTCTATCAAATTGGTTGATTAATTATACAGTTAGGATCATGAGTAACATATTTGTGAAGTCAAGTTCATAAAATTTTTTCTTGATAATGGTTAATTTATCATTCCATTATTAAGAACCTCTTTGTAAAAGTTTGAAATTTTGGGGTTTTTATACATAAGTCTAATTCTATCAAATTGGTTGATTGATTATAAAATTATGATTATGAGTAACATATTTGTGAATTAAATTTCATGAAATTTTTTTTTATGATAGTTAATTTATTATTCCATTATTAGGGACCTCTTTGTAAAAGTTTAAAATTTATGGTTTTTGTATGTAGGTCTAATTCTATCAAACTGGTTGATTGATTATGCAATTAGGATTTAGAAGAAGAACGATTTTTTTGTATTGGAAATATTTTTTAAGAAAAAATTAGCATCAAATAAGCAACAAATTAAAATTAATTTAGAAGAATTACCATTAAATTAAAAAAACGAATGAAAATTTTGCCCTTTTGACTGATGATCTTGAATATGCCACTAGGCTGAGGTCTGAACGATGCTGAAGATGAATGACATGATAAACCCGAACTGTGCGAGTGCGGGTTTTGGGAGGGCAAAACGTCAAAACGGCATTTTTTTTCCTGCACATCAAAATATATATATATATATATATATATATATATATAACTAAACTAGTGGAACCGGAGAACTGGTCAGGTTTACCGACTCAACCAATATTTCATCAGTTTAATTATTAATCGATTTTCTAGCCTAATCTAAACCGAACAATTAGTCGGTTCATTGATTTCTAATTAAATCGATTGATCCAATTTGATTTTTTAAGCATAAAAAATGTTGTATTTGATACATAGAAAGGAAAAATAAATAAATAGTATTTTACTATACTATTTTAATTTTTTTTAAAATACTTAATATTTTAAGGAAGATAATTTAGATAAACCACAATTATACTTAATATTTCACTAAAGTAATTATTTGGTTGATGTTTATCTTACTTCTCAAATCATATTTTCTTTTTCAAATTTTTCATTTCTTAAGAGAAATTTTGATTTATTTTTAATCAAAGTCAAGGTTAAAAATAAAGTTAATTCAAAATCAAGTGTGTCCAATCTATATAATTGAGATATGAAATGGGGAAATATACTTTAATTGATATAATATCTAAAATCGAGACTAATTTAGATTAATGCTGATTTTATGCTTATGACGTTTTAAAGGTAATTATTTTGTTACACCAAAACTCAATCTTTTAAAATCTTTGTTGAGTATTCTGTATAAAATAAAAGAGTAATTCTTTTTAACTTATTGAATATAAAAGGTAGATCTCTCTATATTAATTCCTTTATTATCTGTAGAGTTTAATAATGACCAGCCAATTTTTCGTAAAATGTTCTAAGCTCTTCATAATAATATGACTGTGCTTACGTAGAACATAAATAGATATAGTTGTCTTAAACAATGAAACAATGGATTAATCTCCATCTTTTTTTTTTTTTAAACTGCAAACGCACTAAACATTGGATTTGTAAGGCATGGTTCAAGTGTGTTGGAAAATAGTGAGTTGAGTGCCTTGATCTTTGATTAATTCGACCCAAAATTTTAGGAACTTGATCTAAAAGGAAAAAAAAATTAGAGATATGTAGTGCGAGTAAAGTGTGGTATGTGTTTGATTCATTTTATGTATTTTTTTTTAAGTGACTTGAACTGGTTACGTTATATATATATGATTCTATAATTTTTTATGACTTGTATTAATTTTTTGCTTGAGAAATAAGAATCTTTCTCTTTGCCCGTTAACATAGATCACATTAACTAAATTACATAAATTTATGTGTATTCTTAATTTTTTTTTTTGTCTTCTCTATTCTGCTGCAAGTTTTGTAACACAATGGGGTATATATATATATATATATATATATATATATATATATATAGCTAAAAGTCTTATTTTCCATATGTTTCATTTAAACCATTTGTAACAAACAAAATTGGGTCTAGCGAAAGGGGCTAATTTCATGTAAAGTGATGAGTCCAAGTTCAAATCCGCATTGAGAGACATACTCACATTTAGTGTCTGATAATATCTTAAATATGATTGCCTCCTGTGAATAATACATGTGAGAAACTAAAAATACACCCACACATTTTGTTGTAGTTTTAAAAAAGAACAAGAGGGTCTTATTTTTTGAATCTTGGACTATTAATGATCTAAAAACATGAAATTTGTTTAAGACTAAAAAATAGATGAAGTCAATGATTTAGATGTAACAAAAACTGTCCCTGACTAATGCCTTTTTTTTTAGTTTGGTATTTTTTACATTTTTATTCTCAATTTGATTCCTTACAAATTGATATATTATAAATTCAATCTCTCAAAAATATGACCCCATAAATTGATATGTTATCAATTTATTTCTTCATGTATTTTCATTCTCAATTTGATCTCTTACAAATTGATATATTATCCATTTAGTTCTTTTTTGTTGGCCGTAACTTTTAATGACTACAACTTTTGATGAAGGAACTAAATTGATAACATATAAATTTATAAGAGACCAAATTGAAAATATAAATGTGAGGGACTAAATTAATAATATATCAATTTGTGAGGAAATATATTGAGAATAAAAATCTATGAAGGACTGAATTATTAATATATCAATGTATAAAGGACCAAATTCAAAATAAAAATTTATAAAAAACTAACTTAAAAAAAAAAGACATATGTAAGGGATCAAAATAATCTTTTGGTCAAATCTTGTGTTAGAGATGATCTTGTCCCCACACACACAAGTGAGTGCTGAGTTGTCACAACAGCCAACGCCCATTACCAAAGGCTTTTTTCTTGCTCAGCGTTTGTCTTCATTTGCCATATCCTAAAAAGGAATGAGATTTAATTTTAATCGTCATTAAACAACACATTTTACCCACAATATAATATTTAGGAAAAAATAGATTTTATTCTTATAAAATTTGTTCTATATACAGAAAATTTTTATAAAGTCTAAAACTAAGTAAAAGACCCCATGAATTTTCATATAAGTAAAAGACCCCATGAATTTTCATATAAGTAAAAGACCCCATAAATTTTCATGTTGTGCTAAAAACCATATTAAGATTTGAACTTGAGTTTGAATAAAAGAAAAAATAGCTCTCCACCAGTGGCGGAGCCACATGTGATTGAGGGGGTGCAGCTATATTACAAATTTATATGTAAATTTTTTTTTTCATTTTGCCCCCTTCCTTTTTTGTTTTTGAACCCCCTTAATATTTTTTGAGCTCCCTTTAGTAATTCAATCTATCTCTACTGCTCACAGTCATAAGATCCTCATTTCCCAAAGTCACTAAATTTTTTTTTGATAACGGTTAATTTCTCATTCCATTATTAGGGACCTCTTTGTAAAAATTTGAAATTTGAGGTTTTTATACATAAGTCTAATTCTATCAAATTAGTTGATTTATTATGTAATTAAGATCATGAGTAACATATTTGTAAAGTCAATTTCATAAAATTTTTTCTTGATAATATTAATTTCTCACTTCATTTGTGGCTCGACATATTGTATGTCAATGCACACATATACCCAAAAATATAATTTCAAAATAATAAAATTCTTATATGAAAATATTTATTTGTTGATTAATAATAAAAAAATTGTAATGTTTTTATTATTTTAAAAGAAGCTTTTATATCTGTATATTTGATAGTATTGAAACAAGTTTTTATAAATTTTATAATAAACTTAAATATATTAATAAGTATAACTATATTAAATATTTAAATATATTAATAAATATATATAACTACAAATAAATTGTGTTAAATAACAGTTTATTGGCCAGGAAAGAAATTTAGTGAAATAATACAAAGTAATTTTATTTAACTTCGTTAATACAAATTTTTACTCTTCCTCGTCATTTTTTTTTTTATATTGTTCTTTCCACCTGGACTAACTAGAATATTGAGGATAATATTAAAATTTGAAACATTATATATATATATATATATATATTATATCTTATGTGAGGGCTCCCACATAATTTATATATATATATATATCTGAAAAATAAGTAAATTTATACATAGTCTTGTATAAAAATTTTTTATTTCATATTTCTTTGACAAATCAAGAAATATAAAACAAATAATATTATTATAGGTAAATAGATAAAATATTTTTAAAATATATAAAATATAATTTATTATTTATATATATACATATTATAATATATTATTTTATATATTTATATATATATATATATATGTATGTATATGTATATGTATATGTATATGTATATGGGGGCTCGAGAGCAACTTTCGCGTGAAAAGATTTTCGTGACAAATTCATCATTACAATTTTTCTTAAAATATATTAAATTTAATTTATTATATATATATATATATATATATATATTATATTTTGCAAAAAGGTTGTTCTGAAACAAAGTCTCTGAAATATATCTAAGAATTGGCGCGAAAAAATTTTGGAAGCAAATTTATTCATAATAGGACTTGTATGAAGAATTTTTGTTTTTTTCTTTCTTGGCCAATCAGAAAATATCAAATAAATAAGATTGTGATAGGTTAATAGATAACAAATTTTTTAGAATATATAAAATTTAATTTATTATTAATGAATGATTAATTATTTTTATATAAACTTTTATATTTTTCCTCTCTTCTTTATGTGTTTGATTATTTTGAAATAATATTTTCTATATTTTCAATTATTTGTATTTGTATAATTCATTTTTATATGTTTGATTGTATTTAAATAAGTTTTTATAAATTTTATACTATTTGTTTGTTTATAAATAAAAATAAATGAACAATTCATAAATAAACATAATTGTATTTGTACTAAATTATATTAAATACTTAAATATATTTATAATTAAACATTACTACTTAATTAATTGCATTAAATAAACAGTTTTTTTGTTACCAAAGAAATCTGTTACAGTAATATAATTAAATTACAATTAATTTGTTTAATACAAATTTCTATTCCTTCATCATCATCTTCATTATTTTCCTCATTCTCATCGATGTTGTTTCCATTATCAAATTTTAGAATATTGAGCGGAATATAAAAAATTTGAAATATTGTTTAGAAAAGCCATATCTGGTTGATATATTTTTGTATTTCTTTAATCACTTGAACTCGCATAAAATATCTGTTGATGTGAATGGGGTAGAAGGTATCTAAAGGTTGTGGTACAAATTATTTTGAATGTTTCAACTCCTAAAACATATATGTGTCCTTTTTTTTTCCTCCAATTGCTTTTTTCAATAGATCAAGATCCGATAATTACTCCTTAGAGCTACTTGAAGACTGGAGCATTTATGTATAAACTATATTAAGTTAAAAAGTTAATACAAATATTTTACATTATAAAGTGAACTAAAGAAAAAATATCTCGATAGTAATCTAAATATAAGTTATTTCAAAATTACTAATCATCAATACTTTTATGAAATAGTTAGAGTGGTAGTGCATTAATAGAAAGACAATAAAAAATAAGTTCAGGAAGAAACACCTTGTTTTTTTTTAATCTTTCACATTAAAAGCATTAAAATTAAAATTATTAGAAATTAAAACTAGTTATATATTAAATTATATAAAAAAATTTTGAACCATAATTTTAAGAAATTATTTTAGGAAAAATATTTAACAAAATATTTATAGATAAAATTACTTTCTATATTTTTAAAAATTTGAGGGCATTAGAGCAAAATTTCTCGAGTCACATATACAAATAGATATTTATAAATATACCTAAATATTTTTAAAGTAAAATATTTCATATAATAAGGTATTTTTTTAAAATTTTTTTTGTAGCCCACCACAATCCTAATAATTTCTTAGAAGTAATGGTAATGGTTAATGAGTAATTTTGAATTACTAAAATTAAAGTTTATAAAATATGAATATTTGTATTTGTATGAGTTTAAAGTTTTAGGATCTTATAGTTATAAAGTTAGTGGTTCTCAATTCACACACACACACACATATTTATATTTATATTTATATCCTTATTTGGTTTTATTTTTTTATACTTTGTATTGTATATTATATGTGTGCATGTTATTTATATACATATTTATGTGTATTTATAAATATTTACTTATATATACGACTTAAGAAATTTTATTCTAATGCCCTCAAATTTTTTAAAAATATAGTAAGTGTAAAATTATAAATTTTATTTTGTATATAAATATTTTGTTAAATATTTTTCTAAAAGTAATCTTTTAAAAATATGGTTTAAAATTATTTTTAAATAATTTAGAATATAACTAGTTTTAATTTCTAATAATTTGAATTTTAATACTTTTAATGTGAAATATTTCAAATTATAAGGTCTGTCTTCTTTGCTCATTTTGATTATCTCTCAAATGATGCACTACTGAATTAATAATATTATAAAAGTATTGATAATAAGTAACTTTGAAATAACTTATAAGAATGGCTAGAATCCAAGAGGGATGAATTAGATTTTATAAAATTTTCTTGAAAATTATTAGAAATTAACATTCTCTCAATATAGAAATTAAAATTAATACAGCTTGTATTCTAAAAACAGAGTAATATATATATATATATATATATATATATATATATATATAGAACAATAAATTCAAGTGCAGAAAATAAATGGAGATAGGGTAAGAAAATCAAATACATGGAATTTATATTGGTTCAGCTTCAACTCAAGTATATGTCCAGTCCTCAAGAAATCCTCTGGAGCTTTCCACTATCACTACAAGTTCTAACCAAGCACTTGTAAGCCACTACAATTAGAGAATTTTTTCAATCTTGACTTCTCTCTACCTTAACCCTGTGTTTTACTAAAACACTTTTTCAAGTAACACTCTCCTTGAAAATAAAATTCAGAATAAATGATTCAATCAGAAGAAAAACTTTCTAGATACAGAAGATATACAATTGAAGCGCAGACATGAGAGATGAATAGCAAGAGAATTAAACTCATAAATTTAGAGGTTAGTATATTGTTTCTTGATCACAAAATGTCTCAATAATTTTTTCTTGCTATAGACAAAATAAAATTTATAATTTTTTCCACTTGCTATATTTTTAAAAAATTTGATGGCATTAGAGTAAAATTTCTTAAGTCACAATAATTTCCATTTAGATTTGTATATATATATATATATATATATAGATATATAGATATATACAATCTTTAACTTATATATATAATTTATTTTTATAAAATAAAAATATATGCAATAAAAAAATATATACAATAATTTCAAAAAATAAATATATTTTTAGTATATATTTATTTTTTTAGTTTTATTAGCTCATATATAAATTAATTTTATATATCAATAAATTACTATGTAATGAATGTAATGACTATTTAAATTTCAAAATTATACTTTTTGATTTAAACTATTAAATTAAAAAGTTAATACAAATATTTTGGATTATAAAATAAATTTAAGAAAAGAGATTTCAATAGCAATCTAAATACAAATTATTTCAAAGTTAATCATGATCAATATTTCCATAAAATTATCAAGGCGTTAATGTACCAATTGAAAGATAAACAAAAGGAAATAAAGCAGATACACCTTATTATTCAATATCTTTCACATTAAAAGCATTAAAATTAAAATTATTAAAAATTAAAACTAATTATATTTTAAATTATATAAAAATAATTTTGAACTATAATTTTAAAAAATATTATATATATGATATTTATATAATATATAGAATATATATTATATAATATATATTTGAATAATATACATATTTTATATATATATATATATATGTATATATATATATAATATTATAATATATTTATATTTTCATTTAATTTTATCAATTTGTATTTTTTATTATTTTTATGTGAAAAATAAAAATATTTAACATTATATATTAAAAATATTAAATGTGGCTGGATATAATACAAAATTTTCCTTTAATATATATATATATATGTATATATATTAATGTATAAAAAGATATATAAACAAACAAAATATTTTAAAAGATATATGTGTTCATATAAAAAAAATTAATCTTCTGAAAAGATGTACTGCAAAAATTTTTTTTAAAGTATTTCTATTTTTTTAATTTATAAATGAATAGAAATGTAATATTTATCTAAAATTTTTTTGGCTTTATATTCATCTAAAATATAGTGTTAATACAATTTTTTTAAGATATCTATGCGAATTTCTGAAATAACATATAAGCAAACAAAATTTTTTAAAAGATATATGTGTTTAGCTATTTATTTATTTTAAAAAAATTATTAGTAGAGTGGCTTGATAGGGAGTCTATCAAACCACTCTAATTAATCTCTCGAGCCGCATTCACTTGTAATTTTTTAAAAAATAAGTAGAGTGATCCCACATTTACTTTTTTAATATATATATATATATATAAATTAAATAAATGTGGCTCAACAGATAATAATATATGTGTGGCTCAACAAGGGTCTTGTCGAGCTGCATACATAAAAAAAATCATATTATTAAAATGTTTATTTTACAAAATATTTAATTTATCAAAATAATATAATTATTTTGGGTTTATATTATGAATTTGTCTAGCATTGTAACTCAATAATTCTTTTATGTAAAAAAATTAATATAATTAAAAATTTTATATTACAAAAAATTTAATATGTTCAAATAACAAAATTTATTTAAATATATATATATATATATATATATACACACAGAGAGTAGAGTAACTTAACAGGGGATCTGTTGAGTCACTCTACTTATATTAAAAAATAAAAATAGATAGTTTTTATTCACATTCACTTATATGTTTTTTTTTTATAAAAAAAGGTAGAGTAACTCGACAGGAAGTCTGTTGAGCCACTCTACATATTTTTTTTAAAAAAAACCATGTCGAGCCACACATATAATATTTTTATGTGATTTTCTGTGCCACACATATAACCAGAAAAAAATTCATAATATTAAATTTTTTATTTTACAAAATATTTAATTTATTAAAATAATATAACTATTTTAAATTTATATTTGTAAGCTTGTCTAGCCTTGTAACTAGATAATTCTTTAATGTAAAAAATAATAATATAATTAAAATTTTTATATTACAAAAAATTAATATGTTCAAATAACAAAATTTATATATATATATATATATATATATAATAAAATATATACACATAGTTACTCGACAAGCTCTTTATTGGACAACTATGTATATATATATATATATATATACAGAGAGTAGAGTGGCCTGACAAGGGGTTTGTCAAGACACTCTACTTATATTAAAAAATAAAAATAATTATTTTAAACCACATTCACTTATACTTTTTTTAAAAAGAAAAAAAAGTCGAGTGGCTTGACAGGAAGTTTGTCGAGGTACTCTATGTGTCGAGTTACTCTATGTATTTTTTTTTAAAAAATTAAGTGAATGTGGCTCCATAAGAGTCTATTGAACCACACATATATATTTATATGTGATTCTCTATGCTACACATATAAGAAAAAAAATTTATATTGTTAAAATCTTTATTTTACAAAATGTTTAATTTATTAAAATAATATAACTATTTTGGGTTTATATTTGTGAACTTGTCTAGACTTGTAACTCAATAATTCTTTTATACAAAAAAGTTAATATAATTAAAATTTTTATATTACAAAAAATTTAATATGTTCAAATGACAAGATTTATATATATATATATATATATATATATATCCACTTTTTTAAAAAATTATTTATCTCCAAAACAAAAATAACACAGAACTACATATTTTTTGTAAATAATTTATATTTTCAATTAAATGGGGCTCGACATGGCCACTGTTTGTAGAGCCCCATATATGGGGTATGGGCACTCGACTATGGCAATGTCAAGTAGCATATGTCACACCGAATTCCTATTATCTTTCAGTAGCAAAAAGTGATGTGAACAGTTGCAAAAATATTTAGTAGGAATCAATTGGAATTTTTCAATCGCAATAAGAATTATTCAGTCTTGCTTTTTATATTAATTATTTCCTACTACATTTGAGTAGAAAATACTCACAAGACAGATATAAAACTATTTCAATAGATTTCAATAGAAAAATTTCAGTAGAAATTTTAACCTATTTTTATACTGAGAATATTATTTCATGTTTGTAATTGTAGAGGCTCACAAAAAAAGTCAAAGACAAGAGTAACTTATCAAACCTCGCACCGTATTTTGTTGAATGATGTATTAACTATTATTAAGTAAACATAATATGAGAGAGTGACAAAAGAGAGAGATAATAAAAAATTGTTCAAATTATTTTCTTATATATAAAATATTGTTTTTTTAAAATTAAAGATATTGTAATAAAATGCTTTATTCTTTTTTTTATTATTCTTTTTGTGTAGCAAATGCATTCAGATGACTACAAAACAAACACCGGACTTGAATCGAAAATCAGTCACAAAAGCAATTTTTGGTCATCCAAATGAAAAATTGGTAGACAAATATGGATTGGCTAAACTTAAGTTTGGGTGAATATGGTTTGGGAAAACATAAGTTTGAGTGAATATAATTTATATTTGGAAAATAATTAGGCAAATATGATTTGGCATAGAGCATGATGTTTGGATATTTGTATACAAACGTAATTTTAGATGTGTAATTATAAAAAAAGGACATGAATTATATCAATGTTTATTGTCACTCAAAATTACTAATTATTCACTAATCTATATAATAGACTAAAACAATTCTACTATAGGACATTAATTGTCGCTAGATCATTAAATTATGTATAATAAAATAAATTTAAATGAATAAATTTAATGAATAAAGTAGGTAAATTATTAAATTTGATAAATTAATCACATCAAATTAAATGAATTTAAAAAAATTAGGGTAAATTGCTATATAATTTGTATATAATTGCTATATAATCATATTAAAAGAATTCAAAAAAATTAGGGTAAATTGCTATATAATTTCTGTAATTGTAATATAATTGGTAAATTAGATAAACTTTTCGATTGAAATATGTTGTCTTTGGTAAATTATCATTTATTATATACAAATAATCAAATAATTAATTGCTATATTTTTTTATATAAAAACTAATCTACCACCATGAAATGTTCGTATATGGCTTATAATTAATTATACATACATCCTTTATTAGGTATATTAATAATTAATAAAATTAATATATTAATAAATTTGTTATATAATTGATACTATTAATTACTACATTGTTATCATTTATTAAATTCAATTTATTATATTCCATATTCGTGTTATATAAATAAATGGTCATTCTAACTGTCATGTATTGCTTCCATCTTCCTGCTGAATTAATTTTAATTCTATTTGTGCTTTTCATATGACTAAATTTAGTGACGTTGCTGATATTAATGGATCAATGGATGATTAGAAGATTAAGATTCGTGTAGTGATGTTGTGGTCAATTCCATCGTTCAATATGTCTGAGGATATTTTTAATCTGAAGGTGATTTTATAAGACTTTTAGATGAATTTAATTTCATTATATTCAAATTTTTTAGATGTATTATTTTGTTAATTATGCTTATATTGTATTTATTTTTTGCCTCATAAAGGTGATTACATATACGATCATGTGAAGAGATTATTTGTGAGTAAGTTCAAGCATCAAATAACCCAAAAAAATATTTATATAATATTTATGTTTGATGTAGTTAAGTGTAATAGTGAGTATTGTACATTATACAACAAAATATCCATTCATTCTTGAGTTTTGCTTTTCAACTGATGTTTGACTGGCTAAAGATGATTTGATTATTTCAAAATTTGTCTTCAAATTTTGTCCATTTAGCAATATTTTGAATTGTGTTGTTGACGAAAACTATTTAGTATGTTAGTTTATATTTTCTGTTTTGTAGATTTTGTTTTATTTGTTATTGATTCCAACCTTTTACAAATAATATTGTTACATTTTAGATGTTA
Organism: Biancaea sappan; assembly: GCA_037074585.1. NCBI lineage: Eukaryota > Viridiplantae > Streptophyta > Magnoliopsida > Fabales > Fabaceae > Biancaea > Biancaea sappan. The sequence goes on from CM073495.1 coordinate 65,793,424, forward strand.
TCGGAATGGTCAATAAATTTAGTCATATTATAAAGAACTCTGAGAACGGTAACAAGAGTAAGTGTATGAAAATTGAGATTGAGGATACAGAGTATTGTTGTTGTTATTTTTTCTCTTTGTCTTGTATTTAGACTAATTACTACATTATTATCATTTTTTTCGTTATATATTTATTATATCTTTCGGTTAGTGTTTTCTTTTTTTTCTTATTTTTAACATGTATATATATATATATTATTGTATGTGTGTGAGTGTGTGTGTGTGTGTGTGTTTTTTTTTTTTTTTGGTAAGTGTAACATAATTATGTATATATTGTGAGGACAATTCGTAGATGAGCTAAATCAGTATTTTGTTAATAACTCAGGTCGTCCATATATGAACACTTCATGATAGTATGTCAGTTTTTATATAGAAAATATATAGAAATTAATTATTTGATTATTTGTATATAATAAATGATAATTTACTAAAAGACAGTATATTTCAATCGAAAAGTTTACATACATTCCATATGAATATTGTTAATTTGATTATTATTTTTTTGCAAAAAACTTTAAATTAAAACTTTTTATTGATTACATATATATCTCATTATCTTATTCTATTTGATAACTTATTCTACATCATAATATAATGTGGTCATTTATTATCATAATTTTTAAATAAAATTTATAATTGTATAAATAATCAAAATTTATATCAGAATATTTATGTTTAAAAAGTATATGTCAAGTTTCACAAATTTATCAATTATAGTATTATTATCACAATATATTATGTGGGTCCCAAAGTATTTAATATATTATGTGGATTATTGTTAAAGTGAATAACAAAATATATTTTTATCATAATATATTATCATAATCAAATTAGTGAAATTAATAATTAGTAAATTTCGTTATTTTATTTGATTTGAATTGATTTGAATGAATAAATAAATTAGGTAAATTAATAAATTTCGTAAATTAATCATATCACATAATATTAATTGTTTGATTTGAATTGAAATTCAAAAACAATTATCTTTATTATTTGACCACTGTATTATTTAGAGGATTTTTTAGTAGATAAAATAAATTTAATTATGGAATTAATATGTGAATTAAAAAATTTGTTTTATTTGACTTTATTTTGATTTTTTTTCAAAATAGTTCTTAATTTAATAGAAATCAAAGTTTGAGATATGAATTTTTAAATCACAATCCCTTGACTGAAAAAAGAGATTAAATCAAACTCTTGAAAGAAGAAATGTGAGGCTTGGAGATCCAGTCCAAACTTAGCAGCAACATTCAGTATTTTTCTTCTTTAGATCTGATTAAAACAAAAAAAGACACATTCAAAAGTAAAGATGAAATCAATATTTAATCAATTGTCAATCTGTGCAACAAATAATTTATCATAAATAACAAATAATCTGTAAATTAACAAATTAATTAATTTACCTATTTTATTCATTTAAATTTATTATATTAAATAAATAAATCAATTTAAATCAAAGTTTGAGTAGGTAAAATAGATTTGATTATTATAAAACTGATAAATCAATTCACAATATTTACATTTAAAAAATATGTCATAACTCATAAGTTTTATATAAATCAATTGTAATAAGTTACGAAAATTTTTAGAATTGTGATTTATTCGTGTATCGCACGGGTTACAACACTAATTACTCATTAAATTTGTTAGTAATTACTTAATTAATAATCCTTTGTAATTACTTAATCATTAATTATTAGTAATTAATGACTTAATTAATAATTTATTAGTAATTTTTTAATCATTAATTATTAGTTACATATATTTTAAAAACCCTTTCAGATGATAGTTACACTTACATGCAACGTGACGAAAGAAGTACAAGTAACTTAGACATAGTAACGGTGTCAATTTCCGAGTCCAGAAGAGGTTTAAACTTTAAAATAAAATCAGTAGAATAAAATGAAGGGTCAAATTCTGAGTGCAGAAGAGATTTAAACTTTTTTTTTTTTGTGTTGAAACTGAATACTCATTTTATTTCAAATTACCAACTCATGTACATCTTTAAGGGCCAATTCCAGAACAGGGTATGGGGCTGAATCACACCACAAAGTGGGGCCCTGATAGCAAAATGATTTAGCTAGCGCATGTGCTACTGAATTACAATATCTGGGAGAAAATTTCAGTGAGAACTCTTCCAAACTCGCAGATTGGTTTCTTATGTCATCCAGCAGCCCAAATAATGAAGAGCGTGAGTTTAGGATATGGTATTTTGTAACTGCGCGACTACAGTTCGTCTCCAGCATCACTCTTTTGAAATCCCAACTCTCACCAAGCTCTAATGCTCCGATTGGGTCAATTTCTGGTAATTCTCTAGAAAATTTGTTGTCCACAGAAGAGATTTAAACTTAAAACTTAGACAGTGGGTGCAAAAATAAAATGAAAGGAAAATGAAATTAATACATCTAATCATTAAAACAAAAATAAAATAAGGAAAAACAAAATAATTATTTCTGTCTGGTTCTCTTTCTCCTTCATTTCTCATCTCACTTGTTTCCTATCCTTCAAACCCCGTTTGGACAGTACAACTGTGGGTAGCTTCACCGTCAAAGCTCTCCCAAACACGCTCTATGTTAAGGTTAGCTCTTATCATAGTTTGCCCATGCGACTTTCTCTTTCTGTCGCCTCTACTAAGTTCCTACGAATGGCGTCTGAAGCATTTCTCATCAGCTCTGACCAGTCCCTACATGAAACCAAAATCAAACTTCAACTCCACTAATTTTATTACATTTTATCCAACAACATTGTCAAATTAAAATTAACTAGCTTTAATCAAGTATTCTTTTAATAAGTGTACCCTTTTGAGGAGTCGAAAGTGATACCAATGGTTAATCTAGCTTCCCTTAGAGCATAGGTGAACCTATGGAGGTCACGATCCGAATATTTAGCATTAGCAGTGTCCAACATAACCCTAAGTTGTGATGGCTGTGTGAAGATTGCAATGCAAAGAGAATGGAGAAGGAGAGGAGAGAATTCTTAGAATGGCTAGGGTTTACAATACAAAAATATTACAAGGGAAAATGGTAAATATATACAAATAAGATTAAAAGACTAAACTACCTTTAAGTGTAATAATTATTATTTACTAACATCCCCCCTCAAACTCACGATGCATCAGTAGAAATCATCGAGAGTTTGCTAGTCAAGAAATGAAAACGTTGAGTGGAATGCGATTTTGTGAACAAGTCAGCAATTTGCATGGAGGATGAGACATATGGTAAAGTGATGGTGCCATGTCCAAAGTGATGTCGAGTAAAATGACAATCAATCTCAATATGCTTGGTGCGTTCATGGAAAACTGAGTTGCGGGCAATTTGTATAGCACTCATGTTATCACAATACATAGGGGTTGGGCCAGAGAAAGAGACACCCATATCGGCAAGTAACCAGCGTAACCAAACTATTTCTGCAGTGGTGGATGCCATGGCACGATATTCAGCTTCTGTAGAAGATCGAGAGACAATGTCTTGTTTCTTACTCTTCCAAGAAATGAGAGAATCTCCCAGAAAAATACAAAACCCTGTGGTTGACTTACGATCAGTGGGATCACCACCCCAATCAGCATCTGAGTAGGCACGTAATTCTAAGGAAGAAGATGTAGGAAAGAGAAGACTCTGAAATTGAGTGCCTCTAAGATAACGAAGAATGCGAAGAACAGCTGCCCAATGAACTGAAGTAGGAGAAGTGACAAATTGACTAACAACATGCACTGCATAAGCAATATCAGGTCTAGTGATAGTAAGATATACCAGACTGCCAACAATTGTACGATACAGAGTAGGATCTGATAAGGGAACGCCATCAGAAAAGGTATACCGGGCATTAAGCTCCAGAGGAGTATCTGTTTTTCGAGTATCAGAGAGACGAGCTTGTTCAAGGATGAGAGTGATGTACTTAGATTGGGAAAGAAGATAACCTCTAAGAGAGTAAGCCACTTCAATCCCCAAAAAATATCGAAGAGTGCCCAAATCTTTCATCTCAAACTGTCGAGCTAATTGCAATTTTAACTCTGCAATCCATCAATATCATCCCCAGTAATAATCATGTCATCAACATATAAAGAGAGTATGATACGACCATGGGAAGTACTTTTGAGAAACAAGGCGGAGTCATGTGAACTAGAATGAAAACCAAGAGATGCAATCACAATGGAAAACTTTTCAAACCAAGCTCGAGGAGCTTGTTTGAGGCCGTATAGAGCTTTCTTTAGTTTACAAACTTCACTAGGATTATGAGAGACACCTGGTGGAGGCACCATGTAAACTTCTTCTTGAAGATCACCATTTAAGAAGGCATTTTTAACATCCATTTGAGAGATATGCCACTGATGAACAGATGCAACTGCAATAAGAATGCGAATGGTAGTCATTTTAGCAACAGGAGCAAATGTTTCTTCATAATCCATACCATATTGTTGGGAAAAACCCTTAGCAACTAAACGAGCTTTGTATCGTTCAATTGACCCATCAGACTTAGTTTTGATCTTATATACCCAACGAGAACCAATTGCACGTTTTCCCTGTGGAAGAGGAACAATGTCCCAAGTATCTGTCTTCTGCAAAGCAGAAAGTTCTTCTGCCATAGCTTGCTGCCAAAGAGAGTCAAGAACAGCCTCTTGATAGGAAGAGGGCTCAGATAAATTGTGAATAGAGGTCAAAAAAGAAGCAAAAGAAGTAGAGTAAGTGGAATAAACAAAATCTGGTAATTTAGTGGACTTACGATCACGTTGAGGGTAACGAGAAGGAGGATCCACAGTTACAGAGAGTTCTTGAGAAGTAGTAGGGAGAGGGGAAGTATCAACAAGAGGAACATCAAGATCAGCAGAACTACCAGTGTCAACCCTGCAAAACTCAATATCAGAATTATTTAGATGATCCGTCACATGAGGAGGTGTGGTATCTGTATCTGTGTGAAAAGGATCAATACGGGTGAGATCAGACTTTGTAAGATTCTGAGAATCAGAAGGAATGGAGTAAAATGGTATACGTTCAAGAAACACAACATGACGTGAGACATAAAGTTTTTGAGTGACAGGATCATAACAACGATATCCTTTCTGACCATCACCATATCCTAGAAAAACACAGATTGCTGAACGAGAAGACAATTTATTACGCTGTACACTAGGAAGAAGAACAAAACAAGTAGAACCAAAAACTCTTAAAGTTGAATAGTCAGGAGCATCGCCATATAGTTTTTCAAAGGGGGACAAACCTGAAATAACAGATGATGGAATTCTGTTAATGACATGGACAGCAGTAAGAATAGCTTCCCCCCAAAACTCACTGGGAACTGAGGCAGACAAAAGAAGGGAACGAGCAGTTTCAACAATATGACGATGTTTCCTTTCAGCAACGCCATTTTGCTGAGGAGTGTCAGTACAAGAAGTTTGATGAAAAGTTCCATCAAAGGCAAGTAATTCATAAAATTTACTAGATGTATATTCACCCCCCAGATCACATCAAAAACACTTAATAACTGCATTATGTTGAGTTTTAACAAAAGCACGAAACATAAGATAAACACTAAAAAATTCAGAACGATTTTTCATAAGATAAACCCAACAATAACGAGTATAGTCATCAATGAAAGAAACATAATATCTAGATCCACCTTTTGTAGGAAGAGGTGATGGACCCCAAACATCAGAATGAACCAAGTCAAAAGGTGCAACAGAAGCAGAAGTACTTTTGGAAAAAGGTAAAGCAGAAAATTTAGCAAGTTTACAACCACAACAATTAGAAATGTCATGAGTTTGCAACTCTCCTAAAGCTCCGGTAGAAGCTAAGTATTTCAAGCGGGAAGAAGATACATGTCCGAGACGAGAATGCCATAAGTAAAAATTAGAAGATGAGGAACCTAAACTAAATGATGACAGGTCAACACTGGAAGCTGCAATATCTGAAACTTTGAGCTTATCCAAAATATAAAGTCCCCCCTGCCTACCCAATGAGCCTCCTGGATTGCGGATCCTGTACATAACAAGAAGTGGAGGAAAAGAAAACTGAGAAGCCAGAATCACACAACTGACTAACAGAAACAAGGTTCAACGTAAGGTTAGGAATGTAGTAAACATTGGAAAGAGATAAAGAAGAAGTGCAAATAGACCCAGTGCCCGCTAAAGGCATAGGAGTGCCATCAGCAGTCATAACAGATATAGATGACGTGGGATGTAAAGATGCAAAGGATTGAAGATCAGATGACATATGATGAGAGGCTCCAGAGTCAAGAATCCATATGGATGAAGATATACCTGATGAGCTAGAGGAAGGCAAACCTATATTTGAGGAGGCAGACATAGCTTGTGGTTGAGTGGCAAGAAACTTCTGAAATTGCTCAGCAAGGGTAGCTATTGTAGGGCCAGAAAAATGTGTATGTCCAATACCAAGAGAATCTGTTGGAGGAACAACTGCTGCAACATTTGAAGTTGAAGGTTTGAAGCCTCGTTGTTGCAAATGATTAGGCTGTTGTGTATGGTGCAATTTGTTCAATAATTTCGAGCATTGAGCTTTCCAATGGCCTTTCTGCTTACAAAAACTACATTCGTCATAACCAACCTTTCCATGAGATTTATTTTTGTTAGGAGGAACTGCAAATACAGATGGGTGAGGAATATGAAGAATTCCTTTCTCTATAGTCCCTTTATCAGAGTGAGATTTAAGACGAATCTCTTCAGCTAACAACTCATTAACCACTGAATCAACTGTTGGAAGAGGATTATGGTGCAATATGGTTCCACGAAGCCCTTCAAAATCATCCCGAAGAGCCATCAAAAATTGAACCAGACGTTGTTCTTCTCTACGAGCAATGTATGGTGCAAAGGCTCGTAATTCAACAGATTCAGTAAGAGCTAGTTGATCCCAAAGATTAGTCATAGCAGAATAAAATTCTTGTATGCTCATGTTGTTCTGTTTAAGAGCACGAATATCAATCTCTAATTGATATTGCTTTGCAAAATTTGACTGCATATACAACCTTTCCAAATGATCCCAGACCTCTTTAGCTGTTTCATATTTTGCTAGTTGTACTCCTATTGATTGCAAAACAGAGTTATTGATCCAAGTAATTATCTTCGAATTGTTTGCATCCCAAATTTCCATCTGTTCAATATATTGTGCATCATTTTCATCTTTCGGCTTAACAAAGGTTCCAGAAACATAACCCCACATTCTCTTACCTTTTAAAAAATTTTTCAACACATAACTCCAATATGAATAATTCTGTCCGTTCAATTGCACACTAATAGATTGAAGAGAATCATCTTTTTCACCAGCCATTGCTACTGTTATTAGACCGAGAATTTAATTATCTGGCAAAATGTATACTGAATGAACAGTAAACGTACCGAAATAGTGTTCAAAATTCTGATAAACAGTAAATTCAGCAAATTTCAGACTGCTACAGTAACGTTGACCGTTGCTACAGTACGTTGACCGTTGCTACAGTAACCCAAATTTGCAGAATCGGAGAAGACAATGAACAGTGACTCCGGCTACCAGAACAGTAACTCCGGCAACCGGAAAACGCACCAGAACAATCAAAAACAATCTCTGACTTAACAGAAATGCAAAAAATAGTTTCTTTCTAACCAAAACTAAGTAAATCGGGCTAGATCTGAGAAACTTTCTCGCAGCTACAGTAACAAAAAAAAATCTGCAAACCAGATTTTTGCAAACAAGAACCCGATCTGAAATCTGCAAACTCGATGTAAAATCGATCCGAACTACAAATGGGTTGCCGACAAAAATAAAAAAAATAAAAACAACGCACCAAATCTGATTGCTCCAACCTGAATCTGTGATTTGTTGAAAGATCTGCGAAAGCTGTGGATAGATCAAGAATTGCGCTTTGATACCATGTGAAGATTGCAATGCAAAGAGAATGGAGAAGGAGAGGAGAGAATTCTTAGAATGGCTAGGGTTTACAATACAAAAATATTACAAGGGAAAATGATAAATATATACAAATAAGATTAAAAGACTAAACTACCCTTAAGTGTAATAATTATTATTTACTAACATGCTGGATATCAACGAAAATCGGGACAAGTCTCTTCTTGGCCTCCACCAGATGGGCAAGCTCGTAGAGGCAGAAATATGATTGACAGAAACGTGGAGACAACACCACAACCCCAACCCTACACCCATCAATGGCTTCCTCAATCTTGTTGAACAGCTTGTCCCCTGGCTTCATGGTGCGACTGTCCAAGAAGGCTCTGATGCCGTGACCAACCATGAGGTGGTCGTGGAGCAATCCGACGACGTTCCTCTTGGTGTCGGCACCACAGTGGCTTATGAACACATCCCATGCAGACGCAGAACTGTTAAGCTTGCCAGTTGCATCCCACAACTTGGCCGCTAAACGCTGCATGATGCTACAATACAATACAATTAAGCATATTACAACCTTTGTAATTGCAATTATATGGCTTTTGTTGTTTCCATGTTTTAACTTTCCAGTCGCGCTTTCTTGTTTTATTGTTGTTTAATTTGAATCAGCGTAACTTATAGAGGTACTGTAAGTGTGTATATGTGTGCAAGTGTGAGAAGCATCTTTTTTTATTTATAAGAATTTATAAATTTCCATAAAAGAAAAAATATTTGTACTTCAATCTTTCTAGCCCTCCGCTAGATCCTTGAAATGTTTATCCCCACTGCAAACACGACTAGTCATCAAATCTTAACAAACAGCCTTTTTTTTTTGTTTTTTTAAAAAGGAAGCGAAGGATTGATCCCATGGCGTTTTGTTTAACTACTCACACTTCTTATTACTAGTCCACCACATAATGATTTATAAGAGTAAGTTGCAGATGAAGTTGGAGAATTTTTTTCTGTCATATTAAGAGTTCTAAATCTGAAATTCTCAAAAAAAAATATATATATATATATATATATGATTATTAAAATATTATTTCTAAATTTAAATACTAAATAGTTAAGATTATTTACTTTTTTAATTAATATTACATTAAATACATGTCACTAATGTATATATATAACAATTAATGTCAGAAATTTTAAAACTTTATATGAGATTTAAATAAATATTTGGTTGAATCATTTTCTTCTTAAAATATTTTTTTAAATATAAAATATAAAATAATTTTTAAGTAATTGAAAATATTTTCTATGCTTTTTAGTTTGTGTGTTCGAATTACAACCATTTAATTACTTTTCAATGCTTTGAAGAAGATGAATGAAATTAAGCTCAAATTACATTTAGAAAGAGAAAGGAACAATGGATGGTTATGGAGGGGAGAGAGAGAGAGAGAGAGAGAGAGAGAGAGAGAGAGAGAGAGAGAGACTATGGAGTTGAGAAGAAAGGCAAAAGATGCCTCAACCAAGATCACAGGAAAACTGGTTGCGGGCGAAAAATCGGACGAAGAACAGGGGCAATTGGTGGAGGACACCACACACTCACTCTCCTTTCTCAGTGGTGCACAGTGCGAAGGAGGGCCATAATAGGGTTTCGTACGTGTGTGTCTCTATATATATTTTAATAAAAGAAAGGATAGGAAAATTGAAAAGGTAGAAATAAAATGCACGAGAGGGAAAGGAACACCAACAGTGAATCTAGCTTCCCTTATGGAGGTCACGATTTGAGACTGAGTATTTAGCAGTGTCCAGCGTAACCCTAAGCTGTGAATGTGAAAGCTGAATATCAAAGAAAATAGGGACAAGTCTCTTGTTGGCCTCCACCAGAAGGGCAAGCTCGTGGAGGCAGAAATAGGAGCCCCAACGCTACAGCTATTCCCACCAATGACTTTCTCAATCTTCTCGAACAAAATTAATACTGTTAACAAAAAGGGCTTGCTTGGAAGAGGGTAAGAGGGTAATTAAGACTGGTGGTGTTTGCTTGGAAGGCAGAGAGAGGGATTTTATAGGAGAGAGAAAGCCCGGGAAAAGACGTCATCACTTTGAAAAGTGACGTTATTGTTGAAATTCGCTACGTAATGTAAGGCGGACGGTAAGTTTAAGGGGGTTTTTACCTAATTTAGTAATTAATGTAGTAACTCGATAAATCTTGTGATTTAAAAATTAATTTAAGTTAATGACTGGACCAATTTTAAAAATATTACTTAAAATAACTTTGGTCATTTACTCGTTTTAATAAAGCATGCCTCATGGCATAAATTAATAGTACATTTATGTTACACCTGATGCATATAATATTAAATAGTTTTTTTAAAAAAATTATGATTTCTCTCTAAATTATTTATATCATGTAAGAAAAAAAATCATATTGTATTAAAAGTAAAGAAAATAATAATTGCATGGCATATATTGTTACAGTTCCTTGTACAATCTTATGACATAAAACATATATGAATAAAAGCACAATTTCTAAATAATATGATTCATTTAGTCATTAGTTAACTTTTTATGACTTTCATAACTAATTTTAAGGTAATCATTATCCCTTTATAATTTGACTAAATGAATGACGATGGAGGTCCACTACGTACTCGTTAATTTGACTAAATGAATGACTAAATGAAGAGTACGTAGTTTTATTTTTTGAGCAAGTACGTGTCATCTTTATGCCATCTCCTTGTTTTTAGGGGCAGTTTGGTATGCACGCGGAAGCGGGAAAGGGAATCGTCTTTCTAACACTGTAGTGTTTTTTCGTTGTTTGGTATGCCATATTGTATCAGTAGAAAACGGAAGTCGGATTTCACTCTTCCTTCAAAATCAACTTTTTGGTTTCCATCCACAAAGCGATGAAAAACGGTCATTGGAATGGAAAGCAAAGTAAAATTCTTTATTTACCCATTCATTCAAATTTTATTTGCGCGGCACTTTTTCCGCTTGAATTTGATATCGAAGACCATCCGGGAGATTGCCAATAACTTGGCAGCCGCCTGGCAACCATGGCAGGCGCCTGGCAGCATGTCGACCGGCTCTCGACAGCTGGTCGACCGGCTCTGTTGAGAATATTTAAGGACAAAATAGTAAATTATTTTTATATTTATTTTTTATTATCTTTAAAAAATATAATAATCTTATTTTTTTTCCTTTCTTTTCTAATGCATACCAAACAAATTTTTTTTTCTTTTCCTTTTTCTTTTTTCATTCTCTCTTCCTTTTCATTTTCCTATTTCCTTTCCATTCCTATTCTTTCTTAGATACCAAACGGCCCTTTAGCCTCTGCCTTCCAAGTGGTGAACCGGACTCATTTAGTCAAATATTACTGATTAGAGACTACGTACACGTTACTTTGACAAAATGAATGACTGAATGAACGAGTACGTAGTTTTATTTTTTGAGCAAGTACGTGTCATCTTTATGGTATCTCCTTGTTCTTAGTCTCTGCCTTACAAGTGGTGAATCGGACTCATTTAGTCAAATATAGCGGATTAGAGGCTCCATCGCTTTGGACCTCCATCGCCATTCATTTAGTCAAATATAAATGGATAATGTTTAACTTAAAATTAGTTATGAAAGTCATAAAAAGTTAACTAATGACTAAATGAATCATATTATTTAGAAATTGTGCTTTTATTCATATATGCTTTATGTCATAAGATTGTGCAAGGAATTGTAACAATATATACCATGCAATTATTATTTTCTTGACTTTTAATACAATATGATTTTTTTTCTCACATGATATAAATAATTTAGAGAGAAATCATAATTTTTTTTTAAAAAAACTATTTAATATTATATGCATCAGGTGGTAACATAAATGTACTATTAATTTATGCCATGAGGCATGCTTTATTAAAACGAGTAAATGGTCAAGTTGTTTCAAGCAATATTTTTGAAATTGGTCTAATCATTGACCCAAGTTAATCTTTAAATCACAGAATCATTAGTTTAATTATCGGGTCACCGAATCAATTACTGAACTAGATAAATAAATTAAAAAAATTATAAATTATATTTATACTTATATTTGTTTGCAAATAAATTTAAAACTAAGTAAAATAAATAATTTATATATAAATTGTACATTTTAAAGTTTTAAAATCATAATTATTAGTCATAAATAATTAAAATACAAATATCCATAAATAATTTTTTTGTCATCAAATTTAAAATAATTTTTTAAAAATATTTTATTGTTATTTTTTAAATTAGATGATTATATAAAATTTTTTGTTTATACTCTTCAATTTTTCTTGATTTAATTTTTTTTACATCAAATAATTATATAAATATAAGTTTTTTCTTATCTTCTAATTCATTGGTAATAATATACTTATTTTTTGTTAAATTAAATATCTTTTCCATTTTAGTTTTTGTCATCTTGCCACATGTAGATTTTGGTTTTTGGGTTGGAATAATTTTAGCACCTTATATATATATATATATATATAATATTTCACTCATATAAATTAAGAAGAAGTTGATAGCAAGATGGTAAGCGTGCAACCTATAAGTAAGAGGATAAAGTTTGATTCTTGGTAAGTGTATATTTTCCTAAATTTTTATACAAATTTAATTTTTTTTAAAAAGTCTTAATCAACTGGGTTGATCAACCGAGTTGTCCTCGAGGCACTTGCATGCTAGTCCAAAAGCTTGACTCAAACTAATTCTAGCCATGGATCACCGGATCTACCAGTTGAGCTAGTTCGAGTCTAAAAACATTGGTCTCAAGTCTCAACTGAAAATCTCCCTCAATTCCCATGAGTGAATTAAGCATGTTTTGGTCTTTGATGATCATGATGAGGCCAAATACTAGGTTTTCCATCTACTAAGTTAACTCTCGTAGCGTAATTTTTATCAAAGTTATGGATGAATTATATTAAAGAGTAAATTAGACTCCCCTTTCTTTTATGTTTTCAACATTACACACTCTTTTCTATTTTAAAAATGTACAATTTCTTTTTTTAGCTATAAACAGTACTATAGATCTTTGTTGCATTTTTTTTGACATTCTATAACATAATATCACATCTTTTGACTACTTTCTATAAACCTAAAAACATTAATTTTGTACATATTTGATACTTTCCTTACTGTTAATTAATCTAGAATAAGATATCAAAAGTATTCTATTTTCCTGTAAAATTCAATATGTCCTTAGGTAAATGTATGGATGTTAAATTTTTTATTTAACTCTTAAATTTGTTTGAGTTTATGATCTTAGGTATTTAAATTGAATAAACTCGGTTTTAAATATGAAACTCGGTCACTGAGATTCCACAGTAACAGTCTATTTTTTTTTAATCTGGTTTTTCTGGTATTGTGCTTCTTCTAACCTGTGCTTCTTCTTCTTCATTCACGAATCTCAAGCTATGATAGCTATGTTCTTCATATTCTAGACTTGTTCCTGGGCTCGTGGAGCTCCGAAATCCACTTTCGCCAACTCCTCATTCTCATGCCTCTGTACGTGGAATGCTTATTATCCTCACTTATCTGCCTCTTTTTGCCCAAATTGCCATTTTCTGGAACATTTTTTGAGTCTGAGTTTGAATCTGAAGAAGACGTTATGAATGAGGATGAAGAAGAGGAGAAGGAGGAGGAGTCTTGGGCATCACTTTCCATGTTATAGAAAGAATGAGAGGAGGTCTTGGTGGATCTAATGTCTTATGTGTTCCCTAAAAAATATTCAGTTTTACAATCTATTGTATCCATGTGTCAAATGTTGTTTCACTATTCATTGGTACATAATGGAGATCTCGAGCCATTTTTTGCAACTTTTCTTTTTTCTGCTATTATGCTATCAAGTTGATATGTTTTTCTTATGCTATGATATATGCTAAATTATGAGTGACGTTATTCCTAGTTTCCTCTTATTTCTTAAATGATTAAATATGGATAAGGAATAAAAAGTTGCTTAGTGAATCATCACTAACATGATTTAGTTGATCTTACTTTCAGTAATACAATTTGGTATTTTTATAGCTTTAGATTAAAACTTTTATGGTTGATCTTAAGTTAGTTTAAACATTTTAAATTATTTATAACTTTATGTTGTTACAGTGTTATAACATATATATATATATATATATGTATATATATTTACTAGTCTATTGAAGAGGGAATAGTATATATAAATTCTTATAAATTTACGTTTTTAGTATATATCCTTTCATCGAGTTCTTGAATTTGATAACTTTGAGTAAATTGATGCTATTTTAGTTTTAAAAAAAGTGATATTAAGTTACCATGCAAACATCAAAAAATAAACTGAACTTCTCTGAGTAGAAAATATCTATAAAAAAAAAGGTTAAAGTGTAGCGATTTCATAGTTATAATAGATGAAAGTATATATTTTAAAAATAGATCATAAGAAAAACACAGTTTTAAAAACTTGCAAGAGGGAGGGAAATATAATTTACTCTTGAATTATATATTTGAAAATTATTATCTTATCATTTTATTATAGACTATAAAGTACAGATCAATAATTAATTTAGAGAGTGCATATTGCTCCTAATCCATGAAAAAAAAGAGTTTTTCACATTTATTGAAATTAAACATTTTTAGTAATTTATTTTTTAATAAATTTTAATTGTTTGGAAGACAGAAACTAATGGTTGCAAGGATATCAAATAATACATTCACTAATTGTTCAAAATCTAAAAACAAAATAATACGACACGCTTAATGCATGCTTTGAAAATAAATTAAAATTAAAACAAATTTTAAAATGGAGCTCCTACCAAACTTTTATTTTTTAAAAGGTAAAACTTTGTAAAAAAATATTTAAAAAAATATAAGATGCGGTTTATAAAAATAGGATGAGTTCGTGAGTGTTCGAAATTTTGATGAGCTAAGCTCAAATCTTTGTTTGGAGGGTAACTTTTTTTTTTAATTGTTTTTGTTGATGAATTGTGAAGAGATGAGCCTTATATTTAAAATATCTAAGATAATTTAATTTGACATCTTCACACTATTTAAACCATTATACTTTTCCTCAATTATTCTATACAATACATCTAATACCCCGCTCAAGTCTAATTAGCTTGATCCAATTGAGTTTTGTCATTCTTAGGCTTTTCAAATTTTGCTTGTCTTCTTGGACTTTTTTTTTCCTTTCATTTGGGATTTCAAATTCATCTTACTTCAAATCCATTAGTGATATGAAAGCCTTGGTTCTAAAACTCTTAACTATATCTCAACCACCTTATTACATTAATCTATCCATAAATCTCTATGGTCTTCTTATCAAGCCCCAATCAAACCACCTTCAACACTATCTTTATTCCCAATATTTGAGGAATAAGCCTATGATTTTTGGAGCATCAAAATGAAGACACTACTTATCTCACAAGACTTGAAAAATTAGTGAAGGAACGTTCTCCACTAAAACAAAAAAAAAATTTTATTGATAAAAAAACTTGTTTTTAAAATTGCAAATTTATCGACACACTAAAAATGATGTTAGTAAAATCTATCACTTGATTCCGTCATAAATTAGTGATAGATTTGAGATGATTTTTTCGATTACTAATTAGTGACAAAATTTTTTGAAATGGTACTTTAGTGATGGATCTTTCTATCACAAATTTGGGACAAAAATGACACTAATTAGTGACAGAAAAATACTGATTCTCCGTGACTTGGCTTGAACTCGCTTTTTCCATGTTGTTGTCAACTTTATATTTTTTTAATCTTTGATCCAGTTAAAATCTGTCATTATTATTAGTAAATTT
Source organism: Biancaea sappan (assembly GCA_037074585.1). Taxonomy (NCBI): domain Eukaryota; kingdom Viridiplantae; phylum Streptophyta; class Magnoliopsida; order Fabales; family Fabaceae; genus Biancaea; species Biancaea sappan. The sequence continues at coordinate 65,809,070 of CM073495.1, forward strand.
ATATATATATATATATATATATACATACATATATGTATTGTATTATATTAATTTGACAAATTTAGTGATTTAGTGTCAGATATGATTTGTTATTAAATCTCACATTTTGCAATGAATTTTAGTTACGGATTGAAATTCTCACTATTTAGCATCGGATCTCAATCTGTGACTAATTTCCAAAGAAACTTTTAAACAAACTATTCTGATAGTCCCCCGTGTCAACTTCGTAATATTAAACCTAAAATTGTTCTTCATATCATGATAGATTGCACAAAAACTAGAGACATTTGGACTACTCTATCTAAATCTGCTCAACTCTTTTTTATAATCTTATATCTTGGATTTTTGAAAACTGTAATATGAACTCTTCCAAAATTTTTGACATTCCTTGGAAAACCTTATTTCCTTATATCCTAAGAAGTAATTGCCTTCATGGGAACAATCACATTTAAAAAAAAAAATCCTCCTTTTGACCCACCAAAAGTGGATTATTAAGATGCAATAGCTCAGGTCGTCTGTAGGTCGTCTCTCAATCTTCTGTTTGTAGCAGCCAATGGAGCCAAAAGTAATAGTAGCTAATGGCTTGAACTGGAAAAAATATTCGCTTTTTAATGAATTCCTTTTGAACAAAAAATAAAAAGTCATAGATTTATTAAATTTAATCACCTTCACTGTCATGTTAAAAATAAAAGAGAAAAATGTATTTTACTTCCATGAATTTTTTTTAATATGCAGAAAATCTCCATAAACTTTAGAACTCAATAAAGAATCCCTATCAACTTTTTATTTCGTGCAGTTTAGTATGTTAAAAAAATCATTAGTTTAACTAACAGTCAACGCTTACTAAAATTTTTAAAGTGCCACGTCATCACTATTTTGTTCATGTAAGCAACTAAGTTGGCAAAATAAATTCATTGCCAAGTTAGCTGCTTATGTGGACAAATTAAGAGTGATGACGTGACACTTAAGAAAATTCTACTCAACATTGACTGTTAGTCAAACTAACAATTTTTTTAACAGAAAATCTAAACTGCACGAAATGAAATGTTTATAAGAATTTTTTTTAATTTTAAAATTTATGGGAATAAAGTACATTTTTCTCATAATAAAATTATAATCTTACATTAATTGTGAAAGTTTATTGATTCAACAGAAGATGAATTGGAAGAAAAGTTTCTACAATAGTATAAAAATATGTGTAGAGTCAAATATAAAAATTAAAAATAGATGAGTGTTAAGCATAATTTAACTAAACTCTACCCAATTAATAAGCCAGAAGATGGATTGCAATTTTTTTAAAATCAGGAAGGATATTGTAATTGATGGCAATATCAGAGCAAGTAATTGATAAAATTTCTCTAAATAAAAATTATCTACTTTTGTATTAGGTATGTTTTATATGTGTATGAGATAACCTAATAAAAATATATGTTATTATGTTTATGTTAGTAATATTTATTTTTATATATATTCTTATATATTTATTTATTTATTTTCGAAAAAAAATGTACTTTACCCCCATAAAGTTTAAAACTAAACAAATAACCTCTATGAACTTTTATATTATGTCAAAAATCACCTGTCGATTAGTTGACTGTTAGTCAATTGATGGTCAATGCTGACATAGATACTGAAGCGCCACGTTAATAGATTATTCATGTGCCATATCATCTCTCTTAGGATTTGAACTTAGGCTTAGATAAAAGAAGGAAGAGCTTCCAGCATATAGCCGCTGATGCATATTCAATATATATTTGTGAAATTTTACTATATATAAGAACATTTGTTATTGTATTCAAAACTCAAAGAAATATACACCTATTATTATATTTTATAAAACAATAACAAATTTTATAATAAGAGATATGCTATTATTTTACACCAATTGAGAGAGATGCATACATTTAGTGTATGACTATATATTGAATATGATTGTCTCGCGTGAAAGATACATGTGAGAAACCAAAAAATGCTCCCACACATTCTGTTGTTTTTTAAAAAAGAACAAGAGGGCCTTATTTTTTGAATCTTGGACTATTAATGATCTAGAAAAAATGAAATTTGTTTAAAGCTAAAAAACAGATGAAATCAATGATTTAGATGTAACAAAAACTGTCCCTGACTAATGCTTTTTTTTTAATTTAGTTATTCATAAATTTTTATTCTCAATTTGCTTCATTATAGATAGATATAATACCAATTCAATCCCTCAAAAATTTTTATTTTTAATTTAGTCCCTCATAGATTGATATATTATTAATTTAGTCCTTCACTTATTTTCATTCTCAATTTGATCCCTTACACATTTTTGATATATTATCAATTTAGTTTTTTTTTGTTGGCCATAACTTTTAATGACAATAACTTTCGATCAAGGGACTAAACTGATAACATATAAATCTATGATAGATCAAATTAAAAATATAAAGGTGAGGGACTAAATTAATAACATATCAATTTGTGAGAGAATATATTGATAATGAAAATTTATGAAGGATTAAACTACTAATATATCAATCTATAAGGGATCAAATTGAGAATAAAAATTTACGATGAACTAACTTTAAAAAAAACATTTATGATAGACAAAAATGATATTTTGGTCAAATCTCTTGTATTAGAGATGATCTTGTCTCCACACAGACAAGTGAGTGCTGAGTTGTCACAACGGCCAACGCGCATTACCAAAGGCTCTTTCTTGCTCAACGTTTGTCTTCATTTGCCATATCCAACAAAAGGAATGAGATTTAATTTTAATCGTCATTAAACAATACATTTTACCCACAATATAATATTTACATTATTATTAATATTAATTGATTTAGGTGATTCGTGATTTATTTTCTTTAAATAATGTCTTGAATTCTGTGAATAAAAAAATTAAATTAATACTAAAAAAAATTATCGCCTTTTAATTAGATTTAAATTGAATTAAATTAGTTAAAAATTAAGAAATTTGCATACACTTAAAGGTTTTAGCTTCAAATAAAAAATTTCACTTTGTTAAAGCCTAAAACTTAGAAACGTGATCTGTCTATGTTCTTTAATATATATAAGTATTTGAGATATATCTTAACTGTTCGTAAACGGTTGATTTTATAATTTAAAAGATACACATCTTTTGAGTCGTATGATTAAAAATATGTGTCTTCTGAATTACATGATTAGTTGATTACTTACTATTGAGATATGCTCCAAACACTATTGTACAAGAGTGTATTACAAGAGTATTCGAGACGTATTTTGACCGTCTATAGACAGTCGATTGTATGGTCTTAAAGATACATATTTTTTGAACCGCATGATCAATAATATGTATCTTTTAAACCGCATGATTAACTATTTACGAATGATCCAGATATGCTCTAAATACTAGATTGCAATTCTAAAACTTATTTTAAAAAAGAATTCTACTGCAAGAAGCTTGACCTTAAGGAAGGTCAAGCTTTTTTCATATGTTTTTATCTTATTTTTCATGTCCGTCAATTTTTTTTATGCCCAATACTATTTTTCAAAAAAAAAAATAGAGGGGAGGCAGTCGACTTCCTGTGAGGCCGACCCCTCCATAGTTTTTCCCTTTAAAAAATTCCAAGGATCCAATGGGTCATAAAAGCTTGCATCTTCTTACGCGGTTTATGGTACGTAAGACCATGGGTAACGTCTCTGCATTTTTTCTTCTTTCTTCAGATCAACTTCTCCTTACTTCTTACCTTCTTGCGAATTCGTTTCATTGATTTTGCCTCATGTTTTGATCAAACCTTCAATCACTCACGGTATTCGATTCTAATGGAAGTCCTTTGAGCCTCACAATCGAGAGGATGGATTTGAGTTCCGAAAGACTCACGACATTCTTCACTCTGTTTTCAATAGCTTTCCCTTTCTTATTCGTCGCAACCCTCACGTACTGTCACGGGAACTTCCATCTGTTTGAGGGGTTTTCGAGAGCTCAGGCCAATGGAGCTACGGTTCAAAACAACGTTACAGTCCGGTGCTTGGAAGAACCAGTTTTCGAGGTAAAATTTTTCAGATTAGTTTGGTTCCGATAGAATGAAGAAGTTGTGATTAAATTCAGATGTGCAAATTTTCTCTATCTTTTTCTTGGATTTGGGAAGCTGAAGTGTGAAGAAGCTCGAAATGTTGCAACTAAGGCCTCGAATGGAAGAGCTCGGAATACTACAACGCTAGCAGAAGGTGAGAGCATAATTTTTGGTGATCTTTGTTTGTTGCTTCAACACTTGATTCAGTTCTGCAGTGATTTCTGGTTTGATAGATAACTTCATTTGGCACTAAAGCTCCCAGATTTACAATTCAAACAGATTTGTATCAGATCAGTAGTACACTAGCTCTCTTCTATTCGTTCCCGTCTGGTGGAATTTTTGGTTAAGAACCACTTGTACTAAAACAATCTATTGGGCTCAAATCTAAGGTAATGTAAAATTTTTTCAACATTAATTTTTATCATCTTTAAAACTTAAATTTGAAATTTTAACTAAAGAAAATAAGTGTCAAATTGTTTGAATAACTAGCATAACATTCCTTTCTAGTGAATTTTTTTTTATTATGGTTTGATCAAATTTTGACTTTTTGTCAAAAATACAATATTTAGAATTTTAAATTACAAAATGGGACATGTTGAGTGCTTTGAATTTTTTGATGAAACGAAATAAATTTATGACCTAATCTAAAATTTGAGAGATTAATTTGCTCTTGCAGCATAGGCCTGATCTGTTTTCTGTATTTTTTAGAACAATCCAAACTAATTAGGTTTTATATATATATATATATATATATATTGCATATGATTCTACGGATTTTTTTTAAAATGATTTATAACAGTTTCTTATCTAAAGAATAAGAAATCTCTCTCTCTCTCTCTCTTTGCCTATAGACGTATATCAAATTGACCGAACCACGTAAATCTATATGTGTTCTTTTGAAATGGAACATGTTAAGTGCCTTGAATTCTTTAGTGAAACGAAATAAATTTATGACTCGACCTAAAATTTGAGGGCTCAATTTGCTCCGTAGCATAGGCCTGATCCATTTTATGTATTTTCTAGAGCAACCAAAACTAATTAAGTTATATATATATATATATATATATATATATATATATATATATATTGCATATGATTCTATAGATTTTTTTTTAAATGACTTGTAACAGTTTCTTACATGAAGAATCAGAAATCTTTCTCTCAAGACCTTTGATCAAAGAACGAGAAACAGCTCCAAAACAACTTTTTTAACATTTCAAGTTCACAAAATTTTTGGAAGCTTCTATGTGCTTGACACCGTATCTTGACTCAGAACTTTTTAAGTCATTAGATTTATAGGTCAATTTACTGTACAATAATACTCATTTAATCTAACCACTTTTTACTTTTTGATTAATTTTGTTGACATTCCACCGAGTCCTTTTAACTTTAGAAATGACTCTAATATCATCAAGTGAAATGTCACTGTTGATAGACTAATGTTAGTTGGTTCAAGTAATTTGATATTTATTAATTGAGACAATTACTACTGCAGAAGCTTTACACTACTTTAGTCCGATTTGACTTGAACAAAATTAATCAGATTCCATAAGGTTTATGGATTCGAACATCAATTTTTCTCCATATATATAGGTTCAAGGATTGAATCATCTTCACCCACCAGCCCTCCTAGTGACAAGCCGCTTGAAGGGCTTCTAGCTCCAGGATTTGATGAAGAGTCATGCTTAAGTAGGTACCAGTCCTACTTATACCGCAAAGCTTCTTCCCTTTATAAACCTTCTCCATATCTGATATCCAAGCTACGAAACTATGAAAATCTCCATAAAAGGTGTGGACTTCATACCAAATCCTACAACATAACCATAAGCAAACTCATAGAATCCAACAATATCACTGATTCTACTGTCTGTAAATATCTTGTCTGGACAGCAACGAATGGGTTGGGGAACAGAATGGTGAGCATGGTTGCATCATTTCTCTATGCTGTCCTCACAGACCGAGTCATGCTTGTCAAATTCGATACCGACATGGTTGGTCTGTTTTGTGAGCCATTTCCTAATTCTTCATGGATAATGTCTCAGGAATTTTCCCAAGTAATTCACCTTGGACATATTCAAACATACGAAAGCATGCTAAAGAATGATGACAAGGGTAGGCCTTCACCGTCATTTGTAGACCTTAATCTCCAGTATGACAGTTATGTTCATGAAAGGTTTTTCCACTGTGATCACAGTCAAGATCTTCTGCTTAATGTTCCTGTGTTGGTTCTGAGGTCAGATCAATACTTTGCCCCTTCTCTTTTCATGATCCCATCTTTCAAGCAAGAGCTAAGCAGAATGTTCCCTGAAAAGGACTCTGTATTCCTTCATCTGGGAAGATACCTTTTTCACCCTTCAAACGAGGCATGGAAGCTAATAACCAAGCTTTATGAGTCTCACTTGGCCAAGGCTGATAAGAAAATTGGCCTTCAAATTAGAGTTTTCAGGACTAACACACCCCATCAAGCTGTCATGGATGGGATCTTAGCCTGTACTTCAGAGAACAAGTTGCTACCTGATGTGAAAATGCAGAAACCAGTGACTTCTGAGATGAGCAAAAACCAGACCTTGAAAGCTGTTCTGGTAACATCTCTTCACTCTGTGTACTCTGAGAAGTTAAAGACTATATATCTGACTAACCCAACAGTGACAGGAGAGATTGTAGAGGTTTTTCAGCCAAGCCATGAAGAACATCAAGAGTTTTATGACAACATGCATAATATCAAGGCATTGTCTGAGATATATCTGTTGAGTTTCTGTGATGTATTGGTGACTAGTTCTAAGTCTACTTTTGGGTATGTGGCTCAAGGTTTGGGAGGTTTGAAGCCATGGATTCTTGGCAAGGCGAAGCCTCATGAGGTGAGAAAACCACCCTGTAAAAAAGCCATATCCATGGAGCCTTGCTTTCATTATCCTCCACTGCATAGTTGCTTCTTGCCAAATACTGTTCTCAATGTTACTTCTGTTATCCGTGATATAAAGCACTGTGAGGATTTTAGTTGGGGAATTAAGATGGTAAGATGAGATAGCACTATACTGTCATGCATTGCTTTCTCTTGGCATGATGTTTAGTATTAAAGAAAATTAATATTTTAATTCTTGAGGATTTCAATTATCTAAATTTAGTGATTAAAAAAGTATACATTTCAATTTAATCTTTGAAAGATTACATCTTCTTTCAATTAGATTCTTTTCGTTACTAAATTATTAAAGTTGGAACTAAACACCCGCTTAAATGTCTAAATACTAGTATTTTAAAAATTGAATTAGTCATTAAATCAGTGAATATACTGGTTCATAGTTTATTGATATGATTGTAGTAGATCTAAGGTCAAACCAATAATAATTAAATATGTATTTTTTTTAATTTTATATATTAAAATATATAATATAATAAATTAATAAACATTTTCATACTTTATCTTAGTAAACTTTTATTATTATTATTATTATTATTATTATTATTATTTGTGTAATTGTTTTTATATTTTGTTTCTTGTTCTCTTATTTATTGTTGTGGCAAAAATAATATTATTATAAAAAATAATTAAGAAGAAAAAAAGAACTATAACATAATAGTAAAGAATTTAAAAAATTAAAAAAAAATAAAAGCTTGCTAAATCCATATAGTATGAGGAATAATTGTATTTTTTAAATAGTAAATTTTTTTAAAAAATAAATAAATTCAACCAGTTCACCTATTTTTTGGAGTTAACCAAATTATATCGGACTGGACTAATAATCAATTTCTGGTAAAATCAATAAAATCGGTCAATTTGGTCGGGTTCTATAACCTATGCTAAATATTAATATTAATTGGTTTAAATAGTTTGTGTAATACCCGTTAATTTCAAAATATAATTCGCTTAAGAGTATTTTAGAATTCTACAACGTTACTTTAGTTATTTATTTTGGTCATTTTTAATTTTCATATTTAATTGTTCTCTTTGAATATTATTTATGAAAATTGAGTTAAATGACTGTACTAAATATTTGCACAATGTGGGATATATTCTAAGAATGATGAAATTCATGAAAAAGTGGTTTTAGAATGGTCAATTAGTCCATTTATTGTAAATTGACTGGATGGGTTTGGATGTTGGGTTATGGATACCCATGGGTTATTGAATAACCCATTAGAAATATTTAATATAAAGTTTCAATAGTACCCTCTCATTTTCACGCAAAAGGAAAAAAAGCTGAGAAGTGAACAGTGACTTTGTTTTTTCTCGTTTCTTCATCCTTTTTTCAAATCCTTTCCTTGATCTTCAGAAGTTCGATTATTTGTTCGGTTCAAAAGCTTTGTAAGGATCAAAGGTAAGCTTTAATCTCGTTATTTTCCTTAAATCTAAGTTTATATGGAAGATTAGAGAAGGTTTTGTTCTTGAAGATTTTGATGATAATTCGTGAATCTCAGTTGTTTTAGAAGTTATATTTGAGTTATAATCGGTTAAAAGAGTTGAAATTCTGGTTTTGAAACAAGAAAGGAAAGGATGAATTTGTGAGAAATTTATGCAAAAAACTTCTGCAAAACTCGAGTTACTGTAGCGACCAGATTTCGGGAAATTTTCTTCGAGTCACTGTAGCAGTTACTGTAGTGTCGGCAGTCAACGGTACTGTAGCAGTCAACGTTACTGTAGCGAACCGGCACTGTAGCGAACCGTTACTGTAGCAAACTGTTACTGTAGCAATCAGAAAATTTTGCGTATTTTCGTGATTTTGTTTCCTTTCTTATGTTTCCTTGTAATATATTTTACTAGGAAATTTTCCTACACAAATTCTAGTGTGGAACAAGGTAAACTTGGACAAACATCAAGGTGAGTGAATAACCTTGCTCAGCTAATTTGATATTACTAGTCAAAGTACAATATAAGTCCCATTTACAATATTATTTGGATAATAAGCAATCAATTTTCATATGGGAGTATATGATTATCAGTAGAAATAAGAGTATGTAGAAATTATTTTATTTCATGACAATTGTATTATGTGATAAATTCTCACTATCTTGTCAATGAGTAAAGATCTACGGGATCTAATACACGAGTTTGAAAGGGTTAAAGTCCCATACTACTCGGTGTATATCTAAGAAAGCTCATACACGAGTTTGAAAGGGTTAAAGTCCCATACTACTCAATGCATATCTATGAAACCTATACACGAGTTGAAAGGGTTAAAGCCCCATACTACTCGGTGTATATCTAAGAAAGCTCATACACGAGTTTGAAAGGGTTAAAGTCCCATACTACTCAATGCATATCTATGAAACTTATACACGAGTTGAAAGGGTTAGAGTCCCATACTACTCGGTGTATATCTATGAAATCTGATTCATGAGTTTGAAAGGGTTAGAGTCTCATACTACTCGATGTATAAGACAATTAAATATATGAGTAAATGTGGTATTTGTACTTTTGATATTTTATATAGTACAGTTATTTACTTACTGAGTTTTTAAATAAACTCACACTCCCTATGATTATTTTTTTCAGATACAGAAAACAAAGAACAAGAGTATCCGTTTGAAGAATAGAAGCCCCTTGAAATTATCCTCTATTTCTGTCTGGTGGGATACCAGTACTTATTAATGTGGATACTAGGAACGCTCTGTACTTACTATAGGTCTCCTAGGCTTGCGATGAGATAGAAATATCAGACTATGTATGTCTATATTTGCTTATCAGATGAATATAATTCTGTAGTGTGGAATGAATGATTAAGGTTGAATGTAAAACCTTACAAAATATATGTAAATAACGTATGTTTGAGAATTTTATCAAATGAGTAGTATCTTTTCACATGCTCAATTTTTGGGATGTGACAATTTGGTATCAGAGGAAAGGTTTTATAGGTCCCCTATAGAGTACAGAGCAAAGTGATCTTTGTGGGCCCTTCCCTATTGTCATGAGCCGCGGCATGACCATAGGATTAGGTTCCATAAAAGACCTTGTAGAGTATAACGTCATTTTATGGATAACTTCTCAGTGGGGCTAGTAAGTGATATTTTGTTTATGTCTGAAAATTATTTATTATGTGTGTAGATCTGTGACAGTACAATGTCAGAAGGATCTTCTAATAATAATGAGCATATAGGTCCAAGGAGGGCCATAAATCCACCAGTACATGTGCAAGATGATCCTAACCGTGGTGATAGTTTACATACTCAAAGTACTGAGGGCGCAACTAGTGAGCAAGCAAGGAGAGTCGAACCTGATGCTCACGTTGGCAATGCAACTATTGCACATGTGATTAATTTGATGAATGAACGATTTGACCGATTTGAGCCTGAAATGAGAGGTCGAGCTGCACAAGCTAACCTGCCAGTGGATCCTCCTATTGTTGAAGCTGAAATTGTACCACCAGCTCAGTTAGCTGGAGGAGATAACGTAAGGGAGGTAAGAATGTCTGAGTTCCAGAAAATGAGGCCTCCTACTTTTTTAGGGGAAGATCCCAAAGAGGACCCACAATGTTTCCTTGAAGATTGTGAATCAATCTGTGATGCTATAGGGTGTTCTCCTACTCAAAAGGTAGAATTCACTTCCTTTCAGTTAAAAGGTAGGGCTGGTAAATGGTGGAGGAACTGGAAGAAAGCTAGAATTCAAGGCGCACCGCCAGTTATGTGGACAGAGTTTTACAGATTGGTTATGGAAAGGAAGTCAAAGAATAAAGAAGAATATCGACAAAAGAAGAAAGCTAGATATAGGAGATCTTTTGATCAAAGGGAAGATTCAGGGACTTTGAAACCCTTTACTGCATCACAACATGCTCCAGCCACTCCTACTAAGTCATTTTATTCTACAGCCAGTGTGGCTAAGCCTCGTTCAGAGAGCAGGGGTGATTTTAGTTCTTCTAGTAGAGGAGGTACTCAAGCTAGAAGGAAGAAACCTCAGTGTCCTGAATGTGGAAAGTTTCACTTCGGAGAATGCAGGTTAAATACTGTTGGTACAGGTTGTTTTAACTGTGGACAAAAAGGACATTTTATAAGGGAGTGCCCTCAGCTCATGACAGGACCAGGTCAAGGGTCTACTTTGCCACCTCGACCACAATCTATTTCTGCTTCTATTACTCAAACACCAACCCCTTCAACAGGGGGTAGTATGGGAAGAGGTTCTGGAAGAGGCCAAGGTGACCGTGGAAAACAAGCTGCTGGCAGAGGAAATGCAAGAGTATATGCTCTAACCCGACAGGATGCTCAAACATCCAATGCTGTAGTTACAGGTATATTATCTGTTAATACTTTTGCTGCACGTATTTTGTTTGACCCCGGTTCTACTCACTCATATGTGTCACCCCTATTTTCCAAGAGATTTGCATTTGATTCAATTACTCTTAAAGAACCATTCTTGGTTTCCACACCGATGAGAGAGACTTTGATGGTTAAAACATGTTATCGTTCTTGTAAAATAATCGTTGGAGGCACGGAAACTGAGATAGATCTTATGGTTCTCAATATGTTAGATTTTGATGTGATTTTAGGGATGGACTGGTTATCTTCTTGTCATGCTACTATAAATTGTCGTGACAAAGTTATTTCCTTTAATATGCCGGGGAGGAGTAATTTTGTGTTTCAAGGGGATCAAAGTGATGTACCTTGCAATATGATATCTATGTTAAGTGCCCGGCGTATGTTGCGAAAGGGATGTCAGGGATTTCTAGCTTTTATCAAAGATTTATAAAAGAAAGAACAGAAGTTAGAAGACATACATGTGGTTAATGAATTCCCAGATGTATTCCCAGAAGATTTACCTGGATTACCACCAAAAAGAGATATTGAGTTCAGTATTGATTTGGTCTCAGACACAAGACCAATTTCTATTCCACCTTATCGTATGGCTCCTGTTGAGCTAAAAGAACTCAAAGAACAATTGGAAGATTTGTTAAACAAAGGGTTCATTCGCCCAAGTTTTTCACCTTGGGGTGCTCCTGTTCTTTTTGTAAAAAAGAAAGATGGTTCTATGAGACTATGTATAGATTATCGTCAGCTGAATAAAGTCACAGTGAAAAATAAGTATCCTTTACCAAGGATAGATGATTTGTTTGATCAGCTTCAAGGAGCAAAATACTTCTCAAAGATTGATCTAAGGTATGGATATCATCAGTTACGAATTAAGAACGATGATATACCTAAGACAACTTTTCGTACACGGTATGGACATTATGAGTTTCTTGTGATGTCTTTTGGGTTGACAAATGCACCAGCAGCATTTATGGATTTAATGAACAGAGTGTTCAAATCATTCCTTGATAAGTTTGTAATTGTATTTATTGATGATATTTTGGTATATTCAAAGAGTCATGAAGAACATACTGAACATTTGAGAATAGTGCTTCAGACCTTGAGAGAGCATCAGTTGTACGCAAAGCTCTCAAAATGTGAATTCTGGATGAGTCATGTAACATTTTTGGGACATGTTATTTCCCAAGAAGGTATTCATGTAGATCCAAGTAAAATTGAAGCAGTAAAACAATGGCCTAGACCAACAACTGTGTCTGAAGTACGTAGTTTTCTTGGCTTAGCAGGGTATTACCGTCGCTTTGTCAAAGATTTCTCTAAGACGGCTCTCCCATTAAATAAGTTAACCCGAAAGAATGTTAAATACATTTGGGATGATTCATGTGAACAAAGTTTCACCCAATTGAAAGAGTGTTTAACTTCTGCACCAGTCTTAATCCTACCATCAGGACCAGGGGGTTACTATGTATTCTGTGATGCCTCAAAGATAGGCTTAGGGTGTGTGTTGATGCAACATGGTAAAGTCATAGCTTATGCCTCACGTCAGCTTAAAAAGCATGAATTGAATTACCCCACTCATGATTTGGAAATGACAGCTGTAGTGTTTGCCCTAAAGATATGGAGACATTACTTGTATGGGGAGACTTGTAAAATTTTTACAGATCACAAAAGCCTTAAGTACATTTTTGAGCAGAGAGATCTCAATCTAAGGCAACGAAGGTAGATAGAACTTCTGAAAGATTATGATTGTACCATCCTTTACCATCCAGGTAAAGCAAATGTAGTGGCTGATGCTCTAAGTCGAAAGTCTATGGGAAGTTTAGCTCACATTGCCACTATAAGGAGATCTCTAATACATGAACTACAAGAATTAGAAGCTGATGGAGTATTCTTTGAGATCACTGAGTTAGGTACATTTCTGGCTCATTTAACAGTTAGATCATCCCTTGTTGAAAAAGTAAAGGCAACTTTAGAAAATGACATTGATATGGTCAAAATCAGAGATAAGGCAAGGCAAGGTCTAGCACCAAGTTTCTTGGTAGATGAAGAAGGAGTCTTATGGTTTAATGGAAGACTTTGTGTCCCCAACATTGAATCTTTGAAACATGAAATCTTAATGGAAGCTCATGGTTCGCCATACGTTGTACACCCTGGTGCTGTGAAAATGTATCAGGACTTGAAACAAGTTTACTGGTGGGAGGACATGAAGCGAGACATGACTGACTTTGTAGCTCGATGTTTGACTTGTCAGCAAGTTAAAGCTGAACATCGACGACCACCTGGTTTGATGCAAAAACTAGATATTCCCGAGTGGAAGTGGGAAAGGATCACTATGGATTTTGTAGTAGGTTTACCTCGGTCAACAAAAGGAAATGACTCAATATGGGTCATAGTGGATCGACTTACTAAGTCAGCACATTTTCTTCCTGTTCATATCACTTTCAGTGTAGCAAAACTTGCTCGACTTTATGTTAAAGAAATAGTGAAACTTCATGGTGTACCAATATCCATTATATCAGACCGAGGACCTCAGTTTACTTCTCGGTTCTGGAAAGTCTTTCAAGAGACTTTGGGTACCAAAGTGAATCTTAGCACAGCATTCCATCCTCAGACTGATGGACAGTCCGAAAGGACAATTCAGACTTTAGAGGATATGCTAAGAGCTTGTGTGATGGATTTCAGTGGAAGTTGGGAAGATCATTTGTCTGTTATTGAATTTGCTTATAATAACAGTTACCAAGCCAGTATCCAGATGGCACCTTTTGAGGCTTTATATGGGAGACGGTGTCGATCTCCTATAGGTTGGTTTGAACTTGGTGAAACCAAAATATTTGGACCTGAGATGATGCAGGAAGATATAAATAAAGTTAAACTGATCAGAGAGAAGTTGTTAACTGCTCAGAGTAGACAGAAGTCTTATGCGGACAACCGAAGACGTGACCTTGAATTTGCAATAGGTAATATGGTTTTCTTACGAATCTCACCTATGAAGGGAGTAATGAGATTCGGGAAGAAAGGCAAGCTTAGTCCGAGGTATGTTGGCCCATATGAGGTTGTAGACAGAATGGATAATGTGGCATATCGCCTAGACCTACCTTCCGACCTAGAGGGAGTTCATCCAATCTTTCATGTGTCCATGCTACGGAAGTATCTTCCTGATCCTTCTCATGTCATTCAACCCCAAGAAGTTCATTTTGATGAAACTCTCACCTACGAAGAGGTATCAGTAGCTATTCTTGATAGAAAAGTCAAGAAATTGCGTACTAAAGAAATTCCTACTGTCAAGGTTCTTTGGAGAAATCATTCTCGCGAGGAAGCTACGTGGGAGGCAGAAGATGAAATGTGGAAAAACTATCCACATTTATTTGAAACTTGAGGAAAGATTTTAATTCGGAGGACCGAATTCTTTTAAGGGGGGTAGAATGTAATACCCGTTAATTTCAGAATATAATTCGCTTAAGAGTATTTTAGAATTCTACAACGTTACTTTAGCTATTTATTTTGGTCATTTTTAATTTTCATATTTAATTGTTCTCTTTGAATATTATTTATGAAAATTGAGTTAAATGACTGGACTAAATATTTGCACAATGTGGGATATATTCTAAGAATGATGAAATTCATGGAAAAGTGGTTTTAGAATGGTCAATTAGTCCATTTATTGTAAATTGACTGGATGGGTTTGGATGTTGGGTTATGGATACCCATGGGTTATTAAATAACCAATTAGAAATATTTAATATAAAGTTTCAATAGTACCCTCTCATTTTCAAGCAGAAGGAAAAAAAGCTGAGAAGTGAACAGTGACTTTGTTTTCTCTCGTTTCTTCATCCTTTTTTCAAATCCTTTCCTTGATCTTCAGAAGTTCGATTATTTGTTCGGTTCAAAAGCTTTGTAAGGATCAAAGGTAAGCTTTAATCTCGTTATTTTCCTTAAATCTAAGTTTATATGGAAGATTAGAGAAGGTTTTGTTCTTGAAGATTTTGATGATAATTCGTGAATCTCAGTTGTTTTAGAAGTTATATTTGAGTTATAATCGGTTAAAAGAGTTGAAATTCTGGTTTTGAAACAAGAAAGGAAAGGATGAATTTGTGAGAAATTTCTGCAAAAAACTTCTGCAAAACTCGAGTTACTGTAGCGACCAGATTTCGGGAAATTTTCTTCGAGTTACTGTAGCAGTTACTGTAGTGTCGGCAGTCAACGGTACTGTAGCAGTCAATGTTACTGTAGCGAACCGGCACTGTAGCGAACCGTTACTGTAGCAAACTGTTACTGTAGCAATCAGAAAATTTTGCGTATTTTCGTGATTTTGTTTCCTTTCTTATGTTTCCTTGTAATATATTTTACTAGGAAATTTTCCTACACAAATTCTAGTGTGGAACAAGGTAAACTTGGACAAACATCAAGGTGAGTGAATAACCTTGCTCAGCTAATTTGATATTACTAGTCAAAGTACAATATAAGTCTCATTTACAATATTATTTGGATAATAAGCAATCAATTTTCATATGGGAGTATATGATTATCAGTAGAAATAAGAGTATGTAGAAATTATTTTATTTCATGACAATTGTATTATGTGATAAATTCTCACTATCTTGTCAATGAGTAAAGATCTACGGGATCTAATACACGAGTTTGAAAGGGTTAAAGTCCCATACTACTCGGTGTATATCTAAGAAAGCTCATACACGAGTTTGAAAGGGTTAAAGTCCCATACTACTCAGTGCATACCTATGAAACCTATACACGAGTTGAAAGGGTTAAAGTCCCATACTACTCGGTGTATATCTAAGAAAGCTCATACACGAGTTTGAAAAGGTTAAAGTCCCATACTACTCAATGCATATCTATGAAACCTATACACGAGTTGAAAGGGTTAGAGTCCCATACTACTCGGTGTATATCTATGAAATCTGATTCATGAGTTTGAAAGGGTTAGAGTCTCATACTACTCGATATATAAGACAATTAAATATATGAGTAAATGTGGTATTTGTACTTTTGATATTTTATATAGTACAGTTATTTACTTACTGAGTTTTTAAATAAACTCACACTCCCTATGATTATTTTTTTCAGATACTGAAAACAAAGAACAAGAGTATCCGTTTGAAGAATAGAAGCCCATTGGAATTATCCTCTATTTCTGTCTGGTGGGATACCAGTACTTATTAATGTGGATACTAGGAACGCTCTGTACTTACTATAGGTCTCCTAGGCTTGCGATGAGATAGAAATATCAGACTATGTATGTCTATATTTGCTTATCAGATGAATATAATTCTGTAGTGTGGAATGAATGATTAAAGTTGAATGTAAAACCTTACATAATATATGTAAATAACGTATGTTTGAGAATTTTATCAAATGAGTAGTATCTTTTCACATGCTCAATTTTTGGGATGTGACAGTTTGTCATTCTTTTCTTAAGTAATCTATGAGGCTTGAGTTTTATAAATATAAAAAATTAATATGAGAGAATTGTACACATATGTGGTCTTTGTGAATCTTCATTTACTAGAAATTCAAAAAAAAAAAAGAAAGAAGCGCAAATCCTACTCTCTGAAAAGCTTTATATTGAGAGATATGAATGCTCAAAATCACAAATTGATAGAAGAGATTAATTTAATAAAAGTTTTGCAATCACAAATTGATTCCTTAAAACGTAATCCCCTAAAAAAAGGCATTTAAGTATCAAAAAAGAAAATTGAGTACCGTATGGAAAGACGCTCGAAATCAAGGCACCCCAACCCCATTCCTCTTATATTTTCTTTTATAAAAGTTCTCATAATCTGAATATTTTTAAATGATAATTTAGTTAAACTGAATCTGAAATTTTATACACTAATCGTTTAATTACTTTTTTTTTAAATTAATGGAGTTCTTCAATATTTTGGGAGTACAATAAATATTTTCCTTGATCTCATGCTTAGACATGATTATAGGAAAAATATTAAATAGATTTAGTTCTAAAAAATAAAATAAATTAGGCTAACTGTAATTTATTTTTTTTGTCAATAACCATAAATAAGCGTGTAAGAATTTCCATAAATATATTTTTAGTGAAATTCTTATTTAACATATTTTATATATTTATTGCTTAATTATTTTTTGACAGGCCAAATCCAAATAAGAATCTCGAGTGATTATATAATGATTATGTGATTATTAATTACAAAGAAGGCAGAAAGAAAAGGACGCATGCATTTTTTCAACGTTCTATTATGACCGTTAGATGTTATATTTAATAGTCTTAATCTTTTTATGATTTTTTTTTATTTTTTTAATTACATTTATCGTTATATTTGATCTAGAATTAACAATCAATATAATATTAAAAAAAAAGTAGTAAGAAAAGACATGAGCCATTGATGCGACTTGGAGCATCTTCGGAGGTGCAGGAAGGAATATAGTTCAAGGAAAAAAATAAAAATAAAAAGGCTTAGGAATTGCTGGCAATCCATTCAGTGAAAAAGTCTCCATGACAACTTGAAGCTTCCAAGTTCCAAGCACACATCTTTCATATCAACTTTTGGTTAGAATGACTGTTCTCCGATTAATTTGATTTGAATCATGTCACATCACAAAGAATTGAGTCGAGACGTTGCTCAAATCGACTATTATCGGTAAAACCCTATTTAATGTCTCAAAGATTGTCTGTATTTGGAGTGAGAATATGTCTTCATTGTTCACTGCCTCATAGGGAAAACAAATAACTCTTCTGAATCTGGACGAACGCTTAAGGAAACAATTCACTACCACCTTAAAATAGCCAACTTTCAGAGGTTGAATCAACAATGGCCCTTCATATTCATGTATATATCTGTCACAGTCTCTGAAAAGGAAAAAAGTTGAACATTCTATACAGAGGGTTGTCTTTTCTCAAGGTAAGTTTTCTTTTTTCTGAAATTTTAATTAGTTTCCTTTTTTCTATTGATGCGTTTTCATTGAACTGTGTATTTTAGTTTCATCTTTGATATTGTATTAGCCTTAAAGGAATAAACTTGTTAGACTTTTCTTTTTGATTGGCTTTGAAACCACAATATATGACTCGATTATGAATCTGGTATAAGGATTTCTGAGAAAATCTCATGTGGGTATGAGCCTATGAACAGAAAGTTATGTTTTTTCTTCAAAGGGGTTGATTGTATTACTGCCATAGAAGCTCTGATTCTGAGCTTTCGGAACTGAAGCCAGAATGGACAACAACATGGGACTGGGTTTGAACAGATTCAAAACTGCCTTGGTCTTGTCTGCCATAGGTTTCTCTGTATTGGTGATGATGACATTGATGTATCAGAACTCAATCTTTGATCTTTTTGGAGGGTTTTCGAAGGACAAGGTACCAGGAACAGCAACAACAACGCCTCACAACGTTACAGTTGAGATAGTCACTGGAAAGCCAAACGTTACAGCTGAGTTAGCCAGTGGAACAGATAAGAACAAAACAATCTCAGAGGTACGTGACACTATTCGGCCCCGGATCCCCTCATTGGCTAACACTCCGTCCAATCAGGTGGAGTTTATTTGAACTCTAACTATTAGTGTTAATCGGATGGACCTGTAGAATTAATTCGAATTATTTATAGTTTTTGTCAAAATTATAGATTATAATCACTAAATTTAAGCTGCCTATATTTTATCGAACGTCCTAGATTAAAGCAAGTGCATGTTTCTTTTTCTTTTTAAAAATTTTCTTACTTTGATATGGTTGTTTGATAAAAACGAACAACTCAGATTTGCGATTGCACTAAGTATTGCAAAGAATCCAAACTATGACATTCATTGTTTGCATTTGAATTAATGAGTACCAATTAGCTCGAATGTTAAAATTATTAACGTTCGATGTTTGTTGTCTGATCCTGATTGAACGGTTAGCAATGAATTTTTTTTTTTTTTCGATTATACATTAGCACCAAACATAAGTAGCTCTAATACTAGAGTCAACCGATATTTATCTAATAATCTAGCCTACCTGACTTTTTGTTTTTTATGCTTCTTTAAAAAATATTTTTTTTTTGACATAAACTCACTGTCTTTCATATTCATGATGATGGCAAAGTTAAGGTGTTGCCAGGGAAAACACAACACAGCATTACGGGAAAAGAAGGTAGAGCTCAGAATATTACAGAGCCAGATGAAGGTAGTAACTTTATTTATTTATATTTTTTGGTTAAATTATTTCGCTTCTCAAGTTCTAATTTGGTTTTTAAAATTTATAAATTTATAACCTTTTTCACATTTGAGGGAAAAAAATAGTTTAAATATTAGAGATTGCATGCCGGCTATCAAGTTAACCAAATTAATTAATTTATGTGATATCACATGTTACAGGAGTTAAATAAATTTTACTTCTTCTCTCTCTTTCTCTCTATATATATGTATTCATTATTAATTTTAAAAGTTAAGTAGGATACTTGGTCTATCTGAATCGTTACTTTTTACAATCAATAATAAAGATTTTAAGTCATTATTTTCATTTTTTTTAATTTTTTTTTAAATAGCATATTGAAATCTGAGCATCTTTAATTTTTTCATTAACTTTTTTTAAAAAACAGCTCAAATAGATGGATTACTCTATTTGGGTTTATTTAATATAAATCATGTATTTTTTTACAGTTGATTGATGGTAGCACATTATTGATCATTTTAATAAAATTTAAAACTACTAATAGAAGTTTAATGACAGTGACTAAATAAAGGATTTTAAAACTATACATATTTAATTATAAATTTTTAAATTATAAGAGACAAATTGAAGTTGAGTGAAACTTAAAAAATTAAAAGAGGCATTTAACCTTTTGTTTTTGTTGTTTTTGCAACTGATGCGTGTGTGTGTATATATATATATATATATATGAGAAAATGGGCTTCGTCATCTATTTTTATCCCTATTTATTAAATATAAATCATGTATATTTAAAACTAATTGACAATGGTACAAACGTTGAATTTTGATTCTCTCCTATGCATTTAACTCGCAAGAAGCTCTAAGTTTTATTATAGTCGTCAGATGCATTGTATTTTTTTTTTGGTATTTTTTTGTTCTTTTAAAAAAAATTACACTGACCTTTGAATTTGATGATAATTGAATCAGATCTAACGACTAGTGTAATTTAAAAATAATAATAAAAAAGGACAAAAAAATAAGAAAGAAATTATAACCATTTGATGTAACGCTGTAGGCTCCTGCGAATCCAAACACATGTATGTTTAGACTTTTCAAAAGTGAATTTGGATACAAATGATCTTTAAAATTATATAGACCCAACTAAAAATTTGGCAAAACCCTAGATATTAAAAGAAAAATTTAACCTTTTGTAGCTGAATTATATTTCTTTTGGGTGAATTTCCTCCTGTTCTTGCTAACTTGTCTATAATCTCTTGAATCATTACAGAACCAAGAAATGCTTCATCTGCAAAATTCACAAACAATTCAACAAGTCCAACAAATGAGTCAACCCAGCTTGCCAAAACTTCAAATCAAAATCTCTATGATGGGCTTCTAGCTTCTGGATTCGATGAAGAATCATGCATAAGCAGATTTGTGTCTTATTCATACCGAAAAGCTTCCCCTCACAAACCCTCTTCATATCTGATATCAAAACTACGCAGTTACGAAGAAATTCACAGAAGGTGTGGGCCTCGTACCAGAGCTTACAGCAGAACCATGAAACAGCTTTTAAGGTCAACGAAACAAAGTACTGACACAACGTGCAAGTACGTCGTTTGGAAACCTGCGAATGGATTAGGGAACAGAATGATAAGCATGGCTGCCACATTCCTCTATGCTGTTCTCACAGACAGAGTCCTGCTCGTGAAATTTGAGGATGAAATGAAGGGTCTGTTCTGTGAGCCATTCCTGAACTCAACCTGGGAACTTCCGAGACATTCTCCTTTTTGGGATCCAAAACATGTTGAGACATATCAGAGCATGATAAAGAACAAGAATATACCATCTGTTCTGTATATGAATCTCATGCACGTGCAAGGTGATCCTGAGAAGTTTTTCCACTGTGATAAAAGTCAGAAACTTGTTCAGAAAGTTCCCTTTTTGATTCTGCAGTCTGATCAATACTTTGTCCCTTCTCTGTTCATGGTCTCATCCTTTAACCCTGAGCTCACACAAATGTTCCCAGAAAAAGACACAGTCTTTCACCATTTGGGAAGGTACCTTTTTCACCCTTCAAATGAAGCATGGGGATTCATAAGCAGATTCTATAATGCATACTTGAGAAAATCAGAAGAGAAAATAGGCCTCCAAATGAGACTATTCAGCCCCAAGTCCACCCCACACCAAGCAGTCTTGGACTTACTCTTAAGCTGTACCTTAAAGCACAAGCTACTTCCAGAACTCGCCTCGGAAAACTCGGTCCCCCGGGTCGAAAACCCGGGTTTAAAGGCTGTTCTAGTGGCATCCTTATTTCCAGAGTATGGTGAGAACTTGAGGAGTATGTATCTGATGAAGCCAACCACTACAGGAGATGCAGTAGCAGTTTACCAGCCAAGTCATGAAGAGCAGCAAAAGTTTAATGACAATATGCACAACATGAAGGCATGGACTGAGATGTATCTTCTGAGTCTCTGTGATGTGTTGGTGACTACTTCTCTGTCAACTTTTGGGTATGTGGCTCAAGGTCTAGGAGGCTTGAAGCCATGGCTGCTTTACAGGTTAGTGGGGAACCAGAGCTATTATGATCCACCATGTGAGAGGGACTTCTCCATGGAGCCTTGTTATCATATTCCTCCAAGGCTTGACTGTGAGGGTAAGGAAATGGCACATTTTAGTTCTGCTTTTGCTTATATGAGGGGTTGTATGGATTATAATTCTGGAGTGAAGATGGTTAATGTTTCTGGGTAACAAGCTGTTGACTCAGTTTTCACATTGAAGTTTGGTTTTAGAGTCTGTTGTTGTTATTTGCATCCCATGAAGTGATGTAGACCTGAAATTTGTCAAACATCATTCTTCCTTGGAGGGGCATTTTCGAGAAAGTAATTGTTTTCATACATATTTTTGTTTATCATATTATTCTCTTAGTCCCTCTAGTTTTACTTGATTTTCAATTGGGGCCTATTAGTTTAAAAATTTTACTTGATTTTCAACTGGTTATTTTTTTTAATTCTACATGTTATATTTTCCCACAATTAAATGTTCTTGAAGTGCCCTTTTCTATGAAACTGAATAAGGGGAGAGAGAAAGAGGACGGAGAGAGAAGGGAAAGAGATAAAATTTTTAAGAATAAAATTATTTTTTTCACATATATATTTGTATGAAACGTGGCAATAACGTGTATGGCTACGTCAACGTTTTTCGTTACTATATTAAAGGTGTTATACCCTAAAGATATAATTAAAACAAATTAAAACATGTAAAATACAATTAATACAAAAAAAATTGTAGGGACGAAATGAAAACTTGAGATAAACATTAGGGATATGAAAAATATTCTTGCCTGTTATTCTCTTAGTCCCTCTAGTTTTACTTGATTTTCAATTGAGGCCTATTAGTTTAAAAAATTGCAATTAGATCCTTATAATTTCAAAATTTTTCATTTAGTCCTTATTATTAAGCTTTTGTCAATATCTTTAATTTTGCTTATGTGACCAACCATGTAACTTCTTGAGATCTTAGATATATATGATTTAAGCTACCTCGACATCACATGCTATATGTATGTGAGTTAATTTTATTTCATTATCTACCTTTTGTTAGTATAAGCCATGCATAGTTTAATATACATATGGTTAATTGTATAAACAAAATTTAATTGAATACTAATGAAAATGTAGTGGCAGGGGCTAAATTAAAATTTAATAAACTGCACTGACTTGATTATAAGTCTTTAAATTATAAGGATTGAATTAAAAAATTAGGTGAAACTATAGAGATTAGGGGAATAATTTAACCTAATTTTTTCAATCATTTTTATCCCTTTGGAGTATTTCATTGTAAAGTAAGTCCCTATGACTTTAACAGATTCAGGAACAAAAATAATTGGAAAACATTACATAACTAAATCAATAAAGTCATACCTTGAAAGGATAATTTAAAAAATAATTATCTTTTATGGAACAAATTAACTACTTCCCTTGAAGTTGCTTCTGCATTTTTTTCAGGATTTGTGTTGTTTGTTGGCCCACAAAAGGTGGACTTTAATATAGTTTCAAATGTCATTCTTAAATCAAATTGATCAGACCATTTACAATTAGTATATGATGATAACTTAATTTATCATAATTTCTCTAAAAAAAATGTGTCTATATAAAAAAGTTAGATGTCCTCCACATAATTCATCACTTATTTGGCAAAAAATTACTAAGTAGAAAAAATAAAAGAAAACTTCAATTGTATTACAAACAAACAGCTGTATATATACATTATATTATAATTTCTAACTGTAATCCATTTGTTTTATTTTTCTTTTTTCAAGATTTAAAAAATTAGATTGATCGTTGAACAAGTCGAAACATTAGTTCAAATATCAATAATCCAACCGCAGTCAAACTAATAATATTTAAAATATATAATTATGTATATATTATAGATTTTAAAATATTCAATATATATATATATATATCATTGTTATATCTTTTTTTAATAGTTTAAATTTTAGGAGATTTTTTAAAAATACATAATAATATTCAATATAAATTCAAAAAAAAAATTAGTTAAACCATCAAATCAACTTGTTTTATTGGTTTGAATAGTTTTTTTTACCAGTTTAAATGCACTTACAAATCTAAATTAAATTGAAAATCTAATTAATTTATCAATTTTCCCACCTTTTTGTTATGTTATCATTTCTTATTCTCAACCAGCAATGTAAGACAATTATATGCACAACTTTCTCTTCAAGTCAAAAGCACTTGGGTCCCTCCCTTCACAATTGCAATCATTAATCTCATCATAAAACAAATATAAATCACAAAATAGAGTGAGAAAATGAGATGAAGACCATAAAAATAAAGGAAACCCAAATAAAATAAAAGAATAAACAAATGAGCTCCTCTTTAAATTATTAGACTCATTTCACTGTTGCTTAATTAATTCTTAATTTATATCAATTTTTTAATGTACAAGTTTGCTCTCACAGATTTAGAGAGGAAAAAACAAAAAAACCAATTAAACTACAGTTGAATTCAGCTCCTTTTGATTATACAAACTGTAAAGCAATCAACTTTGGATACCCACTGATAAAAGTAAGACATGGAGAAGAACGAGAGTGCTTGTCTTCATCCATTCCTGTGAATAATACTTCAAACCCTTTGAGACCCAGAAGCAGAACTCATCTTCATCAATCATCATGCCTTCAAGACCCTTCCCTCCATCCCCAAGTCCCAATTTTTTCACCAAAAACAGATTTCTCTTTCTGTCACTCACCATCTCATCGTCTCTTGTAATTTTCTGCTCAGTGTTTTACTTTCTCTACCATCTCTGGCATTCTCTTGATCACCGAGCTAAGACGACACCGTTTCACGCAAACGCTCCCTTAAAGCTCCAGAGCTTCTCCTACAAAGAGCTAAAGCAAGCCACCAATGGCTTCCACACTGAAAACGTCATTGCTAAAGGTGGGTCTAGCACCGTTTTTAAAGGAACGCTTCAAAATGGGAACTTTATTGCTGTTAAGCGTCTGGACTCTTTGTCTTTACAAACAGAGCAAGAGTTTCAGAATGAGCTTCAGATTCTTGGTGGGTTAAGATCTCCTTTCCTTGTGACCCTTCTGGGATATTGTGTGGAAAAGAACAGTAGAGCTTTGGTGTTTGAGTATATGCCTAAGAGAAGCTTGCAGGATTCCCTCTTTGGAGATTGTGGGTGTCTGAGTTTGAGCTGGGAAAAAAGGTTTCTTGTGATACTGGATGTTGCTAGAGCTTTGGAATTCTTGCACCTTGGATGTGACCCACCAGTGATCCACGGGGATGTCAAGCCAAGCAATGTTCTGCTGGATGAAGAACACCGTGGGAAGCTTTCGGATTTCGGGTTGTCAAGGATTAAAATGGAGGAGGGTGAGTTTGGCGGGGATTTGTTCAGCCAGGACTTGAGTAATAAGAGTCAAGAGCTATGGAAAAGCCAAGAGTTTTCAGGTAATTTGACTGCAGAAAATGAAGCCATTAGTACTCCTGATGAGTGTGTTGATGAAGTAGATTTTGCTCTAGCTTTGCAGGCTGCTTCTTCATCCAAAAATAGCAGGGTAGGTTTTAATTTTAGAGCTTTGGACTTGAGTTCTTTGAACTATAATGCCAGTGTTGCAGGTGAGAATGAAACTATTAGGATTGGTAGTGCCAAGGGGAAGGAAATTTCAACTTTTGACAAGTTTGTTCCTTGTGATGATGAGTTTTCCGGGTTTGATTGTAGTAATGAGTTAGGTGTTAACTTTTCCATCCAACGGGAGTCAAGTTTAGCAGAAGGGATTAGTTTTCCACAAGGTAACGAACCAAGGTTTGAGCAGGATTGCTTTCAATGGAAGATAACTGTAGGAAACCAAAAGAATGTTCACGTTTCCTCAGCAGAGGAAGAGAAGGCAAATGAAAAACAATGGGGAAAGGACTGGTGGTGGAGACAGGATGAAAGTGGAGAATTATGCAGTAAAGATTATGTCATGGAGTGGTTAGGGAGTCAAATTTGTGATCCATCAAACCCTGATTGGGTTGAAGAAAAGCAGAACATTCATGAGAGAACAGAGCTAGAAAACTCAAGTCCTGTTGTTGATAAACCAGATGATGGGGTTGAGAACAAAGAATCATGGGAGAAGAAGAAAAATCTCAAGAAGATGCAAGAGTGGTGGAAGGAAGAACACCTAGCTGACTTAAGCAAGAAAAGCTGGAAGCTGAAAAATCTCCAAACCAAGTGGAAGAAAGGGTTCAAAGTACCAAATTTTCATGTGGGTAAAAGGGTTTATCTTCTTTGCAGATGTAGGAACTTCAAAAGGAAGGGTGTGAGTGAGTGTGGTCTAAACAGGGAATTTAGTTTCAGAAGAACTCACATCCATTCCAATGGCAGTGACATGTGGAGCGGAGATATTTTCAGCAGCACAACAAGCATGAGAGGGACACTGTGTTATGCTGCTCCAGAATATGGTGTTTCTGGATTCCAAATGGAGAAGGCTGACATTTACAGTTTAGGAGTATTAATCCTTGTGACTGTTTCAGGAAGAAGACCATTGCATGTTCTTGAATCCCCCATGAAGCTGGAGAAGGCTAACTTAATAAGCTGGTGTAGGCACTTGGCTGAATCTGGTGGTGACATTTCAGAGCTTGTAGATGAGAGATTGAATGGAGATTACAACAAGGAGCAAGCAAGCTTGTGTCTCAACATTGCACTTTGTTGCTTGCAGAAAACTCCAGAGTTGAGGCCAGACATTGGTGATATTGTAAAGATTTTGAAAGGGGATATGGATCTCCCATCACTTCCATTTCAGTTCTCTCCTTCTCCTCCTTCCAAGTTGTACAGCAAATCAAGGAGAACAAAACAGAACTGTGCTGCAGAATAGGTTTTGCAATTTACTTTCTGTGAATGAAATTGATAGAAATTTCTGCATAATATGTGACTATGGATTCCAACATGAAAATGAAACAATATCAAATATATGTTGTGTATATAATAATAGATTATCTTCTTAATCCTGTGTAAAATCCGCAAAAATATACTTTTGATCCCTAATGTTTATCTCGAGTTTCAATTTTAGCCCTAACTTTTTTTGTGCCGATTTCGTTCCAAATATTTTTTTTTGTATCAATTTTGTCTTTATAGCTAATGTCGTTAACATAATTAATAGAAAATGTTGACATGGATTTTTCCATGTGCTGTCTACTACTAACATATCATACTAATTGATTTTAGTTTTAATTTTGTCTCAAATATTTGACTAGGTTTCAATTTTCCCTCAAATAATACTTTTATCATTTTTCTGATTCACCCCAAATTAACAGTTAAATGTTTGATGTATTATACGAAATGGTCTACATATCATTTAGAATAGTCTATATGTCATTTAGAAGAGTCCACATTAATATTTTTCGTTAATTTTGTTAATGACATTAACCTTAGGAACAAAATTGAAACAAAAAAAAATATGTAAGACGAAATTGAAAATCAAGGTAAATGTGAAGAACAAAAAATATATTTTTATCTTTTAAAATCTTAAAGAAGTCAAAGCCTTCTCCAAAATAGGAGTTTTAGGAGTTGAACCTCTGACCTTTCAAATAAAATTCATCTAAGATTCAATTAACCTCCATTGAGCCAACCATATTATTGGATAGTTAAATTGATTTAATTCTTTAGGTGATGAACTTTTGGGTATAAGTAAAACATAACTTTTTTAATATATATTGGCTTTCAATCAACAAATACATATCAAAACTCAACCGATTGGCAATGTTTTCAAAAATATGACGAAGGGAAACTACATAATCTTTCTTAAACTATAATTAAATTATAATTTTGATAGTTGAAGTTTAAAATGTAAGATTTTACCTAGTCAAATTATTGCCTAGTAATTAATATCTACATCTAAAAACTACACGGTGTACTCTCTGTAAACTTTCAATTTGTTTTCTATGTTGTGGCTCTCTTCTATATTTCTTTCAAAATTGCGGGATTTTTATGTAACATTTTTATATTTTGTGATAATTTAAGAGAATAAAGTATAATAATAATAATAATAATAATAATATAGAGAAACAAAGTAACGTTTTAAAAAAGATGTTTCTATGACTCAAATTTAGAGAAACATGTGGCCTAATATTAGTTTATTGTTGGTGTTATGACTCAAATTCTATTTCAGTCTCTTATAAATAATTTTTCATAAAATTGTCTTCTCAACTTAATTGCAAACAAATATGATACTTCTCAATTTCTTACGAACAAAATTATTACCAATAATGTCTTTTTAATTTGTTATTAATAAAGCTAATTGTTAATCTACATATTATATAATATGTTAAATAACATCAATCTTGTTAATTCCATTAATAACATAATGACAAAAAGCTGTTATTGATACTTGTGAGGAAACAAATTGAAAATGCAATTTTATAAGAGATAAAATTGAGAAAACAATTTTATAAGAAACCAAATTGAGAGGGACAAAATTGGAATTTTAGTCATTGTTTTTACTAAATGACTTTGAAATCAGCTATTAACTACTTCATGTCCATATAACTGAATATTTTAAAGTATGTTGGCTTTGTTTTGCTAGAGTGAATTTGTTCCTGTTCCTTTAGAGTTATCAATCTTGAAATCAACAGCTCTGTTAATCGAAACTTGGAAAGACACCAAAATTAGAAGAAAGTTTATGTGCAGCCTTCAAAAAAGAGGAAGATCTCATAAAGAAAAAAGACGGGAATAATAGTACATATGAATTTGAAAGTTGAAACAAATGTGAAGTATAACATGACACAACAAGGTCACAAAGAGAAGAATGAATCACAATGCTCCTGAGAGCAACACATTTGCTAGATCAAGCCACATCCAACAAACCAAACAACAGAAGAAGACATGAACAGAGACCAGAATCCCCCAGAGAGAGCCATTGATGGAGCAGCATAACTGGGGGATGAGTGGTTAGCAGCAGTTGCAGCAGATGCAGGAGGAGGAGGAAGAGGATGAACAAGAACAGAGACTTTCATGCCACTGAAGCATTGGCCATTGCCACAGATGAAGTAATACCTCTTGGCCTCATTCAGAGTGATGAAGTCTTTGCCTTTGCTCCAATTCCCAGTGGCTCCCTCAGTGGTGCAGTTGTCATATCCAGTTTGGTTTACCTCGAACACATTGTACTGGTTCTTCTGGTACCTAAATGCTATTTAAAAAATTAAGAAAAAAAAAGAGTTAAAACATCTCAAGAAACAAAAAGACAAAAGTATTATTTTCATCCCTAAACTTTGACCCAAGTTTAATTTAGAACTTTATTGTGTCAATTTTATCTGTATTTTTTTTAATTAGTTTCAATTTTCATCTTTGAGCTCAATGCTGTCAGAAGATGTTAACGTGATCATTTTTATTACACAAGTCAACGCCAACTCATCTATCTAAACACATATCAGCCAAGATTTAGTCTCGTGTTTAGATAGCGTTGGACTTCAAAGACAACGTTGAAAGTAATTGAAAAGATATAGAATAAAATTAACAAAGATAAATTTCTGTTAGGAAATTGAATCTTATGTCAAAATTAAAAACAAAACGGCACTTTTGCCTTAAACAGAAGTACAGCAGAATCTCTAACAACAGTGGCTAGAACTGCAATGAAAAGTTTCACACTTTAAGAAAAATTAAAACATGTCAACTCTCAAGAGGCAGAAGGAGGATCATGGCATAATGATATCAGAAGAAGCAGAAGTATAGCAAAATCCATCTTTAAGGCCAATAACTGGAAATGCAACGAAAAGTTTCTCCCTTACGAGCATTTAGCAGAGAAAAATCAAAACATCTCAAGAGACAAAAGGGGATGACCCTATCTTTAGAAACAGTAGCAAGAACTGCAACGAGAAGTTATGAGTCCTTGAAGCAGCAGCGTAGAAGAATCTTAGCCCAACACATTGGGAGAGAAAACACTAAGTAAAGAAACAGAAAAAAGATGATTGCTTGAAGATGCAGAAGCACAGCAGAAATTAGCTCGAAGCAGAACAGTACCTGAGGTGAAAAAGCTTCACTTTTTTTTGTCTTCAGAAGGAAACAAGAGACATTAAAAAAAGCAAAGCATACCCAAAACGGGAAAGTATTTACAGATCTGTAAGACAAAACGAGAGATTTAACACAATGATACAAGATTTAGTAGAGAGAGAGAAAGAGGGGGCTAACAGATAAGGTCGCCGACATAGAAAGTCTGGTTGTTGGCCCAGAGAGTGTAGTTAATGCCGGAGTTCCAGCCACGGTTGGCTCCGACGATGTGGTCGGTGGCGGTGACGGCCGAGAAGGAAGCAACGGCGGCGATGAGGAGCAACAAGATGCAATGGGATGAGAAGGTCAGAGTCATCCTTGGGAGGTGTTGGTGCTGCTTTGTGTAGTGTACAGTAGAGTGTAGAGTGTAGAAAGAAGCCTGTCTTTACTATTTTCTTTTATTTTTGACCCAATGATACCAAAAGTAGCCACTTGCAAGCACACTCATGGTGTTTTTGGTGGGACCGAATTGGTTTTAATACTAAAACTTTTGATTCTCTTGTTATTCGGCGGTAGATAGTCACTGAAAAAAGTTTTTGTCACCAACTGTTTGACTATGTGATCGGACTATTAGCAAGAAAACTAATGATTTTAATAATAATGTTAATTTGATCTCATGATGTGCATTAAGGAGGGAAAAATGAAAATAAAAATAAGGTATTCTACTAAAATATTCTGACTTTTCTTTAAGAAAAATTAGTTGATAATTTAAATAATTTTTCACTAATTTTCTTATTACATCATCCCATTATATTACACCAAACATGCCACTGCAATAATCAAGCACAGTGAAGTAGATGCTCATGCTATGCTAAATTAATGTGAGAGCAAAAGGATGGGATGAATTTTAATTCTGTTTTTCATTTTTTATACTTATATAGTATTAAAGTTGTTAGAGTGAATTATTGATTTAATTGATAGAATATTAGAGTTATTTTAATTTTTAGTTTTTAAAAAATTAAGTATTTTAATATAATTTTTTATAAGATTAAAAATTGATATTTAAAAAATTAAAAATTATCACATGATATATGTTCTTACCATCTATTTTAATTTTCATGGTTTTCTTAAAGTTATATCATTTTTATATGTTGATTTTAATTATTTTTTTTAATAATGTCTTAGAAGATGAAAGAGTTAAATATTTAAAATTTTGATATCAAATATATAATTTCACTGCCCTTCAAAAGAGTTATATATATATATATATATATTATTTATGCTTCAAAAATTAATAAAAAATCAAATATTTAAAAAATTGAATATTTGTTTACAAATTCTTTTTTTGTTAAATACATTTCTCATTATGTTTTCCAGAAAATCATCAAAATATTCTCTACAAAAAGTTTGATTTTTTTTGGGCTGATGAATATAATTATTTATTAGCTAAGGTCTTGCATGTGGCAATATAGAATTGAAGAGAAAGAAATAACATAAACTAAGGTACCTGCGAGAAAGTGAGGGAAAGGAAATTCTGTGCGCGAGAAAGTGAGAGAAACGAAGTTGTGTGGGCGAAAAAATGAGCGGCGACACAAAACCCAACGGTGGTGCCAACCTTGGAGGAGGCTTTAGGTCGAGGTTGGATCACTACTTGTACAGCGGAGACAAGAAGCATGTCATGGTCGGCATAGCTATCATCACCGTCGTCTTCGGCGCCCCTTGGTACTACATGAGCAGAGGTTCGCATTTCCACTGCTCCATCTCTTGTACTCATCTTTTCAATTGGTTTTTCGACGATTAGTGATTGTGAGTATTGCTGGTGATGGATGTTGTTGATAGGATTCTTTGATTCTTTATTCAATTTGAGGATTGGGAATACTTCGAGATTTCCCAAAAGTTAATTGTTCTGTTTATCTGTTTTCGGTTGAAATTTATCTGTTTTGATAGGTGAAAGCTTGAATTCTTGGAAAGATCTAGTTATTTCTTCTGTTTGGTACTAGGCGAAGTTGAGTATCATTGGTTATTTAGACTTGCAGAGCTTACTGAGGGAGAGTTTTCGTTTCTTTGTTTCTTTCTCTTTCTTAAAGATGTTGTTGATTAAATTTTCAAAGTTCCGAGATGGTACAACTGTTAAAAATAATGGTTGAAAAGGAAGAGAGTAATCTTTTTGTAGAAATGAACCTCAAGCGGCATGATCTTCGTCTTTCCATATGCTGAGTGTCACATTAAAGCTGCTATGTTGGATGAATTCAGAGCACATCTAAGTGTTTTACCAATCTTGCTCAACTGCATTGTTATTGCATTACTAGATACATATGTTAATGTAGGATTTATGAAATAAAGTGAACTTCCAAAAATGTATGCAATATTCATCTTATTAGCATTCTGCCTGTGATTCTTGACACCCTTCAAACTTGAATACTTTCATTGGTTTGTGAGTTGACATTTTGAATGCAGTTATTCAATTGCTCTCTTTATTTTTATTGTATTCTTAAGAAACTCAATTTGATACCAGATAAGCAAAATGACTCTAAGAATTGTGAGAGATTTGCAAAATTATATTATTATCAATTAGCTTAATAATGGATTTTTAATTCTCATTCATGGGTTACTTAGCGGTATAATACTTACCTACTAAAATTCCCACATGACCGGTGGCAACACATGATAAATATAAGATGGCATTGGTACTATAGGCAATTTATCATACTTTAAACAACCTCAAGCATGTATGCAACCTGTAAGTTTAGAGACTGCAGCCTCTTCTGGCCATTTAGTGTGTGTTTAGTTTCACGTCGGGTTTCTACAAATCATGGGTTGGACTACATTAACTTGGTTTTGATGCAAAATAGTATGTTTTGGAGTCTTTGCATTAACATTATTTTGCCTTCAAACCTTGGTTTCGTTAAAAGCTCTAAGTTGTTGTTTCTGCAAACCATAGTTTGCTCAAATTTAAGTTTATCCAAAATCAATTTTGTAAATTATAGATTGTCTAAACTTAAGTTTTCCCAAGTGTTTTCTAAACACACACTTATTCAATTCAATAGGTATTGAATATACACATGGCAACGTAAGGGATCTGAAGTTCTAAATGGTGAACATGTGTGGGGCAATTTATGAACCATCACTACATCAAAAATTCATTTGGAGAAACTATGTACTTTGTAGCAAAACCTAATACGGTTACAACCTTCATTAACATACATCAGATGTCATATTCATTGTAGTGCCACATCTATGAAAGTACAGACACACCATTTTTTAGGCATGTTGGATACTGACTTTGCCACCAAAATAATGGAATGAATAAGAGATGGGAAAACTAAAATTACAAAGACAGTGGGGGGGGGGGGATTTTGCTATTTGTTTTGGTTCTAAAATTGAATAATTTGAGTGTTATCGTTTAGAACTTTTTTTACCAGAAAATAGTCGTGGAAACCTATGTGTATAGTGTGTGTGGTGTTTGGTTTGTGGTGTGTTGTGTGTTGTGTGTTGTGTGTTGTGTGAGGTGTGAGGTGTGTGGTATGTGTAGTGTCTCTTAGGTCCACAGCTGATTGGTGATGCCTCAAAGCTGCTCTCCTGCAAATTATGGCCAGTGGAAAATATCTTCATATTATGTTATAAGCCATAGTCTCTCCCTCGTTCTCAGACTTATCTCTACAACAATAACAACAACAACAAAGCCTTATCCCATTAGGTGGGGTCAGCTACATAGATCGCACGATGTCATTGGGCTCTATCAATGACCAACTCTTTAGGTATCTCATTTATCAGAAAATCTCGTTCAATAACTTCTTTAAGTGTCCTTCTTGATTTTCCTCGACCTTTTTTCACTGGACTTCAAACCATCTGCTCAACTCTCCTTATTGGCGCTTCCAACGGTCTTCTTTGAACATGTCCAAACCACCTTAAACGGTTTTCAACCATTTTTTTCTTTAATAGGTGCCACTCCAACTCTATTTCGTATACGATCATTACGGGTCATATCTCTTCTTGTATGACCACAGATTCATCGCAACATCCTCATTTTTGCTACTCCAATTTTTTGTTCTTGTTGTCATTTCATCACCCAACATTCACTCTTATATAAAATTGCTGGTCTTATGCAGTACGATAAAACTTTCCTTTGAGCTTATCAGGTACTTTTCGATCACAAATAACTCCTGATGCCATTCTCCACTTCAACCACCCAGCTTGTATTTTATGTGCAAGTCTTTTTGTTTACTCCGATACCTTTCAATCAACCCTTTTAGTAGATAAATAGCTTCCATAGTAGACCCCTCTTTGGTTTTACATTGGGTTTTTTGCAAATAATGGTTTGGACTATACTAATGTGATTTTGGTATAAAATAGCATGTTTGGGAATCTTTGTATTAACGTAGTTTTTTCTTTTAACCATAGTTTCAGTAAAAGCTCAAGGTTGTTGCTTCTGCAAACTATGGTTTTGCCAAAATAAATTTTT
Organism: Biancaea sappan; assembly: GCA_037074585.1. NCBI lineage: Eukaryota > Viridiplantae > Streptophyta > Magnoliopsida > Fabales > Fabaceae > Biancaea > Biancaea sappan. The sequence goes on from CM073495.1 coordinate 65,843,400, forward strand.
CAAACCATAATTTGTCCAAACTTAAATTTTCTCGACTGTTTTCTAAACACACACGAAGCATGACCAATAAGATTGTCCTAACTGCATTCTACTCTTTTAGTCTTTATATTTTATCACTTTCTATATCTTTTTCGTACTGCATGGTATTACTGTTTGACAAACAATATCAAAGTCATTAAATGATATTTTCTGTTGGATTGTTGTGTTATCATGACAATGACAATTGCATCATTCAGAGAGAGCTAACTATTTACATAACTGCTCATCTTTGTCCATTGTTTTATGCAGGAACCAAACAAATGTCTCATCAAGACTACTTGGAGAAAGCTGATAAAGCAAGGAGCCAAAGACTCTCATCCACTTCTGAATGAATGATCTTACAAGTCTTTAGAGAGCTTAATGATCCCTCAAACTAGTTAGTACTTAAATCCCAAAAGCTTAAGGCCTTATTGTTGGATTCCCTTTATTCCTTGGGCTTTCTGTAACAGATGCTCTTTTTTCTGAGTTTGTCCCTGTCTTAGACTTCTAGTACTGTGCTTCATGTAACAGCACGTTCAAATTAAACTTTATTCTAAAAAGTAGAAACTCAATTTATATATAGAACGCTCTTAATATTACATGAAAATAGTAAGATAGATTCCAAGAGAATGAGTAAGAAAAAAGGAGTTAGCTGTGAGTACTGGTATGATAGACGAGTTTACTTCCATTCTTTTCAAATTCTTTCTTTCTCCATAATCTTAATCCTAACTATCTCCCTTTGAGGTCTGATTAAATTATATTTAGTACTTTTCAATATTTATTGTTATATTAAGAATAAAATTAGAATTTTATGTTAAAATTTAATATTAATTTTACAACATCTATTGTCATTAAGAATAGATTATATTTTCATATTAAGTGAAAGTTAACTTTTTTCCTTATATAAATTAGAGAAATTTATACAGTAAATATCAAGATTTTTAAAAGAAAAAAAGAAAAAGAAGGCAGTGTAACATTTGAAATAGAAGAATATCAAGTTTAATTCCAACTAAGAAGTATAATTGAGCCTTTTCCTTATTTACATATGGTTGTCAAACATGAACTGAAATCGCAATTTTTATTTGTCCCAACTTATTATTCAATGTTGTTAGAATTTGACTAGTCGTTTCAACTGGTTAGACTAAAAAGTTATCAAGGGATCAGTTCGAAATAACTTCTCAAATTAGTGAGTGACTGAACTAGCCAATAACTAAAATTAAATGAATCAATTAAAGTAATCCACTTGGTTTTTTTTAATTTTTTAATTTTACTTATTCTATAATTAAGTTATGAATAAATTAATATTATACATCAATTAATTTTAATACAGATGCAATATATTAACATTTTATGGATTTGATATGGGTGAATATTATATTTACATATGGTTGCTAATCATGACCTAAAATCATAATATTTATTTGTGCCATATTATTATTTAGTGTTATTAAAATTGGACTGGTTAGACCGAAAATTAGTCATGGGATGGTTCGGAATAACTTCTAAAACCGGTAAGTGATTAAACCAGCTAAGAATTGATATTAAATAAACCAGATGAAGTAATCCACTTGAATTTTTTTAATTTTTTTATTTCATTATTAGGTAGTGAAGAATTTAATATTACACATCAATTGATTTTAGTAAAAAGGTCAATATATTGATATTTTATGAATTTGATATGAATGAATATAATATTGATTAATGATATTTTCTTATTATTTGATTAATTTTTAACAAAACTTTTTGAATATAAATGTTATTTTGTGTAATATAATATCAAATTTTATTTATAATTAAATTTATAAATTTATATTTATAGTCTTTAATTATACATAATATTTTTTTAATATTTTAAGGTAACTATAATTTGACCATTAACTATTAAACTAGTACTTTTACCGATTTAATAACTAATCCGATTTTCAGAACCTTCTTATTATCACACGCTAACAAGGCAATAGCACTTTGAGTCTGGACAAAAATCTATTAAGCTATATATTGAGAATTCATTATAAAATTTTCCTTTCATGCAATAACATAGCTGAATCAGAAAACCGTGAGGATAGCTTACAATTGATTCAAAAAATGAATTAAAAGAATAGCTACATGAGGTGGCATTTTCAATTTGATTATGAATTGCATGCCAAAAGTAAAACATACAGATAACTATTGAATCTACAATGACATAAGTCTTCTGTACCTGAAGAACCATACAAAAGCAGAAAATATACAGATCCCACAAATTGCTGTAATTATAAGGGTCCACTCAAATGCATGGGGCACATCAAAAAATGCAATTTCAAAATTCATCCCAAATATTCCTGCCACCACTCCAAATATGGCTACCACAAATGTTGCTGTTGTGAGTAAAAGCTCAAACTGGATAAGCTGATTACGCACATTATCCTGTCACAAAAATTTACAGTCATTTTCCCCAGATTTCAGTAAGTTCACCACACTACAGTACCATCAGAAATAGAAGAAGGCACTGTGAATAACCATATTTCATTCTTGAGTAAATTACTACTGAATTGGTCCCTAGAATATAATAGTTGTTTCAATTTAGTACTTGAAAGATTGTGTTTGTTTCAATTTGGTTCTTTTAATTGTCAAATTGACTTTAAGTAACATTAGAGTAGATTTTGTGATTTGACAAACAAAAAAAAAAGGACTAAATTGAAATAAATGTAATCTTTCAGTGATCAAATTGAGAAAACTATAATCTTTTAGAATCACATCAGTAGTTTACTCTTTATTCTTTTTGGATACCAGAACATGTAAGACAGTCAGTGGTACAACAGTTTAATCTGTATCCTTTGTGTTACGTTCGGATTGAGAATGGAAGGAAAGAAAAATCTTAAGTTGGATATTTTCTTTGATTTAAATTTGAATCTAACTTTTTTCTTTCTCTTCTCTTCCCTTCCATTCTCAATCCAAGCATGCCCTTAAAAGAATTAGACCATATTCTACGCAATTTAAATCGATATTCCCCTCCTCCCTTCCTGTGTTTGTTGATGCATGTAGAATCAGTGAATAAGCAGCATGACAGAAATAGGCATAAACATTTTGGTGAGTGATTAATATGAAGGAGAAATGAGGGTAAGAAAACATACCAATTGAATGTTAATGAAATCTTCTGTGTCATCAATGTACTCTTTTAACTGAAACAAGAACAATGGTTAGTAACACAGTTTGATAATACTAGGCAGAAAGAGGTTGATATAAATTACTGGGTTTACCGAAGTTAACTTGTTGAGGGTGTTGTCAATTACAACGAAGTATGCTTCTAACAACATCTCCAGCTCATCTATACTCTCTGTACTGCTTTCTGTACTCCTCGTACTCTCGTGTCGACTCCGAGCAAGGCTAAAGCTCTTTTCGAGTTTGCGAGCCTCGGGAGGTGATGAAACAGGAGAAACTGGAGCAGAAATGGATGCAACATCAATTGATCTGTATCCAGCAGCAGCCTGATCTCCATACATTGACAAGTCCATCCGCCTTTTCTTATCGGTAAGATACATTTCAGCCATATCACCATCATCATCCATAAGTTGCTCGATCTCGTCTCTGACCTAAACATATGCATCCAACAGAAGCAAAGCCAAAACATAAGATCAAGAGAATAAGGTCCAGGTCACTAGGCACACAGATTCGCTCAAGTCCTTGGAACCTCTTGAACAAATCTTAACCATCTATCGATAGCTCATCATACGGCTTCGAAAACACGTGACTTCCAAACTAAATGATAAGCCTTGATGAACAGCCAAGATCTGCCTGGGAGGGTCCAATACTAGAGCGGATCCAGTCCCGGTCACTCGCAACTGCGAAGAATTAATGTAAAAATGAGCATCACCTTCTGAACTCTCCTAGTGAGGGCAACAAGTTTGCTTTTCAACCGGCGAACACGTTCCAAATTCAGTGTACTGATTTTTGAGGTTAGTTCATCCAATAAGGGATAAGCCTCGATTTCCAAATCTGCTGACTAAAAAAATCAAATGAACAATCATGTAACCAGAGTCCCATTTGGAGATTAAATAACCAAGTTTTCTATATTGGTAAACTATTTTACAATTACAGAAGGATTCTTCTCCATGGCATGTTATTAGTTTAACAATCTGATAGAAATTTCCAAACTCTATGTATGGCTGGAAACTTCAACCTATAAATCATTATGTAAACCCATAATCATGTCTACAAAACACTACATGGTATGAAGTGCACTAACTTAATGCTAGCCAGTAGCCATTTATGAATTAATGGGAAGACAAGTAAATTACCTGTTAAATTTTCCAGCTGTTTTCCCTGGCAATGTCATCTCAGCATTTCAACCAGGCAAGACACATCATATTGAAAAGAAATAATTCCTTTTTTATTTTTTATCGTTTTCTTTGGGTCTACTCTAATGCATCGTTATCAAAAAGTGATCAGGGAAACTCCAACAAACAGAACTGGAGGGGGGAAAATGCAATAACAGTCAATACTTTCAGCAGTAGGCAGGAAACAGAATATAATTCATCCACTCTAATACTTAAACTGGCTTTCTACAAAAAAAAAACATTCAAAAAAAGATTCTGACTTCTGAGGAATTTTCATCACGTTATCAGAAATGGGCTTTGGGTTTCAATCAGTACACATCAAAACAGCGTACAATATGGAGATAATTCTACCAAATGATACAGGTTAATATCTAAAGAAGACCAAATACTTTGTAATGATGTTGCAAAGGACATTATTTTAGAGAAAAATTAGATCTCTGTTCATTTTAACCATATCACTTCTTGAGAAATTTAGGGAAGAAATAAAGAAATTTAGCCAAAATACTATGACCCTGTACTTGTACAAACCTGAGAATCAAGAAATGTGCATGCCGCCTCTAGGGCAACTTCAAGAGCCCTGAACTCAAAAGGCAAATAATCAGGGGATGAGTTGGTAAAGACATTGTCAAAATTCCTGCTTCCTCTCCTTCGGCTTGTTTCCAAATTGTCTGACTGCCAAACCTCACCAACCCCAGTTGATGTCAATCGTTTTTGTAGCTCCATCACATAGTGCAACACATAATTATCTACGGAATTCAAGAGAAAAACCTCATCAGCTGTAATAATACACCGTATCTGCTCTAGATTTACAACAATAGCCTTTTCTCTGCCAAGGATTGTTGATGGGTAGACAAACAGAGGATCAAGTAGGCGAAGATCACGTGCAGGTAGATCACAACGCCGCATCATAGTAAACTTGTCTACTTCCATGACATGGGAGTTTCCAGAAGATTCAACACGGATCCATGAACGGAGACCTTGACCCCGCTTCTTTAGCCCCAAAACATCCACTCCTTGAAAAGGCTGCCTTCCAGAAGCTGATGGACGATTGACAACATCTCTTACATTAAATGTTGGTGCAGATTTTTGTGGGAGTAGCCTTTCTTTGAGATCTGCCATTGTCAACGTTTGCCAATTGCTGCAAATTCATGAGGTAAGGACATTAGCAACCTTACTACTTCATTGCTTCTGATAGGATTATAAGAACATAATATAGTGTGTTTTTATAATGTCTATCAATATTATAGACTATAGATACATAGCATTATCCTATCTATGCAATTTTGGCCCCACCAAATGAGGCTTGCATATGTTTGCAATACTACATTATATTTTCCAACAAATTATAAACCCACAATGCATTTGTACTGTCCAACAAGGTAGAATCATTTCTCATTTATGAATAACACAAATTCTTCACCAAAAATATATACGACATTCAGATAGATCATTCAAGTCATTGAATTCATTGAATTCACGATATCTTTCAATATCATTTGGCTCGATATATTCGTGGGCACCTTAATTGAAATAAAAGATAAAAATTCAAAACTAACATTCAACTTTTTATTACATTTACCCTCCAACTGAAATTATCTGATTTCTAATTCTTCTCATTGTATCACAATACATAAGCGGTGCTATGAATTATAAGGCGAAGGTATAAAACATATCAAGAAAGTGTATCTGTCATCATCAATACCCGTCATAGATTTGCTTATCTGCAAAGGATTCATACCTCCAGCGAGCAACTCAGGTCGTTCTTCAATAGAATGTCAGATTACATCGGAATTTGCATTAAACCCAGAGAGGGAATCTTAAATTATGCGATCAACACGACTCTGCAGTCATGAAGGAACAATTTTTAACAGATTAAAGTGAAAACTAAGGGAAAAAAAAAAGAAAAAGAAAAGAGGGGGGGGGGGGGGGAAGAAGAAGAAAACGAAAGTGGGAAAGCACCTGAGAGTGTGATAGTAATTGCCGAAAAATTCAAAAACTTAAGTCCGGAGTGACCTATTCTGTCGGAGAGAAGGCAAGAAAAGCAATAAAGTAGTTTTCTTGCCTCCGATTTCATCCAGATCAACTTGCGTGAAAAGGGGAAAAAAATTGAGTAAATATGCAAATCCATATACGTCTTGTTATTTAATTAAGCTTTAAAAGTAAATGCCAATTATTCAATTCAACTCAATGTAAATTAGTTATTTGGTCAAAAAGTAAAAAAACCAACTTACCCCTTATTTTTAAAAATTAAAAATAAATATTCTTGTTAACTTTTTCATTCAAAACTCTTATATTATTTGTTTATACAAGCTAAAAATTACATATAATATTTTATCTTCAGAAATTTTTTTGTTACAAAAATATTTTATTACTTAGAATGATATGTTGGTCTATTTTTTTCAATTTATCTATATTTAGCATGAATGAAGTATGCACGAGTAATTTCAAAATATTGAAAAAAAAATGATGAATGAATTATGCTTCATGAAACTAAAAGTTGAAATATAATTTATTGATAACTTTTAAAGTTGAAAGAATAAATTTTACACTTTTTTTTTGCATTTTAGCTTATTATTTTTTATAAATTAATAATTAACATTTTGAAGAATCAAAGTGTATGTTAAGTATTTTTCAAAGGATTTTAATTCTCATTCTTGGACCTTTAGTAAAAATATTAAAAGAGGACACACTCCATTAGTTGGGCTCAAGTATTTTCAACCTATATTTAAAACGGTTAAATTGTTTTGATGGCTGACTCTAACAATATTAAGGCCTAGCTCAGCCAATTTTTACAGCTCTTAATTTAGGGCATGGCAATTGTGGAATGAAGACAGAATCTAAATGTTAGAGCAAATTATTGATTTAGTCCCTAAGATTGGTTCTTTATCAATTTGATCCCTAAAAAAATTGTTTGTATTAATTCAATTCTTGAAAAATCCACTTCTAATCAATTTGGTTCCTCTATCTTTGCAATGCACAATGTCATTTATTAGAATGTTGCAAGTACCATGTCATCTCAAGGATATACAAACATTCTTTCGGAGCCCAACTTCAATAAAAAAATAAATCTTTCAGGGATTAAAACAATAATTTGCTCTAGAAATTACTATATCTATATCCAATGTTGAAGAACATGAAACTAATAGAGCCAAAAATGCAGGATGTTATGTCTATCTCCTCTTGTAAATGAAAACTATCCAAAATGAAAATGGATTCGGTGTTTATCTTTATAAAATTCAGTGGCCCAAATTTCAAATAATAATTTTGATAATTTTTTTTAAAAAAAAAATATTAAAATCTGAACTGATAAATCCAAAATCTAATCTAAATAAAAACAAACACCGGATATCTAATCCAAAATGGCTCAACCAAAGGGACCAGTGTTATTCATCAGAACAGTTACCTAAGACTAGGAATCTGTGATGCCTCAAGGTTCCGTGAATGAAATGACCATTTCATCCTTATCTATGAGGAATGAAGACAGTACAATAAACACTGTTTATGCAATACACCTTTTGCTTCCTTATTTTCATTTACATCCAATCCAACAAAAAGTCACTTCCTTTGCTTCAATTATGGACAGAGGACAATGACTTTCTGGCCACCTAGACTATATACAAAGCAACACCACCAACTTTTGGTGGGGACAAGTGGCTATAACTTATCTAATACATGAAAATGATTCAAAGGACTAAACAGTGAATTAATTACAGGAAATATTTTCAAATGTAAGGATTAATGTGAGATGAGTAGTCTCGGATTCCTGCTCCTTCCCATCCCATCCACTCTTCCCATAAGTCCCAATCTGAGTCGTTCATTCCTCTCATTGCCTCATCAATGCCTTCATCATCGTCATATGCTTCCTCATACATTTCCCCTCCATTTGATTCTCCTCTCAGATTGGCCATCACAGTCTGGTTAATTTTCACACAAAGCAATATTCAATTCAATCCCATTTAGATAAGGTTGAACACAAGTTACAGAACTGATATGGGCATGAATCATGATCAGATCATTTCATTCTGCTATTAGTTCCACTTCAACAGTTCATTCATTCTCGTGTAACAGAACAGATTCATAAGCTCAGGCTTCAGTTTTGAGTTTCCTCATCAATATAAAATTGCAGACTTGTGAAAACAAGATGAATATCTATTATATTCATTCTTATAGATAGCACAGGAATGAACAACAATGCATGCATACGTGTCATAGAAGCAGCGAAAAAAATTCAGCAAAAAGTTGAACAACCATTGATTCAATCAAGGAGCTAATTTGGAACCAGTAGCTTTCATGTTTCACTTCAATATAATGCAGAGAAGTTATTAATATTTAATTCGCAACAAAACTAGAATTCAAAGAAAGGTACAGGATTACTGACATCATAAGCCTCATTGATTAGGTGAAACTGCACGCCACAATTGCTTCCTAGGCATACGTCTGGATGAAACTGAAACATAAATCAATACCAACCAATCAATATCTCAATCAAAAACAATCCTAAACAGAACCAAAATCCAGATACCAGTGAGACATATAACCATGATTCAGGAGAAAAATAAAAAAGGAAACCAAATAACAGATATCAAATATATATATATATATATATATATATATATAACAAAAAAGCCTTGAACTTTGGGATAAATAAGTCATCGCAAAATTTTGATTAAGAATCAAACCTGCAAAGCGAGCTGTCTAAAAGCGGTCTTAACCTCAGATTCAGAGGCACCAGGTTGGATTCTTAATGTCTTATAAGGATCCATCACAGAAGAGGAAGAAGAAGAAGAAGAAAAAGAGCAAGAAATGTTAACCCTATTCACTCTTCTCTGCTTCCTTTCTTTGCTCCTAAATTGCATCCAAGAAGAAGATGACCCATTTCCACCACCGACCCCAGCAACTGAAGCAGCCATTGTAACTCGATCGAAATCTCCAAATTCAGAAGAAAAAAATCAAAGGAACCCACCACTACTAACCAGAAAAAACTTGTGGGCTTTGGCTTTAAATAATAAAGCTCTCATCTTTTTTGCGGAAGGAAGATGCTCTTTGGAATGGATCAACGGACACGGCAAGTTGAATTGACGGGGACTGCGTGTTTGAACCCTAAAATAATGGGTTTTCTTCGCAACTGAAAAATGGATAATAGATCAGAGGATATTTAAACATGGAAGGTGGGATATTTATATATAATTCGAGAAAATATGAAAGAGAATATATAGGTTAAAAATTGCTGACAAAGAGCATTGTCCGTTTTCAATCATAATTGGTTCGAATAGGATGCGAAAGACTCCTACTTTTTTCCCCATCGAGGCATATTCCAGGTTTCTCGGACTTTATTTCTTCGACCCCTTCACTTCTCTTTAATTCTTTTCTGTCCCATAAATTTTAATATCTCCTGTTATTTTGGCAGTAATAGATGGTAAGTATTAGGATGATGAAAAAAATGAAAAAAATATGGTCAAAAAACAAAAAAAAATAGGAAGGAAACAAGGCTGACGCATTGAGAAGTCGAAGACTTGAAATTCACAATTCAGATATGTCCTCCTCATAAACTAGATAAGAATAACACTAGACTCCATACGTGTCAATCATACGACATTCCAAAGAAATTCTAAACTAAATACATTAATAAAAATTCTATTCATTTAATTTACGTGAATAGATAAATTTTTCAGCATAATATTTAATACTAATGTTTACATTGTACCCTTCCTTCTCACAAACTAAAACTGTTTTTAATTTTATAACGCAAGGTTGGTTCACAAATCATAGTCATATGAGGTGGGTTTAATTTAATTGTTTGAAAAGGAAAGGTGCTGCATATTATTTTTACATTCATCTTTATTTTGTCTCATTGGATACGTCATTTTATTTTTGAAATTCACAAGCAGTTTATTTTCTTAATTAAAAATTGTCACATATTCTTAAGTCAATTGCAAGTTTGCAACACGTTATTCATCTAGTCCCTCTCATAATTATTTGCTAACAAATTAAAAGTCTTCGAGTGCTTTTATATCATGTGTTTTGAAATATTATGGACAACAATGTAGGTTAAATATTAGCTATTTTTGGATATTAATCTATTGAAATTTTTTAAGGAGTATGTTGAGTGTGAGAAAAAAAACATTTTTTTGTTGGAAGAAAAAATTTAAAAATTTAAAGTGACAAGGTGTATAAAATAATAAATAACTTTGGAGTGAGGGTAAACATGTGAGAGCATGTTTGGACCGACGGTGAAGGGCATTAAACGCGCGATCAGAGGTTTAAACTCACGTTACACTAAAATGGCAAATTGTTTGGTTAGGCGTTCTGCATGGGTTCCAGAATTGATTTCAATCTCCAAACGTGAAAGTCCCAGAAGTGGCAGGGGGAGCTTCTCATTGAAATCGATTCTGCCTTCTCCATAATTTTCCTCAACTACCCTTGCTTTTAATTCAAAAACACTGAACAATTCAAAAACAACTGAACACCAGGGGCGTTCTGAGTTTGCGCTCTGAGTTTCCTCTTCAAAAACATTGAACACCAGTTTGCGCTCTGAATTTCCAACGCCGGTGACCGCTGCAGTGGGGCGTTCATGTTGTTCCTTCCTCGAGTATTCTGTGTGTTGTGCGTTCGTACTGTGCCTTCCTTCAAGCTTCCGAGTCTCCTCCTCTGGTATGTGTTCTTCCCAGGTATACTCTGTTATGCTCTGTTTTTCTTTTCCTCCCTGCGTTCCACGCTGCCGTCGCTGGAGAGATGAGCTTGGCCCCGGAAATGGCAAGGCTCACCTTTTCCGGCGTCGGGTCTGCGTGTTCTCCACCGTCGGTTATGGTATGCATTATGCTTTGCTTGATTCTGGGTTTGTCGAGAATGAGTCCCTTACTGTAGGTTCATTGCAGAGTGCGACCATGGAGTATCGGTCTGTCATGCCTTTTTTAAAATAATATATATTTTTGTTAATTTTGAATAATATATATTTTGAATAATAATTAATATATTTAGTTAATACTTTAGTTAATCTATTAATAGTGAATAGTAATTAGTTAATAAATAATTAGTTATTGAATAAGTAGTGATTATATAATTATTAATTAGTAATGACCAATTAATTATTATATATAATTAGTTAATATATAATTAATTAATATGAAACTAGTTAGTGACCACTTAGTTATATTAATTAACAATTTTGAATAATATATATTTAGTTAATAATTTTAGTTAGTCTATAATTAGTCAATAATTAATTAGTTAATATATAATTAGTTAATGACCAATTAGTTAATATATAATTAATTAATTTGTAATTAGTTAGTGACCACTTAGTTAATATAATTAACACTTTTGAATAATATATATTTAGTTAATAATTTTAGTTAGTCTATAATTAGTCAATAATTAATTAGTTAACATATAATTAGTTAATGACCAATTAGTTAATATATAATTAATTAATATATAATTATTTAATGACCAAATGATTAATATATAATTAGTTAATATATAATTAATTAATATGTAGTTAGCTAGTGACCACTTAGTTAATATAATTAACAATTTTGAATAATATATATTTAGTTAATAATTTTAGTTACTCTATAATTAGTCAATAATTAATTAGTTAACATATAATTAGTTAATGACCAATTAGTTAATATATAATTAATTAATATATAATTAGAAAATGAGTTAACTCTTATGATTGTATATGTGATTAATAGACATGAGTTCCCAAAAGAAGCAAGCCATTGTAGATTCTACTCCAAGTGACAAAGCAAAGGCTAATTGGGATGTGAAGACAACTGAATATTTTGTTAGAGCTTGCCTAGAACAGCTGTACAAAGGAGAGCGTAATGGAACTAGTCTTACCAAAAGGGGGTGGAAAAGTGTTTTAGCTAAGTTCAACGACCAAAGTGGAAGGAATTATACTAGATCCCAGTTGAAAAATAAATTTGACAGTTTAAGAAAAGAGTGGCAAACATGGTATAAACTATTTGCACATGAAACCGGATTAGGGTGGGACAATATCAAGAACACCGTTGATGCTCCTGATGAATGGTAGGAGAAAAAACAATTGGTATGTTTCAAATTAAAAAGGATTAACTTATAGAGTTTTTTCCCCTAATGTATTGTATTCTGATGACAATTTCTAATAATATACAGGAAAATCCTCAATATGGCAAGTTTAGACACAAGGGCCTACCATTTGCCCATGAGTTAACCTCATTGTTTAAGGACGTGGTAGCCACTGGAGAGTATGCTTGGGCACCATCATCAGGGGTACTGCCTCCTGGGTTTAACGATGATGATGGATATCGCCCATCTTTGGACAATATTGCTATGGACTTGGAGGAAGGTTCGGGGGATAGTGAGGAAGATCTCAGTGGTGGAGCAACAACTGAGATGAGAAATATTAACTTAAATACCTCTCAAGGCACTATAAGCCAGAGGAGTGGGGATAAAAGGAAGAGGGCTAGTTGTAGTGAACAAAGAGGCAAAGCTAAACTGCCTGCTGCTTATAAGATAGCGGATGCAGTGAGTGTCATGGCAGATACATGTCGCTCACGCCATGCTAACGCCCCTGGTGCCTCTATTGGTGAAGTTATAGCTGAACTTGTCAATATACCTGAAATTGCTAATGATCTAGAACTTCATACCAAATGTATTAATTTACTTATGAGTAAGAAAGCAAGGAAGGCATTTGTGGCGTTGAGGAAGGCAAATGCTAATGATCAATTAGTGGATTGGCTTCGACGTACATCATCCAACCCAGAGAATTACCCGAAGGACTAGTCTAGTATTATGTTGGATTCATTAGTAGTTGTGTGTCAAGTTGTATTTTATCATTTATGTTTTTTTATGTCGAGAAATATTCGAATTATGTCATTGGATATCATTTTCTATGAATATTAATTTTCATGTTGTCTTTTTATGTTGTATTTCATCATTCATAAATTATGTTGTCAAATTATGTTGTATTTCATGTTGTACGTCTATCTAATTTTTTATTTTTAATAGGTATAAATGGATGATCATGAAATAAACATGGATGAAATAGCAAGTTATCTCATCGATGACGATGATATGAAAGAATATGTTGCTACAACTGTGCTAATTAGTCAATATGCAACCACTTATTTATGTAAACAACCATGTAGAACAAGTGAGCAAACTGGTCATGCATGGGTTCTAGAAATAATAAATGGGCATCCTATTCGTTGCCATGAGATGTTTCGTATGGAGAAACATGTATTCCATAAGTTATGTCTAGAATTAAATGAATGTGGTCTAAAGGGCACCACACGAATGGGAATTCAAGAGATGGTTGCAATGTTTCTACACATGGTTGGCCATGGAGTGGGAAATAGACTGTTACAAGAGAGGTTTCAGCATTCAGGAGAAACTATTAGTCGACATATTCATTCAGTCTTAGCTGCTTGCTTGAAATTGTCTTTTAAATATATTATGCCACAAGATCGTACATTTCGTGAGATCCCGTTAAAAATACGAAATAATCGACGATACTGGCCATTTTTCAAGGATGCCATAGGAGCTATTGATGGAACTCATGTTCATTGTGTGGTCAGCGCTAGTGACCAACCAAGATTTATCGGAAGAAAAGGAGTTACAACACAAAATATAATGGCTGCATGTGATTGGGATATGTGTTTCACCTTCGCTTTGCCAAGATGGGAAGGCCCTGCCCATGACGCTCGTGTTTTCCAACATGCTCTGACGACGCCTGAAATGAATTTTCCACATCCACCTCCAGGTATATCATTTATTATAACTGTAAATTGATTTTTATTTTAGATTAGGCATTGTTTGATAATTATTTTATTATTTTTGTAGGTAAATATTATTTGGTGGATGCTGGTTATCCAACACCAGTTGGATATATCGGTCCGTACAAGTGTGAGCGTTATCACATACTTGATTTTAAACGTTTATTTAGATTTCAGAACAAAAATGAGGTATTTAATTATTACCATTCAAGTTTGAGAACTACTATTGAAAGAACTTTTGGAGTATGGAAGAACAGGTTTGCACTTTTGAAAAATATGCGTAAGTTTAAATTTAGAACACAAGTTCAGTTAGTCAATGCAACAATGGCTATTCACAATTTTATCAGAAGAAACACTGATACAGATATTGAATTCAACCGTTCAGAAGAAGAAAATGTGCTAGGAGAAGAGAATGGTAACAATGATGATTCAGATTTCTTGCGGTCCCTAAACTTAGCATCTTCATCAGAAATGGATCATATTCGAGATGCTATTCGTGATCAACTTGTGGAACATATGCATAATAAATGACAATTATCTGTACTTTATTCAGATCATGTACTTCTATTTAAATTTTAATTTAGTTGCTTATCTGAATTATTTTTTATGTGAGTTTGATGATCTTATTTTGTTTAATTCCAAGAGTGATCTTTAAATAATTATTAAAAATAGTTAAAACTAATTTGGATATAAATAAATTCATTTTATTATAACATTCATAAATTTTAATATTTTAGTGCTAATAGTCAAATGAAATAAAACATTATAAAATTCATACCCTTTGTGGTAATTACACATTCAAAAGTGCTTCTGCTAACTAATATCCAAACAAAATTCATTTTCCAAAATCACTTTTCTGATAACAGTTTCCAAACATAAATCACGTTCATGTAAAATCAATTCTGCTCAAAATCAATTCTCAAAATCAATTCTACTCAAAATCAATTTTACCCAACGAGTTTCCAAACACACACTGATTAAGTGTTTGTTTGGTGTCACGTTTGAGGATTACGATAGGTGTTAGCATTGAAGTTAACGTGGGTTGCCTGAAAATAGAAGTATTTGGCAGAGCGGTGGTAGTATTTTCAGACCATGTTTCCTCCTTCAACCTTGGTTTGAGCCAAAGTGTGCCTGTGTTGTTTCTCAATCAACGTGGCTTTAGCGAAAGTGAAGTTTCCTCTGGTACCCTTTTTGGTTTTGAAAAATTTATAGTTATTTTGGTTTAATTGAGGTTAAAGTGAGTTAAAAATGAAGAAAAAATAGAAAAACAAAGAGAAAAGAAGAAGAAAGATGAAAAATGGACCAGAGCTTCTTGACGACAACAATGGAGGATTTTATTTTAGCAAAAATTACGTTTTTGAGTATCTATTGTTTCAAATTTTTACTTTGACCTCAATTTAAAAACTGTCTATTTATTTAGTCCCTACTATTTGCAATTTGTCCCTTTGTTTGAATGGCTTCCTCGTTTGCGATGCTGTAGTGGAACTCGATATTCTGAGGCAATCTTTTTGTACATATATTTTATATATTATTCTAATATATTTTTATACTTTAATATATCATATTCATTTCTTATTATTACTAATATTGAATTTTTAAATCAGAGATTCATAATAGAAATAATTTTAATTTTAAAAAAATTTAATAATTTTTAAATAATTCTAATTTATGTAATTACTTTAAAAACCTAATTTACATAATTAAACACCCTAAATATTATGGTTTAATCACATAATTAATTTAATTATATCATTATACAATTAAGAACATACTTTTTTTTATTATGAGAATGAACTTTTAAATTGTTTGGTGCATTTAAGTTTTTTTTGTATGATTTACATATTGATCATCACTAGTATCATTTTTTTTCATAAGTAATTGGTAATTAATTAAAATTTCAATTAGTATTCACTAAGTTAACTTTAAATAAATGACAATGAATAATAATAGTACATCAAAAATTAAAATAAAAAATCTATTTCCTTACTGATAATTATACATTTCAAATCATGTTTGCACATTAAAATGTTCTGCACCAAATCACGTTTATCCAAATGTCTCCTAAACATAAATTATGTTCATCTAAACTTAAGTTTTTTCTAATCACGTTTAATTAAACCTAATTTGTCCCACCCACGTTTACCCACCGAGTTACCAAACACACCCTAAGAGACGTGAAGGGTTATTGAGTCCGTAGAGGGACTAAGGTGAAAACAAGAATAATTATGTGTTATGACAAGGAAATGGAAGGAATAGTGATGGGAGATATGTGGTGCTAAGTGAGATAGAAAGATAACAGAGATAGAAAATTATGAATATGCCACTGCTAAATTTTACCTGGATTTATCAGAAGGCAAGAGGATAATTCCACCCATGTTGTTTATTTTATTTTTTTTTAAAAAAAAAACTCACTCACTCACTCACTCACACACCCACCCACCCCATTCTTTCATCACTTCTCCCTCCCTCACGATTTTCTCCCCCTCCTCAAGTAAGTTACCCTCCCTCTTCACCCTCCACCACCAAGTCTCCACCCAACTGTCCAATGGCCACTCTCTAGCAAGGGGTCGAGCTCCGGCAAGTCATCACAACGGAAAAGCAAAGGAAAACAAGGTAAATATCTCTCTTCTCCCATTTTTCTTCCATTCTCAGAATTGTGAGGAATGAGGTGGGATTTGAGATGGCTTATGAATTATGGAGCTTGGGTAGCATTTTAAACGCCTCCCAGATGTTTGTTGATGAGAGTAGTTATAAATTTATGGATTTGTCTTGCTTGAGAATGGATTTAAGGAATGTGAAAGAATAAGAAGAAAGTTAGGGTTTAATTGAGAAATTTTTTATGGGGGTTTGTATGCTTGGTTTTAACTTGGGAAATTGGTGCCAAATTGATCCTAGAATATAAAGAATGAAATCTCATTGAAGGAATCAACGATTTTGGTGAAGATTTGAAGTCTTTAGACCCAAAACCGAGCCTCCCATCAATGTTACAGATAGACCTGTCAATACGAGCTAACCCGGGCTGGGTTAAGGAAAAAATGAGCTAGCCCGTTTTTAAACAGGCTGGGACATAACCAACCTGACCCATGCTATACGGGCTGGCGGGCCAAAACGGGTCATCCAGTATATATTTTTTTATGTTGTCATTTTTTTTAATTCTCAGCGTTTTATTTTCAAATCCATTGTTGATTTTCTATTTGGATTTGGGCCTTAAATAGGGGCCTTCCTTTTTTCATCCACTAGCTTTCTGTCCAACAACAAAAAAAAACCTTATTTTGGTAATTATCAATTAGTTAACTGACTAAAGCAGTAAACAAAATACCACTGCTTGCTCCGGTTTTTTTCCTCCTTAAGCGCAACAGTTGGTATTTTGTGAGAGTCAGACCCTAAAAGGAGTGGAGAGCTGGGAGAATGCTGGAGAATCGAAGAAAAGTGGACGAACACAAACTGAGAGCCAGAGGGACCTGGGCCACCGACGTATGGAAGAGATTCTGATCTTGAAATCTAAGAATGGAAGAGAAGATCTCTAATCTCCTCTGTCGTCGATCTCTCTGTTCTCTCTAGTCTCCTCCGTCGTCGATTGCTGCCTATTTATTTCTTTTGTTTTCTAATTTCTAATTATATTGTTACATCGCCCTATTCTCTTCTCTCCTCAATTGCCTCCATTGCTGCTTATAAATCTGATCTCTATAATCTACTTAAGATCGGCTGAGATGGGGAAAGATTTAAAACTGTGTGATTTGAATATGGTTGTGTTAAAACTTTGAATATTGAAGGTTCTCTGTTCTCCTCCTTTGATTTGGCTTATTTCAATTTGGGAAAAAGGAAGAGTGGTAAGGGTATATAAATAAAAAATAATAAAAAAAATGACGGGCTAAATGGGTAACACGTAGGTTAACTGGGCCATTTAGTCATAGTTCTATGCAAGCTAGCATTTAGCTAGCCCAGCCCATCTCTAATACAGGCTAAACGGGCTCAGCCTAGGTCTAGTTACAGACCTAGCACCGCTAAGAATGTGCAAGAGGGGCTAGCACTTAAGAGAAATTTTTTACTTTAGGAAGACCATGGCGCCTGGGCAACAAGGCTGGCACCCAAGGCGCCATGGCTTGGACATGTGTGGGCTTCATAGTTTTTGAGTTCTAAGATACTATTTGATGTCTCATAGACTTGGGCATGGTTTGAGACTGGACATTCTCTGGAGCCCGAAAGTGCTTCAAATTCAGGTGAAAGAATCATTGCATTCTTCATAACTTAAATCTTGTGAATAATTTGTATGATAATGAAATTACATTTTTCCATTTTTGAAAAGGGAACAATCCAAAAGGGCCTAAGAGATTTATTATATTATCTTCTAAATTGTTGGTGGTAGTAAAACTTATATTGGTGATGATTTAGAATGGAATTTTAATTTACCTGATGTTGGATATGTTAATATTGGTTATTATGAATGATAACCACATTTTTTTCCTTAGGGCAGGAGAATTTTACTCATTTTAATACGATAGACTTCTATCCCATAAGATAATAATGTTCTTGGATCGTGGAGCACCTAGAGGTGTAAAACTTTTAACGGAACCTTGTAGTTACAAGTGGATGTGATGGGTTATGTTAATTACTCTTATTTCTAAATATTTATATTTACTTGTTCTTGAAAATAATGGTTGGATCTCAAGAGGGGGTGAATTAGGTATTATAAAATTTTTACAAAATTTAATTGGAAGTTAAAATGATTTTCTGTAAAAGTATAATGCTTAAGATAATAAATATAATACAAAAAATCAATGTGCTATCAAGATAAATAATTATAAAGAGTAAGGAAGTAAAGAATAGATATCAATATGCACAAATTAAAGAGTGAGGGATAGAGAAAACAAACTCAGAGATTTATACTGGTTTGGCTAATTCCAAGCCTACATCCAGTCCTCAAGAAACCACTTGAGTATTTCAACTATAATTGCAAGTTTGATCTAAGTACTTGCGAACCACTACAACCACAAGTTTGATTTGGGCACTTATGAACCACAATCAAGAATTTTGCCTATTCGGGCTCCTCGACAATCCAATCACAATGTTTCCCTCAAACATTCTTTCAAGGAACACTCTCCTTAAGAATACAACTCAGAAGTTATGAAGAAATAATGATGAACACAATAAGAATCTGTTCTAAAAGTAGATGATACAAATAGAGATTTTAATAACTCAAATAATTGTTAATATGCAAGATTTGTCTCAATAATTGTTTTCTTTCTCTCAAAGATGATAGAACAGGTTAATATAACATTGTAGTACTTTGTTCTAGCTCAAAAACGTGTATCTAAGGTCATATATATATATATATATATATATATATATATATATATATATAAGATTTTACAAAATTAGCCTTTATAGAGCCGTTATAACACTTATAGTGCAGTCCAAGTAGCAACTGGTCGACCTCCTTAGCTCACCCAATCAACCTCCAGCTCAAATATGATCGTTAGACAGTATTATCTAGGCCAACGGTCGACTGGTCAAAGGCTACTAGTCGACCTCCAGCTAACAGTAGCAAAACGTGAGTTTTGAGCTTACTTTAAAATATCATAACTCCCTCACTTGAACTCCATTTTAAACAAATAATATATCATTGGAAAACCTTTGAGTCTAGTTTCAAATGAAAGAAGTTTCACTCAAAAATTATTTTTAGTTTTAAAAGATATGATTAAAATATTAACCGTAGGTCAGAATAAGTTAATTTTTGAGTGCAGTAAAATCAATTTTCAGTTTTTCAAGCTATACTTTAAATGATCATATCTTTCTCATTTGGACTCCATTTTGAATAAATAATATACCGTTGGAAATCTCTTTGAGTCTACTATCAAATAAAATTAAGATTCTTGAAAAATTGATTTTTCATTTAGGAGATATTATATAAAGAGTAACCAAAGGTGAAAAACTAACTTTTGTAAAACTTCATATCTCACTATTTTTTTGTTCAAAATACTTGAGCCAATGTATGCAAATCTAAATCATTGAGTTGCACAAGTATATTAGTCTATTTAAAATATACCTAATGTAAACATATAGACTATCTTGATGCAACTAAGTTTCCAAGACTTCAAATCTTCTAGTTCTTCAATTCTTGGAACTTTATCCTTACATGTTATTTCCTTGAGTAAAGCATGATGTTGTTTTTTCTTGTTCTTCAATCCAATGCTCACTGTTCTTATTTTGAACCAATCTATAAAATATATCTTACTTGCAAACCAAATGGTTAGTTCAATTCATAATAAATAGCATGATTCAATATAAATAATTTCATTCCAAATAATATGATCATACTTAAATTGTAGCACAAGAAATATATATGTGAAATACTTTTCTAGCATATCAAAGTTACAATTCTTAGACAATGTAATCATATATATATTGTAAAGAGCGTGATTCATATATAAAATATTGCTCATTAAATAACATAATCATGCTTAAATACTTGTAGCATATATGATAATTAATCCTTATATATTAATACTGCATTTCTCTCATATTTGTCATCATCAAAATTTATGGCATAAAGCCTTAGGGTTAATAGTTCTATTCTTGCTTGTACGAGTGATTCCCTTATGACAGCAAACTATGCGTGTGAGTCCATATTATTGGATTGAAGCCATTAAGTTAGCTTATTGCATTACGTTATACAAGCGTGCTAAATATATATATATATATATATATATATATATATATATACTTTTCCTTTGTTTAAACACAATTTATATGCAATCAAGTAAATAGGAACTTCCTAATAACACCATGGGTGACCACAATTGCTAGAAGTGGTACAATGTGGAAGAGTCTTATAGTAGTTATGGGAATGACGTTGGCTATCTTGAGATTTGAATGGATAATGTGATATACCTTTACGTTGTTACTAAGTATTATATGATGAGTTGCATAATGTAAGTGAATTGCTTTTTGTCAAATTGCATCAAATGTTTTTATCTCCTTTGTATGAGATGAAATTCCTTGTCTGTCAGAGGTGATTACCAATGGGGTAAATTAATCACAGGTGAGTTATATTATTTTCATTTATATCTTGTGTTAATCATGTTTAGATACTTTAAAGTGTGAATGTGCGTGGGCATCTCCTATGTGTTGGCTATTCTTGTATTCGATGAAATTGCCTTGTGTGCCATCAAACCTTCTTGTTTCAGTGAGATGGTTATTCTCTGTTATGCCTCTTCTAGTTTTACATTGAGATGGCATGAAGTGAATTTAATTACACTTTGACATAATTGTATGTGGGGTAAAAACTTTCAATTGGAGTCCTGTATGGTTAGAATAAATACATGTGACCTCAATTTCTAAGGATGATGTATTAAGGGAAGAGCCCTAAAATATTATTAGAAATCTATAGGGCTAAATCAGTCTAGATGACCTAAAATGCTAGAAGGTGCATTATTAAGTTGTCAGTGGAACGGTGTAATAACGAGTCGCAATGTGGCTAAGCGATCTTATCCCTCAAGAATGCCAAACTCAAGCATGCTGCCTATGTGAAGGAAAGACGAAGGAATCATCAAATAATTGTTAATTTGAATGGTGCCTCGGTAGCCTTCAAATGCCCAAGTGACAATATTATATATGGTAAGCATGGTGAAAGTCTTTGATCTTGTATTTTGCTTGATATTTGTGTACTAAATTTGTGTTATTGAGCCATGTGATGGAATGGACTTTGTAACCTATTTGTGAAGCATGACTTAGTAATACTTGTGTGCATATGGTAGAACTTCCTTACTCGACTATTCAAGTGTGGTATGAGACTTTGGTTTAGTATTGGTGGATGGGATATCACTTTTATGTCTCGTCCTTGTAAGTGGTACATGGTAGTAATTTTTAAGGTTAAGTTCATTCCCTCACTAGGTATTTGTTATACTCACCTTTTTTTTTTTAATACCCTTGTATGTTCTTGTTTCATTAGTGGGACTCCGTATGAGGAATAACAAAGCCTCCGAGTCTTCAACTCTTTTTTGGGTATGGGTTGATGTTGATGTTGGGTAACTTAGGTTCTCAAGTTGTTTTGTAGTAAACAGAACTCCTAGGCTTATAGTGAATGTTGTGATGGGATTATAAATAATTAAATTATATTTATTTTCACTAATTTAAATTTTTGGTTGTTTAATTTAATTAATATTGTGACGAAATAATTTTATTTTATCATTATATGTTACGGTTAAGTGTACTGGACGCATGTGATCTAAGGCTTATGGTGATAGTGTAAACCCCACTATCGTGCTGGTCATGCCCCTAGACTTAGGGGTTTGACAGTATATGCCTGAAGATATAGTTGAAAATATTAGTTTATATAGGGGCGTTCCCAGAAAGAATTCCTTTAGTGCCAATCAAAGAAGACAAAATGGAATAACTTCAAGGTAAAGAGGCGATACAAGGAAATGGTCCACAAAAGTTGGACTCAAATAAAATATCAAAAAAAAAATCTAGTTAACAGATAAATATGAAAGTATCACAAATGCATAAAACACATACATTAACTTTTTATAGTCCACAAAGAAGGTAGCTGTGGAAACACCAAAATCCATAAGAAGTTCACCTCCATAATCATATCATGTGTGAATATTATGGCTCCAGGCCCTTTCTTTTGCCTATTCTTTGTTTTTGTTTTCGTTTTCGTTTTTTGTTTTTTTTAACCAGACATTGATGGGTAAACCCCCCCCCCCCCAAAAGCACGGGTGGTAAGTTTCCAAAAGGCAGTGATCCATGGAACTGCTCACTGGCATGCTTGCTGAACCATTTTTTTTTTTTCCTTTGGTATTCTAGACATCCAAGCTTATGTACAAAAGCCAATAAACAGAAGAACTAGCAAGCAGAATTGCAAACATATACAATCCCTTCTTGACAATCACCATCCTGATTTTTGAATATGCAATGATTCCTCTTCTCATTGTCGCTTCAACCAGATGATTACCATCTGGCCTGGCGACGGCCTACAAGTCTTTCTCACTTTGATTCTGCTAAACTTTTATCAGCCATGGATAGTTGAGCTAGACCATTATCAGGCTTGGATGGTTCAGCTAGACTATTATCAGCCTTGGATGGTTGAGCTTGACTATTATCAGCCTTGGATGATTGTGCTTGACTATTATCAGCCTTGGATGGTTGAGCTTGACTAGTAACAGCCTTGGATGGTTGAGATAGATCATTATCAGCCTTGGATGGTTCAGCGAAACTATTATCAACCTTGGATGGCTGAGCAGATGAAAGAGGCTTGTCCGTGGGAGAAGCATCTTGACTTGAAGACCATTTGAACTGAATCAAGATCATGGTCATATTGTCACATCCTTCGCCGCCAGCTATTGGTGCCAAGCATCTATCAAATACTTTTTCACAAACCGCGGAAAGTTTATTCTCCTACATAGTCACAACCAGACTTGGCAATTACAACAAAGTATTGTATTAGAAGTTTTTTTTGTTTTTAATCCAGAAATTATGCCGGCCATAGAAAAAACTTACCGTCTTTAACTGTCCATGTATATAGTCCACAAGCTGTTGGCTCGACATGCAATCCCTACACACATTGCACACAACAGTAAGGGGTCATACTCATAGCAGATGATGGTGTATACCAGTCTGAGAGATAGCTAAGTGTCCGACAGAGCTATGGTTATGAGAAACTACTTCAACACCTAAAATTAAAGGAGCATCCATCTTAATTTCTTGAATATCTTAGAAACATAACAAGGGCAGCATTGTCAACTTAATGCACCATGACAAGTATTCCATAGAGATACAGGACAAGCATATCAGAAAATTTGCAGAAGGGTCAGATCATATGACATTTTAATCAACTGTTGGGTCAACAGATTTTGCTAAGAATACTAATTTTAAGTAGCCTGCATAAAAAAGGGAAAAAAATTACTAGTAAAAATAATTCAAACAAAAATCACACGATACAGACACATTGCCATGTATAGGATTTTAACACTGTCAATAGACTTTCCAGGGGGAAAAAGAAAAAGAAAGAAAGAAAATTGAGCATCCAAGTAGCTTACCAGACCCCATCACAAGCTATTATAAGAAACTCATCATCATCGCAAAGCTCAACCTATAACAAAGAATAGTTTTTAAATATATATATATATATATATATGAACAAATAAGATAAATAAAAATAATAATAACAATATAAAAAAACAACTTGTTAAAATAAGTATATACTAATTCTATGAAATACATATTATCTCAAAGAATGGGGTTTACTATTATTATTATTATTATTATTATTATTATTATTATTATTATTATTATTCAAATAGATAATAACCAGTATCAGTATAACGCGAACCAACCAGAGGCTCACATATAAATATAATCTTTAGTCTTTACATAACTATTAACCTGTTTATAAACTACAGAATTATATGCATGCAACGTACAGAAATTACGTCCGGATCAGCAGTCACAATCTGTTTTTCAGCTGGCAAAAACTTGTTTTGCTTGAATTCCATGTCTCCTGTAACAGAAAATTTTATATTACAAAAAGTTAGGGCTACAGAGGAAATCTAAGACAGTACTAAATGAAAACTTTCATAATAAAAATAACTCTCTCAATGTTTCCTATGCATTAACTATTGATAAATTATGATAAAAGGAATTTCCATTACCAATCGCTCTGGCCAAATTTAGACTACCATTAACCCTCCCAACTTGAATGAAGCCACCAGCTTTTAGAATCCTGTCTCTCTCAACTTCAAGGTCAGGCTTGTGGTCTTTAGACATATTATGAGCCTACAGATAAAACTATGCTAAAGAATCAGATATGGGAATATTAACTATGCCATGTAGGCACTATGTCGCAAACAACCAGTTGGTGCATTAACCATATGCAACATAAAAAAAGTATTGAACTATAGAATTTAGGTAACTGCTTTTTTCTCCTCACTCTTTGGATACATCACACACCTACATCCTCAATATGTGTACCCTATAATACGTGCATAATAAAAATTAGGGAAGGTAAAAAGTACTGTAAGAGGAAGGGGAGGTACCTGGCCCTTCCTTGATATTACACAGCGAGAATCACCAGCATTTGCAACAACAAGTTGTTTGCCACGAATGACTGCCACACAAGCCGTGCACCCAGAGTTTGGTCCAGTAAAATCAGAATGGGGCCCCTGATTTGCATCATAACATTCCTCAGTTCAAAATAAAAATATTTATGCTCTAGAAATTAGAAGGATGTATGCCGAAAGTCAAAACATAATTTTTTCGGACAGAAAGACTTGATCAGTAAGGATCTTCAGTATATGAAGGCATTCTAAAGTATATTGCTGTCAAATTGTCACACAGATCATAACAACTTACATATATATGAATACATAAGTGTATAGCAGTTAGCGTGCTCTACACCCACAAGGTAGAGATTTCAGAAAAAACTTGAAACAAAGCTGAGACAAAAGCTATTTCATAACTAAATACAAACCTAGGATCACCAAATGATTTTAGAAAGGGGGCACCGGTAGCAACTGAAAATGCTTCTTCTGCATGAAGCAATATTTACATTCCATTTTCTTGGAATTAAGCTAAATATTTTTGTTAAAGTAAGGAAATCCAGCAAAGATAATCACACGCATAATCAACATGTAATATTAATACCAAAAGTTATATTAACCATCCTAGTAATTTTCAAAAACTAAAGTGTTTTAGTTTTTCAAAATTTTCAGTTGTTTAAAAAACAAGCATTTCATTTGTTTGAAAAAAAAATTAACAAGAAAGCAAAAAAGGCCATAGTATATTGACAGAAAGTGGTTCTCAGTCCATGTGTTATATATGAGAAGGAGCAGACTTTTTATATTTCCAATACAACGGCTTCAAACTTAAATGCCATATTATTCGCATCGAACTCTTCCAAAATGCAAGAACAATAACAGAACAATTAAATCAAAAGTAACAAAAACAAGCAGTTACTATAAAGATAAAATAAAATGCGATTCTTATTCGTTACCTCCTCAAGAACCCAGTCATCAACATGATCATTGGCATCCCTTGGAGACCATATAAAGCCCTCCAGCATACCAGACAACTTTTCTATATTGTCTCCTAAGACTGCTAATTCTCTCCACCCTCTTTGTCCACGCATCATGTCATCCATTCTGTTATATGAAACCAAAACCAAAAAGAATAGTTCTTAGAAACAGCAACAATAAGAAATCCCCTCTATTATTACTTGTATAATATTGATTGATGTAAATTTGTAGTTTTGAGATGTAGTATTTGATTAAGAATTAGTTAACAAAGAAAACAAATAAACTAAAGTTGAAGTTTTAGAACCTATAAGAAGTAATCCCCATGAAAAGAATAAAAATAGAGAAAGACCCATCTTTGAAAATTATGGAACGGGTATATATAACATTTTTTTAAAAAAAAATTTTTATCTTGGAAAGAGAGATTATAATACCAAATATCCTCTGAGGTATATCAATTAGATAAGGCAGATCATCATGCAAAACAGCAGAACATAAAATATAGTAGGGCTTCAGCCTAAAACTAGTTAGATTTTGTAAGTAGTACCTACCTCACTACTTCATCCCCGGGATTTTATAGTTCCAAAAAAAAAAGCATTCATTAATATAAATGAAGATTCTAAACACCAAAAACTGGATTAAATAATAACCTGAGAAAAGTTTTCTGTAAAGATGTGACTATTTCTCCAGATGAATAAGCTTCATGCCTAAGCACCTGCTGGTGTAGATATTTGGCACAAAATTTAGCAACAGCTTTACCTGCCCAGGTTTTATTTTGAGATTTTAGAACCATATGCTAGCCAATAAGTGCCAGCCCACCGAATTAGGTGCTTGGGTGAGCCATGATCAGTAATCAACAGTAATTAAATCTGGAATTAATTTATTACAGACAGTATATGAATATATAAGGGAAAATGTTTCTTCATTTACTGATTCTTTTTGTTTTTCCTTAAATGGTCCATTAAACAAACATGCAATTACAAATGCCATTGAGGTGCAAATTTAGTGGGTTGAGAAGGCATCCTTTCCAAACTTAAAATCTGACCTCAGGTTAATTTATAATACTATGATGCTGTAAGACATGGTAAGGCTAATAGAATCTAGTTTGTCAAAAGTGGAAATATATCAGACTTACGAAAATCATATATAACAACACATTGGAAGCACTGTCTTGTCTCTATAAGGAAAGTCTTTAAAATGGATAATAAAAGTATCAAATTTCTTAAATTACTAATTCAAAAGTATGAAAGCATGGTAATAGTCATGTTAAGATGGAGTCTAAAAAAATCCAAAATCTGTCCCCCTTTTCCGTAGCCATAAGGATCTATTCGATAAAGAATGAAAAGATCAAGCATCACATATAATAAAGCATTTGATACTCCTCCCTGAAGACCCCCAGCTTGATATGTGATTAAAGAAATTTTCAATTTATAATGCACACAAGTAGATGAAAAAATAACAGACAGGTCTCAAATAATTTGAATGCTTTCCATTTATAAAAATTGAATGATAAACAAATTAAAGATATTTGGTAATGCAATGAAAGGGAAAAATCTCTTTGGAAGCAACACACAATGTTTGAAAAAAAAAATGAACATAGAAACATTGAATAAACAAAATGGATAATGTTTGTAATAAATTGACAAATATAGTTTAAAAATCCTAGTGCAAATACTGACCTCCATGTCCGTCATAAACACCAAAGAAAGATGTTGACTCGTCCAAATTTAGATGAGCTGCATGCTGGCAAGCAATATAGAATAACAAAATTTTGTTTGCACCATTGAATAGATTGCATCTTTGTAATATAACACGAGGCTACTAATTTACCATTGAACCAAGGAAAGTATCATATATATGCAACAATCAATTCAAAAGAGAGGCATTTTCTTTAATCAGAAGGGGATTATACCTGTCCTAAAGTTTGGAACATAATTATTTATTCGGTATCATGTTCACAGCAGTAGTTGATTAAAAATTATTATTATTGATGTGCAACAAATAAGTGGTACCTTTTCTCCCTCCAACACAAAAAATAATGATGGAAAAAATTATCTACAAGTGCATAACCAAACATGAAATACCTCATTCTAAAAAATTTCTCATCTAATCATTAATTTCTGCTAAACTTATTTTGGGCAGCCAATCTATGACAACGTGTAGTTAATTTTACCAATAATGTTTGTGAAATTCAAAGAATCATTTCACTAGTACAAGATTTTGTAACACACAGATTTACAAACTTATTGAACTCATGTTCACACATCTCCAGGTCTGTCTCATCGGATCAGAACTTTCATCTATAATAGTACATTGTATATGCAAGATCAAAATATAACATTAAACAAGGTCGGGAACGCAGGAAGATTTTGTTTTAAAAGGAAAAAAATTTAAAAAAAAAAAGAATTCAGATTTTCCAACAAGGGTTGGCTCAATTGGTAGGACTGAGGTGCATCGACCTAAAGGTCTTCAGTTCAATTACCACTGGTGATCCTTTGTTGGTGGCATCCACCAATTGTAATGTACCCTACCCTTCCTTGGAGTTGGAACAATCTATCTCACTCCTAAATTTTTCATCTTAACCAAGTAAATAGATTTTAATAATTTACTTGCAACTTTAACACTAAAAATATTTCAGCCACAATTAGTCACACTGTCATCAATCTAGCTAAGGATTTTCTTAACCTGCTTCACTTAATTATCTGATAACTGGTAAGACTGGTAACAATTCCACTCTACTTTTCTATGTGAACTTGCTTTATGTTCAACAAAAACTATATCAGAATGCATTATTGTCTGTGGTGAACTCTCAATAATATTCATCCGGTATCCCAGTCAAGAAACAATGAGCGACTGAGCGCGCCAATCTATGTTAAGAGCAAAACTATATGGCTCGTATAGAAAGTAGTCACTGGCGTTCCATGAAACAAACTAAATCAATAAGGTTCTCACCGCATCTTCCATGGTAGCACGCCACCCCTGCATGGAAGACAAACCGTAGCGAAGCTTGTCATTCTCTCCATCCTCAGAGGTCTTCTCTGTTTTAGGGGCGCTGAGGTATATCCCCATCTCCAACTGCAACCAAAACTGAGAACTACAATGAATCACCCTCGTACACATCAAAAGAGCACACTACATATCCAATCACAACCACCTATTCAAATCCAACCATGTAATTCAAATTCCTACATCGTAGACACCGGAAAACCCCAGAATCTGAATAATGCTTTAGCCACTAACAGAAAACAAAGTAAAATAACAGACAGACGCGATATGTGCAATCAATATACATCTCAAATGACCAACAAAAGCATCCAATCCATCATGAAATCGAACCTCAAATCAACGACCTTGTTTTACTTTCCCAAAAAAAAAAACAGCAATCAAATTGAACACGATTTCAGAATTTAAAGATGAAAAAAAACCGAGACTTGAAAATTCTAAATCATGTGAGGACAATTGAGATGTATACTGCATATACACAACAGAAGCAATCAAAGAATGAACAGAGAAGAGAGGAGAATTCAGAGCGCTAGGGTTTGAAGAAGAGTGAGGAGAGAGAGGAAGTGTGCGTACAGAGGAATCAACGAGAGGGAGAGTGATTGATTGATCTGTGTCGCTGTGGTGCAAGGAAAGGATGGAACAGAATGAATGAAGGAATGATCCGTGTTGGGTTTCAGTTGATGCAGGAATTGAAAAGTAGTTTTGTGTTAAACCAGGGGCTGCCACGCGCCTCGCATGTGCCCACTTCTTTCTTAAATAATTTCTGTTGCAGGCCGGAAATTGTTATCAAAACTTAAATATATCCAGCTGGATGTTGAGCTTCTCAACATTGTTCAATTAAGGCTGGACATGTAAGTCTTACTTTGATTTTCCAGCATCAATCGTTATTAAACTCGTGATCATTCTCCATATTTTCACATTATATATTTAAATAATCTTAATCATTTTCTATGTCAATATTGATGGTGAAATGAACTACTTATTTGGATAGGATAACGGGAAAAAAATTGAATATGAACTCCACTTATTGTTTTGGTTAAATTATATTATCCTCTACTAAAGGTTAGTTAAATTATACTCAATATATATGGTTATAAATATTACATTCTACCTCTTTTTTTTTTTTACTATATTAATCTTTTATACAACATGTGTTTTTCTTTTAATAATGAAATTATTTATCAATCTTTATTGTTATATAAAAAAATAAACTTGTAATTTGTTTGATGCTAAAATTAGTTTAAATGTTTTTACTGTCATGTTAAAGATAAAATAATTATTTTATAATAAAAAATAAATTTTTAGGTTAAAAACCATCTCCTTGTCCATCTTTGTATGGGCACAGGCACATTCATAATAATAAGGTGACCATATTGAGACTAAGGAAGGAGGTGGATCATTTATTGAGCTTTAGTGTTCAGTAGAATGTGGAACTGTTCAGTGCTGTCCAATACTAAAAAGTTTAGTACCTTTGCTGAGTGTTAAAACTCAACAAAAATTATGAGTCTAAATTATTCAGTGAAGCGTGAGAAAACCCTTTCCATTACTGTAGTAAATATCTTTCTGGCATCATATAGTTCAAATTTATGAGTTTTGTATATAGTGTTGAGCATGGCGTTTAGTAGAATGTTGAACTTTCCAGTGCTCTGATGCCAAAATGTCTAGTACTCTACTGAGCATTAAAACACAACAAAAGATTCGAGTCTAAGGCTATGTTTGGTTGCACGTTGAGGTTGCCGTGCCGTCGTTTACTATGGGGCCAAACGTGAGTAGCGGCTATGGAAGATGTTTGGGAGGAATGGAAGGCAAACGGCGTTGATTTGCAACCGAGGTTAGGAGGTGTGAAACGTGGGTGGTTTGACAGTGTCAATTTGTGGCTTTTCCGGCACAATCAACGCGGTTGGCGTGGGTGCTTAAGCGAAAGTTTTGGGAGGAAGGAGGAATAATGGAAGAGGAGGGGAGAGATGGCGAAACGAGGAAGAAGGGAAAAAAGGAAAAACCGAAGGAAGAAGAGGGTGGCGCCTGGAAGAAGGAAAAAAAAAAAGAAAGACAGAAGAAGAAGGAAAAAAAGCAAAAACAGAGGAAGAAAAGAAAAAAAAAGTAAAATAAAATTTGTTTTAAATATAAAAATGGTTGTATAATGCGTATTTATCATGCGCGGGGGGAATCATCCAATTTGCACTTCATTGGCTTTAATTTGTGTTGACTCATGTGCATGAGAACCCACCACTTTCCTAGTATTTTATGAGCTCAATATCACATCCCCACTTATAAAGTCTTATTCCTCTCTTGATTTAAGCAATGTGGGACTTTTTAAGTATAGAATGCTTGTTTTTAATTTATTTGTCTTATCTCTTTAATGAGAAGCATGTTTTCATTAAATTATTATAAGCTTGTTTTTATTAATTTTAATTGAGATAAAATTAATTTAATAGAGAAGACAAAAATTATATTGAAATTTAGTTAGCGATAAAATTAATTTAATAGAGAAAAAAATATTTTTAAATTTAATTAGAAATAATTTATTATGACTAATTAGTAAATTACAAAATAAAAAAATAAAAAATGATTCATTAGTGATTATTTTGTAATATTAGACTAATAAACAAAAAAATTAAGTTTCATTTTAAATAAATGACAATAAATAATAATATTGTATCAAAAAATTAAATAAAAAATTTATAATCTTTCTAGTAATTATACATCTCAAACCACGCTTGTACACCAACATCCAAACATCATGGTCCTGCACTAAACCACGTTTGTCTGCTTCAAACTATGTTTACTCAAATGTCTCCCAAACATAAATCACATTCATTCAAACCTAATTTTTTCCAATCACGTTTAATCAAACCTAATTTTTTTCAACCACGTTTAACCTACCGGGCTCCCAAACACACACTAAATGATTTAGCAAAGTGTGAGAAAACCCTTTTCATTGCTGTATTAAATATCTTTCTGACATTATATGGTTCAAATTTACAAGTTCTGTATACAGTGTTGAGCATGCTTCTGTTGTTATTGATTTACTAAAACTTCACTCTATGATTTAAGCTCTTATATCTGATTCTGCGCCCACTTGCTGGTGACTAAATATTTTTTTTTAACTAAAGTTTTGGGATCACTATATTTATTGTAAATTTTATTTTAGTCTTCTATATTTTAAATATCTTATTTTAGTTATCTATATTTTAAAAGTTTATCATTTTGGTCATTTTCTCTTAGAACAGTTAATCTATGTAATAGAGTTGACACGTCATTCTCTAAATATTAACATAGTCAATCTATACAGTTGTTAACTAGATATTAATGTCCCACATATAATTTTTAAAATACCCAAAATGTCCTCATCCTTCCTCCCTTTTCTCATGCATATTCTTTTCTTGGTATATCCTTGATATTTTGGACATTTTGAGAATAATATGGGGACACTAATATCCAATTAGTAGCTATGTAAATTAGTTATGTCAGTATTTAAAAAATGATGTATAAATTCCATTACATAAATTAACTATTTTAATAAAAAAAAGACTAGAATAATAACACTTTAAAACATAAAGGATCAAAATAAAAAACATTTAAAGTATAAAAAACCAAAATAATACCCTTTTTTTCTTTCTTTTACGTATAAGTGCATATTAAATAGCAAAAAGAAAATTGTATTTTACAATGATTTGGCACCGTGGCAGACGGATCTCTTGTTGTTCCTCAAAGAGCATCAAGCTGCTGGACATTTTATTACTATTAGATTCTGGTCATTTGATCTTACTGGTCAAATGGTCTGCTTGGCCTAATAAAGTGTAGCTATACAGAGAAATCAAAGTCGGGGAGAAAGATAGAAGAAGATAAGAGGTTAAAGCACTTCTATACATTGAAAGTTTACAACTTTACAGGCAAATTCTAGGAATTTTTTTAAATGCTAGTTGGCAAATAAAGACGTATATATACATATATATATATATATATACACACACTAAATTACTTTTTTTTTATCATTCACTTTTTTAAAATTTATGTACTGAATGAATTAGTTTATATAAATTATAAATTAATATAAATTAATTTTTTATAAGATTAAATTTAGTACAAATTATAAATTTAGTCCATAGAACATGGTCTAATGAATTTATTCCAAGACTAAATCATACAAAACTAACTTATGAGGATTAAACAATAAATTTATATATTTTTAAGGACTAAATTGTTAATATAATATAATATTATATATATAAAATAATTGGTACATAAATTTTGAAGAGTAAATATAAAAATGGGTTGTAAAAAGATGCATTTTTTAATGTTTAATATATCAAATTTAAATATCGAACAAATTAACTTTAATTTGTTATGAAATTAATGCAAATTAATTTTTTTATAAGATTTAATTGTTTTTTTCATTTATTTTTGAGATACTAACTTTAAAAAGTGGTAAAATGCTTGGACACCAAGTACTGTTTTGGGCATGTGTTTCTTCACCGCTTAGACATTCATATAACATTTTTGCAATTATCTTGCCACAGAAACTAGGATAAAATTTCTCAAAAAAAATAAAATAAAATAAACAAACAAAGATAAACACGTCACAGCAAATGGTGTTGTGTTTAGTCCAAGTCATAAATAAAACATATAAATCTTATCGGCCAATATTAATTAAATAGTTCTGTTTGATCAAACAGAAAATTTAATTTTAAAATGCCTCAAATTTTTTAGTTTAGCCAAACAAAATCATCTCATTAAATGAGATTTACATAATTTTACTTGTGAATATCAATTAGACAACTAAACAAATAATCTAAGTTCAAGATGTAATCGAATCTCTTATTTAAAATTTTATTTACTAAACAGGTCCATCCCACTAATCTGACAAAAATGTCAATTGTACGTCTCTACTGAGGATTCAGTGGAAGATGGAAGCCAAGCTGACAAAAAGGAATAATGTGGAGATCCAAAAATGAGGGACTTTTAGTGACGAAAAAGCAGAGTTTCGAGAGCGACGAGGACGATGACTAATATCTGCGCCGCCATAAACTCCTCTTCCTCTCTGTGCTTTTCTTGAAGTCTCAGATACCTCGTTCTCTCTTTCCTCAGCTTTCTGCTCTGTGCTTCCATGTAATCTCTCTGTAATTCAATGGAATCAATAAATGGGGTGCTTTCTGATCTGGGAAAATCAAAGCTTTGAGCTGATAGAAATCTTACCGAAAAACTCCTGGGTTCGGCCATTGCTAGGGTTTGAGAAGCCTCTGGCTTCAGAAGTAAGATGTGAATGGTGGTCTGAGGTTGAAGATGATATGGCTTTAGCACATGAAAGAAACATAAAGAATGCAACGAATCTTAACATCATCTCAATGGGGATTTGTGTTATGAGGGTGTGACTTCGAATGAAGGAGAAAGGGAAGGAAGAAGGTCGTTGGATTCTTTGGAAAATTTGAGAAGAGAGAGGCCATACAAATGAGAATGATCTGAGTAACAAATCTTATAACCTCTTCTTTTCTTTTCTTTTTTATTTATAACTATGCGATATTTAAATACTATTAATTACTTTAGATTTAAGTTAAGTATGATCATATTAGATACGATAAATTTTTTTCTATCAAATTTTAACGCTGTATTATTAAAAAATTTTAGTTTTATTTTGGACCATTCACTTCACTCAAGTCCATTAATTTATTTTGCTTCAATTTTACGCCTTAACTTCACCTAAACTTTTAATTTGGTTCATTAGTTTTGCTTTAAATTTCATTGTAGTCCCTCAATTTTTTTATTTTAATTTTTTCTTTTAACATTATCTTAATTTTTGTAATTCTTTTAATTTATTTTGTTTCAATTTCATTCTTTAATGTACATCACCAATTTACTTAATAGAAAGATTTTGAGGTTATAATAATTAAGTAATAAATCAAATAAAAGAGTTTTAATTAAGTAATTAAGCATTTTATTAGTGTTAAAGAAAAGAAAAATATTTTGAGTAGTTTTTGTAAAGTAAGAGATTAAATTGAAACAAAATAAAATTAAGAAATTAAAGAAAAATCTAAAATTAAGTTAAGGAAATAAATAAAACAAACAAATGACCAAATAGCAAAACCTAATAAAAAATGATGGGACCAGATTGAAATTTAAGGTAAAATTAAAGATTTATAAAACAAAAAAACTTGAAAAAAAAATTACGAGACCAAATTGAAATTAAATTAAATTAAGTAATGTAAATAAAACTTAAGAAAATACTAATAATACCATATTCTGTTATCAAAAAATGTATAATTATTTTTAAAAATTATTGTGTAATAAGAATTATGAGTGTTAACTCTTACCAAACTTATGGACTTACATATGAGATTTGTATTTCAATTGTTAAATGAAATTATTTAACAGTTCAGATTGATTTTATATTTTTTAAATTAAATAATTAATTTTAAAAAAATTACTAATATAGTTTAGATTAATTTTTGTTATTTTTAAAAAATTAATTATTTAATTTTTTAAAAAAAATATAAAATTAATTTAAATAATTAAATAATCTCATCCAATAATTTAAATTTAATCCTTAAAGAAATTTCTAATTATTCAACAGTTCATATTTAGTACTTAAAAAAACTTCAGACCCTTAAAGAATCCAAATCCCCTAAAATGTGCTCTTCAAAATTCAAATCGACACCGTCCTTAGCTTTTAAAAATTGAAAGTATTGAAGTCTTTATCAACCTTTTAGCACCTTTTATAGCATCCGAGATGTGAAATTGATATTTTATTAGAAGAACGATGTAGAACAGTATTGTGTAGAATAAAGTGAATCCGGATGCCCCACGCGGGACCGACAATCTGATGAGTGCAAACATTAGAAATATGAAGAATAAAATAACTCATATTATTTTTAAAATATTTGTTAGGATAATTTAAAAAATATATAAAATTAAATACGATGCTCTTCCAACTTGTTGTGCTGCTTTGTTCAGGATAAATAGTATTGCATTTCAAGGGAACAAAAACAAAAAAAGAAACAATGGCCTCACACGCAACCTTCCTTTTCTTCTTTAACTCAAACCAAAGAAGAAAGGAAAAAGGAGAAACTTTCTGAGTCATGGAACAATCGGGTTTACGTGACTGGGGGTCATTGTCCATGCTTCTTTGTCTTCACGTGTTTCAACATTGTTTATGATACTTTTTTTTTTTGGATAAAATAACACTTCATATCTCAAAAATTCACGTTAAATTTTACTTATACTTGAAAGGTTTAAATTTATAAGTAAAATTTGGTGCAAATTTTAAAAATATAAAGTATTCTTTTGCTTTTTTTTTTCGCTATATTGTATTCTAATATTACATAAACATTGACTAATTCAAATTTAAACTGGATAGAATCATAATAAACAGTTAAACTCTTTTTATTAAATTTTAACGTAATTGTACTTTTAAAAAATTAAACTCGAGACTTATTATTAAATTATGATAACTTTTTATGTGATATTTATAATATTATTTGGAAGAAGAAGAAGATCTAACCTAATTTGTAGGGTATTAAAATGAGTTCTTTACAAATGAAATGAGTTTGTATATATGATTTAACAATTTCATTTGAAGAAAGAATTCTACTTCGTCTAGTAAAGTCTTCGAACTTAGGTGGATCCATCACGTTAGGCTTACTTTTTCATATATTTTTATTTTTTATATTTAGTTTATTATTTTAGAAATTTAATTTAATTTTTTAAATTTTATAATTTCAAAATCTAATTTTTACTATTCAAATTAAATGTATATTTCTTTTTTAAATAAACAAATTGGCCTTGGGCCATCCCATGTCTTTTCATGGATTGAGCTAGGTCAAAAAATTGTAGCCCATAAATTAAATATGGTCCAACCTGACTATTTTTAACTTATGTAGACGTGAGTACGAAGCGTCGTCAACTCTTCATTTGCTAAGGCTTCTTTGCCAATATTGTCGACAACCCTCCACCCATTCTCTTCTCCTCTCCTTTTTGTTTTTGCTCTCTTCTCCACCGTAAGAGCTTTCATCTTCTCTTTTGTAGATGTTTTCCTCTTCGGCAGAGGCTTCTTGCAGATCAAGATAGCTCTGGGTGGTGCTACATGGTGATGTTCTATGTCTATCCCCGCCGCTGTTCATCTCTCGATCGCTGGTTCTGAGTCTGCTCCCACCACTTGATTTGGCCGCTTATGGAGTCGAACCCTTTGCTCACAAGACTCCACCGAAAAGTTCACTAGCCCCACCAGCGTTTGCGACACTCTCGTGTAGTCCACATGCCTAAGGCCTTCTTGCGCTGGTTCCTTTGACTTGCTCTCCATGTACCCTAGCATGAACACTGTAATACCCGCTATTTAATTTTCTTTTTTTAAAAAAAATTACTATTTCACAAATATGGTTCTGCAAATGATGTGTAATGTGTTTGTAATGTTGTATTTTGATATGGTAATACTTTAGAATAAGGTTTTGTACTATAGACTAGCAATGTGAGATACTAGATCATGTAAGGACTAAAGTGAAAATTTTAGGGACTAAAGTGAAAGATTTTGGAATCTTGCGGGGTGTAGTGAAAATGTGTACAAATGATAGGAATAGAAGGAGAAGATTATAGGAAACTTGATGTGAAATAAGAAGTGAAAAATAATTGCTAGATTTTAAGTTATGAATTTTTGAAAATAAATAGTTACAATTAATTTATTGAGTATAAGAAAGAAATAAAATAAATATAAAAGCAGAATAGGATGCTGTAAGGTAATGGGAACTAAAGAAGCAACTTCAAGTTTTGGGTTTGGTGGGACGCCCAGTAATCTAGCCATATCTTTTTGGGCTTTATTCAATTCAAAAAAAAAATGCTAGATTACCGACTTTGTTTCTTTATTTTGCTAATCTATTCTTAGTTGGACATGTATCAGCTAATATTTATTTGAGTAATTAGAAGATTAGCTCTAATATAAGGTTAAAGGTGTGTTGTCTCTTTTTAGTCAGCTAGATCTAGGGTCAGAGTGTGTTGCTTCTATTTAGTCTCATAGTTCTACTGTATATGTCTGGTATTATTTTTTAGGATATGCTATCTTAAATCGTGTATCATTTCTCATAAGTTTCAAGCTTGTAATGTATTTATTGATTTTTAGGTCCTAATATATCTTATGTAACTTTGACTTGGTGTCAATTTAATAAAATTTATATCCACTTAACCAAAGAAAAAAAAATAAGGACTTTTAGTTTAATTCATCAAGGTCTTGGAGCTTAGGTGTATTGGTCTTGTTAGGCCTATTCATTCATATATTTTTTATTTGTTTTTTTTAAAGATTTAGTCTATTTTTTTTAGAAGTTTAGTCAAAATTTTTAAAATTTCATAATCCCAATACATGGTTTCTATTATTTGAAGTAACTAAAAATACACTTTTAAAAAGGAAAAATTGGTGCATTTTAATGTTTAATACTTTTTTAAAATTTTAGTTTAATTTTTTAAAAAATTTCATAGTTTCAATATTTAATTTATACCATTCAAAGTAACTATAAATATATTTCTTTTTGAAATAAATAAATTATATATAACCCAGCTTGACTTGACTCATGTTTGCCATTGGCCTTATAAAACTTTTGGATTGGCTAACTTGGCTTAGCCCTTTTAACAATCCTAATGATTTGTAGCTAATACATGAAAATTTTCAATGGTAGAGCGCATTGATGTATGAATCTAGTCTGAATTGTCTTTTGTTACAACAAAATGTTGTTCTTAAATTAAAGTATTTTTCACCAATCATAACCAATAACAATAACAAAGCCTTATCCTACTAGGTGGGGTCGGCTATATAGTTCGCATGACGCCATTGAGTTTTATCAATGACCAACTCTTTAGGTATCCCATTTACCAGAAGATTCTGTTCAATAACTTTTCTAAGTGTCATTCTTGGTCTTCCTCGACCTTTTTTCACAAGACTTCAAACCATTTGCTTAATTTTTCTTACTGGCACTTCCAACGATCTTCTTTGAATATGCTCAAACCACCTTAAATGGTTTTTAACTATTTTTTTCTCAATAGGTGTCACTCCAACTCTACTTCGTATACGATCATTACAAATCATATCTCTTCTTGTATGACCATACATTCATCACGACATCTTCATCTTCGCTACCCCAATTTTTTGTTCTTGTTGTCTTTTCATCGCCTAACATTCACTCTCACATAAAATTGCTGGTCTTATAGCAGTACGATAAAATTTTCCTTTGAGCTTATCAGGTACTTTCCGATCACATACAACTCCTGATGCCATTCTCCACTTCAACTACCCAGCTTGTATAATATATGTCACATCTCCAATAATTTTGCCGTCATCTTGTATAACTGATCCCAGATACTTAAATTTTGACGCTTGTGATACAACCTAATCTCCAATTTTAACATTTAACTCATTTCTAGCTTGTCGCTTATAAAACTTACAATGCGTATATTCTGTCTTACTCCTGTTCAGACAAAAAAAATTCAAAGTAACTCTCCATAACTCGAATTTAAAATTAATCTCTTCCCTTAATTTTGTTATGAGAACAATATCATTTGCGAAAAGCATGCAATTGGGAATTTCTTCTTGGATGTGTTTCATCAGAACATCTAAAACCAAGTCAAACAAATAAGGGCTTAAAGATGATCTCTGATACAGGCCAATCTTAACAGGGAAGTCTCTTGTCTCACCAATCATAACCATTCAATCTAAAATTAATGGCCAAAATGAGCTACAACAATATACAATAACAATAGGTAATTTGAACTTGTCTAACTCTAACGAGAACCAGACATCATTTACCTATTACTTTATCTTGGGTTTAAGAGTCTTAAGAGCACCTCCAGTAGCGCTACAATCTCACATCATCACTTTTTACCTTAAGTAACTTTCCATTTCAATGGTGCAACTCTAAAAATCTCACAAATGACTCTCACAAATTATCCCAGATCTTTATACTCCCACATGAGTCCCACAGCTCTCTACTACTTTTGCTGTGAGAACCGATTTTTACATGTAGTAACCACGCTGACATATTCCAATAGTAAAACTAACTAAGAACATGTTCTTATTTTTAAGAAGCCTTTAAAAACTTTCATTAGAGATGCTCTAAGTAACTCATTCAATATTTAAATTTCAAAAACTAAATGATAAAAATATATCTTTTTAAGTACCAATTTGTATATTTAGTCAAGGGAGGAGCAATACATTTACTAAGTATATATATGTATAGAATCACACCTTCATAATCAATTACCACAGAAAATGGCTATTATTTTCTGGAACTGTACAGACAATATGGACCTTCTTCCTTTCTGATTTCCATTTACATACAACAAAAAGTCACTTCCTTTAAATCAATTATGCACAGAGGACAGTGACTTCATACCCACTCAGACTATATACAAAGCAACCCCACCAACTTCTGGTGTGACTTATCTAATACAGGAAAATGACTCAGAGGACTAAATAGTGAATTAATTACAGGAAATATTTTCAAATGTAAGGATTAATGTGAGATGAGTAGTCTCGGATTCCTGCTCCTTCCCATCCCATCCACTCTTCCCATAAGTCCCAATCTGAGTCGTGCATTCCTCTCATTGCCTCATCAATGCCTTCATCATCATCATATGCTTCCTCATACATTCCCCCTCCATTTGATTCTCCTCTCAGATTGCCCATCACAGTCTGGTTAGTTTCCACACAAAGCAACATTCAATTCAATCCCATTTAGACAAGGTTCAACACAAGTTACAGAACTGATATGGGCATGAATCATGATCAGATCATTTCATTCTGCTGTTAGTCCCATTTCAACAGTTCATTCATTGTCGTGTAACAGAACAGATTCATAAGCTCAGGCTTCAGTTTTGAGTTTCCTCATCAATATAAAATTGCAGACTTGTGAAAACAAGATGAAAGTCTATCATATTCATTCTTATAGTACAGCAATGAACAACAATGGGGTAAAAAAGTTGAACAACCATTGAAGCAATGAAGGAGCTAATTGGGAATCAGAAGTTTTCATGTTTCATTTCAATGTAATGCAGAGAAACTATTAGTATTTGATTCACAACAAAACTAGAATTCAAAGAAAGGTATAGATAGGATTAGGATTACTCACATCATAAGCCTCGTTGATCTGGTGAAACTGCACGCCGCAATTGCTTCCTCTGCATACGTCTGGATGAAACTGAAACATAAACAGTACCAACCAATCAATAATTTCAATCAAAGACAACAAAATGGAAACGACATATCAAATATCAAATATTGAGAATCAAACCTGCAAAGCAAGCTGTCTGAAAGACTTCTTAACCTCAGATTCAGAGGCACCAGGTTGGATTCTTAAGGTCTTGTAAGGATCCATCACAGAAGAAGAGAAAGAGCAGGAAATCTTAACCCTATTCACCCTCTTCTGCATCATTTCTCTGTCCCTGAATTGCATCCAGGAAGAAGATGACCCATTACCACCAATAACCCCAGCAACAGAAGCAGCCATTGCAACTGGTTTTAGATCTCCAAATACAGATAACAAAAGGTCGACAAACCCACGACGACCCAGAGAAAAACCTTTGGCTATAAATAATAAAGTGTAGATCTTTTGGCAGAAGGAAGATGTTCTTTGGAATGGATCAAAGGACACGGCAAGCTGAATTGATGGGGACTGCGTCGTGTTTGAAGTTTGAAAAAGTAATGGGTTTCTTTGAATCTCAATAATTGAATAGATTAGAGGATAAACTCAAAATCCCGCTACCATTTAAACATGGAAAGCGAGATATTTATATATAATTCCACAAAATATGTGAATGGCTGAGAGGGAATACATGTAATTAAAAAAATTGCAGATAAATGCAGAGATAATGACGGGGTTTAATCCGTTTCCGTCATTATTGGTCTGAAAAGGACGCGGAACGGCGGAAGACTGTTCTTTTGTTTATTTTGAGGTATACAATAGTTCAGGTTTATGGGAATTTATTTTTTCAACGCCTTCACTTTCCCGTAATTCTTTTCTGTCCCACCAATTTTAGTATGTAGGTACCGCATTTCATGTATAATTTAGGCATAAATATTATTTTAATCCCTTAATTTTGCTTCAAATTTTACTTTGGTCCCTTAACTTAATTTTTGTTATATATTTTGGTCCTATAACTTTAAAAGGCTTCATTTGGTCCCCTAATGTTATTTTGTTTTGATTTGGTATTTAACTTTTAACTTAATTTTTGTTATATATTTTGGTCCTATAACTTTAAAAGGCTTCATTTTGGTCCCCTAATTTTGTTTTGTTTCGATTTGGTATTTAACTTTATCTCAAGTTTCATTATAGACACTTAGTTTTATTTTGTTCCATTTTAGTTCCTTAAATTTACTATAGATTTCTCTTTAGCTTAGTCCTTTAATTTATAAAAACTACTAAAATGTTTTCTTTGTGTCAACAAAACCAGGATGCTTAACAAAAAAATTGTGATTTTTTGCTTAACTCTGATAACTTCATAAAACTTTTTTGTTAAACATCTTGGTGATATTAAAGAGAGAAAAAAAAACATTTAAGTAGCTTTTGTAAATTAAAGGACCACTGAAACAAAATAAAATTATGGGACTACAAAGTAATTTAAGATAAAGTTAAGGGACCAAAATAAAATAAAATAAAATAAAAGGACCATAGGGAAACTTAATATAAAGTTAAGAGATCAAATTTAAACAAAATAAAATTAAGGAACCAAAATGAAACTCAAGGTAAAACAAGGGATTAATCAAAACAAAATTAAATTAACATACTAAAATAAAACTTGAGACAATGTTAAATTACCAAAATAATATTTTAGGGAATAATTTATAATTTTTTTGATAAAGTCATATGCTATTCCAATAAACTTTAACTAATCTAAATTTAAGTTGGGTACAGTTATAATAGATAATAAAACTCTACTTACTAAATTTTAACATAATTATATTTATATAGAATCAAACTTGAGACCTCTATGACAGCCATGTAAAAACTAGAAACAAAAAATAAATTGAATATTTTAAAAATAATACCCCTTAGTTTGACTTGTGGATTTTCATATTAAATCCAAGCTTAACAAGAAGAGTAAAATTGAGACCCAAAAATGAGGGACTTGTAATAAAGAAGAAGAGCTTCGAGAGCGACGTGGACGATGATTCATATTTGCACCACCATATGCTCCTCCTCTTCCCCCCGTGTGTGATTTTCTTGAACTCTCTGATATAATTTTCTTTTCCACTGCTTTCTCCTCTGATCGCTCTGTAATTGAATGAAATCAATAAATGGGATGCTTTCTGATCTGGGAAATATCAAAGCTTTGAGCTTTTTTCAAAAGGTGACAGAAAGCTTACCGAGAAATTTCTGGGTTTGGCCATTGCTAGTG
Organism: Biancaea sappan; assembly: GCA_037074585.1. Classification (NCBI taxonomy): domain Eukaryota; kingdom Viridiplantae; phylum Streptophyta; class Magnoliopsida; order Fabales; family Fabaceae; genus Biancaea; species Biancaea sappan. The sequence continues at coordinate 65,886,873 of CM073495.1, forward strand.
TTTGAGAAGCCTCTGGTTTCAGAAGTTAGGTGTGTGTGGAAATCTGAGGTTGATGATGACGATACGGCTTTAGCAAATGAAAGGAACATTAAGAATGCAACAAATCTTAACATCATCGTTGAAGCTTTGGTGTTTGAAGGGTTCTGGAAAATATGAGATTTGAGATGAGAGTTTATATAGACCAATGTGAGTCGGGATATTAACATTATTCTGCTAATGTCATGGAGAAGAATTAGATTTAGAACAACGTGAGTTGGGATTTTAGCATTATTCTTAGGACTTTTTTTTTTTCGTTATTCCCTTTGTTAAATGACTTTGACAAGTGATCTAATTATATTATTCTTTTTTTTAATTTTAGTATTTTAAATCAAATTAAACATTCGAGTGCAGATTTTTCTTTAGTATTAGATCTTGACTATTAGATGATCTTATCCAATGATTATCGTTAATTTATATTTTTTAAAATTGTATGATTAATTTTTTTTTAAAAAATACAATATTTAACTTTTTAAAATTAATCATGCAATTTTTTTAAAAAAATATATAGATTAACGATGACCCGTTGAATGATATTATTCAACGATCAAGATCTAACATTAGATGGAATCTACACTCTAAACATTCTTAAAAAAATACTTAATTTGTCATTTCAAATCAAACTAACTCATTTAACAATAAATTGAGTTGGTTCGAATTGAGTGTATAAAAATATTTAAATTTAAACAAAATCAACTCATTTTTTTTATGTTGATTCAATTTCTAAGATCTCTCAGCCGACAATGTACATCCTACCAACTTGGCCAATGTCATGAAGAAGAATTAGATTTAGAAATAATTTTTTGAGTGATAAATCTTATGGACATACAAATGTTATGACTTTTTGAATTTTTTTTTTTGAAAGAGACTTTTTGAAATCTTCAATTCCACACCGTCCCTTTCTTTGAGGAATCATAAAGATTTCAGAATTTTACAGACCACTGAATGACGCCTTTATATTCCTTTGGGTTGGAGACGTTTAATTAACTAATTTCTGAGTAAAATCATTATTTATTTGATTTGAAAAATTAACATGTTTTAATTTGGTTATTAAAACATTTAAATATTTCAATTTACTCTCTGCACAAATTTTCTATATGTTTTAACTGAAGATTTAACAATTTATCAATTTTGGAGACTTGACAATGAAAATAAATCAAATTGTAACAATTATAATTTTTTAAGAATTAAATTGGTATACTTGATTTTTTAGAAATTAAATTGAGATAAATATAATATTTTAGAAATTATAATTAATAGCTTATTCTTAATTTTTTTAATTGAAGATCCATGTGGATCGATTCTCGAATCTTAAGCATAAGAGAAGCTAATGTTTGATATGATGCTCTTGCAACTTGAGACAGATTTTAGAAAGCTAAGATAAGATTCTATGCTACTTTGTTGAATCTAGTGGCAAATTTTTTCTTTTATAAAAAATGAAACTATGGGCTCACAAAATAGAATCCTGATTGCCAACTTGGTGTAAAAAGCAAAACAAAGTTTGACGTGAGATAACTATTGATTTTGTATGATCAACAATCATCGTGTGTTCATACCGCTTGTTCTCTCTTTACACAATCCAACAATTTTCATTCATCCGCTCTCTCTTCATGCAATGGTTGTATCACTCGGATCCAACGATTATAATACGCCAAGTAGGCAACTGAAGTCCACAAAATAACCAGTTACTTGCATTTTTGTTGTATTATGTGATTTATAATTTTTTTAAGCTGTAAAATAGATTTCTAAGTCATTATTTCTATATAATTCTATAGTACATTTATAACAACAACAACAATTGTCACATCTCAAAAATTGAACATGTGAAAATATACTACTCATTTGATAAAATTCTTAAACATACGTTATTTACATATATTCTGTAAGGTTTTACATTCAACCTTAATCATTCATTCCACACTACAGAATTATATTCATCTGATAAGCAAATATAGACATACATAATCTGATGTTTCTATCTCATCGCAAGCCTAGGAGACCTATAAAAAGTACAGAGCGTTCCTAGTATCCACATTAATAAGTATTGGTATCCCACCAGACAGAAAGAGAAAATAATTCCAAGGGGCTTCTATTCTTCAAACGGATACTCTTCTTCCTTGTTTTCTGTATCTGAAAAGATAATCATAGGGAGTGTGAGTTTATTTAAAAACTCAGTAAGTAAATAACTGTACTATATAAAATATCAAAAGTACAAATACCATATTTACTCATATAATTAATTGTCTTATACATCAAGTAGTATGAGACTCTAACCCTTTCAAACTCGTGAATAAGATTTCATAGATATACACCGAGTAGTATGAGACTCTAACCCTTTCAAACTCGTGTATAGGTTTCATAGATATACACCGAGTAGTATGGGACTCTAACCCTTTCAAACTCGTGTATAGGTTTTATAGATATACACTGAGTAGTATGAGACTCTAACCCTTTCAAACTCATGTATTAGATCCTGTAGATCTTTACTCATTAATAAGATAGTGAGAATTTATCACATAGTACAATTGCCATGAAATAAAATAATTTCTACATACTATTATTTCTACCGATCATCATATACTCTCATATGAAAAATTGATTGCTTAATATCCAAATAATATTGTAAATGAGACTTATATTGTACTTTGACTAGTAATATCAAATTAGCTTAGCAAGGTTATTCACTTACCTTGATGTTTGTCCAAGTTTACCTTGTTCCACACTAGAATTTATGTAGGAAAATTTCCTAGTAAAATATATTACAAGGAAACATAAGAAAGGAAACAAAATCACGAAAATATGCAAAATTTTTTGATTGCTACAGTAACGGTTCGCTACAGTGCGTTGACTGATACAGTACCGTTGACTGTCGACACTACAATACTGCTACAGTACTCGAAAAATTTTTCGAAATTTTCTTGTCGCTACAGTAAATTCGAGTTTGCAGAAGAGTTTGCAGAAAATTTCATCCTTTCCTTTCTTGATTCAAAACCAGAATTTCAACTCTTTTAACTGACTATAACTCAATCCTAACTCAAATATAACATCTAAAACAACTAAGATTCATGAATTATCATCAAAATCTTCAAGAACAAAACCTCCTCTGATCTTCTATATAAACTGAAATTTAAGGAAAATAATGAGATTAAAGCTTACCTTTGATCCTTACAAAGCTTTTGAACCGAACAAATAATCGAAATTCTGAAGATCAAGGAAAGGATTTTGTCACGACCCGTTTTCTGGGCACATGACCGGCACAATGATGAATCTCTCATCACTGTAAGCCTTCCGATAAATATATCAAATTTTCTTATCTGAAAATCATAGATTATCAATTTAAAATACATTATTATACTAACATACAAGCCAAATGTCGAACCCCTGAACTAGATGTCCTAGACGATTACAGAGCAACATAATCTATAACAGAAGAGAGGTCTACCCGACAACGGGAAGGTACAAAGTGATCTACTCCTCTAGCAGATATTCTTCGATGGCAACCTGATCTGAACAAAAAGGTTGTACAAACAATGTGAGCTTTTAAACTCAATGAGCGAATCGGCCTCGCATTAATAAAATTCAAATACATTACCAGTCATGCAAGCATATCCAAAGGCTCATACTCAACCAATAGACAGAAGATAAAAATTTATCCAATTCAACAAACGTTACTAGTACTCGTCAATGGCAATATATCCCGGAGAGCGCACACAGGCCGGCTCACCAATTATGTATATTTCCGCCATGACGCACAACATCATCCTCTTACATACAAGATAAAAATTCATCCAATTCAACAAACGTTACTAGTACTCGTCAATGGCAATATATCCCGGAGAGCGCACACAGGCCGGCTCACCAATTATGTATATTTCCGCCATGACGCACAACCTCATCCTCTTAGCTAGGGCGCCTCACGGATTTATCACCAATCCGGGCTATATCCCTACTGAGGGAATCGTTGTCTCCACACTCATTGGTCAAGACACCCTGTCAACCGGGTTTTCCGCCTTGCCGTGAGAGGGGGTACTGTCCCGCTCAATCACAATCAATAGCATTTCATATCATAATCAGAAGCTCAATATAATATTCATCCATATAACAGGTATAGTATATAACTATATTATGGATTTATAAACCACATATCAAGATAACAATTAATCCATTTTTGAAAACATTCAAACTTCACATCATCATAAGATACTTATTTCATTTTATCCATACTTATGGATTAATTATCTCATTTAGATTCGTCATTCTGAATCCAATTTCCCCCTATGAATCTTGGGAGTGTCCTACGACATACTTTTTATCACCAGTAATGCTAAAACTCTATTAAAACGGGGTCGTTTCACTCACCTGGATTCCGTACGAATATCGCTTCTCTAAGTCATTACAGACAAGAGTTCTCAGGTGAATTTCGGTGTTCTGCTACGGAGATTTTCATGAAAGATTAGAGAAAATACGTCAGGATTGTTTTCGTACAGATACTGTTCATATGTATGGTTACTGTTCATATATACGGTTACTATTCATACGGTCACTATTCATATGTACGGTTACTATTCATACGTACGGTTACTATTCATATATACGGTCACTATTCATACGGATAATATTTGTACATACGGTCACTATTCATACGTATGAATACTATTTTTACGTACGGTTACTATTTATACGGTTACTATTCATACGTACGGATACTATTCATACCAGAAATAGAGAATACAATCTGTAAAAGAGTACACCAGGTAAGTTCCCAGGAAAGAGTGGAGGATCACACTGGACACACTTAAAAACCAGGTCTTTCCTTAGCCAGAACTTTCCTAGACATGTATTCTTCACAGTTTACATTCTATTTCGGTAATCAGAGAATCAAAATAACATATAAACAGCTAAGGACAGTTTTTCTGATGTGGAAGATCGGCCAAAACCGCAACCACAGAGCATACTTAAGAAATTAACTTCTAAAATTTGAAAGACATAGAAAGGGCATAGTATCCTTACCTAAGCTGAAAAGGAAAGGCCCAAAATCTCAGACGCCTAGCTTTGGAGTAAGAGAAACTTAAGGAGAGAAGAAGAGAAGTTGAAGGTGTGAGTTTAGAAGTGAAATGGAAGGGCCTATTTATAGCAAAAGTCAAGGGTACTATTTGACACTATGCGCTAATAAAATATTCAATTTACTATTCATGAAAATGACATTTCTAATAATGCAATTACTGTGCAAATCGCGGCAACGGCTGAAAATTTTCTTTTATTTACTATTAGAAACTTAAAGAGAAAACTATCCTTTCACCTTAAATCTTTAAGTTTCTTTTCAATTCAGTCCTTTCACTTTAGTCCCTGAGGGTATTTTCACACATAAAACGTCAGTTTCTCCTACGAACTTCTTTCTAGTTTTCTCTTATGACCAAACAACATCTAGTACTTGACATTTCGATTGTATAAATGAACAGTATCATATACGTAAATAGTATTATACTGGTGAATAGTACCGTATACTGAAATAGTAACAGTAGTTTGTAAACAAATATTTATATTTTATTTTTCTTGGGTATTACAGATTTGAGAAGAGGATGAAGAAACGAGATAAAGCGAATTTACTATTCACTTCAGCCTTTGCTTCGATGCGTGAGAAATGAGGGGGTACTATTGAAGTTTTATATTAAATATTTCTAATGGGTTATTGAATAACCCATGGGTATCCATAACCCAACATCCAAACCCATCCAGTCAATTTACAATAAATGAACTAATTGACCATTCTTAAACCACATTTCCATGAATTTCACTATTCGTAGAATATATCTCACATGGTGCAAATATTCAGTCCAGTCATTTAACTTAATTTTCATAAATAATATTCAAAGAGAACAATTAAATATGAAAATTAAAAATGACCAAAATAAATAACTAAAGTAACGTTGTAAAATTCTAAAATACTCTTAGGCGAATTATATTACAAAATTAACGGGTATTACAACAATAGTAATAATAATAATAATAATAATGATGATGATGATGCTAACTTAAGTAGTGCCATTCTTCATTCTTGAGTTCTGATTCCGAGTTTTAACAGCCATGGCAAAGAGATGATAATGTTACCACTTACCACTAATCACCTACCTATTTTATTTTAAACTTAACTTTATCTTAAAATTTTATTTTATTTCAATTTTAGTCCCTTAATTTTTTTTAATTCCTTAATCTTAATTTGTTTTAATTTAATTCTTTAACTTCCAAAAAATACTCAAATGTTTTCTTATATTTAACACTATCAAAAGTCAAAACACTTTACAAAAAAGTTTTATATTGACTCCTACTTAACTTATGATGACCTTATAATTTTTTTTTCTGTCAAAAGTTAATAATTGAAGAATAGATCAGGGGTTAAACTATAAATCCCACTACAATCTAAACATGGAAAGTGAGATATTTATATATAATTCGAGAAAAAAATACGTGAATGGCTGAGAGGAAGTGTGTGTGTGTGTGTATATATATATATATATATATATATATAAAGAGAGTGTTTTGTTTTGTCTTTTTTTTTTGGAGGTATAGTCCAGGTTTCTTGAAATTTATTTCTTCAGCCCCTTCACTTTCTAATTCTTTTCTGTCCCACGAGTTTTAGCAAGTATTGCATGTCATGTTTGTCGACAATAATATATCGCAAAATTTATCATTTCGAACTTTATAGAATAATTAACTAAATAAAAGCAAAGTAATGATTTAATTCCCTGTAAATTTTTTTAAAATTTAATGTTTTAAAAATAATATATCTTAATTTGACTTGTCAAAATATTTTTTTAAAAAAATTAAAAGAATAAACTTTGTAACAAAATTAGATTAGAAATGCTTCCCCAGTTGATCAGGGAAAAGATTAGATCACTAAATTGAAGATATTTTATTCTTAAAGGATTCAATTTCAAAAAAATAGTAATTCATTCTAGAAAAACAACAATGCATATAATAATGTTGACTTTAAACTTAAGTCAACCATTCATCACCTACCTATGTTGATGATATTGCAAGAGTTGAATATGTGTATATATATAGTGTAAATTTTCAAAGAGAATTAAAATAATGGTAACCAATGTATATGATATAATATTTTATTTTTAACATGAAAGTAAAGAGAATTAAAATAATGTAAACATCTAATATTAAAATGTGATTTTATTTTTTATATTACTGTAAAACTTGTTAAGTAATTTTATCATTGCAAAAACACATACTGTTAAAAAAAAAGTTAATTTCAATGATAAAAAATAAATTGATGAGGGAACAATTGTAGTATTAAAAACTAGAAGGGTGCTATAAATTTTTATTTAGCTGAACTTTAATAGTAATTAGTGTAATTTATGCCAAAAAAAAAAATCATACCATTTTCCAGTTACAACGGCTCCTAACAGCCATAACGGTTTGACTTTTACACCTATTGACCCTTTTATCCTCACTTATTCTTGCAAAACTACAAAAATACCCTCAAGCCATAAACATTTAAATTACTAATTTGATTTCTAAAAAATTATATTATTTCAATTTATTTTTTAAAAATCAAATATTTCTATTTAGTCTCTACAAATTATATTTATTTCAATTTTATTTCTCTACTTGTCAAATTTATGTTTTGGCAACCATAAATTTAAACTTTGACCATAATTTATTTTGCAATATATAACAATAAAAAAAATACTAAAGTGAGATAAATATTTTTTAAAAAAATTAAGCTGAAATAATTATATTTTTTTCGAGAATCGAATCTATAATTTTTTCTCCATAAGTAATAGTGTGTGAAACGCTTGAAATTTTAAAAAAGAAACACCTAGCCTCACACACATAAATAAGCAATAAATAACGAATTTGAAAACTATATATCTTCATACAAAATTACTTGTTGACGACCACAAACCTATAACAATAAAAAAGGACTAAATTAAAATAAATTCATTTTTAAAAGATTAAATTAAGGTATTATATTTTTTCAAGAATCAAATGTATAACTTCAAATTCTAAAAAAGAAAATGCGTACATATCTATACTATTATATATACAAGTAATAAATAGTGCATTTGAAAATCTTCATACAAAATTCGTTCTCACTTACTCTTTGTTTCTCCCATCGCTTTCGTAGCGTCCAAGTTTCATTGACACAGTGGGCACCATGGTGTTGTGGCAACCCGTCGTGAATCCCAAACGTCCCGTCGGTCCGATCAGGGTCGTCAACGTAGACGGAAAGCCGGTGGTGGAGCTTCACTACAAAGGCGAAACACGACGGTTCACTACAGAGGACATTGTTACGTTGATGATCGCCGAAGAGAAAAAGCTTCGCCTCCATAACCCCAAGAACTGCTTCTTCATGATCCCCTCCTACTTCACCTTCTTACAGAAGATGAACACCATGAATGCCTGGATCTACGCGGGCGTCCCCGAAGTCATGCTCATCGAGGAGCCCCTCTTGGCCATCATCGCCTACAGTCTCCACGACAACCCCGCAGTAACCGAAAAGAACGTCTTCGTCTTCGATCTTGGAGCGACCTCTCTCGCAATCTCCATGCTCACGCAGTTCCCGGAAGACGGATTCTTCAGAGTCATCGCGAACTCAGGTCAGATCCCCATCGGCGGCGTAGACTTCACGAACAGGCTCGTGAATTACTGTGTCGCGGAGTTCAAGATCAAACGTGGGAAGGATGTGAGTAACAATGTCAGAGCATTGAAGAGATTATGGTATGCCTGCGAGAGAGCGAAAAGGGTTCTCTCCACGAAAGCCCTCACGACTATTGAAATTGATAATTTCTACGAAGGGGTCGATTTCTTCTCCACGATCTCGAGACCCACATTGGAGCAATTAAACACGGAGTTGCTGGGTAAGATCACTGATAAAGTGCGCGATTTCATCAAGGAGGAGAACTTGGATGAGATTGAAATCCACGAAATCGTTCTCTGTGGTGGATCATCCTCGATGTATACGGTACAGAATCTTCTAGAAACATACTTTGAGGGGAAGAAGGTGCACGATGATATCCCCCCAGAACTGGTCGTCACTCTAGGGGCATTCTCCATAGCGAAAGCCTTCAACAGCCAGAAGAAGAAGCAGATGGACGAAGACGACGCCGTTTTCGAAGAAACAGAGCAGGTCCCTCTCGCAGTCGGAATCGAAGGGGACAACGGGGTCATGACTGTTCTTTTTCCGGCCGATACAAAAATACCCGCGAAGAAATATCATATCTTCACGACGCGTCTCGACGATCAGACCAGTATGGATATAGAACTGTTTCAGGGGAGGGACACACTGACGAAGTATAACTATTTTCTTGGAACGTTAGAACTGCATGGGATTCCCGCAGCTCCGAGAGGGGTTCCTCAGATTGAGGTGTGCATTGAGATTGGGAAGAATGGGAGAGTGAAGGGGTGGGCTCGTGATATGGCGACAGGAAAGGAGATGAGGGCGAGGTTCAAGACGGGGAGGGTTCTGAGCACGCAGCAGATGAACGAGGTGATGTTTAGGCAGGGGAAGAAGAGGACGGACGCCATGGAGTGCCTGAGGAGGTATATTTGCAGGATGACGAGTGCTTTGAAGGAGGGGGAAGGTGACGGAGGCAGAGTGGAAGGTGCAGAGAAGGAGATGGTGGAGAAGGAGATTCAGGAGACGATGGAGTGGTTGCAGAGAGACTCCGGGAAGATTAAGATTCGCCAGATTGTAGAAAGATTGGCGATGCTTCAAGATCTGTGGGAGCCTATCGTTGCCAGATTGAAGAGCTTCCCTCAGCCTCAGCCTCGGCCTGAGCATGAGCCTCAGCCTGAGACTGAGTCTGTGCATGAGCCTGAGCCTGCGACTAAGTCTGTGCATGAGCCTGAGCCTGAGCCTGAGACAGAGTCTGTGCATGAGCCTGAGCCTGAGACTGAGTCTGTGTGTGAGCCTGAGCCTGGGCCTGAGACTGAGACTGTGCATGAGCCTGAGCCTGAGCCTGAGAATTGAAATTTTGTAAACTCAATAGGGTTTGTAAAAGCGGTGCATATTCTAGCTAGGACTTTTCTTGCTGCTATTGTGTTTAGTTTGGTGTTTTTGATAAAGTTTTGGGGTGAAAGAAGTCCCCAATTTGCGTTCTGTGAACATTGAGGATTCGATTTTGTGCAAAATGATAGTAAAGAGGCTATAAGGTTTTTGAAATGGTGGTGTGTTTCATCATGCATGTGTGGTTGTGCCGTTGTGGCACCGAAATTTAACTGATTTTTTGGTTTTTGTTTTTATTACTTTTATTTACCCATCAAGAAATTGGTATTGTTTATGTGGCTCAAATGCAACCGTAGAAATAAAACTTTTTGCATCTAAGGGCTAAGATGATGGGAAATTGAAGTCTAAATATAATTTTATATTCACACAAAAGTTTATATAATTCTTTAGTCCTCTGCTAATATGTTTAGAGAAAGATATATTCTTTCAATATATTTTTTCAAAGAAAGAAAACATTAGCTATTTAATTATATGCTTATTTATTATTTAGTATAAATTTCTTAAAAGATGGTATGCAAGACGTTTAATGACATCAGTTCATCATTATAAACTTATTTTATTTCTGCCGTGCATGGAGCTTTCACCAATGCAGGGTCTACCATGCATTAATTTTCTGATGTAAAGAAAGTTATGTAGAGACCATTTTGAAACATTCAATAATCATTTTAAAATACTTAATTAGAAACAAATTTAAGAGACAATTTTGAAAGTGGATAAGCACCTTAATTAAAGAGCAAAACTTTGTCCATCTTAGATGCCTCTGTTAATTAAGTGTCGAAGAAATGACGCGATGAAAAATGATAAACTTAACATAAATTAAAAGTTAGTAGAACTCAATTGAAACAAAACTCGTTAAGGGCTCTAAATAATAATTAAGCCTAAAAAACTAATTTTCTTTGCATATATATTTGGTAAATTTCTTTTTATATATATCACCTGAAGGCTTACATCACCAAATATATATAGCTAGATCTAGAGGTGGTGTCACATTAAGGTTTAGGTACGTATGAGTTAGTAGAGTGAGTTATATATGTTAGCTATGGGATTAATTGTTTTTTGCTACCTGCTTTGTTTAATATACATACTTAAATTCTGCTTTCGGCTAATTCTCTTAGTTTAATCCATATATATGACCCCAAATAAGGAACGGTTTATGTCTGGATATATTCTTAGTCCTTTTAACTTTTGTGCTGCTTAGCTAAAGGAGGAATTAAGATTAGATTATGAAATGATTAATTAGCAAATGTCGTTAGGTTTTTTGTATAATTAATATATACAAAATTATAAATAAATGGGAGTTAGATTAGTGCTCATGGATATATGATTTGGACCCATTTAACTGCTTCCTTAATTATATGCTTGCCTCAATATATATATAAATACCACCACTAGTGTTAAACGCCATGCATTGATATATGTAATGAAGGAGTTAATTGCATGCATATAATGAAGACCCTGCTTGTGTTGCTACTTTCTTTCTTTGCTTTCCAAATGCTGTTTGCTCCTACTTCCACTGAAGCTGGACCTTTACTACAAGGTAATCAACGTGCATGCATGCATGGTTTTCTGTTCTTGCTTTCATTTTTTCATGATTAATTTTTAAAAGATGAAATGTATCAATTTTAGTAACTTTTGTTGTCAAATTTGTTGTTAACAGCACTCAAAACTAAACCTATCTAATTCCAACCAATACTCTATTTGGCAAAACTAACTAATAAGCTAGCTAAAAGCTTATAAGCTAATTTTTAGTTGAAAGGTGATATCTTATAAGCTAGGTTATGAAATTAGAAGTATTTTGTAAAGGAGTTAAAAAATATAAAAGGACATACGCTTCATAATTTCAAAATAATACAAATAAACATATCATTTTTTAATTTTTAAATTATTATATGTAATATATTTTTATATATTATATTATATATATATAATTAAAGATAAACATTTTAATTAAAAATAAAAATAAAAGTAAAAATTATTCACAAACAAGTGAAGAAATTTAGAGATTTAAGTTATAATAAGTTTAGGAGTATAATGGGTATTCTAATAGCATAAAATAGGGGAAAAAAATCAGATGCTATAAACTATAAGTTATAGGGTGTGTTTGACAAGTCCAAAAAAGACATTTATAGCTTATTTGACTAGCTTATAAGCTTGTTAAAAGTGTTTGGTAAACGAACTTATTTTAATAGCCTATAACTTATTCTGAAATGCTATTTTGAATAACTTATAGTTTATAACTTATAGTTTCTGTACTTTTTTTCTTATTTTACCCTTATTATTTTATTAAAATACCTATTATACCATTATCTCACATATTATATATATATATATATGTAATATATAAATATTATATATATAACATATATATATAATATAATAACGTTTTAAAAAATAATATATTTATTAACATTTTTCTCTCACCGTTATATATAACATATATATATATATTGAATTATATATATATAATAATTTAAATTATTTTAATTAAAAATAAAAAATAATATATTTATTTGTATTATTTTGAGATTATAAAATATATGTCATTTTATATTTTTCAATTTGTTCAACAGTTATTTTTACTAATCACTTCTAATTTCATAAACTAACTTATAAGCTAAAAAATAGCTTATAAGCTAATTTTGTCAAACACACTCATAAGCTACTTAAAATAATATTTCAAAATAAGGTATAAGTTATTAAAATAATTAATTCTTTCACCGATCATTTCTAACGAACTTAGAAGTTAGTCAAGCTAATTTATTTGCATATCCGATACAGCTGAATCTGATAAATAATTATTGATTCAATTGGATGAATTTTGGCCAAAACCAACTGATGAATCGATTTGGTTATTAAATGCGTATGGTAGACATCCAATACAACTGATCCAACTAATTATTTAAGGTTTTATATGTGATTTAATATATTTTAATTTTTTTATATAGTATGAATTTTCATTTGTTTATTGTCAAAATAAGTTTAAAATTGTATTGAAATACACTTAATGTAGATATTTTTTCGTTAAATATGAGTACTTTCACGACTGAGATTGACAAATATTAATTAATGTTGGGTTTTTTTAAATAAATTTAACTTTTTTTTTTCTCAAAACTAATCATCCCAATTAAGACTGGATTGAATTAATTTGATCTTATCTTAAATAACTAGAATATTAGAATAATATTTCTTTCTGTAAAATTAGATCGGTTTAGTTGGTCGAAGTAATTAAACTGACTCAACTCATAGTAACAAATACTCTTATTTATCATTGTTAAAAGACATTCTAAAAAAAAAATCAATACAAATACAATTTGTCACGAATCAAATTGTCAAAAATATATATAGTCTTCAAGGGATCAAACCAATAATTTAGTGTTTTCTTAATTTCTATTGATTAACAAATTTGAAGGTCATGATAAATTTTGTTGTGATGAAGCAGAGAGCTTTGTGGAGAAACCTAAGCCAAGGCCACCAAGATGTCCTCCACCACCACCACCAAGCCATTCACCTGGCCCCATTCCCATTAATCAAAGAAGATCTCCCCCCAACCCAATAGTTCTTCCAAATTCCTATGCAGCTTCAGCATGATGCCATATGCATAGTTTTGGATTCTTTATTTGGCTAAGTAAAGTCATCTGATTAACATTGACAAGTAGAATTCATGTGAGTCTCACTTAATTGGAAGGTTCTATTTGGCCAAACAAAAAAATTGGCCTCCTATATATATATAATTGTGAAGATAATAATGTGAAACTTTTTCTTTATTTTTGGGTTTTGTAATGGGTGTCTTGTATGTAATTTTAAAATATGAAGTTGTAAGGATATAATATCCATCCAAGAATAAATGTGGAAATCTTGTATCTTCACACATTACATGTGATGTATATGTATGATCTATTCAGAGAGATTTAAGCCAGATCACGTCAAGTTAATAGTGTAATATTTATGTTTGCATTTTTTAATGGTTGTATCTTCGATGAATTAGTTAATTTTGTTAACAATTTAAATTGTGTTAGTAATTATTAAAACTTATTGAAATTTTTATAAAGATATAAGATAAAATTAAAGCTTATTAATTTTCAAAACAGTTATTATTTTATGCATGAAGATTATTATATGGTTAGCAATATTATACGGGATTTGAAGTTCCATACTTGAAAATGGAAACAAATATTTAAAAATATACGAGTGAAAATTTCACATAATAGACTTGTCAAGCTAGTGCTATGCTAAGCTTTCACTTATACCGTTAAATATTTGCTTCATTTTTCAATTTGGAAAAAATGATAACTCCAAAGTAATCTTATTGAACTTTACAATCTTAGGAATTTTATATATTTTATAAAAAAAAAGCTAAAATTTTATTTTGGTCCTTGAGAGTTTCTTTTTCAATTTGGTCCCTTAAAATTATTCATTTTGAATTTGGTCCCTCACAATTCACAAATGCCCCTTTTTTCTGAATTTGGTCACTCACATATTTTCATTATCAATTTATTCCCTACGTATGTCCTTTTTTTAATTTGGTCATTTGTAGATTTTCATTCTCAGTTTAGTTCCTCACAAATCAAAACATTCTCAATTTTGTTTATTTGTGAAGTTGTCATTAAATAATTTAATAGAGATGTTCATTTGATAGTTAAATGCCATGTATTTTCTTTTAAAATCAATTTATTCCTTTGTTGGGCTCATGAACAACAATTAAAAAAAATGAGGCACCAAATTGAGAATAATAAAAATTTATGAGGGATCAAATTTACAAGAGAGACATCTGTGAGAGACTAAATTGATAATAAAAATTTATGAAAGACTAAATTGAGAAAAAAAACATCTATGACAAAAAATAAAGAATAAAATCTATGAGAGACTGAATAGAAAATATTTAAATTTATAAAAGATCAAATTAAAAATAAAAATTTATGAGAAACTGAAATTAAATTTTAGTAAAAAAATATATATGAACCATTTGAGAACGAGGATGGGCAGTAGGACAAGCCCAAATGAAGCCCATGAAATGAAAAAATAATAGCAATACTTTTAGGCCAGGAACATGGAAAAAATATGATAATATGAATCCCATGTCATATTAAGATTTGACAACTTTCTCCATAATAATATTAAAATATATAATTAATTACATGTTACTAATATTACAAATATATTTTTATATCAATTTTTGATCTTCTATTGATAACTTAAATTTTTAGATATTTTTTAAAAATATAAAATAATAAAAATTCAGAAAACATTTAAACTAATTTTATTAGCTTGACATCAATTTAAATATTTATTGATTTATAATTTTAGAATGGACCAAAAATTTGACTAATTCACTTATTTTTTATTTAAACTAGTGGTTCTCTAAACCATGCAGGATATTCTATAATTTATTGAGTTTTAATTAATTTAATTTAAATCAAATCAAACATGTGTATATTTCTTTCATTTTTTCTGTTTTGAGAAATATTATTTAAAAAAATGAAATCTCGAATTACTTAAAGAAAAAAAGGTATGACTTTAAAGCAGGTTATGCCACGTCAGCGAGGGACTCTACTACCAAAGCGTTACACGGGCGACGAAACGTGGCGCGAAGAGGGGAAGGAGGTAGACCCCACACCGAACCCTTTAAAATGTGTCTCAGAGCCCTAGAGCGCCAAAAACCCCAAATATGCTGCAACATTCACTCTCACTCTCTTCTTGATTTTCTGCTCCAACAATCTCCAGCTTCTCCAGGTATAACCCCCTCCTCCTCCCCCTCTTCGATTTCTGCTCCTTCTTTCTCACATCGAATGCAATGCCTTCTTGCTTTCTTCCCGATCCTTCCGTCTTTTTGTTTCTCTGGATTTCTCAATGCTCTTGATGTTCCGTGTCAGTAGCTGGTTCGTCGTCAGTGCGTTTTGGGTTTTACTTGGATTTCGATTCCGGGTTTAGCGTCCTGTGCTGGCTCTGCTGTTCTGATTACAGGATTTGGTGTTTTCTCGGTCTCGATCATTTATTGCTTGCTCGTGTGAAATATTGGCTTTCTTGAGTTTTTACTAGTAATATTGTGTTCTCATTGATGGTAAAATTTCTTAGTTTCTTAACTTTCTCCGCTTCCTATGCTTAGAGATGTCGACAGGGCATGGTATTTGGAAAATCACAAAGAGATTTTCTTCCCTGTTTGTGTATGTTTTATATGTCAAAGAATCTTGGATTACTTGTTTAATCGTCGGAAACTATCTTCTTTCGTAGTTGTAAAGTGATGCTTGTATCGCTCAAGTTTCTTCGTCTAGTTTTAGCTATCCTCGATCGCGATAATCTGAGCAGTGGGGAGCACACGAAGTGAAAAACATTCACTGAGATTTTCTGTTTATGTGGCTTTATACTTTATACAATTTCTTGGTAACTAGGTGATTTTTATGTGTATGGCACACTTAATAGAAGTGTTAGTGATTTGAATCTTACTGTGTAGCATTTGTGGTCTCTTACTTGTGGTTATCCTTATCTGCTATGAGTTGCATTCAGTCTTCAAGGCTAACAGAATTTGCCGAATGGTTGATATAAAAAATTGAAAATATATGCTATATGTACTTTCATCCACTTTGATCTACAATTTGATTATGTTAGCCTTCCCTTTGCCGCAGAATTAGCCAAGTAATGGCACTTGACAATTTGAATAATGAGGATATGTCCCTTACCTCTCCTTCGCTGCCTCAAAGGAGTGAAGAACATGGATTTGATTTATTGAACAACGGTTCTACTTACCTTAATGGGGTTACTGGCCATTGTCAACATAATGATATGCCCATATCTCTACCAGTGGTTTCGATGTCTCCTCCCAGCTGGAATGGAATTGGAATATCTCAATGTCATAGCAGGGAGAGAGTACCAGCCGGAGGAAATTTAATAACTGATTCTTCCCTGATCAGTAGCTCTAAGAATTTTCAGACGTGCCATCATTACTTACCTGAAGAAGATCATAAATCTCTTCTGTGTAGACTGGGTTCAGATTTTCCATATCCTTTTCCATATCCAAAAGGATATGGAGAGCAGCCATATCAATGTAATTATCATGATTATCTAACAATCTCTGATACAATGATGAATTCTTCCTTCAATCTAAATAATTCTGAGAAGCTTGACGGTGATAGAAAAGTTGCACTTGATAACAATGGTTCAGCTGGAGGACCACAAGTGCTCAAGCCTAGTGCAAAAGTAATGAATGATATTACTAGTCAGCCTTCACTAAATTTGAATCTTGGAATGCCTTCGTTTAGCCCTAACCTAGGTGCAGTTTCATTAAATTGTCCTGGAATACTTGATGAAAGATATATGACATTGGGTTTTGAAAGTGACAGTGAACCCAAATTTAATACGAATATCTCTGGGGTCAATGTAACTGGTAACTCCAAGAGGGAATTCATTCCTCCAATCAGTACTCATTACACTCAAATGGGTAGCAAAGGTTTCTTAAATCCTGGATTTGACATGAATTGTGCCTTCACTGGTTTTCAGGACAACAATGAAGTCATGTCTGATTTACCACAGAATGTGGGTGCTTGGATGCACTCTACAGATGATCAAAAACTTATGTTTAATGCTAGACCTGTTGTAGGTTTGGGGCCATCATATGATTTCCAAAGGCCAGCTGCTGGTGATCAAATCCATTGTTTAAGGCCAGTTAATATGGATTTAGGTCTTGGAGGTGGGAAAGACATAGGTATGGAAATTGCCGATGTAAATAAAATAAATGGCTTTGAAAGATGTACAGCTTTGTCATCATTACCATTAGTTGGCAGTCAAATGCAGTTTGACATTGGACAGAACAATGATAGTGAACAGATAGTTTTCTCTTCTTCAACTGGAACGACAAGTAATCGGTCATCATCTGGGCAACTACCAGAAAATAATGTGAAGTCAGATGGAAAGTTCTCATCACAGTCTTCAACTACTCCTCTTTTAGGTGTGGCCACTGGAAGCACCAGAGGGCAGGATCCTTCAAGTAAGTGCCATGCTGCTTAATCCCTTATTTTCTGTTGATAGACACTGATATATGTCGCATCTTCTACTTCATCCATTATAACTAAATTCAGTTTAGCTTTTTTATTGAGCTACTTCATTTCATGTGTTTAGAGAATATCCTCAGAATAATTACAGACTTAGCTGTTTGGTGTAATTCATAAATCTGGCATAACAAGGTCAATCCATAAATCAGAAGTCTGGCTCAACCAAATCTGATGATATGATATAATCTGCTAACGGGAACATTTTATCTTATGCGGATATACATATATTTTATTGTCACAAAAAATGCGATCTTGGTTTTATTGAATAACTACAATTGGATTTCATGGTTGCCTGTAGGTAATCACGGTCAATCTCAGGTAGTCTGTTCAATACAGCAGTCTAACCCTCCTCTGGGATCAGGTTTTCCCTATGGTACATACCTTAAACATATTAATTATTTTTAGATATATCTTTAGTTTTATGAAATGACAGCAATAAGCTGGAATTGTTTCAGATCTAGGAAGACAAACTGAAATGGGAAATATGACTGCTCAAGTTTCTGGGCCATCTATGAGATCATCTCTCAAGAGATGTGCTTCCGAACTACAGCCATCCGCTATCCAGGCTCAAAGGAGGAGGACTCTAACAACTCACCCTTTAGTCCCTCCATCTGTCCCAACTTGGACCAGACCAGCTTTGCTAGTTCCAAATACAGCCCAAACAATGCCTCCCTTAATCCACAGATCTACATCTCTCACACCTCACGCCCCTCACTCTATTGTTCGTCCATCCATCCCTACTTGGACCAAATCTGCTTTGTCTGCTCCAAACATATCCCAGAGAATTCCTCCCTTAATCCGCCCAACTCCATCTCTGCCACCCCTAGCTTGTGCTAATGTACCACACCCACTCCACAACAAGAGAATGTCATCTTTCCTTCCCTCATCCCAGATTATAACTCTCCCTCACCAACCCCAGACAGCACAGTCTTTGCCTCTCCCACTTTGGAGGCCTCCCATTTATTCATCCGCATCCAAGATTTCTCCAGTTCATATCAAATATAAAGGTATTGCTTGAAGTTTCTTCATTTCTTCATTCAACCTGAGTTTTTGTAAAATCAAAATGTTATTTCCCGCGTACTTTAACAGTTTCCTGTTATGTTCTCATATGATTGTTTCGTAAAGTTTTTTTTTAGATGATTAGATTCACAATGTAGATCGGATTGCATTTCCCTTGCCGGTCCAGTTGAAAAGCATCGACGCTAAACTCATCATAGTAATGAAAAGAAAATATGTTAATAGATGTAATTTTGTAACGCTGTTGTTTGTTGTTCTTATGCTATTCTTTTCTTGAAAGAATAACTTTTATTTATTTGGTTAGATTGACAATGTTGATTGGATTGCATTTCTCTTGCCGGTTCAGTTGAAAAGACATCGACACTAAACTCATCATAGTAATGAAAAGAAAATATGTTAATAGATGTAATTCTGTAATGCAATTGTTGTTGTTCTTATGCTATATTCTTTTCTCTCAGAAGAATAACAGGAGAATCATATTAGAGGTGTGGCATGAACTGTCTATCAAATGTCTATTGAACTGTTTCTACACATTTTTGCTTGCTGATATTATCTTCTGAGCTATGGACCGGGTCAACTTTACTGATAGGATCCTCATACTCCTTCTCAGCAATTGCTATTTAGATGCAGTAGGATCAATGAAGAGTAGGGAAGAAAGTAAGAAGAGAAATATTGCTAGTAGATTAATTCAATACTTAGTCCGTATGGAGTGGACAATCCTCCAGAGTACAATTAATTCAGAATATTCAAGTCTGCCATTCTAAGCTGTTGTGACCTAAAATAATTATAAAATAAATTGGATAAAGCTAATTTACTTATGATTTAAAATAATGAAACTAACTACTAGATAATGCTAACTGACTTAATATTTAAATGATAAAAAGATAAGGCTGAATTAAATAATAACTACTTAAATAACTGACTCAACATTAATAATAAATAAAACAAATCAGAAGATGCTGGTACTCCATCAGTATACCCCCCTGGACATTGGCCTTGTCCTCAAGGCCAAATAACGAAAATTGCTCCGCTTGTTAATCATTGAAATCCATCGGTATTGGTATGGTGAGTGCCCTAAAATCTGCATGCTGTGGCTGTCCAGAGAGAGTTCGGCCCTTTATTTTCTTGTCTCTAATTATAGGCTGCTGTTCAAGGTCCGCAATCTTCGTCTCTCCTGGACTGAAAGGGTGCAGCGGTGGGGGGGTATGGTGGTTTAGGTTCTGGTTGTAGAAACCACGACGGAGCTTGTCCTCTTAGGAGATACAAAACCAGACTCACTTAGGAGGAACGACTGCACCACTGCTAGCCGCCCTGTGTTTGTGGTTATCGAGGACTGAGTTCACTACGGCTGCCTTTGGCGTCGTTTTCTATGGATATGCGAAAAATCTCCTTTCCCTTGGCCGCGCAAATCCTTCTGTCATGGCTACCCGAGGAACTTCGAAATCATCCGTTGTCAGCATCTGTATGATTCCCCTGAACCTACTCGCAGTTCTCCACTCCATGCCATGCCGTCACCGTTGCCATTGTGGGCAATGTCCTTCCCGCGGCTTGAACCATCGCGGGCGATGCAGTCATCGGCGCCCTCATGGAAGAGGTCATTCCCGCCCTTTTGTCGCTCTTCGCCATGAAGTTCCCTATTGCCGTCGCATGAGTCTCTTTAGTGTGCGTCGCGGTCTTCATTGCAGGCGGCATCCTTTCCTCTTTCTCTTCCATGCTTCTTCGTTCCGGTGTCGCATGCGTCGCTGCCCTCCTCACATGCAAGTTCCTCCAGTGGCCTTCGATTTTCTCCATCGGCTACGTCTGTGACTGTACGAGAATCCAAGTCTTTGAAAAGGTGCTTCAATCATTTGCCGGGCAATTTCGCGTTGAATTTGATCCCACTTCATAACGGCTTTGATACCAAATAATAGGATCCTTATACTCCTTCTCAGCAATTGCTATTTAAATGCAGTTGGATCAATGAACAGTAGGGAAGAAAGTAAGAAGAGAAATATTGCTAGTAGATTAATCCAAATACTTAGTCCGTATGGAGTGGACAATCCTCCAGAGTACCATCAATTCAGAAAAATTTATAGGCTTCACACTAGCAGACCTACTGACACGATAATTATAAAATAAATCGGATAAAGCTAATTTACTTATGATTTAAAATAATGAAACTAACTACTAGATGATGCTAACTGACTTAATATTTAAATAATAAAAAGATAAGGCTGAATTAAATAATAACAACTTAAATAACTGACTCAACATTAATAATAAATAAAACAAATCAGAAGATGCTGGTACCCTATCATTTACTTTCTGGATATTGATTTTGTTGAGTTTATCAAATGTTGTATATGTACATGCCCCCAATTTCTTACTGAGTAAATTGTAATCTGAAGCAGGTGCAGATCAAACTCCCGAGTTAATTGGACATAAATGCTTGATATGCAAGAGGGATCTCTCCTTCACACCAGAAGGTCCCATTTTCCAACCAACTCCTCCACCTGCCACGGCGGTTCTACCATGTGGCCACACCTTCCACAGCCACTGCTTGGAGATAATAACCCCTGAAGACCAATCCAAAAATCCTCCATGCATTCCTTGTGCCCTTCGCGGGTAGGAATCCAGTCTTGTCTAGTGATTTCACCACCCATGCCCCTTCTATCATATATTATTCTCCATAGACAGGACAGTATTAACTATTAACTATCATGGAAAAGGAAAAACATAGAACATTGGAGTAGTATAGGTAAATAGTAACTATATTGGAGTATATTATAGCTTTGAAAATTGTTATATTTTATAGCCTGTAGACTGGTGAGGCCAGTAAGTGCCACAGTAGAATTCGAATCAGGAGCTTTTGGTTATTTCAGTTGCTCGGAGACCGTTATCTTGTCTCTCCATTAGATACTGGGGAATAGTAATATAATATGTACACCATGGCTGCATGAACATTTTTAAGGAAATGCATTGCAGAAGATGAACCCAATGGCGGAAAAGTGTTACTTTAATTACCATATTTAGCATTGAACAATTAGTCAATTACATTCAAATGCAGCTTAGTGCTTTGAAATTAAAAACTAAAAAAATAGACCGTTTTCGATAAGAAATCGCAGATACTACTTACAAAGATAAAATGTGGAGTAAATTTTGTCTAAGATTACAGTTTTTTTTTGTTTAAAATTTAATTTTTGAAAGATAAGTGTTTTAAATGGGTTGCTAAAAGATTGCATCTTCAATTTGGATTTTTATTACTAAATTATAAAAATCTATTGTTATTACATTTTAAAATTTTTGTTGTTAATAATTGTTTTGACGAATAGAAGAATTAACTTAAAATAAACATATTTTTTTGAATTAAATTGAAATAATTATAATTTTTAATAACTAAATTTAGTAGTTTGCTGTAAAATCTATATGTGTCCTTTAAATTTGGTCGGTTTTATGCATACACGTAATTTCAATTTTTAGAATTCCACTCCATCAAGGTTAGTAGTTAGAGAAATACATTACTCGTGAAATTTATAACAGAGAAGTTTCAATCTTGTAAACAATTAAAATATATTACTTAATGAGAATAGTTAGGGGTTGTTCTAGCTTAATTAGTGATCTTGAGTTTAATTTCGTGAAAATGTAACAACGTTAAAATTTGATAGAGATAATTTTACCATTCATTATGATCTTATTTGACTCGAATTCGAATTAATCGATACTAATTTAGTGTACAAATATTGAATAATTTTTCAACAAAAAGATATGTTGCTTAAGAAATCGCAGATACTACTTGCAAAAATAAAATGTGGAGTAAATCTTGTGTAAGATTACAGTTTTTTTTTAATTTAGTTTTTGAAACATAAGTGTTTTAAATGGGTTGCTAAAAGATTGTATTTTTAATTTGGTCTTTTTATTATTAAATTATAAAATTCTATTGTTATTATATTTTAAAATTTTTGTTGTTAAAAATTGCTTTCACAATAAAAGGAATTAACTTAAACTAAACATTCATTTAAAATTAAATTACATTAATTGTAATTTTTAAAAATTAAATTTAGTAATTTACTGTAAAATCTATGTGTATCCTTTAAAATTGATCACTTTTATGCAATTTCAATTTTTGGAATTCCTCTTCATCTAGATTAGTAGTTATAGAAATACACTACTCAGGGAGTAAATTTATAATAGGGAAATTTCTTAGTTCAATCCTGTAAACAATTAAAATATATTACTTAAAAGGGGTAGTAAGGGGTTATTCTAGTATAATCAGAATGACATAGATTTTTTGTTGCAAAATAAAGTGTCTGACACACATAGACCGTTAGATTGGTATGAGACCCACATAGAAAGAGGGATCACACCAATCCAACAATTCGTAAAAGTTAGACACTCTATCTGGCGTGTATAAGAGGCAAAGAGTCAAAGTTCTAATTAAAAGTCTCAAATCGATTTAGGAATGCAGCTTGAAAAAATATAATGATAATCCTACTCAACTTAAATTTAAATTAGTCAATAGTCATTTAGTGCTCAAATATTTGTTCACCCAACAAAATATATGACTTAATGATTCACGAGTTAAGAGAAACTTTTTTTTGGGAACTCTTTCTTAGTTGATGTATCTTGGATAATATTTCAATCTCGCATGAGTGGACAAGGGTTTATTTGCCTCATTGTTAAATCATAACGGGTTGGTTTTAATATAGTCATAAAAAAATACCAATTTTGTCCAAAATACATGACCGAACCATCTTTCAAAGACTCAAACCCAATAGACCATAGCAAGTTGTTGACTTCTTTGACCTCAACGGATATTAAGATTTAAAGGGATTTTTTTAAAAGAAAATGTAATGGTTCAGGGATCTGAAATCTCATGTCAGCCCCACCATCCTCTCTATCTCTCTCCAACTGGATCCCCAGTTCTCTAAACCATGAGAGATTGTGAATTTGTGAGGCAATGAAGAGCAGGGCTGAGCCATTTGCTGATTTCTGATGCCAGATAGGAAGCATAAGGTCATTCACAAATGACTATGTCTAGAACTAGCACGATTGCAAATCTAGCTTGTGGAAGAAAGGAGCGACAAACTCGAGTGGAAAGAGCAAAAGAGATGCTTCAAACCCAAATGAACATACAAGTTGAGCTAATGGGAGAAAGCGGCCACAATGAACCACGAAAGGTATTATTAGCCTTTTGTCCTGTGTTTATCAGCACCGTGAAAAACTTGCTATAAACCTCAAACTACAAAAAGTCTAAGATCACTTGAACAATCTGTATACACTTGGTCCATAAAACGTTTTGTATATTACATTACTTTTCTGTAACTTCACATGGCAGTCAGGTATGCCTACAGCAGCAAAAGATTCACTATTCTTTTTTACTTCTTTTCCTTTGGCTGAAATTACAAGCCTCCCATTATGTCTGTGGTGATCCTTCTTAAATATAAAACCAAGGACAGGTGTAACATAACATTTGTACTCTTGGGATTACTTCATGGATTTTGGGATGCTTGTAAACTTGCTTTAGCGGATCAGCACTATCTAACTCGGTTCCCAGAATCTTCTGGCATGTGGAATAAAAACTGGGGCAGGGATGCTGTTCTTGGAAGATTAAGAAGTAGCTCCCCAACTGATTCCTTCCTAGGAATGCCAGTTCTCTGCTTGCAGTCAGAAGCATCATCCTGCTGACCCTTGAATTTATATGGTGACATCAGAGTAGAATTCATGTCAACTGTTTTTCCACCATTAGATGCGTCAAGATCTTCTTTAATTGTGTTGTTTGTGTCTTTTGTTGTTGAGGGATCACTCTGCAGAAGGCAACACAACGAGTTGACCCTCGAAATGAGAAACTGTTCATCAGGGTCTACAGTAAGTCGAGAGTCACTGAATAAGTTTTGGGTAAATTCCTTCAAAACTGAACTCTTATTCTGGTTGTCGCCTTCAAAGGAGGAATAACCAGCGGTCGTCTGCTCTGAAGTGTAATGTTCAATCTGGCTTACTAGATCAGTCACGAACATAGATGGGTGATGTTCAGATACCTTGATTTGATTCATATTGCTAAGAAAATTCGGATTGCTGACTTCTCTGCTCCAGAACTCTTCGGTTGCATCAGTGTCCTTCACTGTACATGATAATTAAGGCAGACTGAGTGTAGTTGCCCATGAGAGTATATGAACAGAATTCATAGAGAAGTGAAAATACTATATTGCTTTGTTTCTATTTTTTAACAAAATGTGTTAAGCTCAGACAGACTCCCATCTTCATAGTTTACACTTTATAACATAAAGTTGGATAGTGAGTTAAACTTCGACGGATCTATAATCAAATATATTGGATCACACATCATTTTACTTCACCAACCCTTCAGCATTTTATCAACAATATGCTTTATTAAATAACCCCCAGTAAAATTAGAAATGCAGTCAGACAGACAGTCATGTCAATAACCTGGAAGTGGACCAAATAAAAAGAGAAATATCTTGACAATTATCAATTCTGTATTCTAAAGAATGAAGCAATATCCTTGGACTTTCACTGTAGCAAGTAGTAACAACAACTTTCAATCCATCACCTTACCTGAGCTAGGTAAAGTAGTTTCCTGGCAAAAACTTTCAACAGCTACACCCTGAAGATTATGTTGATTTATTGTGGAAGATGATTGAACCGCTGATGCTGATTCTATATCCTGCAATCCGAAGAAACCAGCCTGCTCTTCACTTTTTTGATCAAAACCATCACCGCTTCTGGGTTCAAAATATGGACAATCCAACACCATATTTGGCTGCTGACTTAAAAAGTTGAGACGATGATCACACTGAATAAGCTTCTCAAAATGCTTGCCAAGGAAGCCTTGTGGGCATTGCAAAAAATGTTTCCTACGCCAATAATGATAATGTATCAGTATGAACTATTCATAAACCTCTGTTGTCCAATATCTAGCAACGAAACTAGGGGTACAATGCAATGAGTTGCCTCTGTAAAAGGGTATGTTACATATATATCCCTGAATCCCCTCTACAAAACCCAAAACTTCGAAGAGAAATTCAAGCAGAAATAATACTGAAATTGTTAATGGTAACCAATGTATATGAACTATGGGATTATCATATAATCATTTAATCCATAGCAAGAAAGTAATGTCAGAATACAGTCTGCTAAAGAAAACCACAGAAATAGAACGGAAAACAAAGATAGATAGCAAGACATTCTTCTTTGGGTGTAACTATGATTGCTATCTGGATATTCCTCTTCATTTCAATGTGTATTTTTCCTTCACAGATTTGTCAGTGTAAATATCTCAGTCCATCTACATATTGCATAACCCTGAATCATATAAGGCCAGGGATTCAAAATTCAATAGTAACATGATAGGGATATGACTAACCCCACGACCCCTCACTTCTTGGGCGAAATAATACATAATAGAACCTAAGTTTAAGAATAATCAGTAAACCACAGATTCAAAAGATGACCATGTATAGTACCTCTGCAAGCTTGCTTGTCCGCCAGTAAAGTCTGATGTTGTCTGCCACAAGGTATGCTTCCTAGGTTGAGGATTGATCTCCTTAAAAAATAAGGGTCTTCTAGCTAGCTAGAACATACAGGAACACCCACTTAGCATGATGGATAATACTAATAGCAGTACATGATGTAGTAGCACTAAGTATCAAAATTCAAAGGAAGACAAAGAAAATTATACCACTACTTCCAGCGTTCCAGGTTCATCGTCAGGGTAGCTAGCCTTAAGAGCCATGATATCAGACCAAGGAATTTCAATCTTACTCTTAAGACAACCATCAAGAACTTCCCATACGAGCTTGTGCTTTGCAAAGTAACATTTTGCCACCAAATCTCCATCATATCTTGACTTATACTGCAAGCCATAAGAACTACTATCACCTCATTTCTAACTAAAACCACAATATATTCTATGTTCATTATGTTTTTGACTATAATTGTTTCTGAAAACTGTCATCCTACCTCCCAGGTCCCAATTTTTAAAAACGATGCCGGAAAATTGGAAGCCTTGAGTTTAGTATCCAAGGTACCAGCAGAAGCTTTAGTGTTCGCAGTCGCTAATATGGAATCATCTTCTTTGGAGAGTCTCATCTGAATTAAATCCAAAAGCGACGGGCTCTTCCGGAGACGCAAACCGAGTGGGCTTGGCTCATCAAGCGGATTCTGTAATTTGGTGAAAATGGAAGGAAATCATCATTCGAAGTTCACTGTTTGGTTCTCGAGAAAGCATAGCGAAAGAAAATAGCGGAAGTGAAGAATGTAAATCAGAGAGCAAATAATACAGTCCAGTTTAGCAGAATTACAGCTAATAAACAACCCAATGAGGTTCCAAAAAAAAATGAAAATGGAGTGGATTTCAGAGAAATATCATCCAAAAAAGGGAATCCAAATTCCAAACCTTGTGAGAGGAATTCAATTTGGATCGTTTCTTAACAGCGCCGAGTTTGTCTTTCCCTGAATCGTGAAGCTCCAACTTCACCCTTTTCAGGGAGTTGGTGTCCGAGTTCATCAACTGAACCATGAAGCTGCGCGCGGACAACACCAACTCACAGAGCGAGTAAAGCGAGGAGAAGAAGAAGAAGAAGAAGTAGTAGCTTCCTTCAGCAGCACTGTGCCGATGGCGGGCGCTTCAGAAATGAAGACGAAGAAGAACGAAAGCTGCTCTCTCTCTCTCTCTCTCTCTCTCTCTCTCTCTTACCACGTGTCAAACACGTGTCAATGACCGAACGTGGGAGGGAAGCCACGTCAAGATGAGACTCTAAATGACGAATGTAGCCTCCCTTGAAAACTTAACTACGTCTGGGCCGCCTCTGGGCTGGGGGTATATGTGGGATTTCGAAGTGTGAAACGTCGTTATTTCTTGCCACCGAAGTTGTGGGCGTGAGTAAAAGTTGGACCCAGTTCATGAATGTGTACATTGAAGAAAGTTGCGTGATTAGCTGGCCTTGTACACGTGTAACTATCTGGTAGGAACAAAAATCGTCTGCTGGGTTTAGCCGACTAGAAACCACCGTTTAATTGAGATGGGACAAAAAATATTCATGTGAATTCTTCCAGTCTTAAATGGTGTTAGAGCATTCCTATAACTTAACTATTTATTGTGAGTTTTATGCCATATTATTATTTTTAATTTTAAATAATTTTTTATTTTAATTAGTGTTAAATAATTAATATAGATATATTTAATGTTTATTTTTTATTAAAAATTAATTCTTATATAAAAATAATTTTTACTTGGTCAACTTTAACATAAAGCTTAATAAAAACTAATTTTTATTTTTAAGAAGTAATAAAAGTATGATAGAAAATATCATAAAAAAATTCCTGGTAAAAGTGAGTGATGGTTTCCTCCTATATAAAAGAGCTTCCTATGCGTAAGATAGTAAGACAACCGTTAGATCTTGATCTAACAATTTTTATTCATTCAATATTTTTTAAATATTTTTTAAAAAGAATAAATAAAAAATTTATAATTATTATTTTATATTTATTATTATATTTATAATTATTATTAGATTAATTGATATTTATAAAATTTTTATTTTAAAAAATAAAAAAATATTAGATAAATAAAAACTATTACATCAAGCTAATTCAATGATTCTCAATTTTCCTCCTACACATAAAATACTCTTAAGCATCCAATACGTAAGCTATTTGGTGGTCTTACCATCACTTACATTTCTTAATATTACTTTTATTTCTTTTTCCTTTTTTTTTAAATCCTTGTTGTGGATAAATTTCAAGACTTCGCCACTTTGGAGCCATTGTGGATAAGGTATGAGTATGATTTTAATATTTTATAGTTTTTATTTCTTATAGTGTCAAACACGATCTCTATCCTATTTTTCATAAGATTTTCGAATAAATTACATTTATATGTAATATATATATATATATATATATATATATATAAATAAAAACACCTCATAGTATGATAAAATTTCTGAAAAAAATCAATTATGCAATGCTTAGTTGTAATTGCTTTTAAAAATTATAGATGACTAAAAATTTTGACGATAAAAATATAAAAACTGCACATAAATTTCTTCTTTTCTAAATGTTCCAAACCAAACCCATTTATTTCAACAAAATTTGTGAGTGAAAAAAATTAATACTATGATAATTTTATAACTTTTTGATTTGATCTGGTTGATAGTAAATTACTTTGAAATTAATGAATTTCTAAATATTTACAGTTTTAAAAAAAACTTATTTTAATTGAGAAAAGGTGTCTTAATACAAATATGCACTGTTTATATTTATTTTGTCAATCAGTCATTTCTTATTATATCACTAAACCAACTCAGATGATTAGTCTCTATGACCATCACCTTTCCAACCAAATTTTACTATTTACACCCATAAAGCAAATAATACTATTTAAAAAATGTTAATTCTTTATTTTTATTTTAATTTAGCTAAAACAAAATTTTAAATCCTCAAGATAAATAAGTATATTCTAATCATGTCCAAATCCTTTGCTATATTGTATGATACTTAATTTTTTAACATCGTCTATAAGTGTTACTTGACAGAATCATCAAAAGATGTTAGGGAACCCAATACCATACTAATCATCCAAGAAATAATAGAAGATTCTTACTCATCTTATACAGAGTTCGTTATTTTATTATTATATATCAATGATAATTGTGACAACGACGAATATTCATATCCTTTGGTTCATCTTTTTTCATTATCCTTATTTGTCAAAAGAAAATGGGTTAGTTAAAATGAAAAGGATCAGAACTTTAAAATTTAAACCCAACTAGCGTCTAGTGGGAATCTAATAGGTGATTAAATATGATGTGATCATGAAGGTTGTCCTTGAAGAACAAGAGGTTGAATCTATACATGGGCCAATAACACGTTCAAGGGCCAAGAAGCATCAAATGAGATTGACTTGGGTTTCTTTACTTGTGTGCAATGATGGGCTGGGCCAATTTAGAAGCTTGGACTTTGAAGATTAAAATAACTACAGATTTTTCTTATTGTTTTAATAATTTTCGTGCATGACTTTTTGGGATATAAAATCTGATGTAATTTAATGTTTTCAGAGTTGTTGTATTGTCTTTTAGCTTTCCAAGTGGTTGTAGTTGTTGTTGTTGCATTAATGAGGTGGTTATAGGGTGGCTGTAGTTGGTATAGGCTAGGTGGCTGTATGTTGACTATAGTTGTAGGCTCATTAATGAGGTGGCTTTGGTTGCATTAATGAGGCAGCTGGTTTTTGTTATCTATAAAAGGGAACTTGCCCCCTTGTGGCAAGATAATCATATTGGAGTGAATTATATATCAGATTGCTTTGTGCACATCTATCTTCTCTTATCTAACAATTGTGTTAGTGTGGCGAGAAAATCTCAGAATTCTTATCACTCCCATTCCGTTCTCTAATCTGGGGTGTGGCGAATTCTATCCATCTTAGCTTGATTGTGGCGCCATAGACTTATCAATTTAGTTGAGTTGGTTTTCTTCTCTTTATTTTCCTTGTGGTACAGATTGTGTCCTCTTTTAGGCACATCATATTGGTATCAGAGCAGTGGTTTCGTGTGGGAAAACTCTTGTAACTTGAGAGTAGAACACTTATAGAGAGAGATCATGTCTGGAGAAAACAGTTCTGAACCTCCAATTCCAATGGGGCTTACTTTAGAGCAAGCTCAAATTCTGAAGTTGGAAAGGTCTCACAGTCAAATGGAGAGATCTCAACAACAAATGATGGAGCAGTTGAATCGTTTGGTAGAACAAATGGAGAGGCTAAACCATCAACCAAGGCATCGGCAGCGAAGAAATAGAAATGAAGAGCAATCGGACCAAGAAAGCAATACAGAAGATGAAAGGTCTCCAAGGCCAAGGAGGCAACAAAGAGAGCAAGAATTGAAGATTAAGATGAAGGTCCCTACTTTCAAGGGAAGTAGCTCTCCAGAGGAATTTTTGGAGTGGGTGCAGCGTGTAGAGAAGGTCTTTGAGTGCCATGAGTACTCGGAGGCAACCAAATGTCGTCTTGCAGCCCTTGAATTCACAGATTATGCCAATTTATGGTGGGAGAATTTGAAGAACCTACGGAGGAGAGATGGTGAGGAAGAAGTCAGAAATTGGAGGCTAATGAAGAGACTTATGCAAAGAAGATTTGTGCCAGAATATTACAAGCAAGAGCTCTTCTTCAAATTTCAATCTTTGAGACAAGGAGGTATGTGTGTAGAAGACTATGTGAAAGAGTTTGAGATGCTAATGATTCGATGTGAACTGAATGAACCTCAAGAGCAAACAATTGCAAGGTTCATTGGTGGTTTGCATAGGGAGATTGGTGATTTGGTGGAACTACAAAATTATGTAACCTTAGAGGATGTTATTAAACTTGCAATCAAGGTGGAGAGACAAAGGAAGAGAGTTTCTAGTAAGCAAATGTCACAGCCAGCTAGAAACAAAATCACAAATTTCTCTACAACACCATCATGGGTTGCATCTAAAGGAGAAGAAAGAAAGGTGGAGAAGAGGTAGTCTTCAAAACTTCCATCAAGTTCATCAAAAGGGAAAGAAAAGGGAGCCGATTCAGAACCTCCTAAAAGGAGTAGAGATGTAAAGTGCTTCAAATGTCTTGGTCATGGGCATTACGCATCTGAATGTCCAAACCGTAGGGTAATGATTATCCAAGACACGCATGGAGAAGTGGTAAGCGAAGATGAGGCAGCCATTGAAGGAGTTATGGAAGAATGTTCTGATAAGGAAAACATGGAGTATGCTGATGAGGGAGAACTCCTTGTCATAAGGCGTGCTCTAAATTTGCAAGCTAAGCCTAGTGATGAGCAAAGGGAGAACATTTTTCACACAAGGTGTACTGTTGAAAAGAAGGTTTGTGGTGTAATTATAGATGGAAGGAGCTGCACAAATGTGGCTTCTACTACGTTGGTGGAGAAGTTGAATTTAGCAACAACTGAACACCCTCATCCTTACAAATTGCAGTGGCTAAATGAAGATGGAGTTGTGAGAGTCACTAAACAGGTTGTTGTGCCATTTTCTATTGGGAAAAATTACAAAGATAAGGTACTATGTGATGTTGTTCCAATGAGTGCTAGTCATTTGCTCTTGGGAAGACCATGGCAGTATGATAGAAGAGCTTTGCATGATGGGTTTAAAAACACATATTCCTTTGAGAAAGATGGAAGGAAGATTGTGTTAGCACCATTGAGTCCTCAACAAGTGAAGATACATCAACAGGAAGCTGAAAGGAAGGGTAATTTACTTGCCAACAAAGGAGACATTGAGAGAGCTTTATCCAGCTCTAATTTAGTTCTTTTATTGCATTTGAAGGAGATAGTACCAGAAATTGTGGGATCACTTCCACCACAAATTCAAAGGCTCTTGGAAGAATTTCGTGATGTATTTCCAGAAGAACTACCAAAGGAATTACCACCAATTCGTGGTATTGAGCACCAAATTGATCTTGTACCAGGAGCTGCCTTACCAAATAGGCCAGCTTATAGAATGAATCCGGAGGAGGCAAAGGAGTTGCAACGTCAAGTAAATGAGTTGCTGGAAAGAGGATATGTGCAGGAGTCCATGAGTCCTTGTTCAGTACCGGCCTTATTGGTGCCAAAGAAAGATGGGACCATGAGGATGTGTGTGGATAGCAGAGCAATTAACAAGATTACAGTCAAGTATCGTTATCCCATTCCAAGGTTAGATGACATGCTTGATGAAATAAAAGCAATCAAGGAGTGGCCAATTCCTAAAAGTATTTCTGAGGTACGAAGTTTTCATGGCCTTGCTTCATTTTATAGACGATTTGTGAAGAATTTTAGCACTATTCTTGCACCATTAACTGCATGCATCAAAAAAAATTGTGAGTTTAAATGGACCGAAGCTACACAAAAGAGTTTTGACTTAATCAAGGAGAAATTGTGTTCAGCACCTATTCTAGCTCTTCCAGATTTTTCAAAGGTATTTGAGATTGAATGTGATGCATCTGGAGTAGGGATTGGAGCTGTCTTAATGCAAGATAAGTGTCCCATTGCTTATTTTAGTGAGAAGCTTGGTGGAGCAAGTCTGAATTACTCAATCTATGATAAAGAGTTCTTTGCACTAATTCGAGCTCTTGAGACATGGCAGCATTATTTATTACCAAAGGAGTTCATCATTCACACCGATCATGAATCCCTAAAGCATTTGAAGGGGCAAGGGAAGCTGAATAGAAGACATGCCAAATGGGTGGAGTATTTGGAAGCTTTCCCCTATGTAATCAAATACAAAAAGGGAGAGATGAATGTTGTGGCTGATGCATTATCTCGGAGGTATGCTTTGATTTCTCTGTTGAACACTAAACTGTTGGGCTTTGAACTTATTAAGGAGCAATACTTGCTTGATCCTATGCTGGCTAAAATCTATTCAGCTTGTGAGAAAATGGCCATTAAAGGGTTTTATAGGCATGATGGTTATATGTTCAGATTTGGGAAACTTGTGATTCCTAATTGTTCTATTAGGGAATTGTTTGTTAGAGAATCACATGCAGGTGGGCTGGCTGGACATTTTGGTGAAAAGAAGACATTTGAAATGTTGAAAGAGCATTTCTATTGGCCAAATATGATGAAGGATGTGCATCGGATTGTAGAAAGATGTGTTGCTTGCAAGAAAGCAAAGAGCAATGAGGCTGCACATGGCTTGTACATGCCATTGACTGTTCCAGATCAACCATGGATGGATCTAAGCATGGATTTTGTGCTTGGATTACCCAGAACAAAAAGGGGAAAAGATTCAGTTATGGTGGTTGTTGATAGATTCTCAAAAATGTCTCATTTTATTTCATGTCACAAAACTGATGATGCTTCTCATATTGCTGATTTATTCTTCAAAGAAGTTGTGAGATTGCATGGCATTCCAAAGAGTATTGTTTCTGATCGTGATGCCAAATTCTTGAGCTATTTTTGGAAGACATTATGGATGAAGCTTGGAACAAAGCTGCTATTTAGCACAACCTGTCATCCTCAAACTAATGGGCAAACTGAAGTGGTAAATAGATCTCTTTCCTCTTTGCTTAGAAGTGTTATCAGTAAAAACTTGATGAATTGGGATGAGTACTTGCCGCATGTTGAATTTGCTTATAATCGGAGTGTTCATAGTACTACAAAGAAATCTCCATTTGAGGTTGTGTATGGATTTAATCCTAATACACCAGCAGATTTGGCACCTCTTCCAATTAATGAAAAACTTAGCTTGGATGGCAAAAGTAAAGCTGAATTCATGAAGAAAATGCATGAGGCAGTAAAGAAGCAAATTGAGACGAAGAATGCTGCCTATAAAAAGTCAGTAGACAAGAAAAGAAAGCATGTTCAATTTAGCCCAGGAGATCTTGTTTGGATTCACCTACGCAAGGAGAGATTTCCAAACAAAAGGAAGTCTAAACTTATCCCACGAGCTGATGGTCCTTTTCGAGTACTAGCAAAGGTAAATGACAATGCGTATAAAATTGATCTCCCAGGAGATTATGGTGTTTCAGCAACATTCAATGTAAGGGACATAACCCCTTATTTGGAAGATAACATGGAGCTGGATTTGAGGGCAAATCCTTGTCAACCAGGGGAAGATGATGTGATCATGAAGGCTGTCCTTGAAGAACAAGAGGTTGAATCTATACATGGGCCAATAACACGTTCAAGGGCCAAGAAGCATCAAATGGGATTGACTTGGGTTTCTTTACTTGTGTGCAATGATGGGCTGGGCCAATTTAGAAGCTTAGACTTTGAAGATTAAAATAACTACAGATTTTTCTTATTGTTTTAATAATTTTCATGCATGACTTTTTGGGATATAAAATCTGATGTAATTTAATGTTTTCAGAGTTGTTGTATTGTCTTTTAGCTTTCCAAGTGGTTGTAGTTGTTGTTGTTGCATTAATGAGGTGGTTATAGGGTGGCTGTAGTTGGTATAGGCTAGGTGGCTGTATGTTGACTATAGTTGTAGGCTCATTAATGAGGTGGCTTTGGTTGTATTAATGAGGCAGCTGGTTTTTGTTATCTATAAAAGGGAACTTGCCCCCTTGTGGCAAGATAATCATATTGGAGTGAATTATATATCAGATTGCTTTGTGCACATCTATCTTCTCTTATCTAACAATTGTGTTAGTGTGGCGAGAAAATCTCAGAATTCTTATCACTCCCATTCCGTTCTCTAATCTGGGGTGTGGCGAATTCTATCCATCTTAGCTTGATTGTGGCGCCATAGGCTTATCAATTTAGTTGAGTTGGTTTTCTTCTCTTTATTTTCCTTGTGGTACAGATTGTGTCCTCTTTTAGGCACATCAAAATAGCAATTGGACAAACACATCTAGAGTCTGCTTTTTCTATATTCTAAATGAGATATCTGTAGAGATCACACAAGATATTCTTAGATGGATAATTTAATTACAAAATAGATGTATAAATATATTGGAGGTGAATTTAACCAAAAAAAAAAAAAGAAATACATAAATATTTTTCAAAATTTTG
This sequence comes from Biancaea sappan, assembly GCA_037074585.1. Classification (NCBI taxonomy): domain Eukaryota; kingdom Viridiplantae; phylum Streptophyta; class Magnoliopsida; order Fabales; family Fabaceae; genus Biancaea; species Biancaea sappan. Next base: position 65,922,461 of record CM073495.1, read on the forward strand.
ATTCATTTGTAAATAATTCCACAATTTTCAAAACTGCAAAATACATCAATAAATTATTACTTTTTAAGATTTAAATTCTTCTGTTCAGTTTTTATTGATGCCAATGAAATCCTATCAAATATTATACCCCAAATCATTCCAATTGCATTTGTTATTTAAAAAAGAAAACTCCATTGTAAATCTCTTCATCAAAGTGTGGGAAACTGATTGGAAAACGGATTCTCTGTTTGTCTTTAAAAATTATGAGGTGTTTGGCTCATCTGAATTAATGGTTTAGATTTCATAATCTTGTTTTTATTTGTTTTTTAAAAATAGCATCTTGAAATTTGAGTTGTTGATTGTGAAAATTAACGATTCAAATGAGTCAAACATCTTGTTTGACTTTCAAAACCAAGTAGAGAATTCGTTTCCAATGGGTTGTCTCATTTCTTTGGGAAAAATAAGAGTTCATTATGTAATGTGAGTTATTTATTTATTTATTTTTATTTTATAACACATGGCTCACATTAATTTTCTTTTTTAAAAAAATTGTATTCAATTTAGACCATCTATTATAAAACAGAAGAAAATAAATTTCCCAAATCACAAAATAAACTCTCATTTTTCATCAGAAAAAAAAAAAACCATCCATTTTGTGATACTTGAGTTAGAAATAATTGGAAGTGTTTAAAGTGATATGGTCAATGTCATCAACAAAAATTGGACAAGGAACAAATAACTCAGTTTTTTCTATAAAAAACAAAGATAATTGCATATTTCTTGATAATTATCTTGACATTTACATGTTTATTTATAGTTAATTTAATGTATATATCTCTAATAAATATGGTTTATAAAAGTAATTGTACTAGGATATATACCTTATATCTTACAAATTGCATATCAATATTCTCAACTATATATAAATCACATGCATATACTAAAAAGTTATTGTGTTAATTTGGCAGAAGGATTGTCTATTGTTACAGCAGACTACTGTAACACATCTTAGCCATTGATTTTAGATTGGACAGTCAGGGTTAAAGATAAAAAATTAACTCACGAGGTAAAAATTAACTCGTGAAGCCAAAAAAAAAACTGACAATCCATATTTATTAATTTATGTATGCCAGACATGAATTATCACTTGGCCAAACAGAGTTGTTCGATCAATTCTAGCAGTTAAGGCTCGTATGACCTCAACTATTCAAAACTTGATCGGACATGCTGTTTAGCCAAACAAGAAATCCGCATCTCACAAACTCATATTTTAAAAGAATATATAAAACACAAGATCTCATATGATTTATGATGTGTCATGTTTCCTGAGAAGGAACATTAATCTATACATAAACAAGATATTTTCATATACAGTCACTTAAGAAACCAATAAAGCTGCATGCATACTCAGCTCTCTGTATTCTGGCATGAACAACTCAATGATACAGAGATAACATAATATTGAAGCAAAAATAAGAAATTTAGTATATACTTTACTGTTCCACAAAGGCTCAATAATTTACTATTATGTTTTCTTGTAGTTGCAGCACCATTTGTTTGCTTCCTTCCTCTTCACATTTCCCTTTTCACTTTGTGATTAATTATTCTCTTTATATCAGTAATCTATATTTTTATATATGCATTGGCCTTTTAAGTTCTTGAAGAGTAAAAGAAAGCTTTTTCAGATATTAAATTGAGATTATTGTAATTTTTTTGAAATCAAATAATTAATTTACTCTAAATTTAGATTCTTTGCAATTGGCACTCCCATCGTGGTTATTTGATTTTGATTGGATAACTGTAATTGGAAGGATAATTTTTTTTAAGAAAAAAAAATAAAAGGCACATTTTTTATTTTTCTTTCAATCGTGATCGTTTGATTGAAATCGGATGAACATGATGATAGAACTGCTATCTATAGTTGATGCCCTCTTAGAGATGAGCTAGGGGCATGTTTGTGCTTGTCAAGGCCAATTGTGTATAATTAAGATTATTTTTTATAAAATAGAATTTAAATATTGAGTAAGCATACAAATCAATCCTCAAAAGATTGTGTATATCTCAACTCTCTTCTTTATAAATTACAAATTCAATACAAATAAATCCTTGTATAGGATTAAATTGTATATTTACTTATTTCTAAGAGACTCACTCAATAACAATATTTAATAAATTCAAAACATTTAAAGAATAAATTGTGTGAAGTTCTTCATTCAATTTAAATTGTTAATACAGGGAAATATAATTTAAAAGTCCTACACCTAACCACTTGTGCTTCTTGATTAGGAATTTTAGATTGGAAAATATTTTTCAAATATGGTAATCATTAACAGATTGGATTGCACATGGACCAGTAAAATGAGGACATTACTCGACAATTAAAATAAAGATTATGGATCTAATTAAAAATTCATAAGCTAATCAACAATTCACTCACATGGCAGCCTCCTATATGGAAAGTTACTTTTACCATCGAGTCCGACTTCTTTGTTGGGTGTTCCCATGTTGTTTGATTGGCGTAGGAGCTTCCAACGCTCTACTGGGCCCATGACATCCTGCAGAGAAGTCATGGGACTCATGTCGATCGAATGGTGTGCAAGCACTCAATACTCTATTAGACTTACGGTGCCCAGCAGATGATTACTAGGCTTTACTATCAGTTGTCTAAAAAAATTCAATTTAATTACTAAAAGTTAATTTAATTTCTCTATTTGTCAAAGTGATTTTTACCAACAAAAATTTTAAAACTTAGCAACAAAAAGGATTGATTTAAAAAAAATAATATTTTAGTTTAAAAACTAAATTGAAACATTTGATCTTTCAATAGCCAAATTAAAATAATTGTAATTTCTTAGGAACTTAATCAGTAATTTGTTGTTTCAATTATTACTATATATCATCATTACCATTACTGCAGGAAAGGGAGATTGCTAATCATGTCTCTAACAACTAACAATTTGTGTTTCAAATTCAACTTGACAAGAATCTTTCAATTACCAAACCAACGAAATCTATGATCCATTATTCTTGAGTGTTATTATGCTATGAAATTAACTTAAACAATTTGGTAGAAATAAAATAATTACCATACTTGAAAAACAACTAGTATTGTCAATATATTCCAAAGCCTACAGCCCTGGCTCACCCACATTTAGAGCGGGCTTGGACATGTAAAAATAGACCCATATGTCCTCAGATTGGCTCTTTTTTTCTTTTTAATGCATAATTATATTTTTTTACTTAAAATAATTACCATACTTGAAAAACAACTAGTATTGTCAATATATTCCAAAGCCTACAGCCCTGGCTCACCCACATTTAGAGCGGGCTTGGACATGTAAAAATAGACCCATCTGTCCTCAGATTGGCTCTTTTTTTCTTTTTAATGCATAATTATATTTTTTTACTTTATAATGTCAACATATTTTACTTTATTATTTGTTTTGACAATTATAATGCATGCTTGCTTTGTTTCCTTAGTATGAATGAATATTGCTTTGCTTCCTCATAGTAAGTCTTGAAGCTTTGATCTTCAAAAATTGCCATATCATAATATAATCAATCATAAAAAAATCAGAAAAACTTTCAACTTCTTAATAAATGACAAATTAAAAGAAGAAATTTTATACCATAATAATTAAAGTTGGTGATTAAAAATTCCTCGCTTGCTATCATGCGGTTCAGGTCATGGGCAAGCCTAGGCAGGAAAAAAAAAAGGCTTCTTGGTAAACATGTCGACCCATTTTGACTGTGCTAAAAAGGAGAAAACTATAACAGACCAATTTGTACTGTACTATATAATATAACCAATAATGATTTTTCCAGATTCTACCATTTGATTTACCAATTTGTCACGAAACAACTCCAATTTGCTTCTACTCAAATCTTGGTTTACTTAGGTTTTCCCAACTATTTTTCCAACAAGCATTTACTCTGTTACAGTAAACAAGTTTCCTAATACAATGACTAAGACAACCTAAATAGCGAATGTGTATGTGATATATTAGTTACTATGGTTTGTGGGTCACAAATTGTGTGTGTGTGGAAGTTGTGACAGTTGACTCCACGAGACAGCACTGAGTCTTATCTTTAAAGGGCATTTCAAAGAGCAAAAAGATGAATAAAAATCCAAGACACAAGCACTTGTTTTCTTTTCTCAATATGTGCACGTGAAGCCCCAATAATTCCTCATGCACAAGTGGGGTCTCAAAGCCAGCCCTTCCTCTTTTGTTCTCTTGCCAAAATCCATCTCTCAGAATCTCTCTCTCTCTCTCTCTCTCTCTTAATGTTTCTTCTTCACTGTCTTCCTTAGGTTCTTCGACCATCTCCATTCCTTTCAAAGTCGTCATCTTTCTTTACCATTCCTTATCACAATGGCTCTGTTGCCATTTTTCCTTTCCCTTGTTTCTCTTTACCTCATCATTACTGCAAATGGGGTTCACTCTTCTGGAGAGAAGAAGACTTTGAAAGTGCAAAAGTTGCAGGGGAAGCAGCAACTCGGTCTCTTAGGTTGTCTCCTCCCAGAATCAAGTGAGTTCAATAGCAGAAGATGGAAACCTCAAAGAAGTCATCTTTCAAGACCATTTTCTGATCTTTTATTTCATGTTTTATTTTGGGATATCCTATTATTTTATAAAAAGCTGTTTTCCGCTTTCCTTTTAGAATCTTATAGTTAATTGCATTGTGTTCTGTTAGTAATTCAAGTGCTTTGAGTTAGCCTGATAAATTTATACTTTATGAGTTCTGCAGTAAAGTTCATTATTTTAACTTGAATTCTCAGGAAGGGAGAATGGAGCTATTGTGCTGGAAATGAAGGACAGAGGTCACTGTTCAGGGAAGAAACTTGATTGGAATAGGAGGCTTCAGAAGCATTTGGTAATGGATGATCTTCGTGTTCGTGCGATGCAAAACCAAATCCGAAAAATGGTCTCTAGCCATACTGAAGATGTGTCAGAAACCCAAGTTCCATTAACTTCTGGTATAGTTTTCCAAACCTTAAACTACATTGTCAAAATCGGACTAGGTGGTCTGAACATGACACTGATTGTTGACACCGGAAGCGACTTGACATGGGTCCAATGCGAGCCTTGCAAGTCATGTTATAATCAACAAGGACCTCTGTTCAAGCCTTCTTCCTCTCCCTCTTATCAGCCAGTTCTGTGTAATTCATCAATCTGTGAGTCTCTTGTATCTAATGTTGGAAATTCAGGACCATGTGGAAATACCATGTCATTGTCAACTTGTAACTACATGGTTAACTATGGTGATGGGTCTTATAGTGATGGTGAATTAGGTGAGGAGAAGCTTAGTTTTGGGGGTACTTCAATAAGTAATTTTGTGTTTGGTTGTGGTAGGAATAACAAAGGTCTGTTTGGAGGAACCTCAGGTCTTATGGGCTTGGGAAGAAGTAGCCTCTCAATGATCTCTCAAACTGATGCTATATTTGGAGGAGCTTTCTCTTACTGTTTGCCAACAACAGAGGCTGGAGCTTCTGGATCATTAGTCATGGGCAATGAATCTTCAGTTTACAAGAATGTCACTCCGATAGCTTATACCAGAATGGTTCCTAATCCACAGCTATCCACCTTTTATATTCTCAATCTCACTGGCATCAGAGTTGGTGGTGTGGCACTTCAAGCTCCAAGTTTTGGCCATGGTGGGGTAATAATTGACTCAGGAACAGTGATCACAAGACTTGCTCCGTCGGTCTACAAAGCTCTGAAGGCAGAGTTCTCGAAACAATTTTCGGGTTTTCCTTCAGCACCGGGATTTTCGATCTTAGACACCTGCTTTAACCTCACTAGGTATGAGGAAGTAAACATACCTACCATAAGAATGTATTTTGAGGGCAATGCTGAGCTGAACGTGGATGTAACTGGCATATTCTATATGGTCAAAGAGGATGCTTCACAGGTTTGTTTGGCACTAGCAAGTCTTTCTGACGAGGCTGAAATCGCTATTATTGGGAATTATCAGCAGAGGAACCAAAGGGTAGTATATGATACCAAGCAGTCTAAGGTAGGATTTGCAGGAGAGCCATGTGGTTTCACATGAACAGAGGATTTTACTAAAGTAGATGTTTAAAGGAGGAAATAGTTCTTCAAGGAAAAAGATTTAAGCATTTAGTGGCAGTAACATCTTCCAACTATTCAGACCACATACAGATAGCTATATTTCCCTCGAGAAAAAAGTACTAGACATAAAAGTGTCATTTGTGTTTCCGCTTTTTATTTTTTATTTCCCATGATGTTAATGTATTTTAAGCTTTTCCATTTGTAGACCAAAGAAGGGTTGAACTGTAAATGAACTGATATTAAGTTCCTTAAACATAAAAAGGAATCTACTCATGCAGCTTCAGTTCATGAATGGGATATCTACGTCAAGAAGAACTCTATCCATTTACATACAAATAGGCTTCTGATCTGAAACAAGAAATATTAGATAGGAACTCCATTACTTCGCGCATGAAGTGGACTGATTTTCAAGCTCTTGGAGCAAAACTTGATGACTTAATAGCTAACTATCTAAAATTTTGAGACTTGAGTTCCAAGTGATATCCAAGTCCACCTTGAACTCCAAAATCTTCATTTTCTTTTGAACAATGATGTACTCAAGCACACTAATACATGACACTAGGTAGTATAGTTTGTCTTGACATTGATTTCCATTTTCCAGTCTTGCCCTCGGGATGGGGGCAAAATGAGAGCAAGAAGCCGGCTTCTGTTCAGAGGTTGAACTAAGCATGTTAGCCGAAACTTTCACTACATGGTGCAACAAAGCTTTGTATCAATGGAAGCTAGACATAAGCAAAATGCCTGGTAACCTGTCAAAGGATATCTGCAAACTCACAGAGGAAAATGTACGTGGTGTTAAAATTTACATATTGGTTTTGAATTTTGTGGTCTAAACTTCAAGCTCAATTAAGCTACCATTTTAGCAGATACCTGTAATCCATAACGAAGTTCGATTTATCGACTCTACCTAGTTGAAGGATAGTCTGCCTCCCATTCTCCTAATCAGAGAACACACAAGTCAGCTAAGTTAATAGAGTGAACAAGAAAAAATTCTAGTTTTTTACCTAAACAATATAAACAGCACACAAATATACCTCCAAAGTCAGCTGGAAATTTTTTACTGATCTTTGGATTCTGAGTCCTGCTCTTCCTTTATCTCTATAGTCAAGTTCAAACTGCTTTGAAACCTGAAGGAGACAAATAGAAATTAGTTGAGTCCCGATGCCTAAATGTTAGATGAAAATTCAAAAAGGAACATCCACTTTAGGCTCTTACCTTGTTGTAAAGTGGAACCCTCGAAAATAGTTTATGGACTTTGTCCAACTTTTCCTCCCAATCCATTGGCAGTCCTTTGATATGTTTTGCCTGGAAGACAAAGAAACTGGAATTAAAGAACCCCATTTTATCGAACATGAAAATTGAACATCAAGTAGTTGAAAACAAAGTGAGAATACAGACATAGTACACGCGAGATGTGTTGATAAGATGAACCTAAAGATTATGGAAATTTTCAAGTTAACCTGGGTTGTGTTCTTGAGTGACATAGATTGATGCTTGGGTACATATGCCCTCATGCCTCTGTAACTTCCTGTACATGTTGATACTGTAGGTATAAACCTACAAAGACATATAAATACTGAAATTAGTAGAGGACAATGACACTAGGTGAGGAATTGAGGAAGATGAATGAATACATATTGGCTTACATCACAACAGCAAGAGGTGGTTTTGACTGTTTATCATGGGAATTATGACTATATCCCTGATATCATACAGATCATGAACGAGTAATTAGTAGTACATTAACTTTACATTAATCATCCAAATCAATCTTGTGCATGTAAGGAGCAAAAAACTGAACCTGGTCCCAAATTTGGTATTTTGAACCCATGAGGTTAGCTGTTACAGTCCCAAGAAAACTATCATCTGAATTGGACAATAGACCTTTTACATTCTGAGCTATGATGAACTGAGACCTCCCGTTTCGCCTCTTGTGATGAGCCACGGCGAGGTTCCGATTTTGACGTCCCTGACCTTCCTGTAATTTCAAGACTCCCGGAAGTCAAGGTTTTAGACAACCTACAAGGTATTGAATGTAACAACGAATTTGCATTGTGACTTCTAGCCCATTGAATCAATCACCTTCAGATATCGAGGTAATATAATTGTGAAAAAGCTTGACATCTCCATCGATTTACCCATCAAAGAATGTCACAAAGGACATGCAATGTCCATAATATAATTAGACAAGCATGCCCTAATGGAAGTTTAAAACATCTATATGCTGCAATCTTTTTGAATAAAGTTTTACAGTATAAAAGATATGATGCTACTACAACAGGCTAACAGCTACCATTTTCAGTCTAAAATTTTCAGCTTCTAGTTTAAGGGGATGAGAAAGTGGAATTAAATTCCTAAGTTAAGGGCTACTCAAAAACAAATTCAGAATAGGCAAATTTTCTAAAGTGAATGAAAGTCCACTAGCCAAAAATCTTGGTCTTACATAAGTATAAAGGGAAAACATAGTGCCTCCAGATAATCCTTCTGGCTTTGCTTCCTTCACAATGACACATGTACACCTTCCAATATCTATAGGCAAGGGTCTACAGATCAAAGACCTGAACATACACATGCAGCATTTCAGAATCAACTTCAAACTGGAAATGAAAATTCAGAGTGTAATGTAACAGATTCATCAAAAACAGAGAGTATATGTGTATATATACTTATTGGGCAATGTTGACCAAGATGAAGCTGGAGCTGCCTCTGAATCAGAGTGATCCCAAATATTCAAAGAGGTTGAATTTTCAGAACACACAGAATCCCATATCCTGGACCCATAATCCCTTTCAGGCTCGTTCATTTGCATACAGAACTGAAGCGAATTTGGCTTCAGAATCCTCTCTGTGGACAAAGACTTGGACTTTGAGAAGTGTTTGGGCAAAGAAGAAGACCCACTTTTGGACTCTGGATTTTCCTTGTTGGGTTCGGCATTCTCCTTGTTATGAACTGAAATTTTTGGGTCTCGATGAGTAAAATCTTCAAAGTTGTCACCTCTGGAGGCTAAGCGGCCATAGTCACTGCAGCTACGAGTGTGTTTTAGTTCAGTGAGGGGATTGACATAGAGGGAATTGTAAGAATGACCTAAACTGGAGGATTTTTTGCAACCATCCATCATGAGCAACACAGAAAGGAACAAACTTTGTGGGATTCGGGAGGAGAATTTTCAGTCTTTGATCGAAGCTGGGTCTGGGTAGTTTCGGGAAATAGTTGACATCACTGGGATTTAAATTTTTTCAAGTGTGAAATCATTGTCGTCCTGCTCACGAGCAATGTTCCTGTGCTTCAGGGTGCACAGAGATCCAGTTATGGTTTCAAACTCAGAGTCATTAACTAGTGGGTCCCTTTTGAAGTATGAATCTTGATCATAGTTGGGCATCTTGAGCTGAGATATGGCTCAATGAATATTCTGATGCGATTAATGGGAGCAAAAAGGCATTTGAATTTGAAAAAGCTTTGGGGAAAGTGCAAATGTTTTGGGTTGGGTAGTGGAGTGGTGGGTGTCGTATGTTTGTGTTTGGAAGGACCAACGGCAACTATTTCAACTTTTTATAAGGTAATGTTCATTGTTTAAATTTTGGCTCTGTTTGGGAGGAAAAAACAAACCTATAATTTATTTAATTAATTTATAAATTTATTAGAAATATTTGATAAACAAGCTCATTTTTGTAACTTATATCTTATTCAAAAACACTACTTTGAATAATTTAGATGTGTTTGATTAGCCAAATAAGCTAGCTTATAGCTTATTTGACTACCTTATAAGTTTGTTAAAAGTATTTAGTAGACGAGCTTTTTTCAGTAACTTATATCTTATTCTAAGATGCTACTTTGAATAGTTTATAACTTCTATACTTTTTTTCCTATTTTACTTATATTATTTTATCAAAATATTTATTATACCCTGATATCATGTACATTATATTTATATATATATATATATATATATAATATAATAAAAATATATATTTAATTATTTTTTATATAATAATTTAAATTAATTTAATTTAAAACAAAAAATAATATATTTATTTACATTTCTCTATATGTATATAATATATATATATAATAAAAATATATATTTAATGAATTATATATATAATAATTTAAATTAATATAATAAAATATATACATGCATTTAATTAATTAATTATATGTATAATAATTTAAATTATTTTCATTAAAAACAGAAAATAATGCTTATTTGTATTATTTTTTGAAATTATAAAATATATGTTATTTTACATTTTTCAGCTACTTCAACAGTTACTTTTATCAAATATTTTTAATTCAATAATTTAGCTTATAAGCTTTCAACTTTCAACTATCAGTTATAAATTAAAAATTAACTTATAAGTTTTCAGCTAGTTTATAAGCTAATTTTGCCAAACACACCTATTTTTTATATTTTTCTTCTTTTTTTTTACTTTTGTTATTTTATGAAAATTCACATTATATTTTATGTTTTATATATGTGTCCCAAATCCCCAAATCCGTTCCACTTTCGTCTCTGTCACATCTCAAAAATTTAACATGTGAAAACATACTATTTTTAAGAAAAGCATTATTGGTATCCCGAAATCCTGGACAATCTTAATATCCACAACTACTTATAATAAAATTCTCAAACATGAGTTATTCACATATATTCTGTGAGGTCTTACATTCAACCTCTATTATTCATTCCACACGACAGAATTATATTTATCTGATAAATAAATATAGACATACATAATCTTATTTTTTATCTCATCGCAAGCTTAGGAGACCTATAAAAAGTATAGAGCATTCCTAGTATTCACATTAATAAGTACTGGTATCCCACCAGACAGAAATAGAGAATAACTCCAAGGGGCTTCTATTCTTCAATCGGATACTCTTCTTCCTTGTTTTCTGTATCTGAAAAGATAATCATAGGGAGTGTGAGTTTATTTAAAACTCAGTAAGTAAATAACTGTACTATATAAAATATCAAAAGTACAAATACCACATTTACTTATATAATTAATTGTCTTATACATCGAGTAGTATGAGACTCTAACCCTTTCAAACTCATGGATAAGATTTCATAGATATACACCGAGTAGTATGAGACTCTAACCATTTTAAACTCGTGAATAAGATTTCATAGATATACACCGAGTAGTATGAGACTCTAACCTTTTCAAACTTGTATTTATAATTTCATCTATTTACACCGAATAATATGGGACTTTAACCCTTTCAAACTCGTGTATAGGTTTTCATAGTTATGCACTGAGTAGTATGAGACTTTAACCTTTTCAAACTCATGTATTATGTGATATCCCAAATTTAATTACCTTAGAAAATGAGGCTAAATAAATAAATGAGCAAGAAAATAAAGATAAAATAGTTATTAAGAAATTTTTGAGAGATATAAATAGAATTTTATCCATTGAGTAGGTGTCACATCCCAAAAATTGAGCATGTGAAAAGATACTACTCATTTGATATAATTCTCAAACATACGTTATATGCATATATTCTGTAAGGTTTTACATTCAACCTTAATCATTCATTCCACACTACAGAATTATATTCATCTGATAAGCAAATATAGACATACATAGTCTGATATTTCTATCTCATCGCAAGCCTAGGAGACCTATAGAAAATACAGAGCTTTTCTAATATCCACATTAATAAGTACTGGTGTCCCACCAGACAGAAATAGAGAATAAACCCAAGGGGCTTCTAATCTTCAAACGGATACTCTTGTTCTTTATTTTCTGTATCTGAAAAAAAATAATCATAGGGAGTGTGAGTTTATTTAAAAACTCAGTAAGTAAATAACTGTACTATATAAAATATCAAAAGTACAAATACCACATTTACTCATATAATTAATTATCTTATACATCGAGTAGTATGGGACTCTAACCCTTTCAAACTCATGAATAAGATTTCATAGATATACACCGAGTAGTATGGGACTCTAACCCTTTCAAACTCGTGAATAAGATCTCATAGGTATACGCCGAGTAGTATGGGACTTTAACCCTTTCAACTCGTGTATATGTTTCATAGATATGCACTGAGTAGTATGGGACTTTAACCCTTTCAAACTCGTGTATAAGATTTCTTAGATATACACCGAGTAGTATGGGACTTTAACCCTTTCACACTCGTGTATTAGATCCCGTAGATCTTTGCTCATTAATAAAATAGTTAGAATTCATCACATAGTACAATTGTCATGAGATAAATAATTTCTTCATACTCTTATTTCTACTGATCATCATATACTCCCATATGAAAAATTAATTGCTTATTATCCAAATAATATTGTAAATGGGACTTATATTGTACTTTGACTAGTAATATCAAATTAGCTGAGCAAGGTTATTCACTCACCTTGATTTTTGTCCAAGTTTACCTTGTTCCACACTAGAATTTGTGTAGGAAAATTTCCTAGTAAAATATATTACAAGGAATCATAAGAAAGGAAACAAAATCACGAAAATACGTAAAATTTTCTGACTGCTACAGTAACGGGTTGCTACAGTACGGGTTGCTACAGTACGGGTTGCTACAGTAACGGTTTGCTGCAGTGTCGGTTCGCTACAGTGCCGGTTCGCTACAGTAACGTTGACTGCTACAGTACCGTTGACTGCCGACACTACAGTAACTGCTACAGTACCCGAAGAAAATTTTCCAGATTTTTTTCCCGAAATTTCTGGTCGCTACAGTAACTCGGTTTTGCAGAATTTCTAACAATTTCATCCTTTCCTTTCTTGTTTCAAAACCGGAATTTCAACTCTTTTAACCGATTATAACTCAAATATAACTTCTAAAACAACTGAGATTCATGAATTATCATTAAAATCTTCAAGAACAAAACCTCCTCTGATCTTCTACATAAACTGAAATTTAAGGAAAATAATCGGATTAAAGCTTACCTTTGATCCTTACAAAGCTTTTGAACCGAACAAATAGTCGAACTTCTGAAGATCAAGGAAAGGATTTGAGAAGAAAATGAAGAACTGAGAGAGAAATCTTTTCTGCTTCCTTCGGCTGAGTGAAAAAGTGAGGGTTACTATTGAAACTTTATATTAAATATTTCTAATGGGTTATTCAATAACCCATGGGTATCCATAACCCAACATCCAAACCCATCCAGTCAATTTACAATAAATGGATTAATTGACCATTCTGAAACCACTTTTCCATGAATTTCACCATTCTTAGAATATATCCCTCATTGTGCAAATATTTAGTCCAGTCATTTAACTCAATTTTCATAAATAATATTCAAAGAGAACAATTAAATATGAAAATTAAAAATGACCAAAATCAATAACTAAAGTAACGTTGTAGAATTCTAAAATACTCTTAAGTGAATTATATTCTGAAATTAACGGGTATTACATTCTACCCCCCTTAAAAGAATTCGGTCCTCCGAATTAAAATCTTACCTCAAGTTTCAAATAAATGTGGATAGTTTTTCCACATCTCATCTTCTGCTTCCCACGTAGCTTCCTCGCGAGAATGATTTCTCCAAAGAACCTTGACAGTAGGAATTTCTTTGGTACGCAATTTCTTGACTTTTCTATCAAGGATAGCTACTGGTACCTCTTCGTAGGTGAGAGTTTCATCAAAATGAACTTCTTGGGGTTGAATGACATGAGAAGGATCAGGAAGATACTTCCGTAGCATGGACACATGAAATATTGGATGAACTCCCTCTAGGTTGGAAGGTAGGTCTAGGCGATATGCCACATTACCCACTCTGTCTACAACCTCATATGGGCCAACATACCTCGGACTAAGCTTTCCTTTCTTCCCGAATCTCATTACTCCTTTCATAGGTGAGATTCGTAAGAAAACCATATCACCTATTGCAAATTCAAGGTCACGTCGTCGGTTGTCCGCATAAGACTTCTGTCTACTCTGAGCAGTTAACAACTTCTCTCTGATCAGTTTAACTTTATTTATATCTTCCTGTATCATCTCAGGTCCAAATATTTTGGTTTCACCAAGTTCAAACCAACCTATAGGAGATCGACACCGTCTCCCATACAAAGCCTCAAAAGGTGCCATCTGAATACTGGCTTGGTAACTGTTATTATAAGCAAATTCAATAAGAGACAAATGATCTTCCCAACTTCCACTGAAATCCATTACACAAGCTCTTAGCATATCCTCTAAAGTCTGAATTGTCCTTTCGGACTGTCCATCAGTCTGAGGATGGAATGCTGTGCTAAGATTCACTTTGGTACCCAAAGCCTCTTGAAAGACTTTCCAGAACCGAGAAGTAAACTGAGGTCCTCGGTCTGATATAATGGATATTGGTACACCATGAAGTTTCACTATTTCTTTAACATAAATTCGAGCAAGTTTTGCTACACTGAAAGTGGTATGAACAGGAAGAAAATGTGCTGACTTAGTAAGTCGATCCACTATGACCCATATTGAGTCATTTCCTTTTGTTGACCGAGGTAAACCTACTACAAAATCCATAGTGATCCTTTCCCACTTCCATTCGGGAATATCTAGTTTTTGCATCAATCCAGATGGTCGTCGATGTTCAGCTTTAACTTGCTGACAAGTCAAACATCGAGCTACAAAGTCAGTCACGTCTCGCTTCATGCCCTCCCACCAGTAAACTTGTTTCAAGTCCTGATACATTTTCACAGCACCAGGATGTACAACGTAGGGCGAACCATGAGCTTCCATTAAGATTTCATGTTTCAAAGATTCAATGTTGGGGACACAGAGTCTCCCATTAAACCATAAGACTCCTTCTTCATCTACCAAGAAACTTGGTGCTAGACCTTGCCTTGCCTTATCTCTGATTTTGACCATATCAATGTCATTTTCTAAATTTACTTTTACTTTTTCAACAAGAGATGATCTAACTGTTAAATGAGCCAGAAATGTACCTGACTCAGTGATCTCGAAGAATACTCCATCAGCTTCCAACTCTTGTAGTTCATGTATTAGAGACCTCCTTATAGTGGCAATGTGAGCTAAACTTCCCATAGACTTTCGACTTAGAGCATCAGCCACTACATTTGCTTTACCTGGATGGTAAAGGATGGTACAATCATAATCTTTCAGAAGTTCCATCCACCTTCGTTGCCTTAGATTGAGATCTCTCTGCTCAAAAATGTACTTAAGGCTTTTGTGATCTGTAAAAATTTTACAAGTTTCCCCATACAAGTAATGTCTCCATATCTTTAGGGCAAACACTACAGCTGCCATTTCCAAATCATGAGTGGGGTAATTCAATTCATGCTTTTTAAGCTGACGTGAGCCATAAGCTATGACTTTACCATGTTGCATCAACACACATCCTAAGCCTATCTTTGAGGCATCACAGAATACAGAGTAACCCCCTGGTCCTGATGGTAGGATTAAGACTGGTGCAGAAGTTAAACACTCTTTCAATTGGGTGAAACTTTGCTCACATGAATCATCCCAAATGTATTTAACATTCTTTCGGGTTAACCTATTTAATGGGAGAGCCGTCTTAGAGAAATCTTTGACAAAGCGACGGTAATACCCTGCTAAGCCAAGAAAACTACGTACTTCAGACACAGTTGTTGGTCTAGGCCACTGTTTAACTGCTTCAATTTTACTTGGATCTACATGAATACCTTCTTGGGAAATAACATGTCCCAAAAATGTTACATGACTCATCCAGAATTCACATTTTGAGAGCTTTGCGTACAACTTATGCTCTCTCAAAGTCTGAAGCACTATTCTCAAATGTTCAGTATGTTCTTCATGACTCTTTGAATATACCAAAATATCATCAATAAACACAATTACAAACTTATCAAGGAATGATTTGAACACTCTGTTCATTAAATCCATAAATGCTGCTGGTGCATTTGTCAACCCAAAAGACATCACAAGAAACTCATAATGTCCATACCGTGTACGAAAAGCAGTCTTAGGTATATCATCACTCTTAATTCGTAACTGATGATATCCAGACCTTAGATCAATCTTTGAGAAGTATTTTGCTCCTTGAAGCTGATCAAACAAATCATCTATCCTTGGTAAAGGATACTTATTCTTCACTGTGACTTTATTCAGCTGACGATAATCTATACATAATCTCATAGAACCATCTTTCTTTTTCACAAAAAGAACAGGAGCACCCCAAGGTGAAAAACTTGGGCGAATGAACCCTTTGTTTAACAAATCTTCCAATTGTTCTTTGAGTTCTTTTAGCTCAACAGGAGCCATACGATAAGGTGGAATAGAAATTGGTCTTGTGTCTGGGACCAAATCAATACTGAACTCAATATCTCTTTCTGGCGGTAATCCAGGTAAATCTTCTGGGAACACATCTGGGAATTCATTAACCACATGAATGTCTTCTAACTTCTGTTCTTTCTTTTCTAAATCTTTGATAAAAGCTAGAAATCCCTGACATCCCTTTCGCAACATACGCTGGGCACTTAACATAGATATCATGTTGCAAGGTACATCACCTCGATGTCACGACCCGTTTTCTGGGCACATGACCGGCACAATGATGAATCTCTCATCACTGTAAGCCTTCCGATAAATATATCAAATTTTCTTATATGAAAATCATAGATTATCAATTTAAAATACATTATTATACTGACATACAAGCCAAATGTCGAACCCCTGAACTAGATGTCCTAGACGATTACAGAGCAACATAATCTATAACAGAAGAGAGGTCTACCCGACAACGGGAAGGTCTAAAGTGATCTACTCCTCTAGCAGATATTCTTCGATGGCAACCTGATCTGAACAAAAAGGTTGTACAAACAATGTGAGCTTTTAAACTCAATGAGCGAATCGACCTCGCATTAATAAAATTCAAATACATTACCAGTCATGCAAGCATATCCAAAGGCTCATACTCAACCAATAGACAGAAGATAAAAATTTATCCAATTCAACAAACGTTACTAGTATTCGTCAATGGCAATATATCCCGGAGAGCGCACACAGGCCGGCTCACCAATTATGTATATTTCCTCCATGACGCACAACATCATCCTCTTACATACAAGAAGATAAAAATTCATTCAATTCAACAAACGTTACTAGTACTCGTCAATGGCAATATATCCCGGAGAGCGCACACAGGCCGGCTCACCAATTATGTATATTTCCGCCATGACGCACAACCTCATCCTCTTAGCTAGGGCGCCTCACGGATTTATCACCAATCCGGGCTATATCCCTACTGAGGGAATCGTTGTCTCCACACTCATTGGTCAAGACACCCTGTCAACCGGGTTTTCCGCCTTGCCGTGAGAGGGGGTACTGTCCCGCTCAATCACAATCAATAGCATTTCATATCATAATCAGAAGCTCAATATAATATTCATCCATATAACAAGTATAATATATAACTATATTATGGATTTATAAACCACATATCAAGATAACAATTAATCCATTTTTGAAAACATTCAAATTTCACATCATCATAAGATACTTATTTCATTTTATCCATACTTATGGATTAATTATCTCATTTAGATTCGTCATTCTGAATCCAATTTCCCCCTATGAATCTTGGGAGTGTCCTACGACATACTTTTTATCACCAGTAATGCTAAAACTCTATTAAAACGGGGTCGTTTCACTCACCTGGATTCCGTACGAACATCGCTTCTCTAAGTCATTACAGACAAGAGTTCTCAGGTGAATTTCGGTGTTCTGCTACGGAGATTTTCATGAAAGATTAGAGAAAATACGTTAGGATTGTTTTCGTACAGATACTGTTCATATATACGGTTACTATTCATACGTACGGTCACTATTCATACGTACGATCACTATTCATACCAGAAATAGAGAATACAATCTGTAAAAGAGTACACCAGGTAAGTTCCCAGGAAAGAGTGGAGGGTCACACTGGACACACTTAAAAACCAGGTCTTTCCTTAGCCAGAACTTTCCTAGACATGTATTCTTCACAGTTTACATTCTATTTCAGTAATCAGAGAATCAAAATAACATATAAACAGCTAAGGACAGTTTTTCTGATGTGGAAGATCAGCCAAGGCCGCAACCACAGAGCATACTTAAGAAAATAACTTCTAAAATTTGAAAGACATAGAAAGGGCATAGTATCCTTACCTAAGCTGAAAAGGAAAGGCCCAAAATCTCAGAGGCCTAGCTTTGGAGTAAGAGAAACTTAAGGAGAGAAGAAGAGAAGTTGAAGGTGTGAGTTTAGAAGTGAAATGGAAGGGCCTATTTATAGCAAAAGTCAAGGGTACTATTTGACACTATGCGTTAATAAAATATTCAATTTACTATTTATGAAAATGACATTTCTAATAATGCAGTTACTGTGCACCTCACGTACGATCGAAAATTTTTCTGTTATTACTATTGAAAACTTAAAGGGAAAACTATCCTTTCACCTTAAACCTTTAAGTTTCTTTTCAAATCAGTCCTTTCACTTTAGTCCCTGAGGGTATTTTTACACATAAAACGTCATTTTCTCCTACAAACTTCTTTCTAGTTTTCTCTTATGACCAAACAACATCTAGTACTTGACATTTCGATTGTATAAATGAACAGTATCATATACGTAAATAGTATTATACAGGTGAATAGTACCATATACTGAAATAGTAACAGTAGTTTGTAAACAAATATTTATATTTTATTTTTCTTGGGTATTACATTATCACCCCCTTAAGAGAATTCGGTCCCCCGAATTCAAAACTCATCTCAAGACTGAAATAAATGTGATTACTTCGTCTATATCTCATTCTTTGTATCTCTTTTTTCCAAAACCTCATCACACCCTTGGTGAGATTTACAAGAACATTATACCATTGACTGTGAACTCTAAACCACATTATCAATAATTTGCATAAGATTTTTGCCTTTTCTAGACAGCAAGTAATCTCTTCCTCATCAGTTTAATCTTCTCCACAACCTTTTGTACCATAAAGTGTCTCATCCTCATAACCTTTACCAAACTCAAACCACCTAATCAGAGACGAACTCTGTCTCTATGTAAAACCTCAAATAGGTGTCATCTCAAAAGTGGCACGTGGTCTTTCCAGTTCACATTGAATATCAGAACACATGTTTCCACACACATAGCTTATAACTTTTACGAATACAAGCACCCTACCCGAAGGCATCATTTTGGCCATAAGCAATACTCTTGCCCGAAGGCGATCCTTCTACCTTAAGGCGATACTCTCAGCTGAACGCGTTATATGAAATCATTACATAAATCTCTAGGAAGAACAATCCTAGAAAATATGATAAGTAAATAACATACTTCTTACGCATAATTATATATATGAAAATTCCTCTCACCTCAATGACTCATATAGAGTCGCATCCCTTCAATGATTGAGGCAAACCCATAGTTCTCTATGTATAGGTTCATAAAATACTTATTTAGCACTCCTCCATAGCTCAGAAATGCAATGAAATATCATTTTAGTAACTCTTCTCAGTCAAAAGGATATTACCATACTATGCTTTAGAATCAAGTATGAAATATAACAAGTCCAATATCTTCTCATTCCTCAAGTTCTTTCAGTAAAATGAATCACTTCAACAAAGAAGATCTAGATACTAACTTAAATTTTATTTCTAGTACATAGATAATTTTAATACGTGAAGCTTACACCAAATGTAGCTTTAGGTACAAACAAAAGAAAGAATAAATTAAGGACGAGGAGGCTTTTGAAATGTAAAAGGTGCTCCAGGTCTAGAAGAGGAAGGTGCTTCAGACCTTAAGGAGGAAGCTAATCGTTGCAGCCTAGAAAGGGTTTCTGGAGGAAGCGCCTGAGAAATTTGGCGAAGAGCATAAGTCACTCCGTTCATACAGTCAATACACCTTGCTTGTTGGTCACGAAAATTTTGAGTTGCAAACATTGAATGTCTATCAACTCGATTAGCCAGTTCCCCGAAACGACGATTTATCAGTTTCTCTTGGTTTTCAAAGAGACGATTTATTAGTCGCTTCTGGTCCTCTGTCTTGTATTCCAGGCTCTCTATCTTACGCTCCAGATTTTCGATCTTACGCTCCAGGAATGCAAGCTTATTTTCTGAGGATGTTGCAGTACTGTCCTCCTCCAACTCTATTACATCCCTCTTTCTTTTCTTAATTTCTGGTGACCTGTCTACAGGTCTCTTCCCTTTGTTGTTTCCGAGACTTAGATTTAAATCAAGCTCTACATTGCCAGTCTCAAAATTCAAGTTGAAAGACTTATTATCGGCCATTGCTCTAGGGATATCAGAAATAACTTCGAATGAGAAAGGAATGGAGATTGAGAAATAGGTATGTAATGAAAAAAGTAGGTTTGCTTGGTGCGATGAGTAGGGTAACGGGCAAACAAGATTTATAGACAACCCGAAGCCCCTGGAGCTAAAGCCACCACAACCTACACGCCGCTTGCTATAAGGTTTACAGATCACATATGTCGCAATGCCAGCAATTAATGTCGGACATGCAGATAAATAGTAAATGCAATTAACACAAGTCAAAGATTTCCTCAAAAAATTTTCGGCTAATCTTGACCTTTCTCAAACTTTTGACTAACTACGCTCTTCAGTCTGAGATTTTCTCCCTCTAACTTGTTTTATCCTGTAATCCCATATCACGATGTCCCTCTATGATCGGGTAGTCTCATATTAGCCTTATCTTAGATTCTGATCGGTGTCTTTATTCTGGATTTACACATAATATATGTATATCAATATATTAAAACAAAGTTAACTGCTTACGGTCACATGCAGTAAGTATTATCATGATGTAAGGAAATCACTGCCTTTCATTTGCCCACGAGAGCATTATATGTAAGTATGTGTAACCATGAAGATATAACATCATCAACACATTTTATTCTATCCAAGTCATTTTGATTTCACATCTCTATGAGTATATGTAGGATCATCACATATTCTCCTTGATCGTAGCCTTCACTCATTATGCATGAATAACATACATAAATGTAATTACAACATGATTCAATCAATTATGTATGTTATACTCAACTGAAGGCTCTTAAGAACAACACAATAAAACGGAGAAATGTATTTCAGTTCATCATAAAAGCATCCAAGGCAATCTTTAATGGCTTTATCGTCAACTTATTTGAATTTCGAAAAATGCCAACGGGAGAAATGGGAAAACCAAGTAAAATCGGCCGCAAATCCACCGAATACTGACTTTCGTGGTTTTGGCATTAATGCAACGCGCTATCGGTGTGCACGCCTACCCTAGACTTCTGGCTTCCAGCTTGCAGAAATCCATAGGTTGATCGTGTAGGGGTGCGGTGAAAAGATATCTTCTTTGTCTCTAAGTACTAATTTTTCTCTATAAAAACCATCCCAGCGTTCTCAGTTACCACACCACAAAGAGTAATAATCTCTGAGCCTACAATCCCCCAGTATTCCTCTCGCCTCATACTCTTACAAAAATTTCTAAATTTTTCCAAATCATGGCCTCAAGGAAGTACATTGATCTCACAGTAGAGGCTAAGGAAGAAGAGCTCGACTTAAACTTAAGTCTGGGCAAAGACAAGGGCAAAAGACCTTTTGAGGGGTCTCCAGAGAAGCAGAAGGAGAAGAAAATGAAGAAGATCGAGGAAGCTGAGGAGACTAGCACGGGCCATACCTCGGAGGACAAAATCGCCTGTCTAGAGCAGGAGGTGAAAAATCTGAAAAAGATGATAGGAGACCTGGAGAAGTTAACTAAACGCAATCATGCAGAAATGACTTCAAGAATAGACAGGTTCTTCTATTGGTCTACCCAGTGCTTCTGCAATCAACAACAAAGAAGTGTTGATTGTATGAATGGAATTTACACTACCCTCCGCGACATTGCTCTGTCTCTTGCTCCAAGGAATGGTCGAGGGGTGATGATACAATACAACCCTCCTAATCCAAGACCACCTCGCTTTTAGATTACTCATGCATGAGTAAACTTCTTCTTTTTTGCAATGTAATCCTTCAGTTTTTTTGTTTTTAATGCGAGTGGTTTCTTTTATTGGCTGGTACCCTAAAATAATATAGCTACACAAATTCAATCATGAATTCAGCTTATAAAATCCACCATATAAAATTTTGATCCGACAACAATGGAATCAAAACAAGTAATAACCTTTCCTTTACTAAGTTCAAAAGTGTGGCCATATCTGTCTAAAACTAAAACTAAGAACATAATTTCTAAGAAGAGATAAGTCTCGGAGGGAAAGGAAATGGAAACATCCTACAGGACCTTCAGTAGAGCCGTCTCTCTATAATTGTGCCCGGGTTCACAACGATAGAGGAGGTCCTACTAAGGTTACCTTGCTCTGTAATCACTAGGAGACCTAACAACCATTGCTCTGATACCAACTTTGTCACGACCCGTTTTCTGGGCACATGACCGGCACAATGATGAATCTCTCATCACTGTAAGCCTTCCGATAAATATATCAAATTTTCTTATATGAAAATCATAGATTATCAATTTAAAATACATTATTATACTGACATACAAGCCAAATGTCGAACCCCTGAACTAGATGTCCTAGACGATTACAGAGCAACATAATCTATAACAGAAGAGAGGTCTACCCGACAACGGGAAGGTCTAAAGTGATCTACTCCTCTAGCAGATATTCTTCGATGGCAACCTGATCTGAACAAAAAGGTTGTACAAACAATGTGAGCTTTTAAACTCAATGAGCGAATCGACCTCGCATTAATAAAATTCAAATACATTACCAGTCATGCAAGCATATCCAAAGGCTCATACTCAACCAATAGACAGAAGATAAAAATTTATCCAATTCAACAAACGTTACTAGTATTCGTCAATGGCAATATATCCCGGAGAGCGCACACAGGCCGGCTCACCAATTATGTATATTTCCTCCATGACGCACAACATCATCCTCTTACATACAAGAAGATAAAAATTCATTCAATTCAACAAACGTTACTAGTACTCGTCAATGGCAATATATCCCGGAGAGCGCACACAGGCCGGCTCACCAATTATGTATATTTCCGCCATGACGCACAACCTCATCCTCTTAGCTAGGGCGCCTCACGGATTTATCACCAATCCGGGCTATATCCCTACTGAGGGAATCGTTGTCTCCACACTCATTGGTCAAGACACCCTGTCAACCGGGTTTTCCGCCTTGCCGTGAGAGGGGGTACTGTCCCGCTCAATCACAATCAATAGCATTTCATATCATAATCAGAAGCTCAATATAATATTCATCCATATAACAAGTATAATATATAACTATATTATGGATTTATAAACCACATATCAAGATAACAATTAATCCATTTTTGAAAACATTCAAATTTCACATCATCATAAGATACTTATTTCATTTTATCCATACTTATGGATTAATTATCTCATTTAGATTCGTCATTCTGAATCCAATTTCCCCCTATGAATCTTGGGAGTGTCCTACGACATACTTTTTATCACCAGTAATGCTAAAACTCTATTAAAACGGGGTCGTTTCACTCACCTGGATTCCGTACGAACATCGCTTCTCTAAGTCATTACAGACAAGAGTTCTCAGGTGAATTTCGGTGTTCTGCTACGGAGATTTTCATGAAAGATTAGAGAAAATACGTTAGGATTGTTTTCGTACAGATACTGTTCATATATACGGTTACTATTCATACGTACGGTCACTATTCATACGTACGATCACTATTCATACCAGAAATAGAGAATACAATCTGTAAAAGAGTACACCAGGTAAGTTCCCAGGAAAGAGTGGAGGGTCACACTGGACACACTTAAAAACCAGGTCTTTCCTTAGCCAGAACTTTCCTAGACATGTATTCTTCACAGTTTACATTCTATTTCAGTAATCAGAGAATCAAAATAACATATAAACAGCTAAGGACAGTTTTTCTGATGTGGAAGATCAGCCAAGGCCGCAACCACAGAGCATACTTAAGAAAATAACTTCTAAAATTTGAAAGACATAGAAAGGGCATAGTATCCTTACCTAAGCTGAAAAGGAAAGGCCCAAAATCTCAGAGGCCTAGCTTTGGAGTAAGAGAAACTTAAGGAGAGAAGAAGAGAAGTTGAAGGTGTGAGTTTAGAAGTGAAATGGAAGGGCCTATTTATAGCAAAAGTCAAGGGTACTATTTGACACTATGCGTTAATAAAATATTCAATTTACTATTTATGAAAATGACATTTCTAATAATGCAGTTACTGTGCACCTCACGTACGATGGAAAATTTTTCTGTTATTACTATTGAAAACTTAAAGGGAAAACTATCCTTTTACCTTAAACCTTTAAGTTTCTTTTCAAATCAGTCCTTTCACTTTAGTCCCTGAGGGTATTTTTACACATAAAACGTCATTTTCTCCTACAAACTTCTTTCTAGTTTTCTCTTATGACCAAACAACATCTAGTACTTGACATTTCGATTGTATAAATGAACAGTATCATATACGTAAATAGTATTATACAGGTGAATAGTACCGTATACTGAAATAGTAACAGTAGTTTGTAAACAAATATTTATATTTTATTTTTCTTGGGTATTACACTCGATCTCCTTGAAATACAAAATTACTCCTCCCCGGCATATTAAAGGAAATAACTTTGTCACGACAATTTATAGTAGCATGACAAGAAGATAACCAATCCATCCCTAAAATCACATCAAAATCTAACATATTGAGAACCATAAGATCTATCTCAGTTTCCATGCCTCCAACGATTATTTTACAAGAACGATAACATGTTTTAACCATCAAAGTCTCTCTCATCGGTGTGGAAACCAAGAATGGTTCTTTAAGAATAATCGAATCAAATGCAAATCTCTTGGCAAATAGGGGCGACACATATGAGTGAGTAGAACCGGGGTCAAACAAAATACGTGTAGCAAAAGTATTAACAGATAATATACCTGTAACTACAGCATTGGATGTTTGAGCATCCTGTCGGGTTAGAGCATATACTCTTGCATTTCCTCTGCCAGCAGCTTGTTTTCCACGGTCACCTTGGCCTCTTCCAGAACCTCTTCCCATACTACCCCCTATTGAAGGGGTTGGTGTTTGAGTAATAGATTGTGGTCGAGGTGGCAAAGTAGACCCTTGACCTGGTCTTGTCATGAGCTGAGGGCACTCCCTTATAAAATGTCCTTTTTGTCCACAGTGAAAACAGCCTGTACCAACAGTGTTTAACCTGCATTCTCCGAAGTGAAACTTTCCACATTCAGGACATTGAGGTTTTTCCCTTCTACCTTGAGTACCTCCTCTACTAGAAGAGCTAAAACCACCCCTGCTCTCTGAACGAGGCTTAGCCACACTGGCTGTAGAATAAGTTGACTTAGTAGGAGTGGCTGGAGCATTTTGTGACGCAGTAAAGGGTTTCAAAGTTCCTGAGTCTTCCCCTTGATCAAAAGATCTTCTATATCTAGCTTTCTTCTTTTGACGATATTCTTCTTTATTCTTTGACCTCTTTTCCATTCTTCGGGCCACATCAACAGCCTCTGAGTACGAAGAGTAATCGTTCATATTAGAACCCACTTGATCATATAAGGCATCACGAAGCCCTTCCACAAACTTTTCTATTTTCTTCCTTTCAGAAGGAATGATTTCAGGGGCATATTCAGATAATTTAACAAACTGAGCTGAATATTCATCAACAGTCATGGTTCCCTGCCGTAGATACAGAAAATCTCTGGCCCTGGATGATCGTTCACTTGCCGGAAGAAATTCATCCATAACCAATCTGTAAAATTCTGTCCACATAACTGGCGGTGCGCCTTGAATTCTAGCTTTCTTCCAGTTCCTCCACCATTTACCAGCCCTACCTTTTAACTGAAAGGAAGTGAATTCTACCTTTTGAGTAGGAGAACACCCTATAGCATCACAGATTGCTTCACAATCTTCAAGGAAACATTGTGGGTCCTCTTTGGGATCTTCCCCTGAAAAAGTAGGAGGCCTCATTTTCTGGAATTCAGACATTCTTACCTCTCTTACATTAACTCCTCCCGCTAACGGAACTGGTGGTACATTTTCAGCTTCAACAATAGGAGGATCCACTGGCAGGTTAGCTTGTGCAGCTCGACCTCTCATTTCAGCCTCAAATCGGTCAAATCGCTCATTCATCAAATGAATCACATGTGCAATAGTTGCATTACCGACGTGAGCATCAGGTTCGACTCTTCTTGCTTGCTCACTAGTTGCGCCCTCAGTACTTTGAGCATGTAAACTATCACCACGGTTAGGATCATCTTGCACATGTACTGGTGGATTTATGGCCCTCCTTGGACCCATATGCTCATTATTATTAGAAGATCCTTCTAACATTGATCTGTCACAGATCTACATACATAACAAACAATTTTCAGACATAAACAAAATATCACTTACTAGCCCCACTGAGAAGTTATCTATAAAATGACATTATACTCTACAAGGTCTTTTATGGAACCTAATCCTATGGTCATGCCGCGGCTCACGACAATAGGGAAGGGCCCACAAAGATCACTTTGCTCTGTACTCTATAGGGGACCTATAAAACCTTTCCTCTGATACCAAATTTGTCACATCCCAAAAATTGAGCATGTGAAAAGATACTACTCATTTGATATAATTCTCAAACATACGTTATATGCATATATTCTGTAAGGTTTTACATTCAACCTTAATCATTCATTCCACACTACAGAATTATATTCATCTGATAAGCAAATATAGACATACATAGTCTGATATTTCTATCTCATCGCAAGCCTAGGAGACCTATAGAAAATACAGAGCTTTTCTAATATCCACATTAATAAGTACTGGTGTCCCACCAGACAGAAATAGAGAATAAACCCAAGGGGCTTCTAATCTTCAAACGGATACTCTTGTTCTTTATTTTCTGTATCTGAAAAAAAATAATCATAGGGAGTGTGAGTTTATTTAAAAACTCAGTAAGTAAATAACTGTACTATATAAAATATCAAAAGTACAAATACCACATTTACTCATATAATTAATTATCTTATACATCGAGTAGTATGGGACTCTAACCCTTTCAAACTCATGAATAAGATTTCATAGATATACACCGAGTAGTATGGGACTCTAACCCTTTCAAACTCGTGAATAAGATCTCATAGGTATACGCCGAGTAGTATGGGACTTTAACCCTTTCAACTCGTGTATATGTTTCATAGATATGCACTGAGTAGTATGGGACTTTAACCCTTTCAAACTCGTGTATAAGATTTCTTAGATATACACCGAGTAGTATGGGACTTTAACCCTTTCACACTCGTGTATTAGATCCCGTAGATCTTTGCTCATTAATAAAATAGTTAGAATTCATCACATAGTACAATTGTCATGAGATAAATAATTTCTTCATACTCTTATTTCTACTGATCATCATATACTCCCATATGAAAAATTAATTGCTTATTATCCAAATAATATTGTAAATGGGACTTATATTGTACTTTGACTAGTAATATCAAATTAGCTGAGCAAGGTTATTCACTCACCTTGATTTTTGTCCAAGTTTACCTTGTTCCACACTAGAATTTGTGTAGGAAAATTTCCTAGTAAAATATATTACAAGGAATCATAAGAAAGGAAACAAAATCACGAAAATACGTAAAATTTTCTGACTGCTACAGTAACGGGTTGCTACAGTACGGGTTGCTACAGTACGGGTTGCTACAGTAACGGTTTGCTGCAGTGTCGGTTCGCTACAGTGCCGGTTCGCTACAGTAACGTTGACTGCTACAGTACCGTTGACTGCCGACACTACAGTAACTGCTACAGTACCCGAAGAAAATTTTCCAGATTTTTTTCCCGAAATTTCTGGTCGCTACAGTAACTCGGTTTTGCAGAATTTCTAACAATTTCATCCTTTCCTTTCTTGTTTCAAAACCGGAATTTCAACTCTTTTAACCGATTATAACTCAAATATAACTTCTAAAACAACTGAGATTCATGAATTATCATTAAAATCTTCAAGAACAAAACCTCCTCTGATCTTCTACATAAACTGAAATTTAAGGAAAATAATCGGATTAAAGCTTACCTTTGATCCTTACAAAGCTTTTGAACCGAACAAATAGTCGAACTTCTGAAGATCAAGGAAAGGATTTGAGAAGAAAATGAAGAACTGAGAGAGAAATCTTTTCTGCTTCCTTCGGCTGAGTGAAAAAGTGAGGGTTACTATTGAAACTTTATATTAAATATTTCTAATGGGTTATTCAATAACCCATGGGTATCCATAACCCAACATCCAAACCCATCCAGTCAATTTACAATAAATGGATTAATTGACCATTCTGAAACCACTTTTCCATGAATTTCACCATTCTTAGAATATATCCCTCATTGTGCAAATATTTAGTCCAGTCATTTAACTCAATTTTCATAAATAATATTCAAAGAGAACAATTAAATATGAAAATTAAAAATGACCAAAATCAATAACTAAAGTAACGTTGTAGAATTCTAAAATACTCTTAAGCGAATTATATTCTGAAATTAACGGGTATTACAGTAGGGACCTAATTGAATAAGAATAAAAAGATTTGAGGTCTTTTATTAGTTTTAGCCAAAAGAAAAAAAATGAGATAGTGATGTGTGTGAGGTGTGCGGTGAGAAAGAAAAGAAAGAAAAGAAAAAAAAAAGAGGAAGGAGACATGTGGGTTGTTAATGAATAATTAATTAATATATATATGAATGTGTTGTGAGTCGGTGGGGTGGAAGAGAAGAAAGAGAAGAGAGGATAAGGGAAAGGAAGATGAAGAGACCAAGAAAAAAAAAATAAAAGAAGGAAAAATAAAAGAGAGAAAGTGATGTTTGATTTGAGGCGGGAATAGTGAAAGAAAATGAAGAACGAAAGAAAAGGAGACATTGCTTTTCTTTCAATTATATATATATGTGTGGGTGCGTTGTGGTATGGGATGGAGAGAGAAGAGTAGAGAAAAGAGAGAGAGAGAGAGAGGAAGAGGCGAAAATTTGAAGAAGAGAGAGGACTAAGAAACAGAGCAAATAGGAGCAAGGAAGTTTAAGAGGTTGAGAATCAGATCAGGTAGTTAGTTTTCCATAAAAGTATGATTATTTATGATTTATGATATCTGTGTTCATAATCAGTTTTTACAGAATTTTATTCTACATAGTGAACAAGAGAAATTTAATTGTTATTAGTGTGATGTTGTGCTTTTATGGCTGAAATGATCTCCTCATGTGTTTACATGTTTTTAAGAAAGTGACTAGCTACTGAGATATTTTATATCTCACTTTTAGAAAATTGATCATTTCAGGAAAAAGGGCAAAATGGAAGGCTTGATGATATTAATGATGATCTTGAAGTGTGGAAATATATTTTATGGTAGTTTATGATTCAAATATGTAAAGATAATAATAAATATTATGTAAATTATTTTTGTATGTATTCAAGCTCAGATATAATTAATGAGAATCTTGTAAATTTTCTGCAAGGTTACTATTTACATGAATAGTAAAATTCGTGAATAGTGAAATCTATTGAAAGAAAATTATTCAAAAAATTATCCAGTGAACCGATTTAGAGAAAAAAAATATTATTCTTAAAGGAAATATAAAAAAATCGGGATGTTACATATTAGATCCCGTAGATATTTACTCATTAATAAAATAGTGAGAATTTATCACATAGTACAATTGCCATGAAATAAAATAATTTATACATACTCTTATTCCTTTGAATTTCTGTAAAAAAATAATATACCAATCATCATATACTATCATATGAAAAATTAATTGCTTAATATCTAAATAATATTGTAAATGAGACTTATATTGTACTTTGACTAGTAATATCAAACTATAGTAAGGTTATTTACTTACCTTGATATTTGTCCAAATTTACCTTGTTCCACACTAGAATTTGTGTAGAAAAATTTCCTAGTAAAAGATATTACAAGAAAAATAAGAAAGAAAACAAAATCACGAAAATGTGTAATATTTTCTGATTGCTACAGTAACGTTTTGTTACAGTGACGGTTTGCTACAGTGCTAGTTTGCTACGTGTGACGTTGACTGATACAGTACCATTGACTGCCAACACTACAGTACTGCTACAGTAAACTAGAAAAATTTTTCCCAAAATTTCTAGTTGCTACAGTAAATTCGAGTTTTGTAGAAAATTTCCTAGAAAATTTTATCCTTTGATTCCTTGTTTCAAAACTAGAATCTCATCTCTCTTAACCGACCATAACTCAATCATAACTCAAAAATAACTTCTAAAACAACTAAGATCCATGAATTATCATCAAAATCTTCAAGAACAAAATCTCCTCTAATTTTCTATATAAACTTAGACTTAAGGAAAATAATGAGATTAAAGCTTACCTTTGATCCTTACAAGGCTTTTAAACAGAACAAATAATCAAAACTCTGAAGATCAAAGAAAAGATTTGAGAAGATGATGAAAAAATGAGAGCAAATGTCACTATTAATTATGAAGGAAGTAGGAAGTTTTTTATTTTATTAAGGGTTTCTAATGGGTTATTGAATAACCCATGGGTATCCATAACCTAACATCCAAACCCATTCAGTCAAATTAAAATTAATGGACTAATTGACCATTCTTAAACCACTTTTCCATGAATTTCACCATTCTAAGAATATATCCCACATGGTGCAAATATTCAGTCCAGTCATTTAACTCAATTTTCATAAATAATATTCAAAGAAAACAATTAAATATGAAAATTAAAAATGACCAAAATAAATAACTAAAGTAACGTTGTAAAATTCTAAAATACTCTCAAGCGAATTATATTTCGAAATTAACGGGTATTACAGTCTCGTCTTTTCTGTCGTCGTCCATCCTCCTTCGTCCTCTGCTCTCTCATCATATGTCCTTCTCTGTCTTATAATAAAAAAATTATATAAAAATATTTATTTATATATACTATAATAAAAATGTACTTTTTAATTAATTATATATATATATAATAATTAAAATTAATTTAATTAAAAAATAATATGTTTATTTGTATTATTTTGAGATTATAAAATATATATCATTTTATATCATTTTACATCTATCTTATAAGATTTTATCTAACTTTTAAGCTTTCAAATAATTTATCAGCTATTTTTGCTAAATATAACATTTATCTCTTATATTGTTGTAGTCTCGGATTAGAATTAAGAAAATGGAGTAAAAAAAAAAAATTAGGTATTGTTTTGATAAGTGTGTATGCCACCGTAGTTTTTTTTTCTTTTTATTTCAATACTGTGTAATTTAACATTTCAGATTATTTCTCTTATATGTTTTGTATTTATTGAAGAATTTAATAGCAAGTGTTTACGATAAATAGGACCTATTGTTAATTAAGATTTTGCATATTATGTATGTACTTTTTTTCTAAATCAACAATGACATTGTTGATGTAGTGTTTTTTCCAAAAGAAAAAAATATATTTAAATGTTTATAATAAGATTTGCTCATAAAAATATATTGACTATTAACAATTTAGTCCTTAAAACTTAAAAAAGTATTTTTACTCTCTCAAAATTTAAATTTTGCAGTATTTAATCTTAAAATAGTATAAATTCATTAAACATCATTATTAAATTAATTCTTTTAAGATAAATAAATATATAATTTAGTTTCACAAAAAAAATTAAATTATACTAAGTTCATAATTATTAAGGACTAACTCGTTTAATACTTGAATTTAAAAAATTAAATAATAAAAATATATCTTTTAATAATTAATTTGTATACTTACTCAAATATATATTTAAATATTTTTTCTTTACAAGTCAGTACCAGTTAATGATGACAAATGTTAAAAAACACCTATATTTTGTCCTATTTCTTTGCCTTCTTGTGCATATGCTAGATGCTACTTTGAACAATTTCTTGATCTTTTATGTCCTGTCCACTTGTACATATGCCTCTATTCTGTTTTTGTTCGGTTTTATTTAATTAGTTACATGGAATATATCAGTTTATGTCCTGTCTAGATGTGCTGTTTTGTTTTTGTTTGGTTTTATTTATTTAGTTATATGGAATACATCATTACAGCTTGCAGCGGACCCAACAGTTCATGAAAGTGCTCGTGAATTGAGAAGCAAAGGCTAATACCAGTGGAACTGAAGATGAGTCATGCATGAAATCCAAGAGCTATAAATTGAGCATTAAATAGAGACAAAAAAAATAAAGGAAAAAAGTAAATATAAATATTATTGAAGAGATGAAGACAATAAATTGAATCAGAATACCAGAACGACTGTTACTGCACTATCTAACAATAACCAGCATAATCACAATATATTTAATAAATTACTTTCTACAGGTCTCAGTACAATCTGGCTCAAGATCAAGAATACGTATGGATATATATATATATATATATATATATATCACACTAATAATACTGTAGCTGAAAACAATATTTTACTTTCATACCACCTAAGCTTAAAAAAATGAAAGAAACCATTTTCACCATCTTTTTATCATTGAAATGTTATAGCATTTTCAATTTACCATTGGCTATAGAAGTCTTAGCATGCTCCATATGACATGAAACTTTCTGGGCTCCAGTGAGACCAGAGCAAGAATTACCGGCCCCTAGAGTGACAGCGAAGTAAAGATAAACAGTGCAGAGGCAAGCTAGAAGAACGAGAGCTGTTAGGAGGAATCGATGCCTCTGGATGAGCGTTGACCAACTGAGTTCATCCTTCGGAAATTGCTTCCTGAACGATGGTAACTTACGAGGAGAAGAAGACAAAATGGACTCAAGAACCATGACTTCTCCACCAACCTTCCTCAGCCCACCTGAAACTGTACATCTTCAGTTTAAATCTTAAGGCTTGAGTTATGACTAACGATAATCAAAGCGGGGCGCAGAGTGGCACGTGATTTTCATACTCATGGAAAACACAAATGGAGTTTAAGTTTAGATAAGCAAACACTTTCCAAGTAAGGGTGTGTTTGGTTTGGCGGTTAGACTTCTTAAAAATTAGTTTCGATTCCCAATCATAAATAATTGTTTAGTTTGGTGTTCATCTTACTTCTTAAATAACATTTTCTTTCTCAATTCTCCATTTGTCAGAAGCAATTTTAACTTGCTTTTAACCAAATTAAGTTGACCCAAACCAAGTTTGTCCAACTCCAATCCAAACACACTAGGAGAAGTAATGCTCTTGAAATCATGGTCAGATAGATATGCAGAACTTATGGGGAAATTCAGATAGCTGTGAAGCATCTCTCAAAAAAATCTAGTTTCTTGCAGCCAATCATTCAATAATGAAAAATAAATAATAAATAAATAAATGCTATCTGCATATCAAGATGAAAAAAAACAGCTTATCTTACATTCATTTCATCAGAAAAAAAGTATTCAGGCTGTACAGATATAACAAATGGCAAAACCTGGAGGCTACAGAAATTTTCAGAATTTCAAGTAGATTTATATCCAATTCAGGCCCAACTAGCAAATATAAAAATGTGCTAATCCAATGCAGAGACTATCGTTAGAATAATTTATAGTTTTCTACAATCTACAAAAACAGCCATCAACTTAAAAATTGGAAAAGCACGACCAATTCTAGCTTCAAACTTCACAACAAATAAGATAACGAAAGCTACTGTCTCCTTACTATGCTAGACCTAGACATAGACCGTCTCTGCATAAAACAGCCAGTCAATTAATAGTCAGGCTATCTCTCTAAAAGGGACACGTAATATTTCCCTTAACTGTAGAAAGTGGCAAAGAAATAAAAGGTAACAAGTCAAAAGAGAAGAACCCTGCATTGAAATGATAACCGTCCTACAGATGACTAGAACAAGCATTCTCCACATATATTGATAATGAAATGAGACCAGAAAAGGGACCTTTCTTACTTTGGATCTTACATGAGAAATTAGATTTCAAGCCAAGGTTCCTTAACAGCCATTGCTAATTGAAAAGAAAGCAAAATTTTCCTTAAAATTTGTTCATAATGTAGGGATCCATATGAAAACATACTGCCACATGGAAGTAGCATATGAATTATCATGAGTTATCCTATTTCATTTCTACTATTGTAAGCAACCGTATGTATAAAGATCAAGAGGCCGCTAGCGTAGAACCTACTTGATTGTCAATTTAGAGAATAGCATATAAATGCACAGGTTCTTGTTTCCCCTCATCTCGTTAAATAAATTCTAGTATATTTACTAGCAAAGAAAATAATGGCATCAGGCAGCATCAAAGCCTTAGATCTAATTATCTAATAGCAAGATCAGCCATATTCCCTGACCGTTTCCTCAAGGTTTCTTTATCAGATTGGGATGACCATGAACATGATTATGATAACATGTGGGAAACCAAATGATGTTGAAAAATAAAAAATCAGATATACAATGACAAAACTTGAAACACAATGACCTTCCTGGCGACATTCCGTGAAATTA
Source organism: Biancaea sappan (assembly GCA_037074585.1). NCBI lineage: Eukaryota > Viridiplantae > Streptophyta > Magnoliopsida > Fabales > Fabaceae > Biancaea > Biancaea sappan. Next base: position 65,956,908 of record CM073495.1, read on the forward strand.
TTAATATATCAACAACCTCATTGATCCAGCGAAAGAAATGTCTAGCCCCACTAAAAATTAAAAATTGCCCATCATACACCTGATGTTAGCACTTGGTGGAAACATTATCCAAGAGTGAATCAGGCACACCGAGAGCCCTTCATGTAAACTAGTTTCGAAGCTATATGTAAAATGTCTGAAGGGAAAGCAAGATTTGACATTAGTCCAAGTTGTGATTCTTTTCTTCACGATTTGGGTACAATTACTTGAAAACCAGACAAAGAAAATGCATTTCTTTGATTACACAACGTATAACATACAAAACATATCTTACCCACATTAGAAGACTGGATAAGCAAACAAGCCTACCAAATCCACAAATCAAAGCTCATAACCTTCTGGGCCAAATGAAGAACCCAGAGAAATAAAGAAAGAATGGCAAGATCCAAACACAGGAATAAGAGTAAAAAATAGATATAAGAGTGAAAAGATCAGATCTGAGAACAGAGAAGCATAGAGAAGAACTTACAGATGAAGGAAAAATCAGAGAAATGGGGGCCGCCAGAAGGGTGGATTAGGTGCGTTGCAGATTGAAGAACACTCGCCCTGAGGCGTAATGGGACTGTATATATGTCGCGGATGGAATAAAGCTGCGAGATTGAACGCGGTCACCACAAACACAAATAGAAAAAGATGGAAAATGGAATATTGCGAAGATAATACGTTTTTTAATCAATATTTATTAGAAAAAATTTGGATAATGAGAAAAAATTTATATCCAATTTTTTTAAATCAAATTCTTTAAACAGAGCATAATAATTATATAATTTTTAAAAAATTATTATATTTTTTATGACTTAACATTGCATGTTTAATTCTTTTAAAGAATTTTTTGTACAAACTATTTTTAATAAAAAATTGGATGGTAAAAATTTAATTTTAGGTTTTTTTTTTTGTATATTTTTGCAGTTAGATTCTTTAGTTAGAATATAATAAATGTATAATTTTTCAATCAAAACATAATAAATATATATTATTTAAAAATAATTATATATGTTTTATAGCCTAAATATTATATGATTGATTATTAAAGAAAAATTTACCTATAATTTATTTTTAGTGAAAAGATTGATAATAAAAATACAAATCTGTGTATAAATTATTCCATAGTTAATAGCAATCAAATTATATTTTAACTTTAAGACTCTGTTTGGAGTGGTCGCCAGCCGAACGTCCCCTGGCAGTTTCTAAGAGGCGTTTATGTGTGTATGCGTTAATTCTTTTTTTTTTTTTTATCATTGAAATAAGAATTAATACTAAAGTCTTTACTTTAAAAGTTTATATATTTATTATGAAATTTTATAATATGTGGATTTTTTCCAATTAGCAAATTGCTTTTTTTAAAAAAATTATGCATACTATATTTTTGTTCAAAAAACTAATAATAAATACATCAAAGAATTATTCAAATCTTTGTTTTATTTTTTTGTCTTTTTATATATTTTTATTTCTTTATTTTTAGTTTACACATTCCATTTTCCTTCTAAATTAAGTCGTCCTGAAGAAAAAGAGAAGACTTGGTATGTAGTCAAATCTTACTAATTCTACGAGACCAAGTAGATGGTCAAAGATTTCAAATAATTTGTAATTTTCTGATTTTTTTATTTAATGAAATACTTGTCATATATATATATATATATATATATATATATATATAGAGAGAGAGAGAGAGAGAGAGAGAGAGAGAGAGAGAGAGAGAGAAAGAGAGAGAGAGTCAGAATGAGAGAGATATGAATATGACTATGACTGATGGAAAATCGCATCACTTTTCTAGTTGCAACTATTATAATCATTTTTCCATCAATTTTCATTTTAGTAGGATAATGAATATGACTAACTTACTAAAAATTTACAATAAATACAAATTCACCTTTTATTTCTTTTTGCTAATAAATTCTTAAATCTTTAAATTTTGAAAAAAATTTAAATTACGCAACTTTTTTTTTTGACTTAAGCTCATTTACATAAAGTTGATTTATATGAAATCATAACTAAAAAAAAATGTATCAAACAACCAATAATATAAATCAAATCACTGAGATTGTCTTTTGGTAAATTTAAGTAAACTGTTTCAGACATTTAATATTAAGTTTCTCAATAAAAATTAATATACAATTAGACGAATCAAAAACTTTCAATTGTATTTTTCAAGTGTTTGCTTATCTTCCTATCTTTCTTTCAAAAATGGAAACTTAGGGAAGTGCTTTTTAAACATATGTATAAAAAGAGAATATTTCATTTAGCCTCTTCATGCCCACTATAACTAGTTATTTCGGTTTTCTACTAGCAGCTTTAACTATAACCTCATCTCTATTTATCGGTTATCGGTCTGAGCAAGATACGACTTATTTGATTTAAAATTATGAAATTAATTGAATGAACAATTCATAAAAATAAATATTTCTGGGATATTCAATATATTTTATAGTTCCTTACCGGAATACCCAATATGTTATTGAGCTGTAATATAGTACCGTAATGCTTACTAAATTACCAAAACAAAATCTCCATACCAGATCCAAATGGATAATTTTTGCAAATAATCATAGAATTCCATGATTTTGCTACCCATCCTCCTCCTTTTCAAATATCCAAATAACAAAGAAAAAAAGTAAAAAAGGCAATACGTAGGAAACCATAAATAAAAAAGCAACATGGGAACAGCCATAGCGCAATCTGCAGTGATGCAGAAGTCAATATTGTTTATGGTTGAAATGACAGTACAAGTAATCAACTTACAATTAGACCTATACTACTTCATTATAGACCAGACTCTAAAATCAATAGTAATTGTTCATTGTTTAAGTGAAACAAATTATAAATATGCCAATTCCAATCCAGATTCTGCCCAGGTAAATTCTTCAACCCCCCCCCCCCCTTCCCAAAAAGAGAAAAAAGAAAAAAAGAAAAGCCAAAACAAAACTATGTTTCAATGTAGGTTAGTGATTCAATCTTCAAAATCTTCTGCAGCATTCTCCAGCAAATAGTTGGCTGCCATTTGTTCATCCCGGTCACATGCCAGAAATGCCTCTATAACTATGGCTCTATCAAATCCCATGGCCTCAAGCTACAAATCATAAGCAAAAATACTTAAGCACATATGAAGACTAAAGCGGTGTTTAGATAAGTAAGTGGAAATGAACAGAGAACGCATCAGACTTAAATAACTGCAAAAACATACCCTTCCTATTGCTTCCTCCTCAGCTGGCGTCACATCCACGTTATGATGCTCGGGCTGGTCAAATATGTCACTGATATAAAGGAGGAGGTTAAATTTCTCAAATCCAATAATTCATAAGCAAACAAAATCAAGTGAGGAGAATGAAATCTTAGTTCTATATTTAACCTGCAAGAGCCAGGACTGGATATCCAGCCAGCGAACAAGTTGAAACATTACTTTCATATAAGTATATGATGGTTGTAACTTGTAAAAAATAATCATAACGTATACCATATGTGGCAAGAGATAGACTCACCCTTCGGAACCCTCAACTGGTTCATTAATTAACTGGAGAAACTCAGCATGATGCTCTTGAATCATTCTTAAAAGATTGGGATTCTGCTTTCCAAGCTCCTGAAGCACAGGCTGCAATAGAAAGTGTCTTGATCTTTAGAAATTGACAAAGGCCAAGAGTCAAATAAATAATGGAGAAAACAAATACCTGTAGAATATGTGGATTGTCTTGCACCATTGCACGCAGCGCTTGAAACTAAAAGGAAGACAAGGTACTAAATACTTAATAACTATCAAAATAAAGCAAGAACTTCGATAAGAATAATAAATGATGCAAGACAATCTGAACAAAAGGCCCATGTATCAAGTTTCATATTTACAAGTTCAATGCACTTAGTTAACTTTCTCACAAGGCACATGCAGAACAAAATGCCTTCTAACATCAAGAACACTACTTTTGACAAACAGCAAGCCCACCTGTGGATTGTTTCTAAGGAAGTCGAGAGATCCAAGTCCAGCACCAGCACCAGAATTTGCCTCCTGAAAGGGTTTCAGCTCAAGATTAAGCATAGACATTAGCAGCACAAGATGCAAATAACCAAGCATAATGACTTTTGATTATCTATTATAGATCATAAGTTTCACCCGTGGAAACATATTTAAAGGAGATGAGTTAGGTGCTCCAGAAGCAGCTCCAGCAGTGGCCCCAGTTGTTTCAGTTGTCTGACCAACTGGAAAATGAGTAACTGGTTCAGCAACTTCTGCTGTTTCAGGAATCCCCTGCAGAGCAGAGTTGTTTAAATCCATAAGACTCAACAGAAAATATAAGAATTTTAAAGACACAGAACAGACTAGACATACAGAATACAAGTAATCTACAGCACGCTCTGGGTTATTAAAAGCAGCCCGAAGAGCACGTCTAACTGTCTCTCTGTCCCAGTTGCCACCCCCCATGTCCATAATTTGTTGAATAGTCTGCTCAAGGTTAGTACCAGCAACTAAATTTGAAGCAGCCTCACCATAAGTATCCATAGGCACACTGCAAAAATGACAGAGAAGTACTTTCCAGCATACATAATTACAGGAAAAGGGACAATGGCACACAACACAAATCCACAAGGTCATAAGAAAGCCTTCCTTTATGAACCAGAACAGTATTGCATCAACAAATTATGAGTTCAAAATAATAAACAGCAGACAAACAGATAAAACATTATATATCTTTCAAGCATGTCAAGACTAGAGAGCTTGAGTCTTGACTACACCCATCCCTCGGATTGCTTAAATCAAGGAATATGTGATATGCGTACTATCCAACTGTAAGATACTTTTTTGATATATTAATGTACAACCAATCAAGTTTTTTAATAGACTTACCCTTATGCAGCAGTAACATAAGAACTAGGTATCTAGAAAGGGACCTGAATAAATTTTCATTTACAAAAAAAGCTGATGTTTTATCATAAAGACTAATTTGTAAACCCAAATAAATCCAACTGATCTTATGCATGAGTGCATCTCCAAATTGCAGAATCTACACTTAAGCAGACAACAAAAAATTCCATCCTACACAACACAACAGCTGAAGTGGAGCAAAGTGTACAACTGCAGTCACCACAGATAACAACTAAAATACTACATTAGCAATGTAACTACTTCAGTAGTAGAAGCATCCATTCTTTAATGTTTAGCTACCTAATATTAAATAAGTTCAATTGAATCCTCAAGTCAAAGCAGGTTCTTTAAAAAATGGAAGTGACACTAATATCAAGACTCCAGCTAAGTCAACAACATTTCAGATTGTTTGAAGACAGGCATGCAAGAGAAGAAAATAATACCGAATGCCCTGCCTTTTTTGTTTTTTGGCTCTTTGCATTTAAATGGAGATATTTCAGAACACATGTTTTCAAGATAGGGAAATTTATCTCTTTGTATATCAAATAAAAAGGGAAAAAAATATTAATCCTTTTGCTGCTGACAGAAAAGCTTTAAATAAAATTCTTAAATTTAGAACCAGTCAATATTTTTTAAATGTCCCTATACATTTCATGTAGCAAAAGTTTTTCATTTCAATAGACAAATGCAAAGAAAAGAAGCTATACTTTGTTGTTGTGACATCTGTGGCAGTTCTGTTGTTTGCAGCCCTGCAACAAAATTTTTTTTTAAAAAAAAAAAAAAAGACAAAAAATTCAGCGGACAGAAAAATTAAATAAATAAATAAATTTAAAATAAAAAAGGAATTAAAAAAATGTCCAAATAAACTCACTGAGTTTGTACTGGTGATTCAGTCACAGGAGTGGAATTTGAAGTTGACACAGCTGTAGTTGGATTGTTAGCAGGCTGTCACATATGCACAATCACTTGAGAAACAGTGAGAGACAAGGGAGAAACTTAATAAATGCCTGAAAGACTGTAAATGAGCAAGCCGCATACCTGAGTGGATGAAGTCCCAGCTGACCCCAAGGTTTTACTCTGCAAATAGAGAAGTAAAATGCCAAATTGGTAAATGAGGTAAAAACAAATATCACTTACCAGAAAAACAAAAAATGCCAAAGCATAATATAAGGGAATTATTGAGAGAACAAATATTAACAAATTGAGTTTATCAAATTTAAATAGATGACATATTAGAAAATATATGACCAGATTTAATGCTTTTTCATTTTGACAAGAAAAACTAGTGGAAACATGGAGAATGAGTCTAAGCAAAAGGTTCAGTAGTTCATTATTCGTCATAATTATTTTATTCAATGATAAACCCCAAAGCACTAGATATCCATATTGAAAAGTTCAAAATATTCAGAGTCAAATTTTCTCTTTTTTATTAACAAAGAAATAGTCATAGTCAAATAGACAATGACTAGGCCACTACATAGATGACCTCCTAACACTAACTGTTAACTAATTCCCTTCCAATTCAAGCAATAAATAGCCAACAGCTGACTAGCTAAGAAAGAAGGTGTACTGGTTATAAACATCAGATTTCCATCATTATAAAATAAATAAATAAATAAACAAAAGTAAGTACCACCATATCTAAAATTTTAACATATAGAATTATTAATGAGACATATGAGAAAGCTCTTTTGGGTTGAAAAGTCTAGGTCATTTTCTGCTACTTTTTCTTTTGTTTGAGGAGGACCTATTATCCTCTGTTTATGTAACATTTTGCATTATTCTCTCTTCTCATCAATGAATTATTTTTTTCATCAGAAAAAAAAAATGCATTTACTGACCATTAGAAAGTCAATGCAAAATCTACTAATTAATGAGTTGGCAATATTTGAAAAATAAAATTGATTATTCCTACCATGGCCCCAGAAAGAGTGTTCCTTTGATTCTGTTTAGCCATTTTAAAATTTTGCATGAAAGGACTAGGCCACCATAATACCAAAATCTGGTTGGTTCATCATAAACTCTTTTCGCAAAACAAAATTGGTATCACAAATTGAATAAACTGAAATTTTTGAAACTAAATGCAAAGTACAAAAAGCATATAAGGTTACAATATTGTTCAACAAAAAATTCATGAATAAGGAAAAATACCTTGCTAAGCATGACAACAAGAAATCCATCTTCAGATACCTTGTTTTCTGCTAGTGTAGTCTCATCTTTCAACACCTTGCCATTGTGAATCAGCAATTGCTGTCCACAAGGATAATTATCCTTTCCTTGTACATCTTCAATGTTCTTCTTAACAGCCATAATCTGAGGTGAAGGTAGTGCAATTTCAGATAATATATAACAACTTTCAAAATTATCCTTTATACAAATAGCCAGTTACAACATAACGACAAGTATTTGTTTCAAACTATATTTTAAACAAATTCTAAATAGTAACAATTAATACTCTGATGATGAATTCACATGAGACTACTACAGTGAATTAGTGAATTAGTGAAATAGGTAACGGAACATGGAATTAACAAAAAACTCTTGCTCTGCAAAGCTAACAGAAAAGAATTCAGCGTAAACAATGTTGCAGCAAGACCGTCACAGAATCACATACCACAAACAGTATTCTAAATTAACCATGTATAAAACAGGAAATGAATGCATATAATGAAAATCGAATTAAGATGCAGACAAACTAGAATATTCAAGTACCAAAAATAAAGATAAGAATGCTGCTTTGAAATACTCAAGCTCAACAATTTCACTTCCCAAAATGTGAAAATAAATCAATTGAATCAACAAATCGAAGAAACTATAGATGGAAACTCAGCACCCTGTTTGATTACTAAAAAAAAAGAAGATTTTCACATAACAAGAAAAGAAACAATTAGCAAAGCTGAGCCCCAAAAGGAACCGAAAAAGCGGTGAGTAGGCAATGAGATTACGGACAGTGTCGGAGGGCTGAACCCTGATTTCAAAATGGCTTCCTTTCAAAGTCTTCACCGTGAGCTTCATGTCGCCGAGTTGTGAGAATGACGTCGGCAGCAACAGCTGTAAATTGAACTACACCGGTTCAGAGGGAAACCCTAGAGAGAGACAAACAGTTTCGTCTGTTGCAGAGAATGAAGAAATGCAAAGCATGATGCTGTTTTCTTTTCTTTTTTTTTTTCTTTTTTCCCTACATTTATTTAAAGTAAAAATTTTGGATTTGGTCTCAAATTTCACCAAATATTTAATTGAGTCTTATATTATGCAATTATATAGAGTTCTTTATATTTTAGTTGCCAATGATATCAAGTTCTTCAATTAATATAAAACATGTATAAAAAGTTACTTAAAATTAAACATGTAACAATTTATATGGTTAATTTTTTCAAAGACTATATATTTATTTTATTTTAATTAAAGAATTATTGTCACATTTTAATTAAAAAGTTTAATAACAAAATATATAAAAATAAACTGTACTTAAAGTTTTTTTCATATAAAATATAAAATTTACATTAAAGCCCAATGTTAGTTGTTGTTAACGTTCTATCAAATATATCAATGTATAATATGACATATCACTCAATGAAATTCAGTTAGCATTCCAACTCACCATAATAATATAATTTCAGCAAAAAAAAAAAACAACAACTGCATGCCATATTTTTATCAAACATATTAATTGAAGAAAATTAGCTCTGCAAATCACGACAATGGAAAACTGTTTGAAGAAAATTAGACATTCAACATATGTATATATGAGTGTGTGTATATATATTACATCAATATATTTTTTTTTGGGGTGAAAACATCAATAAATATTCAATAGCGTATTAATAACAACTAACGGTGAGAGCTTTCATATAAATTTTACAGAATATAGAATTGTCCAAAAATAAATTATAGGGATTGGATTAAAAAAATAGTAAAAGTATAAGGATCAAATATGCTGTTAGCTTTATTCAAAAGAATATTTTTTATGTGATATTGTATATTTATTATGAAGTTTTCTAATTACAATATTGATGATTATATAATTTTTAGAAATAATTATACATTTTATAACTCATAATTTGAAATAATTTTTTTAAATGTTCTAATTTTGATGAAAATAATCTAATAATAAAAATTTAACTTTCTATGTATACAAGTCTAGTCTCATTTTAAAAATCATCCCCACTTCCTTTATTTCTTATTTAAAAATTTAAACCAATTTAATTTGCTTTGTTATCTTGAAAATTGAAGCCTAGCGCTAAATCTTGCTTTTTTTTTTATTTATTTCATATTTTCATTATTATTTAGCCATTATATAATTATCCAACTCACTCTTACTATTTATATCATTCTCAAATAACCTATTGTTATAGGATTGTTCTTTTAGTCATTTGGTACCACAAACATAATAATGAAAATATTAAAACATGAATGATTTCATCCTAAAATTCATATTTTACTGATATATTGATTGTTTATAATATTACGAGATCATTAGCGGAACAAATATGATATTTGATGCTGTCTTCATCTTACTATAAATAATTTTATAAAAATATTTAAGATGTAAAATTTTCAAAAATGATTTTAATAATACAATTATCTATTACTTTAATATTTAAGTAATTATTTTTGACAAATAGAGATAAACTTTCACTAAGGAGAAAATTTAAGTATAATTTTTTTTTTATTTTTATCAAGTTTTATAATCAAAATATTATAAATGTATAATTTTTTTAATCAAAATATAATAAATGTATAGTATTCAAAACATAAGCTTGTGTTTTTTACAACTAAATGTTGCATAATTATTTTTTAAAAAATATAGTCTTTATAATTCTATAAATTTTAATTTAGTCTCTATTATTAAACTTTTGATGACATTTTATTAAATTTTGCTTATGTAACTAGTCATATACATATTGATATGCCAACAATAAGAAGAAAAAGTAGATAATCAAGTAACATTAACTCACATAGATATGACATATTATGTAACTTATGGTACGTAACTACAGTATATTAGCTTAAATTATGTATGTTTTGAATGACAAAATGATATATAATTTGTCATGTTACTAAATAAAATTTAACAAAATTTTTGTAGTAGGGGCTAAGTTAAAATTTATAAAATTATAAAGACTCAATTACAAAATTTTAAATTATAGAGACTAAATTAAAAATTGAGTAAAAGTACATATTTATCTCTCACTAAAAAATAGAGAATTATGAAAATGTTTAATAGAATAAATAATTGATTACTTTTTTTTAAATAAGTTCCAACTCTAAGATATTAATACGATTATATTTAATTTATTATATTTTATTTTATCTCAGTCAGCAAATACTTGTAACTATTTTTATAAGAATTAAATTAGACTAATTAGTTTAATTAATTGAATTGAAAGTCAATTAAAAAATTAATTCATAATAATTTTTAAAATTGATAAATAATTAAATCGATGAAAAAATTATCACAAATAAAAACCAGTTCACATGTTTTCATAACCTTGTTTATCACATATTTGGCAAATTTCTCTGCGGTGACGAAAGAACATGCACATGCAAGTCACGTGCCAGATAGTCCTGCTTGCGCATCGCAATTCGCAAACCCATACGTATTTCAATTTTGTTTTCGTCTCATTCTGCCCCTCTGAATCAGATCTCTCATCCCTTTCTTGCGGCCATCCCATAACTTCGTAACAGAAAAAGTTTTTCTCTAAAGAAAATAATAAAATTTGGTTTTAATGACAAATTTTTTTGCCCTTTGATTTTAATGCGTCTTCGGTTTGTCACGAGAAATCTGGGGATGAGACGAGAACCATAACATCAACAGTCAACTCACACATCGTCATCGTCATCGTCATCGTCATCGTCATCACTCACTTGCCGTTCACCGATGCCTTTCCTTTCTTTTCTTTCTTCCTTGTCCCAGTGAAAGTTTTGCTACTTTTTTGCTGGTTTCTTTTTCTTTTTCTTTTCTTCACTGCACTCTGGATTTCGCGGCGTGTACCCGTGTCGAGATTCCTAGTTGAAGTGCGATTGTTGCCTTAGTACCGATTTATTTTTTAGCATCTCCCGGAATTGAAGGAGATGAAGAAGAAGAAGCATCCCGTTGGGGAGGTGGAGAAGAAGAAGTACCCCATTGGAGCCGATAATTATGATCTCTACGAGGAGATTGGCCGGGGCGTGAGTGCCTCAGTGCACCGTGCTATTTGTGTACCCTTCAATGAGATTGTTGCCGTCAAAATTATTGATTTTGAACGTGATCATTCTAATCTGGTAATCCCTTTTAGCTCCGTCTGATATCTCATGTTAATCCAACGTGTACTTATTAGGTCGGTTTAATTTGTCATGGGGCGTTCTTCATTCGTTTATTTTACTGGTAATTTTTTTTTTTCATTTTTAAATCAATGACTGAATGAATAAGAAAGTAGGTGGAGAAACAATTAGTTTCACTGCACTAATTTGTTCATTTAAAAAAAAAATGACCGAGTGAATAAGAAAGTTGGTGGAAAAACGATTAGTTTTCTACAGCTAAAAGTTTAGAAAAGGAAGACAATATCTGGTCATACAACAACTGAGGCTAGTAAAAGAATTCTTAGTAGGTCCCATGCTAGCTGGTCATTGCCTGGAGAAAATTTTACAGACATACATACCATGTCCAACGTGCACTCAAGCTTTTGAAAATGCAAAAAGAATAAACAAGAAATATGGAGAATGGCGATCATGGTTTTCAACCTTTCTCAATACAGAGTCAACGCTTAGCTTTCAGTATGGAATGATGAAAGCATTTAGTCTACTTATATCATAACCAAAAATAAAATGGCTGAGAACCTTACAAGAATGACACTATTATTTGGGCCGAGTTGCATCTCTCCCGCACTTTGATTGGAAGTTCAAAGGTTGCCCTTTCAATTATTTATTTATTTGACTCTACTCTAGGACTTGGATATTAGACTTCTTTTGTCTCTGGCACTCGTGCATGTTTTTTAAATTTGATACATTATTTATTTGAGTACTGTCCTAATCAACTTGCAAATTTCTCCGCAGAATAACATTTTTCGTGAAGCACAGACAATGAACTTGATTGACCACCCTAATGTCCTTAAATCGCATTGCTCCTTTGTTAGTGGCCATAATCTGTGGGTTGTCATGCCATTTATGGCTGGTGGTTCCTGTCTTCACATCTTGAAAGCTGCATACCCCGATGGTTTTGAGGAGGTTGTGATAGCCACAATATTGCGAGAGGTATTAAAGGGTTTAGACTATCTTCATGAACATGGGCATATACATCGAGATGTCAAAGTAAGTATTGATACATATTGCAGTGTGTGAGTGTAATCTCATACTTCAACAAAATTTGCAGATAATTCTAGTTTCACATTCCTTCCCTTCATCTTCTATAATTTCCTACAGTCTGGGAACATTCTAATTGATGGACGAGGTGAAATCAAGCTTGGAGATTTTGGTGTATCAGCTTTTCTTTTTGATTCTGGTGGCAGGCAACGCACAAGGAATACATTTGTGGGGACACCCTGCTGGTATGGTTAAATATTTGCCTTTTTTTTTTCTCTCCTTATAATGAACATCTATCTTATGAGTATGTTGTATTCTGTTCCTCTTTAAAGTGTTGATATGCAATTTAACATTTTTGAGGAACTTGATACACTTTTAGATGTATTTAGTCAACGAAAAACAGAATTGTCAATTTGCCAGCAAACATCTTCAATTGTAGAAATAGCATACTAAAAATAATCAATGAACTGTGAAATTACAATACCGTAAAACTTAGTCGTTATTTCTTTTTACATATTATGGAATAATTTATGATAAAAATTGTTTATTATTTTTGTTATAGGATGGCACCTGAGGTCATGGAGCAACTGCATGGTTATGACTTCAAGTGGGTTTATTTTGATTTGCCAATATCTTTTTCTTGTTTCTTGATAGCAGCCTGATCTTAATATTCATTTGAATATGGGTTTTTCTTTCTTGCAGAGCTGATATCTGGTCATTTGGTATAACTGCATTGGAGCTTGCTCATGGTCATGCTCCTTTCTCAAAGTTTCCACCGATGAAGGTGTGCTTCTTAATCAAGGCAATATGTTATCTCGTTGAACCATAATCAGTTTTACCAGGAGTTTGTTTTAATGTAATCTTCTACATAAACAGGTACTGCTTATGACATTGCAAAATGAGCCACCTGGCCTTGATTACGAAAGGGATAACAAGTTCTCTAATGTCAGCTCTCAATGAATATATGTTAACCCTACTTATTTGTATTTTTTCAACAAGGAATGATCCTTGAATATTTCTTTTTAAAATTTTCATGATCTTTCTTCTTTGTTCTTAGTCATTTAAACAGATGATTGCTAGTTGTTTAGTAAAAGATCCTTCAAAGCGACCACCTGCAAAGAAGTTGCTAAAGCATTCCTTCTTTAGGAAGGCTCGATCAAATGATTATATTGCACGGACAATTTTGGAAAGGCTGCCTTCCTTAGGTGATTGCATGAAGGCCCTAAAGGTTCCAAATCATCAAACTAAAATCCTTTCTTTCCCATGTTATGATAGAAAATATATTTATAGGGTGATTTTCCTATTGCAGAAAAAAGAAGAAGACATGCTTGCTCAAAAGAAAATGCCTGATGGCCAAATGGAGGAATTATCTCAGGTGGAAATAGCTTACACCTAATTGTGGAGTCACAATAGCTTACACCTAATTGTGGAGTCACAATTATCAGTCGCACCCAAAAGTTATATATATATATATATATATATATATATGTATGTATAAACAAGATACTAGTTCCTTATATATAAGTCAAGGTTAGACAGAAGCAGGGTTAGATAATGTCTGTACTCTATTACTAGATTTTCCTAAATTTTGCTATATTGTCAAGATGAAGCTATAAGTGCCTTAGACAGCTAACATTTTTTCCTTGTTCTTTTTGCCACCGATTCAATAACAAGTTTTTAATATATTTGTTTTAATCCTCTGTAGAACGAATACAAACGAGGAATTAGTGGCTGGAACTTTGATCTTGATGAGATGAAGGCTGAGGCTTCCTTGGTGTGCAAGATGCTGATTCTTTTGTCCCTCACAATGAACGTGTGACTCCTGAAGTTATAGATTTCCTCATTGTACTTATATTTTCTTTTTTTCTTGCAGATAGAGGATTTTGACTACTCTACAGATGTCATCAGCCAAGTAGGAAGTTCAAATTCCTTTTCTACACTTGATGCACAAGATAAGCAATCAGCAAGTCAAATTCAAAACCCCTCTCAAATTGTAGATATGGTATTATAAATTCATTCTGTATATATGAAGAGTATATGTGCAAAATGATTATAGAATTCTTTTTTATATTTTATCTATCATAACAAAAACAGTTTTTTTTTTTTGGGAGTAGTTTCTGATTGCCTGTTGGTCACTGCTTCACAGGAAGTTAAGGATGAGATGCGAAATCAATTAGCTTCTATTCCTATAGTTGTTTCCACACTAAACGATGCCAAGTATGTTTTCTAGCATGACTTTGGTCTCACATCTAGTAAATTCTATTTTTCATGTTACTCATAATGCGAGAGCTTTTGAGAACATAAAATTGTAAGCTGATGCTTGTATCTGAATGGTTTGGTCTCTTTCCTCTAGATTTAAAAGGACATAGTATATTGTTCTGGTCAGCAAAAAGATTAATCAAATTCTTGTCATTAGCTGGAAATTGCTCGGTAAAAAATGATTTATCAGACCCTTTTTCAGACAAATCAGGCTTGTTACATCACCACCCCTGTGCCAAGCTATGCATTAACTTGTTGTAACAGTTACTATTCTTGTCTACTTTGGAAATTTGGAAAGACAACCCCCTCCCGCATTGGCTTTGAGATGTTAGCTGTATGTTTTACATTTAGAGCTGATTAAATGTTCATGCGATCTGGGTAAAATAATTACATGTGGACGATTCCAAAGGGATTCAAAATAAATGCATATATTATACGCTCATGTTGGATTTTCTCTATGAATCAAGTAGAACTTCACTTTCCGTTGAAGTATATTATTCCTGATTGTCATCATCCATTGTTTCATTTACGTTGCAAAAATTTTACAACTTTATAAAATACAATGTCTTAAGAACCATGTAATTGTATATTTAATATATTTTTATTTGCAAATTTCTTAACAGTGATACCCTTATTTCATCTTACTGAACCTGTTGATTATCT
Organism: Biancaea sappan; assembly: GCA_037074585.1. Lineage (NCBI taxonomy): Eukaryota > Viridiplantae > Streptophyta > Magnoliopsida > Fabales > Fabaceae > Biancaea > Biancaea sappan. Next base: position 65,971,999 of record CM073495.1, read on the forward strand.
TGATCTTATCTATGGTCCTCATGCACTAATGTTAATTAATAAATGACAGTGAGAAGCCAGAAAATCAGCCCCAGAACATTTCAAACTGCAGTGCAACTACAATTTCATTGACTGGAGATATGATTCTTGAACTCACTTGTAATGCTTCAAATTTGTCAGGTACGCATTGTTCATGTGTCCTGTTTGTCAAGTTCAAGGGAGCATCATAAGCATTTTGTTTTTAATGATTATTATTAACACATAACTCACTGAGCTCTTATGCGCGCAAGGTTGACTTCTGCCTTTTGGATTTAATCAATGTGTTCTTGGCTTCTTGCAGTACCTAGTGTTGATGACAATGATGATAAAACAAAGGAACCAGTTGTTCAGCAGAAAGGACGATTTAAGGTTACATCTGAGAAAGTTGACATAGAAAAGGTAACTGATACCTCTAATGCTGATCACCTCTCTTCCTTGAAAGACTAAGTGAAGCTTCTTTCAGGTGGGCATATCAACTCCTGTACTGCAAATTAGTCACAGCATGAAGGTTGGTAATTGTGAGTTTTACGTAGCTGTGAAATTCTAGAAAGTTCTTATCTAAATCAGCCTTTTCGTGCCTCAGATTGCTATGTTGTGTAATGTGTGTTTGAAAGTTCTGCTGAATGTATATCAGAAAATAATTAGCCCACATCAAAATCAAGATTTCTAACTTTTACTTTTATAGAGGATGCATCACTTTCTCTCACAAGGATCATGCAGATGACAATGTTTTTTTCTAATATAATTTTTGCATTTGGCTTAGGTATTCATGGTGTTTGACTTGCTTCTCTTGTTGTCAGATGAAAGAATTGATAGTTGTTGAATTTGTTCATATTATACTTTTTCTTATAAGCATAAATATTTTATTAGTTAATTATATGAAATTAGATAAGAATCGTATACGAATATTAAGCAGATATAGCACCTAATTTACTGAACATCTTCTTTAAACGAGAAAGGTTACCTAGGGTATCCCACAGAATGCATCTCCCTTTACTTTGTCTCCAGCATCTAATACTATGTAATCAAATCTTCCTGGTTCTCATTTTCCTCGTTGAAGTCTGAGCTGCTGGCAAATCTTCCTCAAAGGATATATTCAGCCATAGGTGTTGACTCCTTCATCTAATGTCCATAAATCACTTTGCTTTTTATCACACTTTTATAGGCGTCTTTTAATTTTAATGAAGAATATTACTGCCAGTATCTCCACGGGTTTAAACATCATTCCTCTTTCTGTTTGAATATCTTTGATTTAGACTTTCTTCATTGTTAAGTTTAAAGGTGTATTTTCAAATTCTTATCTCTGTCAAATGTGCAGCTGATGGAGCCTTCACACCCGCACAGATAGCGGCAATTGAGAAATCCTTGGTACTTATAGGGTTCGGAATTCAATATCTATCATTCTATCTAGGAACCTTGTACACTTGGCTGTCTATCTGAGAACCTTTTAACAATGGATACTACTGTCACTAACTGATTTTTTAACCGTTTTGGAGTTAGAGAACTTCCATATGAAAAAAAAAAAAAAAAAAAAACTTCAAAATCTTCAAAATGAATTATTGCTGTTAGCTTAATTACAACTATAGCAGAATGTTAATTGAATCACATATACTCTACACTGAACACAACCAAGAAAATAATTTTAAATTGTAATTGCAACCGTGCAAGTAGTTTGCTGTGATATTGGGAACATCGGAATTTCAACTATTCCATTTAAATGAATGACTTTATAACTTATAGGGACATATTGGCTTATTAATTATTGCAGCTTAAAGAAACTCATGATAGGGAGAAAGAGCTACGTCATGAGATCGCTTGAGTTGCACTGGAGGTATTACATTATCAAATTTAAGATTTTTTTTTTAAAAATGGCTAAATGTCTTAAACCTTTATTTGACATGTAGGCTCCCATGTACACAAGATGAGCTTCGAAAATTGAAAAAAGGAAAATGCCGAGGTTAGTATTCATATTAGACTGTTCGCCATATCGCAAGATCACATATGAGGTTATGGATTTGACAATATTTTATTTAACTCGTGAACTCCGGTGTAATTGCAGCCAAATGGAATCTTTGATTACAATTTCGGAGATGTTTCCATTGTTTAAGTGGATCCTTGGCCCCCTTAAATCGAACTTTCTCATTGACTCTTAAAAGTAGAAGTCCAAGAGAAAAATAGAATGAAGATGGCGACAAAATCCACTGACTACTGAGGTTTATAACTTGTAGGCTTTTTTAAACTATGCTGTAAGTAATAAGAACTTTATACTACTTCTCCTTTTAGCGCAGATATTTTTTTTAACTATAATTGTCTTTTTGATGATTTAGCATTATTTTCTTGTAAATTTTGATGCACGTGGATGTATATATTTTAGATTTTTTTTTCATTGACGTTAAATTTTTGTACATGCTTGATGAGTGATGACAAAGATGTCACTGTTGATTACCTACTGCAGATGGAGCCAGATGGTGTTTGTACGGGACTGATGAATGATGAATAACTAAAAATTTTGTATGGAAATTTTTTTAGGTACATAAATTTTATAAAAATAATTGGATTAAATTATTAATATATAAGCAAATTAATTCAAATGCCATGTTTTGTACGGTAACTTTCAATTTGCCACATTTAAAGCAACATATTTGTTCTTGAATACTTTGTTTGAGGGATATTGTCACTCAAATTCACTTTCATTCACAATTTTCAGTGTTATTAAAGTATTATTCACCAATTATAATCATTTTACATGACGAAAAAAATAAGCAGATATTAATGCTTAAATGATACAATTATTAACGAATAGTCTTTAAAATATAAATATTGAATGAGTTAATTTTTATAGATTAAAATTTTAAAATAAATTAAGCTATTTATAAGACTAAATATATATTTATTTATTTTTAAAAAAATTGACTTAATAATATTTCGTTAAATAGGACTTTGATACTTATAGTTTCTCATCTTTTGATTTGGTCCTATAGTTTCTAAATTCACAAAAAATGGTCCTTGTCATTAAATTCCATTAATTATTCATTAGTCTATGCATATGTTACGCTGAGTGAGACATTCTAATCGAAATGAAATGGTGTAGCCCAATTGTGGTTTCCTTGTGACCACTTCGTCCTCTTTTAAATAATTAATAAATTAAAAAAATTGTTGACTAGGAACACTTGGTGCTTACTAGGCCGATGACATGGGGTTAACGTGTTTGTTAGAATTCTTTTTCAATGTCATGCGTACGTAGACTAATTATTTACTAATGAATTTTAACAATAGGGACCACTTTTATGAATTTAGAAACTATACGAATTAAGTTCTAAGTTTTGAAAGTTTAAGCGCCAAATTCAAAAGTATGTGAAACTATGGGGACTAAAAATACTATTTAACCTTAGTATTTAATAAGTTTATGCATTTAAATATTAAATTTAATATAATAAGAAAATTTCTTTACTGACAACTTTTTTATAATTGCCATAAAAAAATTACTTGTAATTGATTCTCAACGATATCAATAAGGAATTAAATTAATAATAGATTTTTTAAAATCTATCATACTTAGTATGTGTCTTGCGTCATTGTAAATAAGATACTAATAAAGATGTTGGTTGTGAATCAACAAGTTGGTTGAAGAGGTAAGTTACTTCACTTTCTTAAGGAAGATATAACACATATTCTAACTCCGAAAAGTATATTTATTGAAAGGATTTTAATTTTAAACGTTTTTGGCTTGAAAGAAATTAATCCTAAGTCTAATATGGCTTGAGGATATCTTAGGTCTTGATCCAAAAAAAAAATATGTTATTGAATTGAAAAGTGAAAATTATAGTTCAAAAAATCAGACAGAACTAGTTGTTTAGACTCAAAAATTGGTGAATCAACCAGATCTCTGATCTAGTTTGAACACGAGAACCAATTAGTATTTAAACTAATAAAAAAATCAATCGAACTGATAAAACCATGTATATTATTAGAAAAGATCAATTTCAATTAGGGTAATTTTATGAAGAGTCTCTCCTCATAAGAAATTGAGTTCTTCACTGTTTGATTTTCTCAAAATCTATATAAAACAATTTTTTCTTATCATACCGTTGTTATTAGAACTGAATTGGACAGACCAGTTCGATAGGAACCAACCAGAGAATCGATCTGGAATAACTCCTAAAACTAGTACGTGATCAAATCAGGTAAAAACTAGTGTCAAATGAATTGGTTAAACCAGTCCTTTTGAATTTTTTTAATATTTTTTAATTTTTCTTATTCTATAATTAGCTAATGAAGAAATTAATATTACAGTTCAACTAATTTTACTAGAAGTACCAATATATTGGTATTTTATGAATTTGATATTAATGAACATTATATTGATTAATAATATTTTCTTATTATTTGGTTAATTTTTGTTGTGAATTTTGTATTGTGGATATTATTTTGTATAATTTGACATTAAATCTTATTTTTGATTAAATTTATAAATTTATATTTATAATATTTAATTATGTAGATTATTTTTTTAATATTTTAAAATACACCAATAATTGACTTTTAAATTTGCAACTCAACCTATTCAATAAACCATCTGATTTTCAAAATTTTGTATTATATATATACAACAAATTTTAATTAATATATGGACAAAGACATTTGACTTTTATGTGCATCGAACTCTTCTTAAATTTTTCCCAAATTAAAAAATTAAAGAAAAGCAATGAAAGAATGAAGGGTACCTAATTATAGAAGGTCAAAGTTGGAAGTAGCCATAGTTGATTAGTGTTGATTGATCCAAACAAACCTGCATAAAACTTGGCGATTCTTCCTTTAGTTTCTTGCAAAAATAGACAGTCCTCCATGGCTCCACCATATGTATATATACCACTCCTCGCTGCATCTCCATCATCATCACTACCTAACTAACTATCTCAAAACCTTCTCTTCTGATCTAACAAAACATGGCTCACCTCAATTCCTTAATCATCCTCTTCCTCTCCTCCTTCTTCTTCTTCACTCTCTCTTCTTCCTTTGACATCTCCGAAGTCCTCTCTCAGTACCCTGAGTTCAGCACTTTTTCTAACTACCTCACCCAGACCGAGCTCAACGTTGCCATCAACAGCCGGTATCCGGTCACCATCCTCGCCGTCGACAACGCCGCCATCGGGCCCCTCGCCGGCAAGCCCATGGACGTGATCAAGAAAGTCCTCAGCGTCCACGTCTGCCTCGATTGGTACGACATCCCGAAGCTTCATCAATTGAACAACAAATTCGCCATCATTACGACGCTTTATCAGACCAGCGGCCTGGCCACCGGCCAAACAGGGCTCCTCAATGTCACCGCCGTCGATGGCGGCGCTGTGTCATTCGCATCCACTTCCGACACGACCCGCAGCGTTGCGGCTAATTTGGTTAATTCGGTACATTCCGAGCCCTACTCTCTCTCCGTTCTTCAAGTCAGCACCGTCATCATGCCTCCCGCTCTTCTCAGCCAGGCTCCTCAATCTTCTGCTGCACCATCCCAGCCGCCCGCAGCGTCTCCGTCGCCGGCAAAGCCTCCAATGCCAATTCCAGCACCAGAGCGAGTACCAGCGAAGGCTCCGGTACAGTCTCCAGTGCCAGCAGCTGCAGCACCCGTGGTGCCGGCAGCTAAAGCACCCATGGTACCGCCAGCTAAAGCACCCATGGTCCCGGCAGCTAAAACACCAGGGCAGGCTCCGGCTCTGGCAGTCGCACCAGGGTCGCAGGCATCGCCGGCCGATTCACCGATGCCGATTGAACCTCCGGCTCTTGTACCAGACAGTGATGATGACACGAAACCAGAGAAGGGCGGTGCCATCGGGGAGTTTGGGACTAGCAAGGCCTTGATTTCTATGGTTTCTTTATTGTGGGCAATTTTGTATTTGCATTAAATTAGGGATTTGTCAGAAAATTTTCTGAATTAGTTTATGTCTTGTCATAATTAGGGGTTGTGAGTTGGGTTACATTACAATCCATGAGAGTTAAGTATCCACCCAGTTTTGGGTGATGACTGCGTTTGCATGCATGCGTGCATGCAAGTGTATGCTTATTTTTGTTCTTTCCTTACGCTTTATCATTTATTTGATCGATGAAATGAAAAAGGCAGGTTCTTTCATATCTCTTGTGCCCTTTTTTATTTATTTTGTTTCTCTTGTTACACTAATAATTAGATCCAAAATTAATATTCTCTAATTCAAGCATGAGTTTAACATAGTAATGTTTGCAAGTGAAGGCATTATTGCATTTTGTTCACATTAATTGGTTTATGTTTTTAAGTGTTTATAATTAAATTTTTGGCCAAAGTATTCATTTAGTTTTTATAATCTATATAATAGACTAAAACAATTTTACTTTAAAGCATTAATTATATGGATGTCATTTAATAACACATAATAAAATTAATAAATAAAAATTAAATGAATAAATTATGTAAATGAATAAATTCATTCCTATTAATGACATTATATTAAATTCATTCTAAGCAATCTTTTTGAGATGTATTGTAGGACTCTCATTTAAATCTATGAAGACTATAATATATTAAATATAAATTAGTATGATTGAATTTATAATAAATTCAAATGAATTCAAATTATTCTTTTTTAAAATTGTGAATTGTCGTAAATTTAATTAATAATTAAATAATTATAATATAATAAATGCATATTGATGTAATTGATTCTATAACTAGTATTATGACCCGTGCAATGCACAGATTAATACAAATGTCACAATTTTTATTTATCAAATAAATAAAAATAATTTAAAAATAGATAAAAGAATACATGTATAAAAATAATAAAACATTTAAGTTATATTAAGATACATATAAGATGATTTATTAGATACAATGTCTTTAATATTGAATGTGAATAACGTCAAATAAAAAAGAAGATATTACATGAATTAATTTAGATAAATATATTAATTAATGATAAAAATGAGTTAAAATAAAAGTTACTAACCTAATAAGTCTGATAGCATCAAAATGTTTGTCTTCCTTTGATTGTTTTTTCTTTTATTTTTACAAATATACATTTGGATTAGCAACAATGATAACAACTATAGGTTTATTGAAATTTAAAACATAACTTACATATCCACAAAATCCTAAAACAACAAAATGAAGATAATCAAGGAAAATCTACATCACATTCCAATTTTAAAAGCTAATACTTTAAATCTTAAATTAGCATTCAATCAATCCACCCACATGTAATATCAGCATTGCCTGGAGTTTTTTTTCATAGGGAAGACTCTACCCTTTGCTCAGAGTAAGCCTAAAAGGGATTATTTATTAATCCTATTATATGAGAAAATCAGGAAAAAAATTAATTTAAAAATAGTCAAATTATATTATTCAAACACAAGTAACTACCTCAATGACATCATTTTTTTCTTTTAGGTTTTGATCTTTCTCATAACATGTTTTCCTCAAGAAAACATAATGACAGAAACAGCAAAGTGAAATTGGAATTAGAAAACCAGAATAATGCAAAAATGAAATACAACAGACAAGAATAAAAAATCAGAATACCAAAAAGAAACATAGGTGAATCAGAAACACTGAAAACAACAACAAAGAACAAATATATAAATGAAGAAAGTAGAAAAATAAAGAAGCAAAGAACGAAAGAGAAATAGATAATCAAAAATCATAATCGAATGAACAGTAATCACGAATGTGAACAATACGTGAACTATATAGACCAGAAAAAATAAATAAAAAGAAAACTAAACTATGATATCAAATAATATGAAAGAAACATCACTTTAAAGCTGTGATGATAAATCGTCATTGTTGCCCTTCATCCATGTAAAGGAAGAAGAAGCAAAATCAAAGAGAAAAAATAAGGGAAATTGTATAAAAGAAAGAGATAGGCAAATATGGATGAGATATTCAAAAGAAATATATAAATATCTACATTGATTTGAATTTTAAAATTTTAATTTTGAAAAATGAAAAAGCCTCCAAATTGGCCAATAATGATGGTCACTTTTTAAAAATTTCTACATAAACATAGGAAATTGGCAATTGATAATGGTGTAATAAAGAAGTCTAGTATGCTTATATAGAAAAAAAATGAGTGATAATTCATTATTATAGTTTGATTTGAGGGAAGTAATTTTAAATTTTATTCTAATTATTTAAAAAGAGAAATAAATAATATGAACAATTGTATGTTAGTTTTTATATAGCAATTAATTATTTGATTATTTGTATATAATAAATGTTAATTTATCAAATAACAATATATTATATTTCAATTGAAAAGTTTACCTAATTTATCAATTATATAGCAATTATAGCAATTACATACCAATTATATAGTAATATACCCTAATTTTTTCAAATTCATTTAATGTGATTTGATTAATTTATCAAATTTATTCATTTAAATTTATTCTATCATAATAATTTAATGACCTACTGACAATTAATGTTTTAGGGTGGAATTATTTTAGTCTATTATATAGATTGCATCTATATAATAGACTAAAACAAATTCACACTAAGACATTAATTATATGGATGTAATTTAATAACATATAATAAAATTAATAAATTAAAATAAAAATAAAAATAAAAATTAAATGAATAAATTCATTCTCATTAATGACACCATATTAAATTCATTCTAAGCAATTTTTTTGAAATATATTGTAGGGCTCTCATTTAAATTCTTTGAAGATTACGATATATTAAATGCAAATTGGTGTGATTGAATTTATAATGCATTCAAATGAATTCAAATTATTCCTTTTTAAAATTGTGAATTGTCATAAATTTAATTAATAATTAAATAATTACAATATATTAAATGCATATTGGTGTAATTGATTCTATAATTGCATCTATATAATAGATTAAAACAAATTCACTCTAAGACATTAATTACATATATGTCATTTTATAACATATAATAAAATTAATAAATTAAAATAATAAGTGAATAAATTATGTAAATGAATAAATTCATTCATATTAATGACGCCACATTAAATTCATTCTAAGCAACATTTTTTAGATGTATTGTAGGGCTCTCATTTAAATTCTATGGAGATTACAATATATTAAATAAAAATTGGTGTGATTGAATTTATAATGCATTCAAATAAATTTAAAAATTTTGTATTCAAATAAATTCAAATAATCTCTTTTTAAAACTGTGAATTATCGTAAATTTAATTAATAATTAAATAATTGTAATATATTAAATACATATTGATGTGATTGATTCTATAATTACATTCAAATAAATTTGAAAATTTTGCATTCAAATGATTCAAATAATCTCTTTTAAAAGTGTGAATCATAATAAATTTTATTAATAATTTAATAATTATAAAATATTAAATAAAAATTGGTGTGATTGATTCTATAATTGCATTCAAATGAATTTGAAAAATTTGCATTCAAATGAATTCAAATCATCCCTTTTAAAACCGTGAATCATTGTAAATTTTATTAATAATTTATTACAATTTAATAATTACAAAATATTAAATGCAAGTGATTGATTATATAAATTGCATTCAAATGAATTTGAAAAATCTGAATGCAAATGAATTCAAAACATCCATTTTTAAATTGTGAATTGTTGTAAATTTTATCGTAAATTTTATTAATAATTTAATAATTAATAATTACATCATTAACATTTAATATATTCAATTTACCATTTCAAAATTCACTTTATATAAATAAAAAGATCATTTTAACTGTCTTGTATTTCTCTCGTGTTTATATTGAATATTTTTCTTACAAAATTAGTTTTCATTCTGTTAGTACTTCGCATATAGTTAAATTTAGCGACGTTGCTGATATTATTGTATCAAGGAATGATTGGATGATTAAGGTTTGGGTAGTGAGGTTGTAGACAGTTCCATTGTTCAATATGTTTGAGAAGATTTTTAGTCTAGAGACGATTTTGCAAGATTCTTAGGTAAATTTAATTTTATGTTTTAGTCTTGTGTTTATTTTCCGACTTTCAAAGATGATCGCATATACGGTCATGTGAAGAGATTATATGTGAATAAATTCAAGTATCAAATAATCGAGGGAAATGTTTATGTGATGTTCATGTTTGGTGTATTTAAGTCTAACAGTGATTATCGAACAACGAAGCATCCATTCATGCTTGAGTTTCGATTTTCAACTAATGTCTGACTAGCTAAAAATGATTTAAGTATTCCAAAATTTATTTTCATGTTTTGTACATTCAATGATATTTTAATTCATGTTGCAGACGAAAACTATTTAGTAGGTTAGTTTTTATCTTATATTTTATATATTATGTTTTATTTGTTATTGATTCCAATTTTATATGAATAATATTATTTCGTTTCAGATTTTATTAGGATGGTCAATAAATTTAATCCTATTATAGAGAGCTCAAAAAACGGTATCAAGAGCAGGTATATAGAAATTGAGATTGAAGTACAGAGTATTGTTGTTGTCATTTTTTACTTTTCTTTTTGTATTTTAATTATTCTATTTTTTTGGTATTTATTACTTTATTTTATTGTATATTTATTACATTTTTCTATTAGTGTTCTCTTTTTTTTCCTTTATTTTTAACATGTATATGTGTGTGTGTGTGTGTTTTTTTTTTTTTTTAGGTATAATAGAATTATATGTACATTGTGAAGACAATTTGCATACAAGCTAAATCAACATTTTGTTAATAATGTAGGTCATTCAATTATTATTATTTTATAAGTTACAAAAGTTTTTAAATTTATAAATTATCAGTGTATCGCGCTGATTACAACACTAGTTTACATTAATTTTCAATTGGATTTCTATAGTTGTAAGATTTTTAATTGAATCAAATAATTATAATTAAATCAATGTCCTTAATTTGAAAGTATAACTTCTATTAGTATCTTTCGTATATATGGAAATGCATAATTATCTTTAAATTTTTTGCCTAATCATGGTATAAGTTAGTGTCCACAGACCTAATTCCACTCTCTTATGAAAACTGATGGGACTATCTATGGCCAAGCATTTGTATAATCTATATATTAGGAATGATAACAGAGTAGATTAGAACGAGTTTTTAATAATTTTTTAAAAATTGAACCGGTCATTGAATTAGTGAAAATATTAATTCAAGGGTCGTACTTTGATCAAATTGGTAATAATTAAAAATATTAAAATTTTTACATAATTACAAAATTTGTAAAAAAAAAAAGATGTAATGTAATACCCCCAATAATTTTTATGAATATTTAAAATCTATTTTGAAGTTTATTGAAAAATTTAATTACGTAAAAAATGTGCTTTTTGAATTAGTGAAGAAAATTTGAGAATAAAAATTTCAATTTTTAATTTAGGAAATTTTTACAAATTATCAAGGACCTAACAATTTTTAAAGTTAGAGTGGCTATGAGCAATTTTTCAAAGAAAAGTAGTGGGGCCCACACGTACACACTTTTCTCTTATTCTTTTCTTTCTCTCATTCTCCCATAGCTTCCTCACTCTCTTTCGGCTATGCATCCTAACGGAGCTTCTTCATCAACCATTCATGTAATTTTTGCTTGGAGAAATAAGCCATGAAAGTTTGGAGGATGGGTAAGTTGATGTTCTTCTTCTTCTTCTTCCTCTTATTACAAGACCAAATCCTTGGTTATCAATTTGAAAAATTTTTGTAGAATGTTTCAATGGATAAATTTAAGTATGAGTGTTAATCTAAAACATTCTTGGGTGGTTTATGATGTTATTGAAACAAGAAATTTGGAGAAAATTAAGAGAAATCCATAGAATTTAGAAATTAAAAAAAATTAAGGTTCTTGATGAAAATTTGAGATTAGAGCTTCGATTGTTGTTAAAAATTGGGGATTTTGGTGTTAAAACACTCCTTAGACATTAAGGATGAAAATCCATGGAAGAAATTAAAAGAAATGTTGTTTTAGATATGATTTTAGGATTTTTGGATGAAGAACACGAAGAACGTCACTGTTTATTCTGAAAAATTTTCAGAAAATTTTCAGAAAATACTGTTCACTGAGAAAATTTTTTTTTCCAGATTTTCTCGTTATTGTAACATTGACTCGGTCAACGTTACTGTAGCATTGACTTAGTCAACGACACTGTAGCTGCATTGACCGTTGACCGTTACTGTAGTATCAGTTTTAAAATGTTCATAACTCTTTCATCCGGACTCCGTTTTTGGTGAAATTTATATCATTGAAAAGCTGTTTAAGTCTAGTTTCCAATGGTATAAGTTTTATTTTGATATTCATTACCAGTTATGAGTTATAATTTGAGAAGTGGATGAAGGTCGGGAGTAGTGGTAGGGAATTTCTCTATTTCGTAACACTGATGGTTTTTATCTGGTTACAATAGGAATGGTCGAGGTGCAAGGTGAGAGTGCCGAGAGCGTAAAATTCAGGTGAGTCAGATTTATACTTCGTATGACTAAAATTTTTTTTTTAAAAAGTTCTTGGCATCATAGTGAGAGAATGTAGTGTATCTTAATGTAAAGGCAGTAATGGTTAACTTATATATTGATATTCATTATGATTTGAGATTCACTTGAGCAAGTTACATTCATGCACACTTTCTATAATTGAAGAATTGTGTTCTCGAATAGATTGGTATGGATATATCTATACATAAACACCATTATATGAATGTTGCGTTAATGAAACACAAATATCATTGTGATGACTTGTAAATACAAATGAGCTTCTATGTTTGAGACGGGATTTAAAAGATGAATTCTATGAATAGTGAATGATTGTATACATGCTGATGAATTTGTGATTAAGTATGAAAAGTGATATGAGTTATGTTGTGATGAGACTTGTAAATGATTATGAGTTGTTTATGATTATGATTGTGTATGTAATCGGAATGAATGGAAAGGCATGGTAGTGCACCCCATGGAGAAATCTACGTGAAGCCATAAGGGTGGAGAATATAAATAGAGCGATAATGGTGGATGCGGCGGGGGTCGCGGGCAACGATCCAGATGTACCCTGGACGACCCGGTTAGTACGAGAAATGTGTGAAATTGATTTCATTGTTTGCTGTTGTGAATTATTTGAATTATGTTAAAATGTATTTGATTTACTTGGATATTCTTATGAATTATTATAAATTATATTATATTATGTTATAATTGATTACGTATGATTGCTACATGTTATCATTATGATGCATGATATTTTTTTTTGTCATAGTGTTGTGTTGTCCGCTCACTGGGCACATGGTTTGCTCATACCCCTCTTATTAACTTTTTTTTTTTCAGAATTGACAGTTGAAGGTAAATATCTGTACAATAAGTTATGGATCCTTAGCCCATGATTACCTTTTCATTTGTTCAGGGTAAAGATATAATGTTTAGGTCTTATTCTAAGTTGTATAAATCTAGAAAATCTCTGTAATCGGGTAGGTTCATTCAGTGATGTAATGTGAATGACTGTAGTGTGTATAGAGAACTCGGTTTAGCCGTATTTTCTTATCTTTTGTGAAAAGAGAAATAATTCTCTTATTTTAATTCTTAAATTATGTAATTTAAATTAATTGTATTTAAAAGAATGGTATGATGCTTAAGAGAAAGATAGAGTTATGGAGGTGAAATGAAATTCACTTTCCGTGCCGGTCACGTACTCAGATTTTGGGACGTGAAATGTAATTAAGTAAAAGAGAGAGTGAAGTGAAAGAGAGAGAAAGAGAAGTGAATGAAGTTAATTGTGAGGGTCCCATAGTCACAGATCACGTTATGCAAAAAGAAATTTGAACAAGGGTGCAGCCAGGGAAAATGGGATTTGAATCACCTTCGACTCTGATTTGATCATTTTATCTAATGATTTTCATTTTTCTTAGTATTTTTTTAAAATTTTACAAAAAAAATTATAATTATTTTATTATTCTAGGTTTATTATTGTGTTTACAACTACAATTGACCAATTAATAATTGTAAATATTTTTTTGTAAAATTCTTTAAGAAAAAAAAAGAACACTAACAAAAGTAAAAGTTATTGGATCAGACGATTTAATGACTTTAGAAAGGGTTGGAGGTGATTTGAATTTGAGAAAATGAATATAATACATACTAGCTATTGCCACTTCTTCACCTCCTTTCCTTTTCCCGTCAAGCCTCTTCAATATGACTCTTAATAGCCTATTTCATTTGTCTTAAGCCCTTAACCCTTCCCTTCCATTTCTCTCTCTCCCAGCGACAGAACTGCTACAACTGTCACATCCCAAAAATTGAACATGTGAAAAGATACTACTCATTTGATAAAATTCTCAAACATACGTTATTTACATAAATTCTGTAAGGTTTTACATTCAACCTTAATCATTCATTCCACACTACAGAATTATATTCATCTGATAAGCAAATATAGACATACATAGTCTGATATTTCTATCTCATCGCAAGCCTAGGAGACCTATAGAAAGTACAGAGCGTTTCTAATATCCACATTAATAAGTACTGGTATCCCACCAGACAGAAATAGAGAATAATCCCAAGGAGCTTCTAATCTTCAAACGGATACTCTTCTTCTTTGTTTTCTGTATCTGAAAAAAATAATCATAGAGAGTGTGAGTTTATTTAAAAACTCAGTAAGTAAATAACTGTACTATATAAAATATCAAAAGTACAAATACCACATTTACTCATATAATTAATTGTCTTATACATCGAGTAGTATGGGACTCTAACCCTTTCAAACTCGTGAATAAGATTTCATAGATATACACCGAGTAGTATGGGACTCTAACGCTTTCAAACTCGTGAATAAGATCTCATAGGTATACACCGAGTAGTATGAGACTCTAACCCTTTCAAACTCGTGAATAAGATTTCTTAGATATACGCCGAGTAGTATGAGACTCTAACCCTTTCAACTCGTGTATAGGTTTCATAGATATGCACTGAGTAGTATGGGACTTTAACCCTTTCAAACTCGTGTATTAGATCCCGTAGATCTTTACTCATTAATAAGATAGTGAGAATTTATCACATAGTATAATTGCCATGAAATAAAATAATTTCTACATACTCTTATTTCTACCGATCATCATATACTCCCATATGAAAAATTGATTGCTTATTATCCAAATAATATTGTAAATGAGACTTAAATTGTACTTTGACTAGTAATATCAAATTAGCCTAGCAAGGTTATTCACTCACCTTGATGTTTGTCCAAGTTTACCTTGTTCCACACTAGAATTTGTGTAGGAAAATTTCCTAGTAAAATATATTACAAGGAAACATAAGAAAGGAAACAAAATCACGAAAATACGCAAAATTTTCTGATTGCTACAGTAACGGTTTGCTACAGTAACGGTTCACTACAGTGACTGTTTGCTACACTGACGGTTCGCTACAGTAACATTGACTACTACAGTACCGTTGACTGCCGACACTACATTAACTGCTACAGTACTCGAAGAAAAATTTTCAGATTTTCCCGAAATTTCTGGTCGCTACAGTAACTCTAGTTTTGCAGAAAATCTTTCAAAAATTCATCCTTTCCTTTCTTTTGATTCAAAACCAGAATCTCAACTCTTTTAACCGATTATAACTCAAATATAACTTCTAAAACAACTGAGATTCATGAATTATCATCAAAATCTTCAAGAACAAAACCTCCTCTGATCTTCTACATAAACTGAAATTTAAGGAAAATAATGAGATTAAAGCTTACCTTTGATCCTTACAAAGCTTTTGAACCGAACAAATAATCAAAACTCTGAAGATCAAGGAAAGGATTTGAGAAGAGGATGAAGAAAGGAGAGAAAACGAATATCAGCTGCTTCGGTTGCGTGAGAAAAATGAAGGGGTACTATTGAAGCTTTATATTAAATATTTCTAATGGGTTAGTGAATAACCCATGGGTATCCATAACCCAACATCCAAACCTATCCAGTCAATTTACAATAAATGGACTAATTGACCATTCTTAAACCACTTTTTTATGAACTTCACCATTCTTAGAATATATCCCACATGGTGCAAATATTCATTTCAGTCATTTAACTCAATTTTCATAAATAATATTCAAAGAGAACAATTAAATATGAAAATTAAAAATGACCAAAATATATAACTAAAGTACCGTTGTAAAATTCTAAAATACTCTTAAGCGAATTATATTCTGAAATTAACGGGTATTACAACAACTCTCTCTCCCGCAGTCCCCCTCATTGCGTCACAATGGCTTCCCTTCCTTTCCATTTCTCTCTCTCCCGGTGGCTCACTACAAGAAAATTGATTTTAAAAGTCGCCACCAAAAGTCGACTTTTGGTCGCCACTAAAAGTCACACTTTTGGTGGCGACTTTTTAAAGTCACCACCAAAAGTCAAATGTTTTTTAAATAAAATTAAAAAAATTAAACTTTTGCTGGCGACTCTCATAGTCGTCATCAAAAGTCTAATTTCAAAAAAAAATTAAAGAAATTCAGATTTTTTTAAAAAAATAAAAAATTAGATTTTTGTCGCCACCAAAAGTTAATTTAAAAAATAAATAAAAAATATTAAAATTTTAAAAAAATAAAAAAATTGTCTTTTGGTGGCGATTAAGTTAATTTTAAAAAAAAAATAAATAATATTAAAATTTTTAAAAAATAGACTTTTGGTGGCAACTATGAGAGTCGCCACTAAAAGTCGGTTTAAAAAAAATTTGAATTTTTTAAAATAAAATTAAAAACAATCAGACTTTTGGTGGCTTAATATTTTGCACTTACATAACACAAATGAAGCGGCGGCAGAATGACAAGACTCACATGGTTGTAAGCAAGGGACCCAGGTTCAAATCTCAGGTATACATATATTTGGTTTAATTTCAAATAAACTTGAATATTACACACAAAAAAATCGAGTCTGCTCGGGACTGCGAGTTATTGGATCGGCCAAAACCCGTACAAATCGAATGGATCTCGGGTCGACTTGCCGGGCTAATCTGGATCTAAAAAGATGGTGAGTGACTTTTAAAAGTCGCCACCAAAAGTCACTTTTTCTCACGATTTTTTTTTTGTAATAAAAATGACTTTTGGTGGCGACTTTTGAAAGTTGCCATTAAAGACAATCAGCCATGGACTTACGCCAACAATTGCAGTTGCCACTAAAAGTCACCACCAAAGACTTTTAGTGGCGATTTTTAGACTTTCGCCACCAAATTTTTTTTTTGTAGCAGAAAGTAGTACAGATGCCTGCGACAGAGCTGACGGGTTTTATTGAAGATTTTTTTCCAACTTAAATCTGTTCGAAGCAAAAACTATCGGTCAAACTTGGTTATTGACCATTTTTGACCAATTCTTCAACTTACCGATTTTTTTTAACATGTCTTGTATCGGACCAAGGTTTGATTCTCGATCCAACTGGTTCAACCAACTGGCCCGGTCTGGTTTGATTTTACAAACTAAAAACTATTCATTCATGCCTTCCTCCATACCAAGGATTACAAAATCGGACCAAACCGTCGGATTGGTGATCGGCAGGGTGTCACGACCCGTTTTCTGGGCACATGACCGGCACAATGATGAATCTCTCATCACTGTAAGCCTTCCGATAAATATATCAAATTTTCTTATCTGAAAATCATAGATTATCAATTTAAAATACATTATTATACTGACATACAAGCCAAATGTCGAACCCCTGAACTAGATGTCCTAGACGATTACAGAGCAACATAATCTATAACAGAAGAGAGGTCTACCCGACAACGGGAAGGTCCAAAGTGATCTACTCCTCTAGCAGATATTCTTCGATGGCAACCTGATCTGAACAAAAAGGTTGTACAAACAATGTGAGCTTTTAAACTCAATGAGCGAATCGGCCTCGCATTAATAAAATTCAAATACATTACCAGTCATGCAAGCATATCCAAAGGCTCATACTCAACCAATAGACAGAAGATAAAAATTCATCCAATTCAACAAACGTTACTAGTACTCGTCAATGGCAATATATCCCGGAGAGCGCACACAGGCCGGCTCACCAATTATGTATATTTCCGCCATGACGCACAACATCATCCTCTTACATACAAGATAAAAATTCATCCAATTCAACAAACGTTACTAGTACTCGTCAATGGCAATATATCCCGGAGAGCGCACACAGGCCGGCTCACCAATTATGTATATTTCCGCCATGACGCACAACCTCATCCTCTTAGCTAGGGCGCCTCACGGATTTATCACCAATCCGGGCTATATCCCTACTGAGGGAATCGTTGTCTCCACACTCATTGGTCAAGACACCCTGTCAACCGGGTTTTCCGCCTTGCCGTGAGAGGGGGTACTGTCCCGCTCAATCACAATCAATAGCATTTCATATCATACTCAGAAGCTCAATATAATATTCATCCATATAACAGGTATAGTATATAACTATATTATGGATTTATAAACCACATATCAAGATAACAATTAATCCATTTTTGAAAACATTCAAACTTCACATCATCATAAGATACTTATTTCATTTTATCCATACTTATGGATTAATTATCTCATTTAGATTCGTCATTCTGAATCCAATTTCCCCCTATGAATCTTGGGAGTGTCCTACGACATACTTTTTATCACCAGTAATGCTAAAACTCTATTAAAACGGGGTCGTTTCACTCACCTGGATTCCGTACGAACATCGCTTCTCTAAGTCATTACAGACAAGAGTTATCAGGTGAATTTCGGTGTTCTGCTACGGAGATTTTCATGAAAGATTAGAGAAAATACGTCAGGATTGTTTTCGTACAGATACTGTTCATATATACGGTCACTATTCATACGGTCACTATTCATACGTACAGATACTATTTATACATACAGATAATATTCGTACATACGATCACTATTCATACGTATGAATATTATTTTTTTGTACGAATACTATTCATATGTACGGTTACTATTCATTCGGTTACTATTCATACATACGGATACTATTCATGCCAGAAATAGAGAATACAATCTGTAAAAGAGTACACCAGGTAAGTTCCCAGGAAAGAGTGGAGGGTCACACTGGACACACTTAAAAACCAGGTCTTTCCTTAGCCAGAACTTTCCTAGACATGTATTCTTCACAGTTTATATTCTATTTCGGTAATCAGAGAATCAAAATAACATATAAACAGCTAAGGACAGTTTTTCTGATGTGGAAGATCAGCCAAGGCCGCAACCACAGAGCATACTTAAGAAATTAACTTCTAAAATTTGAAAGACATAGAAAGGGCATAGTATCCTTACCTAAGCTGAAAAGGAAAGGCCCAAAATCTCAGAGGCCTAGCTTTGGAGTAAGAGAAACTTAAGGAGAGAAGAAGAGAAGTTGAAGGTGTGAGTTTAGAAGTGAAATGGAAGGGCCTATTTATAGCAAAAGTCAAGGGTACTATTTGACACTATGCGCTAATAAAATATTCAATTTACTATTCATGAAAATGACATTTCTAATAATGCAGTTACTGTACACCTCACCTCACGCGTACGATCGAAAATTTTTCTGTTATTACTATTGAAAACTTAAAGGGAAAACTATCCTTTCACCTTAAACCTTTAAGTTTCTTTTCAAATCAGTCCTTTCACTTTAGTCCCTGAGGGTATTTTCACCCATAAAACGTCATTTTCTCCTACGAATTTCTTCCTAGTTTTCTTTTATGACCAAACCACATCTAGTACTTGACATTTCAATTGTATAAATAAACAGTATCGTATACGTAAATAGTATTATACAGGTGAATAGTACCGTATACTGAAATAGTAACAGTAGTTTGTAAACAAATATTTATATTTTATTTTTCTTGGGTATTACATTATCACCCCCTTAAGAGAATTCGGTCCTCCGAATTCAAAACTCATTTCAAGACTGAAATAAGTGTGATTACTTCGTCTATATCTCATTTTTTTGTATCTCTTTCTTCCAAAACCTCATCACACCCTTGGTGAGATTTACAAGAACACTATACTATCGACTGTGAACTCTAGACCGCATTATCAATAATTTGCATTGGACTTTCCTTTTCTAAATGGTAAACATTCTCTTCCTCATTAGTTTGATTTTTTTCCACAATCTTTTGTACCATAAAGTGTTTCATCCTCATAACCTTTACCAAACTTAAACCATCTGATTAGAGACGAACTCTGTCTCTATGTAAAACCTCAAATAGGTGTCTTCTCAAAAGTGACACATGGTCTTTCTAGTTCATACTGAATATCAGAACACAAGCTACCATACACATAGCTTATAACTTTTACGAATACAAGTACTCCACCTGAAGGCATCATTTTGGCCATAGGTAATATTCTTGCCCAAAGGCGATCCTTCTACCTTAAGGCGATACTCTCAGCTGAAGGCGTTATATAAAATGAAATCATTACATAAATCTCTAGGAAGAACAATCCTAGAAAATATGATAAGTAAATAACATACTTCTTACGCATAATTATATATATGAAAATTCCTCTCACCTCAATGACTCATATAGAGTCGCATCCCTTCAATGATTGAGGCAAACCCATAGTTCTATAGGTTCATAAAATACTTATTCAGCATTCCTCCATAGCTCAGAAGTGCAATGAAATATCATTTTAGTAACTCTGCTCAGTCACAAAGATATTACTATACTATGCTTTAGAATCAAGTATGAAATATAACAAGTCCAATATCTTCTCATTCCTCAAGTTCTTTCAGTAAAATGAATCACTTCAACAAAGAAGATCTAGATACTAACTTAAATTTTATTTCTAATACATAGATAATTTTAATACGTGAAGCTTACACCAAATGTAGCTTTAGGTACAAACAAAAGAAAAATAAATTAAGGACGAGGAGGCTTTTGAAATGTAAAAGGTGCTCCAGGTCTAGAAGAGGAAGGTGCTTCAGACCTTAAGGAGGAAGCTAATCGTTGTAGCCTAGAAAGAGTTTCTGGAGGAAGCGCCTGAGAAATTTGGCGAAGAGCATAAGTCACTCCGTTCATACAGTCAATACACCTTGCTTGTTGGTCACGAAAATTTTGAGTTGCAAACATTGAATGTCTATCAACTCGATTAGCCAGTTCCCCGAAACGACGGTTTATCAGTTTCTCTTGGTTTTCAAAGAGACGACTTATTAGTCGCTTCTGGTCCTCTATCTTGTATTCCAGGCTCTCTATCTTACGTTCCAGGAATGCAAGCTTATTTTCTGAGGATGTTGCAGTACTGTCCTCCTCCAACTCTATTACATCCCTCTTTCTCTTCTTAATTTCTGGTGACCTGTCTACAGGTCTCTTCCCTTTGTTGTTTCCGAGACTTAGATTTAAATCAAGCTCTACATTGCCAGTCTCAAAATTCAAGTTGAAAGACTTATTATCGGCCATTGCTCTAGGGATCTCAGAAATAACTTCGAATGAGAAAGGAATGGAGATTGAGAAATAGGTATGTAATGAAAGAAGTAGGTTTGCTTGGTGCGATGAGTAGGGTAACGGGCATACAAGATTTATAGACAACCCAAAGCCCCTGGAGCTAAAGCCACCACAACCTACACGCCGCTTGCTATAAGGTTTACAGATCACATACGTCGCAATGCCAGCAATTAATGTCGGACATGCAGATAAATAGTAAATACAATTAACATAAGTCAAAGATTTCCTCAAAAAATTTTCGGCTAATCTTGACCTTTCTCAAAGTTCTGACTAACTACGCTCTTCAGTCTGAGATTTTCTCCCTCTAACTTGTTTTATCCTGTAATCCCATATCACGATGTCCCTCTATGATCGGGTAGTCTCATATTAGCCTTATCTTAGATTCTGATCGGTGTCTTTATTCTGGATTTACACATAATATATGTATATCAATATATTAAAACAAAGTTAACTGCTTACGGTCACATCCAGTAAGTATTATCATGATGTAAGGAAATCACTGCCTTTCATTTGCCCACGAGAGCATTATATGTAAGTATGTGTAACCATGAAGATATATCATCATCTACACATTTTATTCTATCCAAGTCATTTTGATTTCACATCTCTATGAGTATATGTAGGATCATCACATATTCTCCTTGATCGTAGCCTTCACTCATTATGCATGAATAACATACATACATGTAATTACAACATGATTCAATCAATTATGTATATTATACTCAACTGAAGGCTCTTAAGAACAACACAATAAAACGGAGAAATGTATTTCAGTTCATCATAAAAGCATCCAAGGCAATCTTTAATGGCTATATCATTAACTTCTTTGAATTTCGAAAAATGCCAACGGGAGAAATGGGAAAACCGAGTAAAATCGGCCGCAAATCCACCGAATACTGACTTTCGTGGTTTTGGCATTAATGCAACGCGCTATCGGTGTGCACGCCTACCCAGACTTCTGGCTTCCAGCTTGCAGAAATCCATAGGTTGATCGTGTAGGGGTGCGGTGAAGAGATATCTTCTTTGTCTCTTAGTCCAAATTTTTTCTCTATAAAAACCTTCTCAGCGTTCTCAGTTACCACACCACAAAGAGTAATAATCTCCGAGCCTACAATCCCCCAGTATTCCTCTCGCCTCATACTCTTACAAAAATTTCTAAATTTTTCCAAATCATGGCCTCAAGGAAGTACATTGATCTCACAGTAGAGGCTAAGGAAGAAGAGCTCGACTTAAACTTAAGTCTGGGCAAAGACAAGGGCAAAAGACCTTTTGAGGGGTCTCCAGAGAAGCAGAAGGAGAAGAAAATGAAGAAGATCGAGGAAGCTGAGGAGACTAGCACGGGCCATACCTCGGAGGACAAAATCGCCTGTCTAGAGCAGGAGGTGAAAAATCTGAAAAAGATGATAGGAGACCTGGAGAAGTTAACTAAACGCAATCATGCAGAAATGACTTCAAGAATAGACAGGTTCTTCTATTGGTCTACCCAGTGCTTCTGCAATCAACAACAAAGAAGTGTTGATTGTATGAATGGAATTTACACTACCCTCCGCGACATTGCTCTGTCTCTCGCTCCAAGGAATGGTCGAGGGGTGATGATACAATACAACCCTCCTAATCCAAGACCACCTCGCTTTTAGATTACTCATGCATGAGTAAACTTCTTCTTTTTTGCAATGTAATCCTTCAGTTTTTTTGTTTTTAATGCGAGTGGTTTCTTTTATTGGTTGGTACCCTAAAATAATATAGCTACACAAATTTAATCATGAATTCAGCTTATAAAATCCACCATATAAAAATTTGATCCGACAGCAACGGAATCAAAACAAGTAACAACTTTTCCTTGACTAAGTTCAAAAGTGTAGCCACATCTGTATAAAACTAAAACTGAGAACATACTTCTTAAGAAGAGATAAGTCTCGGAGGGAAAGGAAATGAAAACATCCTACAGGACCTTCAGTAGAGCCATCTCTCTATAGTTGTGCCCGGGTTCACAACGATAGAGGAGGTCCTACTAAGGTTACCTTGCTCTGTAATCACTAGGAGACCTAACAACCATTGCTCTGATACCAACTTTGTCACGACCCGTTTTCTGGGCACATGACCGGCACAATGATGAATCTCTCATCACTGTAAGCCTTCCGATAAATATATCAAATTTTCTTATCTGAAAATCATAGATTATCAATTTAAAATACATTATTATACTGACATACAAGCCAAATGTCGAACCCCTGAACTAGATGTCCTAGACGATTACAGAGCAACATAATCTATAACAGAAGAGAGGTCTACCCGACAACGGGAAGGTCCAAAGTGATCTACTCCTCTAGCAGATATTCTTCGATGGCAACCTGATCTGAACAAAAAGGTTGTACAAACAATGTGAGCTTTTAAACTCAATGAGCGAATCGGCCTCGCATTAATAAAATTCAAATACATTACCAGTCATGCAAGCATATCCAAAGGCTCATACTCAACCAATAGACAGAAGATAAAAATTCATCCAATTCAACAAACGTTACTAGTACTCGTCAATGGCAATATATCCCGGAGAGCGCACACAGGCCGGCTCACCAATTATGTATATTTCCGCCATGACGCACAACATCATCCTCTTACATACAAGATAAAAATTCATCCAATTCAACAAACGTTACTAGTACTCGTCAATGGCAATATATCCCGGAGAGCGCACACAGGCCGGCTCACCAATTATGTATATTTCCGCCATGACGCACAACCTCATCCTCTTAGCTAGGGCGCCTCACGGATTTATCACCAATCCGGGCTATATCCCTACTGAGGGAATCGTTGTCTCCACACTCATTGGTCAAGACACCCTGTCAACCGGGTTTTCCGCCTTGCCGTGAGAGGGGGTACTGTCCCGCTCAATCACAATCAATAGCATTTCATATCATACTCAGAAGCTCAATATAATATTCATCCATATAACAGGTATAGTATATAACTATATTATGGATTTATAAACCACATATCAAGATAACAATTAATCCATTTTTGAAAACATTCAAACTTCACATCATCATAAGATACTTATTTCATTTTATCCATACTTATGGATTAATTATCTCATTTAGATTCGTCATTCTGAATCCAATTTCCCCCTATGAATCTTGGGAGTGTCCTACGACATACTTTTTATCACCAGTAATGCTAAAACTCTATTAAAACGGGGTCGTTTCACTCACCTGGATTCCGTACGAACATCGCTTCTCTAAGTCATTACAGACAAGAGTTATCAGGTGAATTTCGGTGTTCTGCTACGGAGATTTTCATGAAAGATTAGAGAAAATACGTCAGGATTGTTTTCGTACAGATACTGTTCATATATACGGTCACTATTCATACGGTCACTATTCATACGTACAGATACTATTTATACATACAGATAATATTCGTACATACGATCACTATTCATACGTATGAATATTATTTTTTTGTACGAATACTATTCATATGTACGGTTACTATTCATTCGGTTACTATTCATACATACGGATACTATTCATGCCAGAAATAGAGAATACAATCTGTAAAAGAGTACACCAGGTAAGTTCCCAGGAAAGAGTGGAGGGTCACACTGGACACACTTAAAAACCAGGTCTTTCCTTAGCCAGAACTTTCCTAGACATGTATTCTTCACAGTTTATATTCTATTTCGGTAATCAGAGAATCAAAATAACATATAAACAGCTAAGGACAGTTTTTCTGATGTGGAAGATCAGCCAAGGCCGCAACCACAGAGCATACTTAAGAAATTAACTTCTAAAATTTGAAAGACATAGAAAGGGCATAGTATCCTTACCTAAGCTGAAAAGGAAAGGCCCAAAATCTCAGAGGCCTAGCTTTGGAGTAAGAGAAACTTAAGGAGAGAAGAAGAGAAGTTGAAGGTGTGAGTTTAGAAGTGAAATGGAAGGGCCTATTTATAGCAAAAGTCAAGGGTACTATTTGACACTATGCGCTAATAAAATATTCAATTTACTATTCATGAAAATGACATTTCTAATAATGCAGTTACTGTACACCTCACCTCACGCGTACGATCGAAAATTTTTCTGTTATTACTATTGAAAACTTAAAGGGAAAACTATCCTTTCACCTTAAACCTTTAAGTTTCTTTTCAAATCAGTCCTTTCACTTTAGTCCCTGAGGGTATTTTCACCCATAAAACGTCATTTTCTCCTACGAATTTCTTCCTAGTTTTCTTTTATGACCAAACCACATCTAGTACTTGACATTTCAATTGTATAAATAAACAGTATCGTATACGTAAATAGTATTATACAGGTGAATAGTACCGTATACTGAAATAGTAACAGTAGTTTGTAAACAAATATTTATATTTTATTTTTCTTGGGTATTACACAGGGGATCTGGTCTGGTCAAGCAAAATAACCATTATGCTATCAAATTGGTATATAACTGGTTTCAAACCAGGTGAAAAGGTTAGTGGTTTGTTCAACATGTTCATTTTTTTTCTTCTGCATTTTTTTTTGTTTATGATTGTATGAAATGAAATATTGAGATTTGAGATTTGAGATTTCTGATTTCTTGTTTTTTATTTTTGTTTATGATTTTAATTTTGTTAGACTTAATTTTTATTTTTGATTGTATGAATTATGAAAATGTAATGATTTCTGATTTAGACTTAGTTTGAAATTATGAATGTTATGAATTATGATGAATTATGATGAATTATCAATTAGGGATTAATTTCTTTTTTATTTCCTTCACTTATTGTTATGAATTTTCAATTATATTAAGTATTTTAATATTTTAAATTACATATATATATATAATATTTTTTAATTACTATCAATTTAACCACGATATGATTATTGAACCTTAAATCGATGTATGTATCAATTCAATGATCAGTCCGATTTTAAAAACCATACTCCATTCACAAACCCACTAGGAAATTTGTGGCTCATACTCACTTGGCCCCGCCTTGCATGGAATCTAAACTTAGCATTTTTACTAAACTAAATTAATTAAGTTATATACGTTAAATTTTAGAATATTTAAATTTTATAAGAAACTATGATTTTTTATAAATATTTCTTAGTTAAACTGCAAGTTTAATCGATTGGGTTCAATTCCAATGTTATTCACCTGAATTGTGATATGTTGGATTGGTTATCCAGCGCAACCCAATCGGACACAACCGATGATCATCTCTATTTATAATGATGTCTAATTAGCGTTTTCATTTTTTTAACCATAGATAGACATACTAATTTTCATGAAAATGAATCTTCTTAATTTATAGTAAAAAAAATTAGAGTCCGTTTTCCAATTTAAATCATTTATTTCATAATAGACTATCCTTATTGAAAGAAGAATTTTTTAAAAATAAATAAAGATTAAGCACATTCAATCCTGTTCATTAGGAAATAAACCATCTACATGGAGTAAATGAACTCTCAATTTCAAACAAAAAATTAAGAGAATCTATTTTTAATTTATGAGGCAAAATTGAGAGTCAATATGATTTTATGATGGACAATCCAGATTTAAAAAATAATTTTCTTTCAAAAAATAATGGATAAATTAAAAATTAGGTAAATTCAATATGGACTAACCATTAAAAAATGAACAATGACTCCAAATTTTCAGTCAAAATTTGAGAGAATATGGAGAGATGGATTTTCAAATTATTTCCACTATTTGTGTTTTTTTAATTTAATTTCCTTTGTCATTTCCATCATTCTAGGAGACCATGACCCATAATATTGTAAATTTGGCCCATGACTTATGGATCCGGATTCGCTGCTGATTAAAATTGCTGCTGATGCTTTTTTCACTTTCAGCAACGGTTTTTACCGTTGCTGAAAGTTTTGGCAACAAAAAAAACTACTGCCATCACTTTTAGCAACGGTAAAAACCGTTGCTAAAAGTGAAAAGCAGCCGAATTATCAGCAACAAATCCTGATCCCATGACTTATAGGTTAGCTTTGAACTGCTCGTAAATGAATGATTTTTAGTTGAATAAAATAGGTCCATTTAAAAATGGGTCGACTCGTTTAGTTCGTGGACTAAATGGGCTAAACTCTCATGATCGAGCCATTTTATTATTTTTTTATAAAAATATATTATTTAGTATAAATAATTTCATTGTATTATATTTCTATATTTTATAATATTATATTTAATAAATGTAATAAATTTGAATATGAAAACTTTTTTATTTTTTGAAAAATAAAGATAAATTTTTCAAACTTAAATATAATATAGCTAATTTTTAAAAAAAATGAAAAATTAAAGTTATTAATAATTAAAAAAATTAAGGAAATAATATTTTATATGTATAAAGATTATTTTAATATATATTTTTTAAAATAATCCATAGATCAAGACAGTCATAGAATATTTATAGTGATAGTTCTGAAATTTAAGAATCGATTTTTATTTCGATTTATCACTGTAGTTTGCCACTGTGGCTACCACGGGTAAGAACGATTCTTATACAAAAAGTAATAATAAAATAATCAACTCACAATAAATATTAGTATAAAGTAATAAATGCTAAATTAATAGAAAGTTAATTGTAGGACATATTTGTGGGTTCTTAAGAGATTCACCACTATAGTAAAGAATTGCTTAAAATAGTGAGTAGTTGCTTAAACTGATATGATACTATAAAACTTACAATAAGAATTCAAGTAAGATTCATTACTGTAATATTCTTGGAAATAATGAAGAGGCCAATAAATCTAAGTGGGGATCCTCTACTTGAGAAAAAAAAGTAATTATACTTAAAATTTTAACAATAATTTTAACTGTCACTAAAACTCTAAAAATGACAATTTCAAACAGAGAACTGGACGCATAAATCTAAACAATTTCACATGTTTATACCCGTTCGGTATCTAGCCGGTATCGGCCTGGTCCGTACCGGCCCATATCATAGTGCTGCGCCCATGACCCGACCTAACTTGATTTCCATCAAACAACTTTCAGCCTTTTAAACCAATCGTTCCCATCGTGCGAAGACGAGCAACACCCATCGTTCGAACTTCGAAGACGCGATTTCTCTGTTCTACATCTCGAGGTTTGCTTGCAATTTCTGTTTAGTTTTATCTGTTAGTATCGGAAAATCTGTGTTGTTTAGGGTTCGAACCTTATTTTTTTTTTTTATAATTTTCCCCCGCAATTCCTGCCCCCTTCTGGTCCAGATTCCCAGTTTGTGGCCTGGGCTGGATTCGAATTTATTTTTTTATTTTATTTGTTTTCCTTGTATGTTTCAGTTGATAACTCTGAAATTATTGTGCTTTGCTTTGGTGGATGGTGTAGTTCTGCGGCGGGGTTTTGACTGATTGCGTGATGAGGATTGAGGACACATTCTCTTGTCTATTTTTGATTTGCTATGACTTCTAAATATTTTGATAGGAACTAAAAAAATAGAGAGGGTAGAAAAGAGAAAGAATAAGAAAGATAGCAAGAAAGATATAGAAAGAATATAGAAAGAGAAGACGGCAGAAAGTAGAGAAAGAAGGAAGAAGGAAGACGAGACATTAAATCCATTTCACAAGTCATCACATATACTTTAGCCTTGGCCTTTTACATAGAATTAACCAACTAAGTAACAAATCTAACTAACAAATTCCTATCAATCACGAAAATACCCTTATTACAGATTTATAATTATTATAAATAGCTTATCAAAATTATTTTTCATATTTCAAAGTTCTTGTGGGTTATATGAATTGGTTGCTAACAAGGTTGATAGGGGAAGATCAAAAGACCTGATTCTGATGCCATTGTTTCCCATTTTCTGTTGACTTTTCGAAAGTGACAAGGTGATCCTTAAAAGTTGTACCTTAGTTGCTCTGTGGTCTTGATAGGTGGATAAGGTACATAGTAGTATTATTATTATTTTTTAAATTTTAAATTTTATTTGGGTAGTGGTGATTTCTCTTTCCTTTTTCTTTTTGGATGATATAAAGGATATCCACCTCCCTGCTTTTGTAAAATTGTTGCAGAACTTGGAATAACGGCAACTTAGTGCCTGCCCCCTTCATGCGTTCTGTGTCTGAATGGCACTTCCTTTTTGCTGTGATATTGAGTTGTTCAAATGGATCTTGTAACGGGTCTTCACTGATTGTGCCTGCTCCCTGCCTATCTGAGTTCGAATGGCACCTGCTTTTTGCTATGATACAAATTCGAATGGGTCTTGTAATGGGTTTTTGGATGGGGATGCGTTTGGGTTGCTGATGCATGAGTTTGAATTTTTTTTTTTTCCTGGTTTAAAGAAGAGGGATGGTTGGATAATGGGTCAAAACCGGGTTTGGTTCTAGTCAAAATTGTTTAGTCAGCTGATGATGTGTAAATTTTTGGGCTCACTTGGCATTGGAATGGCTTAATTAGTTTTGACCGTTAGCTTGACTAATGGATTAGTTATCAGAGGGAGTCTTTTGCATGGGATGGGAATTTAGGGGGGGTTTTTTTATTGAGTTTTATAGTGCGTAGGGGTGACTCACATTGAGCAAAGTTTATAGGTATAAAGTACATTATTTCCTTTTGATTAATATTGCTACTGTTATCAATGTAAATATGTGGCATTATTCTCTATTCTCTGCAAACTTCTCCATACATCCTCCAAACACTAGTGCTGCAGTTAATTTTCATGAACCAAAAAAAAAAAAGTCTACTCATCCATTTCTTCCTTATGTTCATTCTTTAAGCAGCCAAGATGGTTTTAGCTCAATTAAGGCGGAGCATTTCTCATACTCTGCGGCAGATCAGCAATGCCACCATAATTGATGAGAAGGCCCTCAATGAGTGTCTTGATGAGATCACTTGTGCTCTTCTTCAATCTGATGTTCACTTCAAGCTTGCTCTGAGCATGAAGAAGAACATCAAGAAGAATGTCAACCTTGACGATCTCCTTGCTGGCCACAACAAGCGCAATATCATCCAACAGGTATGGTTTCTTTATAAACTGTGTCCTTTTTTGGTTAGGATTATGAATTTTTAAATCTTTTTTGGGGAATTGTCCTTATTGGATATAAAATTTGCCAGGCATGATGGAAATATCATTTTGTTTGATGGAAATTCTTGCTTGAAGATAACACAATTGTATTTTTGAAACTATGTGTGACTTTGTACGAACTAGAATTTATAATGATGCATCTAAAATTTTCCTTGACAGTACATCTTCTGTAAAATTTGGCTACTGGTTCAATTTTTTTTATTATGATAGATTCGCTATAATGCAGTTTGATGGATTTGCTCCTTGTTTGAATTTACCATAGTATGTCTTATGACGAGTTTTGTTAGTTATTTTGTGGTTAGAAGTGAGTATATTGGTTATTTTTCAAGTTTCCTCAGTATATTTACTTCCTGGTTGGGAGGGTATTGGTTTTTGAATCAATATCATCAGGTCATTGATACAATACTTGTGAGTGTTTTTAAGAAATGACCTTAAGAGATATCTTGCTTATTGGAAGTCAGTGACTAATTACTTGAATCTCTATTGGAGCCTTATTGGGAAGAATATAAATGGAAAAAGAAAAAAAAAAGGGGACTGTTTTTCTACCCTTTTGGGACTGGTCTGGGCAGCTGGTGACATACTTCAATGCGAAACTATGTTTGATATGCTGTTGTCTCAGCATTTCCTGCAATCATTAGTGGTTCCTTACTTACTTTAATTTCTAGGCTGTGTTTAAGGAACTCTGCAAAATTCTGGATCCTGGGAAGCCCTCTTTCACTCCAAATAAAGGAAAAATGAGTGTCGTCTTGTTTGTTGGCTTACAAGGTATGTTGCATGTTGAATAATTACCTTCTGGTTGATCAAATTACACCATTTTTTCCCTCAATCAAAATCGTATTAGTATGTATACAAACCACTTTGCGTCATATATATCTAATTATAAAATAGAGGATCATTCATTTACCTAAGCAATATGGGGCTTCTCTTAGCTTTACTGGTTGTTTCATATAAAGAAAAAAATTTGCACTTATTCTATGATGCTTCTTTGTTTCAAAAATGCATTCAGGATCTGGGAAAACCACAACGTGTACAAAATATGCATATTATCATCAGAAGAAAGGCTGGAAGCCTGCTCTAGTATGTGCAGATACATTCAAGGAAGGTGCTTTTGATCAACTGAAGCATAATGCCACTAAAGCTAAGATCCCTTTCTATGGCAGGTACTCATTCATTTGCTTTTGTTATAGATTAATATTGTATATAAACTCAGAATCTCATACTTTTGATTTAAACTGTAGTTTAATATTTCATAATTAGACATACTGCAAGTATAAGTCAAGATTGTAATTGATGATGTCATGGAGCAAGGCTATGCTTAGATTTTTAGATGGTTCATGTCTTGGCTGGTTATTTGATACTTCTGCTGTTGATTTTTGAAACTATGACATGAATCATCTTCGAAGAGGTTTAGCTTTTTCTTTCTGAATATGCAATGCAATCTGAGGAATTTCTTCTAGATGATTGGTGCATAGTTGTCGGAGGAGGTTGAAATTTCTTTTGTTGAAGTTCATGTGGTCTATGATGTTTTGTTGTCTCAGAATTTAGTAAGTTCATTTTGGGAAGTTTCCCTTCAAATGAGTAATGACGTCCCATGCATTTCTGAATACTATTTGGCATTGTGTAAGTATGAAGTGAGGACGAGGGTTGTATTCATGATGCACAATAGCCTTTACTAATGGCTCAGTCTGGGGCTTAACCACAGCTGTTTTTCTCCGCTATAGAGATTATACTCTGGCTTGTAAACTCTTTGAATACTGCTACTGTACTTAATTATTTGCAAATAAGTTAGGACTTAGGTTCTGGTGTTTTTGATATCATTTTTTATGGCAACATTTAAATTAATTGCATTTCATTGCTTTTGATCATAATGCTTAACTTTTGGTTTTCCCTGCCCCCACTCTTACAGCTATATGGAATCAGATCCTGTGAAAATTGCTGTGGAAGGTGTGGAAAGATTCAAGAAGGAAAACTGTGATCTCATAATTGTTGACACAAGTGGGCAGCACAAACAAGAAGCTGCCCTTTTTGAAGAAATGCGCCAAGTTTCGGAAGCAACGGTATATATATATATATATATTTTTTTTTGATACATGCATTTGTGTCTTTTTAAATGCTGATAATTGCTTGTATCATTTCTTTGCTTTGTTCAGAAACCAGATCTTGTTATATTTGTTATGGATAGCAGTATTGGTTGGGCTGCATTTGATCAGGCTCAAGCATTTAAACAAAGTGTCACAGTTGGAGCTGTAATTATTAGCAAAATGGATGGCCATGCAAAGGGTGGTGGTGCCCTTAGTGCGTAAGTGCTACTGGGCTGATTCTATTGTATTATTCAATACCAACTTTTGCAACTATGAATGTAAACTGAGTTGCTGATCTTACTCTAAACCAAAGAGTTTCTGTTTTTGGACCAATACTTACCTCTACATCAGTTTAGTCAAACTTAACAAAGTATAGTTGAACTGTAATGCCTTCATGGCTGAAGGGTTTGCCAGAGAGAATGACTGTTGATCTCCCATTTCCTTTCCCTAGAACATTGATGAACCATTTTTGTAGGCTTTCATCTCTAATTTATTCAGCACTTCATATCATATCTGTATAGCTTTTTTTTTTTTTTTCTTGCATGTTTTCTTGATGCTATTCCTGGAATTGTATCATGTTTTGCTTCTAGCATATGCATAGCCTTTCCGGCATATAGTTATGCTGCAGATATTTTATAGGTTAAAAGATTTATATCCTCATTACATACTAGTAGGTTGAATCTACTGCTAGGTTTTCTAATAAAAATGTTCCTTGGATCTTTTACTTGAGCATAACGGTGTTAGTATTTGGATTGGAACTTTTTATTTTTGGTTTTTTGAATTATCTTGGAGAAGGGTGTCAAGATGTGCTAGACTATAATTTTTAAGCAGTCTAAGGAACAAATTTCACCATGTAAAGTGCTATATGAACTGCATTGCTGATTTGAATTCTACATCATATAAAAAATTTTATTCACTTAATTTAAGGATTGGCAATGCCTGTTTGTGTGTATATAAGTTGTGGTTTGAACACCTAATCCAATTTATTTTGTTTCTACAGTGTTGCCACGACAAAAAGTCCTGTCATATTCATTGGAACTGGAGAACATATGGATGAGTTTGAATTTTTTGATGTTAAACCATTTGTTAGCCGTCTATTAGGTGTGTTTATTTTTTATTTTTATTTTGTGTGTGGGGGATGTGTCATGTTTAATCATGTCATATGGTTTCCCAACTAGGCATGGGTCAGCAGCCTGAACTGCTTCAGAATCTGTCAGAAGGGGACCTCACCTTGAGGATTGTGTATGAGCGGTATCAAAGCATACTTGACCAAATGAGCCAGGTTATTACCTCGTTTAGTGATTTGTTACTTTATTGTTAGTGATAAACATGCACACCTGATGATGCTGTGTAGATGCTAATGATTAATGATTGCTTGTTACCCTGTATTAAGAGATTCGGTTCATTTATGTAGGGCTTCTCAATGCTTCCAGGATATAGTGCTCAATTGATGTCCCAAAAGACCCAAATCCAAGCAAAAATTAAGTGTCACGTGACAATGATGGAGTCAATGACAAACGAAGGTAGCAACTCCGCAGCATTGTGAAATTATATATTTTTGCCCACCAACATCTAACTGTTAATATGTTGCAGAGTTAGATAGTTCAAACCCAAGGCTGATTAATGAGTCACGGATGATGCAAATAGCTCAAGCATCTGGTCATTCAGTTTGGGAAGTAATGGAGATGATGGAGGAGTATAAACGTCTTGCTAGGTTACAGAGCAAAATTAAATGGCTTCGAATACCACCAACAAGGTTTGATATGAGTGCCCTATCACAAATTATGAATGCCCAGCGCATGAGCGAATTCATACCTCCACATATGTTAAGTCAAATACAAGGTAAGGATGGTTTACAAGATTAAGCATATGGGTTCTTTTAAAGACATGAAGGGGAAGTTTGGTGGTGGCGGTGATCAGTAGGTTGACTGGGATTATGAGCTGTCTCTGACTGCAGCTACAAACGTTATGATGCTGAAGAGTTAGACCTATATATCATCCAGCAAGTTTTTAGCAAGTTTTTCACAGTTGAAGAATCTATGTGTAATCCACTAACTATAGCAGCAAACCATATTGCACCTTGTCCCATTTGTTCAATATGTTTGTATGTTCATTTGGTTTTGAAGCATCGCATTTTCTCTTTCTACTTGAGCTTGTTGCACCGTTCTTCCAAAAGCTAGATTTGGGTGAATCCCCCTGTATTTCCTATCTTGCAGCAGAAATCAGCAAATGGCTCAGCTTGCTCTTAATTACCTCTAATTCACGAGATTCATATCCCCAAACCACTTAACAAGAAGAATCATCCATTAATTAGATTTTTTTAGAGGTTATTTTTAAATTTTAAATCTCCATTGAGGTCAAAGGAGTCACCACCCTGTCATGGTCTTTTGGGTTTGTCTTTGAAAGATGGTTCGACGTAGGCTTCCTTTGTTGGACGGAAAAACAAGCTGTAAACTGTCATAAAATATTGGATACGCTGTAGTTTAGTTTAGTCATTAAATTATGAAAGCGAAAGCTTTGTTATGTTAAAACCAAGTCTGGTAGGAGACTAATGATTTGGTTCAAAACTTGAATTTGATGCAGAACAACCAACTCTAGAATTCAAAACGGGGTCATTTCTGCATTTCGAACAATTAGCTTATGTTAAAACTTCTGAAATGATTCAAGGATCTCTTAGTAAATTGGCTATGGCTTCGTGCCTCAAACACAGTTTTTATTTATTTATTTTTATTTTTAATTTTTTTTTGAAATATGTATGTAGAGTCACAGTTTTGGAAAGTATGATTATTTATGATACTACCCATGAAAAGAGAGCAGAATCACTTCATTCCAATTCGATGCTCTCAAACAGCTCTTAGAATTACTCTTTTCCAGTTACAACGGCTCCTAACTAACATAACAGTCCGAGTTTTACACATAATGGTCCTTTTATTCCACCTTGTTGAAGTCAGAATTTTCAAAGCCCAAAAAGCGTTTTTCATAATTTCGCCCATTTACTTGTTCGGCCCAAAACCACAGTCTCTTTCAGAACAATTCTGAAGCCAATTTCTCGTTACAGCCATCTGGTACCAAGGAAACTTGTCTGACTTACCGAATTGTTTCTCTAATTTTTAAGGAATCACGCTAAAATCCAATATGCAATAAAGCATTGTTATTTATCCGCGAGGCAATAAATCATGAGGCAAAAAGGCAACATGTTAGCAAAAAAGGCAATAAATTGAAAGTTCGGCGTGCCTGCTTTTTCTTAGGAAAAATAGGTCCTGTTTTTGTTTAAAATAACAACGTTTTCTTTCTTTTTTTCAAAATGTACCAGTTTGGGTGCCTTTTTTTTTTTCTCCATCACTCTCTTCTATGCTCCTCTCTCCTCTCACAGTTTCCTCCATCAGCTGCCTTCTTTGCTCTGATGCTCGACCTTCCCTTTCTTCTCTCTTTCAATTTCTTATTTTACTATGTTCAACTCTATGTATTTCTCTATCCGTAGAGCACACTGAATGTACATAAATAATTATAACAGAGTACATGATATTCGTATTAACATATACTCTAGGAGGAATGTTTTTATGCAGTGCTAATGATTTAATAACTATCTTTGTACCTTTAGAATATTTCAGTTTATGCTCCTATCTATTATCTATATATAACAAGAAAGATGTACAGTTTAATGAAGCGACTATGAAATATTTACTCATGGGTGGGGCAAGCTCTTCCATTTTGTTTCATAGTTTCTCTTGTTTATTTGGTTCATCCGGGGAAGAGATCAAGCTTCAAGAAAATAGTGAATGGTCTTATCAATACACAAATGTTTAACTCTCCAAGAATTTCAATTGTGCTAGTATTCATCACTAGGAATTGGGTTCAAGTTTTCCCCATCCTTTCCTCAAGAAAGTGTTCAATTGGAACATAAAAACGTGATTGAATTGGTCTTAGTTACTCTTCGGGATGAAGTGGAAGAAGGGAGAAGATTCTTGAACAAGAAAAATGATCCAATGACTTCAAAAGAATTGAACGAGGAGCCTTATAAGTTGAAAATCTCATGTACAGTTCCTACCTTTACTCAGCATTGCTCCATCAGGCTTTCACCAATTACGAAAAATTCCCCACTAATGCCTGCCATAGGAGTTTGGGCCATGTCTCAATTTCAGTATGGTTGATCATCCTCTCAGATCATCTACTGATCATCGCCTTGGTAAGCTATTGCCTCACCAACTAGCTAATTAGATGCTAGCCCCTCCTTGGGCAGATTCCTCCTTAGCCTATAAGGTATTAGCAGTTGTTTCCAACTGTTCCTTTCCCAAGGATAGGTTTTTACGCATTATTCACCTGTCCGTATCTTAATTCATGTATCTACTTTTTGGGGAATATGAGCAATAACAATAATATTTCTAATGGAACATCTTTCACAATTCCTGGAGAGATAGTTCACTAATAGACTAGGGATAAGTAATTTGACTCATTCACATCCAAATCATGAATATTTGGAATCCATATTATGCAAAGAGATATTACTTTTGCTAATTAGAATTGAAGGGTGATATATATATATATATATATATTTCCAGCATCATATCCATAATTAACACATTCATCATAGCTAGAAACTCCAACTTTATATCAAGGTCATGGTCGATATAGTTACTATCATCAATAAGAAAACCTTTGCTCTGTTCATAGATATTTCATACATTCTATATATATATATATATATATATATATATATTTCCAGCATCATATCCATAATTAACACATTCATCATAGCTAGAAACTCCAACTTTATATCAAGGTCATGGTCGATATAGTTACTATCATCAATAAGAAAACCTTTGCTCTGTTCATAGATATTTCATACATTATATATATATATATATATATATATATTTCCAGCATCATATCCATAATTAACACATTCATCATAGCTAGAAACTCCAACTTTATATCAAGGTCATGGTCGATATAGTTACTATCATCAATAAGAAAACCTTTGCTCTGTTCATAGATATTTCATACATTCCATACTTGAAGTTTGGTTAAATTTCATGTGATTCAATAAAAAAAATAGAAATTCTATTATTTCTAAATCGATTCATACAATTCAATGAAGAATAAGAACAAATAGTGGGATATTTTCTATAAATGAGAAAAGTGAAAATGCTTGGGATTTGGTTCCTGTAATATCCCAAGAATTTATATGAATATTTAAAGCCTATTTTGAAGTTTAGTGAAAAATTTAATTACGTGAAAATTTTTTTTTTGAATTAGTGAAGAAAATGTGAGAATAGAAATTTTTATTTTTAATTTAGGAAATTTTTACAAATTCTCAAGGACTAAAGTGAAAAGAAAAGAAAGTATAGAGGACTTTTGAAAAATGACCAAGTAGGAACCCGAGAAGAAAAATAGAGCTTATGGGAATGAATTATGAGTCCGGTACCGAAAAGATGATGGATTCGAGGTTAAAGTGGAGTTTGAGACATCGAGAGGGATTAAAGTGAACAAATCTTATAAGCTAAGGTGGCTATGAGCGATTTTATCGAAAAAGAAATTGGTGGGGCCCACGCGTATACACTTCTCCTTATTCTTTTCTTTTTCTCATTCTCCCTCCCGTAGCTTCACTTTCTCTCTCTCTCGATTATGCTTGCAAAGGAATTTCTTCATCAATCATTCATGCAATTTTTGCTTTGGGAAGGAAGCTATGAAAGTTAGGATGATTGGTAAGTTGATGTTCTTCTTCTTCTTCCTCTTATTACAAGATCAAATCCTTGGTTATTATTTTTGCAAAATTTTTGTAGAATATTTTAATGGATGAATTTAAGTGTGGATGTTAATCTAAAACATTCCTAGGTGGTTTATGATGTTATTAGAACAAGAAATTTGGAGAAAACTATGAGAAATTCGTAGAATTTGGATATTTGAAAAAGTTAGTGTTCTTGATGAAAATTTGAGATTTGAGCTTGGATTGTTGGTAGAAATTGGGGGTTTTGGTGTTAAAACACTCCTTAGACATTAAGGATGAAAACCCATGGAAGAAATCAAAAGAAATGTTGTTTTAGATATGATTTTTGGATTTTTGGATGAAGAATACGAAGAACATCGAAAATTTTCCCCAGAATTACTGTTCACCGAGAAAATTTTTCCAGATTTTCTCGTTACTGTAGCGTTGACTCGGTCAACGTTACTGTAGCGTTGACTCGGTCAACGTTACTGTAGCTGCGTTGACCGTTGACCGTTACTGTAGCATCAGTTTTTTTTTTTTTTAATATCGTTGAAAAGCTCTTTGAGTCTAGTTTCCAATGGTATAAGTTTCATCTGGATATTCATTACCAGTTAGGAGTTATGATTTGAGAAGTGGATGAAGGTCGAGAGTAGTGGTAGGAAATTTCTCTATTTCGTAACCCTGATGGTTTTTATCTGGTTACAATAGGAATGGTCAAGTGCAAGGTGGGAGTGCTGAGAGCATGAAATCCAGGTGAGTGGGTTAATACTTGCTATGATTAAATATCTTTGTTATTGACTTTTTGCATCATAGTGAAAATATGTTGAATATCCAAATTTGAAGAGAATGATGTGGGATGATGAGACAAACAATTGTGGAACGTGTCAGGTGATGTATATAATTATATTTTCTTATTTTCTCATGAATGAGGTTATATGATGGATTGTGAATGGCATGTGAACTGAGTTGAAATGTATCATACTCTGATTGTTGAGTTCAATCATATGCGGATAGTTGAAGTATGTTATTGTTGAATAATTGTTCTATATTATGGGTTATGTTATATACATGCTATGTTGCTGGAACCACATTGATTATGTTGTGGCTTGAATTGTAAATGACTGAGTTGTGTATGTGGCTCAAGATTATGATTGAGGATGTTTTTATATGTGATTGTGATTGTGTTTGACTGGAAAGGAAAGGCATGGTGGTGCACCCCATGGAGAAATCTATGTGAAGCTATAAGGGTGGAGAATATAAATGGAGCGATAAGGGTGGATGCGGCGGGGGCCGCGGGCAACGATCCAGAGGTATTCTGGACGACCCGGTTGGTACGGGAATTGTGTGTGAAATTGATTTCATCGATTGCTGTTGTGAATTTTGAATTTTGTTGAAATGCATTTGATTCACTTGGATATTGTTGTGAAGTATTATGAATAATATTATATCATATGATGATCGATCTACGTATGATTGCTGCATGTTATCATTATGATGCATGATTTTTATTTTGTCATAGTATTGTGTTATCTACTCACTGGGCACGTGGTTTGCTCATACCCCTCTTATTGATATTTTTTTTCAGAGTTGACAGCTGAAGGTAAATATCGGAACAAGGAATTATGGATCCTTAGTCCATAATTACCTTTTCATTTGTTCACGATAAAGGTATAATAGTTAAGTTTTATTCTAAGTTGTATAAATCTAGAAATCTCTGTAATCGGGTAGGTTCATTCAGTGATGTAATGTGAGTAATTGTAGTATGTATACAGAACTCGTTTTGGTTGCATGAAAAAGAATTGTATGATTTTTTTTTTAAGAGAAAGATAGGCTTACGGAGGTGAAATGAAATTCACTTTCCGTGCCGGTCACGTGCTCAAATTTTGGGACGTGACAGTTCCCTTCCAACAATTAGAGTCTCCAGTAGATTAAAAGAGAGGCTAAATAATTGTAACAAAAAAAAAATAACCAATTTATTTTTTTACCTATTAGATCATTAGATCCAACAGGTATGGCTCCCCTCCAGCCCTCCAACCATTGGAAGGGAGCCAAATCCAAATGCTTGGAGGTGGAAATGTGAGAATGTCTACAATATCTAGGTTAAATTAAGTACAAATTGAAGGGTTTTGTAGGTTCATTGATTAGGGCTTAACGGAAGAACTTTCTAAGTTTCCAAAAGTTGAAGATACAGATCAAGAAATTGAATTTCAATTGTTTGTGGAAACATATCAATTGGTAGAACCCTTGATAAAAGAAAAAGATGTTGTATATGAATTAGTCACATATTCCTCTGAATTTTATGTATCCATGGGATTAATTTGGAAAACCAATAGGAATATTTGAGAACAAACGATATTTATTGGAAAAATATAATTCTAACAAAATTCTTTTAATTTATATATATAATTCAATAAATAAAAAATAACTTGTTTTTCAACCTGGCCAAGTCAGTGCCTGGCCGGGCCTCTTTTATTCTCATGAATTTTCAGACAAAAATGATTTATTTGATCTAGAAAAAAACATTTGTTATTGAAACATGATCAAACATAAGAATGTCATTTTTTATTACTCTCTATTTTTTTCCTGGTAAAGTATCTAATAAAAAGAATGGAACCAAAGATTCTTGTACAATGCATTTTTATGTTATGACTTAAGTACTTCGTTCATTTAATTCTTATTTTTATCTTTGTGAGTTTGATTAGTTGGTTGAGGGCTGTAAAAGTTGTTCCAGCAAAAGCCTTCCATATAAAGGTTGTAATTTGCCTGTGTTTGTGATTGAGGTCAAGGGTCTGTGAGTTAAGGTAGTAAAAGTTCAAGGGACTTGTGCTTGAGGGGTGTCCTTGTAGTTTGTAATTCTCTGACTCCTTAACCGAGTATATATATATAAACAAACCCTTTTACTTTGCGTTTAGGGAGAAGATGTAGAATTTGAACCTCTATAAATTCTCTGTGTCACTTCTCTTCTACTCTTCATCTTATTTAAAATTACTGTTTTATATATTTGCTTATTACATTCTCCTTAAGATCTTAAGTTCCTTCGAAAAGATTTTTTTTTTAAATATAACTCAATTTAACCTTCCCTTGTTCTGTATAATATGCACTAACGCACTTATTGATACAAAATGATAAAAATATCATCTAACAAATAAGTCTGAAATTCTGTGCGATCCAAAGGACATTTATACATGGGTATTTATATATAAACAAGTAAACTATCCTAGGGATGAAAATAAAAATCCCTAAAGTTTAGGGATTGATTTAAACCTAAATTCTAGGGATATAAACATTGTTTTTGGACCTGGGAACAGGCGACGTGTAATCCAACCTGGTTTGGGTAGTCTCATTAGCTTGGGTTACAATTGGGCTGGATAAGACCCAACTGATCCGGCCTAGTTTTGATCGAAATGGCGACTCAGTCGACACATTTTTTTTTTCAAATTAAGGAAAATTGTATAATCAAATTGAACTCAGTATCTCATTGAAGAAAAACAACATTCTAATCATAGAAAAAAACTGTAATTATTATATATGTGCACTAAAAAAATATAGAAATAATAATAATATTTTGAAATATAAAATGTTATTATTATTATATATATATATATATATATATTATCATTATATTATTATATTATCTAAAACGATTTTAATTTATAAAATTTGAACAATGTTAATAACAAAATTTATAATATCATATAAAATTTAAAATGACTAAATAACTAATAGAAATTAAAAAATAAATTACTTTTAATTTTATTTTTACAATTTATTAATATAATTATAAAAATTATATTTGTTTATTTATTAAATATAATATTTGTGTGCTAAAATTACTTTAAGATATATTTTAAAGATATTTTAATTGTTAAATTTACATATAAATTATTTGTTTTTCTAATTTTGATATTTATTTATGATATATATATACACACTCATATATATTATTCGATTTAACAATTAACTCAATAATCTGACAGTTTGATCAGTGTTCCAATAGCTTGAAGATTAATTCTACTAAGTAACCACATTGATTCCTAAAACTATAAATATAAACATATCATCATAATTATATAAATACCATCATACGGATATTCATCTCTTATTCTGACACAACAGCTACAAATCAATATAAAGATTATTTTTTTATTTCTAACACCCTCAATTTCGTCTCTTGATGCCATCAACCTCATACATAAAAAGTAAATTACTAATTTTTCTTTTATTTTGAAAAGTAAATTATTAATTTAAGTGTATCAATTTAGTCATTTAAAAAATGTATTTGTCTCAATTTAATTTTTTTTAAAAAAACTTTATGTTTTAACAATGATGAATTTAAAATATAACAATAATTTATTTTGTAATATGTAACAATAAAAATAACTAAATTTAAATAAATATAATTTTTTAAAAATTAAAGTAAAATAATTATATTTTTTTCAAGAATAATTTACTCCATGTCTAATTGTGTGAAACGCTTGAAATTCTAACCTACACACGTATATATAAAAGCAATAACAATTAAACATTTAAAATTTAAAATTTAGCTGTCTGCGACCGTTCACTCATCACCTTCTCTGTTCGCTTTCGTAGCTTCCAAGTTTCAGTGACGCAGCGCGATATGGTGAATCCGAAACGATCCGTCGGTCCAGTCAGCATTGTGAACGTTGATGAGAAGCCCGTGGTGGAACTTCATTACAAGGGCGAAACACGACGATTCACCCCCGATGAGCTTACTACGTTGATGATCGTCGAAGAGAAACAGCTTCGCGCCGACGACCTCAAGAACGCCTTGTTCGTCATCCCCTCCTACTT
Source organism: Biancaea sappan (assembly GCA_037074585.1). Taxonomy (NCBI): domain Eukaryota; kingdom Viridiplantae; phylum Streptophyta; class Magnoliopsida; order Fabales; family Fabaceae; genus Biancaea; species Biancaea sappan. The sequence continues at coordinate 66,015,013 of CM073495.1, forward strand.
TACCCCCTACCAGAAGATGGTCACAGTCAACAAATGGGTCTTTGCGGGCGTCCCTGACATCACATTGATAGAAGACTCTATCACTGCGGCGGTCGGCTATGGTCTTCATGACCGCCCCTTAAAAACCCAAAAGAATGTACTGGTGTTTGATCTTGGAGCTACCTCTTTAGAGATGACATTGCTCTTACAGTTTCCAGAATCAACGACTTTCAGAGTGATCGACAGTTCGGGTCAGATTCCCATCGGAGGCATGGATTTCACGAACAAACTGGTTGATTTTTGCGTGGCTGAGTTCAGAACCAAAGAGGGGAAGGATGTGAGTGGGAACGTCAGAGCACTAAGAAGGCTGTGGGATGCATGCGAGAGAGCTAAAAGGACTCTTTCCACAGAAACTTCCGCCACAATCGAAATTGACTCTTTCTATGAAGGCGTCGATTTCTTCTGCACAATTTCGCTCTTCAAATTCCAGCAAATAGTCAAAGAGTTGCTCCTCAAGGTCAGTAAAAAACTGGATGACTTTACGTTCTTGTTGCGATGTTTTGGAGTTGTAATTCATGACGTCATTGCATGCGGTGGGTCATCGTCGATATTCAAATTGCGGGTAATGTTGGAGGAGTTTTCCGATGGAAATAATCTGCATAACGATATACCCCCAGAGTTCGTTGTCGATTTTGGGAGTTTTATGGTGGCTACAGTCTTGAAGTTGAAAGAGGAAAGGAATGTGAATGATATTATTTTCGTAGAATCAAATTCAATTCCTCTTGCAGTCGGAATCGAACGGGAAGATGGGGTTATGACAGTGCTGTTTCCTACCGACACAGAGATACCTGCGTATAGAGATCATGTCTTTACGACACAGTTCGAAGGTCAAAATAGAATGGATATCGAATTGTTCCAGGGGCCTGAGTTAATGGTGAAATACAACTATTTTCTGGGGACGCTGGAACTCTATGGAATCCCTGCAGCACCAAGAGGAGTTCCTCAGATCAATGTGAGCATTGAGGTTGGGAGGAATGGAAGAATGAAAGTTAGTGCTCGTGATATGGCTACTGGAGTGGTGATAAGTGTAAAATCCAAATTGGGAGGAGTGCTGAGCCCGCAGCAAAGGAATGAAGCCATGTCCCAACATCTCAAGAAAGTAACGGACACCATGGAGTGCTTGCATAGATATGTTGACAATACGAGAAATGTTGTGGAGGATGAGGATAGGGGGAAACTGGAAGTTGCCGAGAAGTACAAGATTAAGAAGGAGATCGATGAGACTATTGAATGGATGCGTAGGGACTTGGGTGAACTAACAATACACCAAATTACAAACAAGTTCAGAGAGGTTCTATATCTATGGGAGCCCGTGGTTTCCAGATTAACTTCCACTGAGTTTGAGTCCCATGACACCAACCAAACTGAGACTGAGACTGAGACTGAGACTGAGACTGAGACTGAGACTGAGCCTTGAGTGAGCTTTCGACAAGCTGTACAAATTCTGGATTTTCAAAGGGATTGGAAAGTAGTGATGTTTTAGGAAACTCCGCCTATGTTTTATAGCCGGTCCCAAGCCCGGAGAAAGAAGGAGGGTTGTGTTAGGCCATCGACAGCTAACGTAAAACTGTGTTGAATCTCTCATGAACATAGATCAACGACAATATTGTAGCCGACCCCACTTAGTGGGATAAGGCTTTGTTGTTGTTGTTGTTGTTGTTTTGGTTGTTTGGCTTTTTCCCAGTTGTTTTTTCTTTTTCTTCAGGGAGGATCCCTAGTCCTCCCTTTTTCTGTCTGTGTTGTACTGCTGTTCTCTCTTCAGTCTTTTCTTCTAGTAAATTTCTTCCTTTTTCTATCCCAAAAAAAGAAGTTTTTAGTGATCTTGTGAGATTTTACCAGTTTTAGAATGTAAACATTTATCCAATTAAGTGCAGTTTCTTTTAATCTTGAACCTACGTCTATGCATATATGGATAATTCTTTTCTGTGACACATTATAAGGCACTGTTCCTGTAAATCTGATCAAATTACACCATACTGTCAATGTCATGTACAGGAGAGCCTGGAAAATTGGTTTGTGAGCGCTATAGAACAGCATCTCAAGTGGTCCAGAATCAAGTTGGGAGCTTTAACGTTTATTATTAGTATATGTATGCCTTGGTTTGGAAGTTAATGTGTTACTTTATAGGATCAATTACTCATAATTTATTTGGGAAAACGAAATATAAGGTGAAAAAAATTCCTCATCTACTAAAATAAGTTGAATATTATGATTTTGTCTTCTTTATTTGATGTATAATGGAATCCTGCTGCAACAAGCTGTCATGCGTATGATCAAGATACTGGAAAGAACAAAAAGATATCTCAGAAAAGAACTTACAAAACAGTCTAAGGTTAAGCATAGATATTTCCAAATCCAACTTACTTGATGCAACCTTTATTATGCTGTATACAGAAAATATTGTGTGCTAGAAATGTCATCTATAATTGAAGAAAGCGATGTTAGTGCTTCACGTTTCCAGTCTTCTGACTTTGAGGTCACCTACTCTTTATTTTTCTGCTTTTGTTTATTTTCCACCCTTCTCCCACCTGTGATATGCCTATCACTAGTTCTGATCCAACTCTTGCATTTGGTATGCCCTAAATGATATATTGCTATCTGCTATTAAATCATATATATTATTAATATATTGCAATTTTCAAAGAAGGGAATAAAGATCTCCACCTTGCTTTATAATCATTAGTACACCCCTTCCCACCTCTACTGCTTCTTTTAATGGACTGATGTGCCTATTGTTCGCCTTTTAAGTCTCTTTTGTGGAGTATTAAGAGGTGCTCGTTGGCTAAAACAGTTGAATATAAAATTGTCTTTTCTCTTTCACCTTGTCCTGAGGTTCATTTTTCCCTTTCCTTTTTTCTTCTCTCCTTTTTTGGTTTCTGTTTCTTTTAGCAGTATGTCTAATATTCCTCCCTTGTAATTCTCTTCATATCTAATAAAACTTCTTTTTTATATTAAAAAAAGGAAAAGTTTTTTGGGGTAATTAGCTTATATAAAAATTGTTTACATCAGTTTTACATCTAGCCGCAATTTTTATTTGTTGACAAGTATTATTGCAATTCGTTAATCATCTAATGTACTCTATCTCTATTTTCTGCTTGATTCAGGGAAAAATGAGCTGTTTGAGGATCAATGATATTGATGCCGGCCTTTTTATATTTGGTGAGCTAATATATGATCATGATTAGAGAAATGAAAACAGAGAGACTAGAGAAAGCATAGTTGCTCAGTGTTCCCATTCATTATTTTTCATGTGTGGTCGTATCTTTTTCATGTTTTATTATTGCAGTTAATATGGTTGACTCCTCACTGGACATAATTTTCTGGGGGGACTCTTATGAATCTATCAGACGATCCTATAAGAGTAAGTGTTGGCCAAGATTGGCGGGAAGCAGATGTCACCAACAGAATTCCAATAATTGTAACAGGGAATGATTTTTCTACTATTTATGCTCCGCTGATACGTGATGGAAGGATGGATAAGTATTACTGGTAAATGGTGCCTTACTCTATGGTTATTGAACTTCCCATCTATGAACTTCATTAGAGGCAGTTTAGCAGTGTGCATGTTTAGATACAAGGGCCTAGGTACTAAACATTATGCTCTTCTTATACCTGATAGAAGTAGCAACATAACAATCCCTAAGGAAGCTGATAGTTTCTTGATTGATATTAAATTAGCTATATATTTCACATTTTGAACATGATTGCATCATACCTCATTCACTGGCTTATTTAATTTCTTAAAAAATGTCTTATTTCATGCATTTAGGTGAGTATGTCTTTTCTCTGAGATATAATCTATGAATGTAAATTTGTGAAACAGGCAACCTAACCGTGAAGATATTGGAATAGAGTTCACAAAATGTGTGAGAAAGATAGCATTTCTAAGGATGAAGTTATCAGAATTGTGAACACTTTTCCTAATCAAGGTATATCAATTTTTCATTTGCATCATTTGCAGTGTTCCTTATCTGTTGCATTTATGAGAAAGAATATGTTATTATCATCTTAAAAAGAGACGGAAAAGGAGAAGAGGAAAAAGAAAGAACGTGTTACAGTTACATTATTTCTTCCCTGGCTTGGTAAGGTTTAAATATGCCTGCCCCCTTGGTGGCCTGTTTCACTCTTTATAGACTGTTCTTGTTCCCTGCAGAGTTCCTTTACATTATTACTTGCATTTAAAAAATATGCTCAATTTTTTCTTTATCTGAAGTACCTTTCTTTCTTTACTTATCAAATTTAGGCTGAAGCTAAAATTATGGTCGCATCATCTGTAATTTATCAGTTCTATACTTCGATTGATGATGTGGCTATTCACAGCTTTGGACTTTTATGGAGCTCTTAGGTCTCACACTTATGACAGATCAATTTTGAAGGTATGAAGAATCCTCTAAGTTTACATTGGGAAGAACATAGATCATGTGGCAAAATTATTAATTTTCCACAATGGTAGGTGTTTTATATATATTCAACACAATTTTTCACTGTTACTATTGAATTTGGTCTGTCAAGCAATGAGGAAAGTAATTATTATTACAATTATCTATAAAAATGTGATTAAATTGGTCTTAGTTTCTCTTTGGGTCGAAGTTGAAGAAGGGGAGAGATTCTTGAACAAGAAAAAGATTCAATGACTTTGAAAGAATTAAACGAGGAGCCGTATAAGATGAAAATCTCTTGTATAGTTCCTACCTCTACATGACATTTTTCCGTCAAGCTTTTACTCATTGTGAAAAATTTTTCACTACTATCGTACATAGGATATCGTTTACTCTTTATTTTCCAAATTTCAAAAACTCGCAAGACAAGTTGCTTCATTGATAGATATAATAATAATAATAAATACTAGTGGTTCTAAAATGAAGAGACATTGACATTAATATTTATTTAATCCCCAATAATGGAACCTCCAACGTAAAAGTTTGATCAGTCCTTTATATTTTGAACTTTTCTCTCCTATTTTAGTCACTATAATTGTCCAACTTTCAACCTTATTTGGGTTCTCTTTACAAGTTTCATAATAAAACATGGTTCAACCAGAAAAATAGTGAACTAGTTAAGTCTTTGATTTGGGCTTCTTCTGAAAATCAATTGAACTAATTACAAATCAATAAAATTGGAAAAATCGATTAATTTATTAGTTTAACCAATTAAAATTTTTTTTTTGAAAAAATTTCTTGTGATATTTTTTTGTGAGTTTATTAATTTTTGTTGTAAGCTTTTTATCATGGATATTGTTTAATATTATGGAATATCAAATGTTAGATTTGATTCTTTTCAATAATTGTTACTATGATTGATGATATTTCTTTTTAGTTAATTAATTTTTGTTGTAAATTTTTTATTATAGATATTGTTTTATATTATGGAATATTAAATCTTCTTTTAATTGAATTTGCAGATTTATAATTATTTATAATTTTATATATTTTTTTAATTATATATTTTAATATTTTAATATAATTTAATCACCACTGACCTTCTTCTGTCTTTAACATAGCGCGACTGCAATGCCAGAACACCATCCCATTTGCGTTCTTATTTGAAGCTAAGTGCTTTGTTCCTCCAAAAGCTTTGCTATATTTTGTCTGATTATATCAGCATTTTCCTTCGCTTGGAGCTATGAGACACCAATTATTGATCCTATGCTTCTCTGCCCACTTGTATGTTGCTTCTGCTTTGAGCTCCGATGGGTTGACTCTATTGTCACTCCTACAGCACTGGAATTTTGTGCGTCCTTCCATAAATTCAAGCTGGAATGCCTCTGATTCTACCCCATAGGAGTAAAATGCAACCATGACAGTCAGGTTACCGCTAAACTTGGGGCAGAAATTGGAAACTTGAATCACTTGCAGACAATTGTGTTGTCGACTAATAATTTCTCTGGAGTAATACCCCCAGAATTATGCAATAAAAAGTTGCAAAATTTGCGGTATCTGACCTTTTTCTACTCTGTTGTCTGGTGAAATCCCTGAGTCCTTGTTTCAAATTCCTCAGTTGGAAGAGATGTACCTGTACAACAATGGTGTATGTGGTCCTATCCCCACCAATATTGGCAACGTGAGTGAACTCTCAAAGCTGTATCTATCTAGTAATCAGTTGTCTGGGAACATTCCCTCTTCCATAGGTAATTGAAGTAAATTTAGAGGACCTTGAATTGTATTTCAACCAGTTGACCGGTGTAATTCCACTGAGCATTTGGAGGATTCAAAGTCTTAAGCATATTCTTCTTCATAGTAATAGATTTTTTGGGGACATTACCTCCAGAGATGACAGAGCTCAAGCATCTTAAGAACATCTCGCTGTTTGACAACCAGTTCTCTGGAGTCATACCTCAGAGCTTGGGAATTAATAGCAGTTTAGTAATGCTGGACTTGGGGAACAATAAGTTTACTGGTAACATCCCACCAATTCTTTTCTCTGAAAAGAAATTACGTCTATTAGATTTAGGTCTTAATCAACTGCTAGATAGCATACCCCGTGATGTAGGAAGATGTACAACTCTTATGAGGTTGATTCTGAAAGAAAATAATCTTACTGGGTCTCTTCCTGAATTTGAAAGTAATCAGAATCTCATATACGTGCACATCAGCAGGTAATTTTGGTTTACAAGGAAAGACTACCATCAAAACAACTATTTAATTATTTGTTGTAATTTCTCTCTCTCTCTTTTGTTCTATTATTAATAACCCTTTTTCTTACATACATAGTCATTTAGTATTGCTACTTAATAAACATTTTATACAAGTTCTCATAAACAAGTCCTTATCCTTTTGACCTAATCTCATCACTTTTTGATAACTCGGATAAATAAGATTGTGATTTGGGAGGATTATATACAAAATAAATTTGTGAAACCAGTATTACTCTTCTTTTTCCATCTTAGAAGTTTTCTGTAGAATTGTTTCTAATCTCTAAGGTAATAATCTTACCAAAAAAAATAAAAAGGAGTTATGATAATGACACATCTAGTAGTGCCACGTTAAGATTATAGGATTTGGCATATATTGTTCAGATAATCAAATCTAGCAGCCTAAAAAATCGATGAACTGCAATAGTGGATGAGTTTTCTGATATAAAAAGTGCACCACTTCTTTCTAAATATTTAAAGCAGTTTAAAAATTGTAGGTTCAAGAATCAAGAGCTGTCTTTTCTATCGTGAAATTTTTATTTTTTATATTTTTACTGCACTTAGTTTTTTTGATCTTATAGCAAAAGGCTGGGAAAGTGATTGTTCTTGTATCTAGAATCGGACAATTGTTATAAAAGGCTTTCCCGGAGATGTACAACAGAGAATTGTTGAATCTGCTGAGATGGTTGCCTAGATATGAAACTTCTAAACTGAGTCTTATGTCTGGAAGACCCGAAGGATATGCTATCTTCAACACGGCACAACAAGCTGTTGCGGCCAAAGATATTCTTCAAGTTAGACTATTTGATGCAGATGATCTCTTAGATGTACTCATTTTTTTCAATGGTATCTGCTTTGGTTTCCTTGAAGTGTGACTTATTTTAATTCTCAGGACTTGCTCTCTGATGCAAACACCAACTCAGTGCTGCGCACAGAGATGGCTGACAAACATTACGTTGTGGAAAGAGGTGGCCCTTCATTCCATAAATTTAAAAAAAAAAAATTTGATCTTGATCATTTCTTAGGTGAAATCAATGCATTTTGAAATTTCGTTCCAGTGTGAGATTGGGGCCTTGGGGATATTCCATTTCCCCCTCTTCTATCTCAGGTTTCCTTCATGTTCTGGACGGTCCTTGGTTGTTCGTGGAAAAACCCTAGTGCTGAAATGCTTTTGTGCTGTTTTCTTTTACCTGCAATTTATAACACGGTTGGTATGCTCATTTTTTGGCAGTATAGACTCATCTAAGCTTGTTCTTAGTTTGTGACATTGATGACAGTTTACTTGTTTTCATGGTGTAGAAATATGGCTTCACCTCCAACTCCTTCCATTTCCAATGCAAGCCTTCATGATGTTTTGTATGTACAGAATCCACTATGAAAATTGTGGTGGAATGTCCACTACAAGATAGCTGTTGGAATTGCACATGAACTCGCATATCTCCATCATGACAGTGATCCTCCCTTAGTGCCTCAAGATCTCAATTCAAAGAACATATTTCTTGATTCTGACATGGAACCTCACATACGTCAATTTGGTGTTTCCATGCCTATGAATCCATCCTCTTCTCCAGCAGGTGAGCCATCTGCTATTGTATCAGTTAATGCTTGCACTCTTCTAGAGAATGGACATAGGATGGTGGAGGCTGCAGTTGCATCTGATGCGCATGATTGTGGGGTAGTTTTGCTTGAGCTATTAATCAAGAAGAAGGTATCTAATCCATATTTTTGGGAGAAAACTATTTTCCTGGAACGGGTTAGATTTTTTGGAGGGAAACAGGAAATCTTGAAAAAATAGTTGATTCAAGTCTTGCAAGGGAGTTATCAGATTTGACTGTAGTGTTACAGGTTACTAAAGTGCTTTCTGGAACTTTGTTAAGTATTGAAAAAGATCCATATACGAGATCCGCCATGAGAACAATTATCAAGCTTCTTTGTGATCATAATGAAACTTAAAGCAAGTAAATTATTGATTTAGTTTTGAATGATTGTAATTGTTTCAATGTAGTCCTTAGAAAGATTAAATGTCTTAATTTAATTTTTAAAAATTATATTTGTTTCATCTTAGTCCTTTTCGGTTCCTAATCTCAATTTTTTTTTGTTCTCAAGAGTCTCTTTGACCAATAGAAGCACCAAATTGAAATAAACATGTTCTTTGAGGAATTAAATTGAGATGTTTAATCTTTAAGGACTAAATTGAAATAATTATAAACTTTTGAGGGCCAAATTAATAATTTACGATACTTGTTCTGTCTTGCTTTAAGTAGGCATGTTAAAGTTTGTATTTATCAAGAAGCATAGATGTTGTCGGGAAACTTTCTTCATTACTTGAAGTCGATGTTCATACAACTCCTTTGTTGGTCCTCTACCAAAAAAGCTAATGCAATATTCGAATTCTTCTCCATCGTCATTTTTGGGAAATTCTAGACTATGTATACATTGCTCGCATTCCGATGGCTTGAACTGCAATAAGCCTAGCTACTTGAAGATACGTGACTATGGATCAATGGATCACAAAGGCATTCCTAAATTTGGAATTTTGCTGTTAGAGCTTGGAACATCAATGCTTGTTTCTTTATTTCTAGTAAAACTAATTCACATACATATTTCTCGCCAAGGATATAAGGAAGAGGTCAGTGACTATAATGAAGAGCAAGAGCCACAACCTTCTGACCAAAGATCTCAGGAGGCCATTGCATATAATGAGAGGAAAGAGCCATGGACTTTAAGTGGTGTAGGAAAATATAGAATTATTAGCCTAAGATATAATAAGCAGGAAGTAATGAAGGCTACTGACAATCTAAATGATCGGAATATAATTGGCAAAGGAGGGCATGGAATTGTTTATAAAGCTGAACTTGACTTTGGAGTTTGTTAGGGTCCTTACTCATGGATCAGGCTATGGTTCTTGACACTGTAAAGTTGAACAAGGAAGAAGAAGAGAATTTTTGTTTACTTCTTTTCCTACCTTTGGTGTTGGCTCTAGATTGATATGTGCAGTATTGACATTGACTTACATATTGATGAAAGTATTCTAGTCAACGCCACTTATACTATGATAATTATTGACTGATCGTTGACTAACACTTAACACTAGGGACCAATTTTTATATTTTTAAAAATTACAAAGACTAAAGAGACCAATTTTTATGTTTTTGAAAATTACAAAGATTAAATCTTTGTTTTTTAAAGTATATGGGCTAAATTCATATAAGAAAAAAATATAGAGACCATAGATATATTTTTACGTTTGTTTTGCTGTGGGCAATTTTGTATTTGCAGTAGAATTAAGGCGGTGATTCGTCAGAAAAAAAAATTGGATTAATTTGTGTGTTGTGATAATTTGGGCGATGACTACGTTTGCATGCATTGGCATGCATATTTTTGTTCTTATGCTTTATCATTTGATGAAACGAGAAAGACAGGTTCCTTCATATCTTGTGCCCTTTTTTCATTATTTTATTTCTCTTGTTGCATTAATTACATCCAAAATTAGTATTCTCTAAGTCAAACATAATGAAGGTATTATAATTCAATACTTAAGATATATGAAATTTATATCGACAACATTTTTCTAAGTTTCAAATTTGCATTGGTATATATTCTCTTAAATTTTCAAAAGACAAAGTATGAGTGTAATTGTTTTCTTTAAGTGCATTGAATTTCCATTTTTTTAATCCTGAAAAAATAATCAGAGGTGAGTACTAGTATAATATGAATGTTTGATAAGGTTGCATAAACCTTGTTAACCTACTTTTTTCGGTGATAATTCCCTACTTTATACTATATTAGATATTTAATTTTTGGCCATCTAAAACCCAATTTTGGTCCTTTATAGATAAGGTGCTTCTCACTTTGGTCCTCCATAGAGTTGTCTTCTCATTTTGGTCCATCATAAAATTGCCTCATCAATTTGGGCTCCACAAATAGGATATCTTTTAATTTGATCCTTTACAATAAAATTATTATCAATAATGTTTTTCCATAGATTTGTTATTAAGATTATCTATCAGTCTTCATATAATAACCACCTATAAAAATATCTTACAATAGCGTTAAAAATTTTAAATTTCATTAATAACATAATCACAAACGAATATTATTGATAAAATATGTATTTGTTAGAAACTAAATTAAAAATATTCATATGCAAGAAATCCAATTGAAAACACAATTTTATGAGACACCAAATTGAAGAGCATCGCATATGTGACAGATCAAATTGCCAAAACAACTTTATTAGAGATGAAATTAAAAACTTATCCTATCTCTGGGGGACTAAAATAAAGTTTTAGCACATAATCAATTGCATATTATGATTAAAAATTTACATTTATTTATTTTAATAATAAATATTACGTATTTAACATATTTCATACAATACATTGGATGTTGTTCTTCAAATCAATGTATATATTGATATTCTAATGCCCTAAAAGTTAAAGCGATAAATTATGTTTAACATATTTTTGGAAGTTTTGATTAATATATATTTAATTATTTAGCATTATTTTAGTTTTAGATATTGTATTTTATTTTATTTTTTGTTACTGAAATTAATTAGTTACATAATATATATTTTTTGGTAATAAAAATTAATTTTTAAATTAGGAAAGTTATGGGGTGAAACACAATTTCATGAACTTGAAAAATATGGAAAAATTAAAAAAGGGGCATTCACTATTAATCAATTCAATTCAATTGCATGAGTGGTGGTTATATTGAAGACGTGAAAATAAAATATAAGCTCCAAGAGGTTCACGACTGCAGAAGCAAAAATTGAATGAATTATGTCTCTGTAGGAATTGGAGGAAGATGTCAGGCGACGGGGAAATGGTATATGTTGAGCACTGTACGGGCGTGAATGGGCTCGAGAAGATCATTCTCAGAGAAGTGCGTGGATATTCTGCTGAGGTATATATCATCATCCTCTTTGATCTCATGCTTAACTTCGCGCATTTTGTTCTCCGCCTTGGACCAATTCGGCTTTCATTTTCTCATTCACCCATTTGCAATGTTCATTCAGTTTTGCTTGTTTCTTTCTCCTATTGATGTTGTTGCGATCGTTTCTTCCATCGTGCATTCTCGATTTTCTTGTTTTGAGTATCTTCTCTTTTGCCTTTATTCGATTCTCTGGGTGAACTTCTCGCGTTTGCGAACAGCGGCGCCTCCGGAGTTTGTAAGACGTAGATAAATGGCCAAAATGTCAAAGAACTCTCGTCTATTTGGAAGATTGTATAATTTACCTTTTCCAACTTTTAGAAGTCGGTAATAAATCATCTTCAATTTTCAATTTTATACAGTGTAGCTTCTTTGTAGACTTCTTCGTTCAAAACTCCTGTCATTACTTGTCATGTAGGCAGGAAAAATCTAAATTGATGAAAAACATTCAATCTACCGTCTTGTGTGACAAAACAATAATTCATTTGTCAATATTTTCTACATATTTACAACAAACAAAAAAGTTAAGAATAACAAATTAGATGTATTTTTCCTCAATTTAGCTTTTTTTTTTAACCTACATGGATAAATAATGTAAAGGTTTTGAAAGAAGAAATCAGTAGAGAAGTTATATTGCACGAAATTGAAAATTTAAGAGTTTATTGCCAACTTTTAAAGTCAAGGGAGTAAATTGCACAAGTCAAGGGAGTAAATTGCACAATCTCTTAAGTTAATGGGGTTCTTTGTATTTTTGCTCAAATAAATTGATAAAACTCCCATGCTTCCATTGGAGGAGAGGTTTTTTTGTAATATTTATCAAATGTGATGGGAGGTGAATGATATTTCTGAAATAAAAGAAATATTAGGTGTCCTTCATTAGGAGAAGATAGCATAAGTTACTCTAATTTCTGAGTTCCTTAATTATTTTTTTTTAATTTATTAACAGGTGTATTTATATGGAGGCCAAGTTACATCCTGGAAAAATGAACTTGGGGAAGAATTGCTCTTTGTAAGCAGTAAGGTATGACATTTTATCGTTGTGCAGCACTTTTGTTTATTTTAGATTAAAGTGGTGTTCCAATGGCACTTTTTATTATTGCTATAATATGTCAAAAGTTGGCAACTTTTGTTTTTGGGTCATCTTTTTCAGCTATTGTGATGGCAGGCATATTATAGCAACCCTTTTAGCCTCATTTCCTTTTTTTTTTTAATTATAATTTTTCTTTTCGAATTGAATCATTGCAGGCTAATTTCAAGCCTCCAAAACCTATACGTGGAGGTATTCCAATATCCTTTCCTCAAGTACGTGTATCTTCTTCAGCTTCTGCATATTCATTTCCTTCTATTTTGATTCTTGAAGTACCCCCTTCTCTATATGCAGTTCTCAAATCTTGGCTCTCTTGACCACCATGGATTTGCGAGGAACAAGTTTTGGGCCATTGATCCTAATCCCCCACCTTTCTTAACAACAAACAATTATAAAGCTTTCATTGATTTGATTCTTAAGCACTCTGAAGAAGATACAAAAATTTGGCCACACAGGTATTTGACTCACTTCATAAGTCAATACAATGTGTCAACAAGTTCAGTTGTATATCTATTTTGGATGAAGTATGATAACCTTTCGAGTTCTATATTCTCACACTCTCTTAGTCTTTCTTTATTGCTCTCAGCATTTTTATATCTTTTTGTTCAATAACTCGAATAAATGAATTTCTATATTATAATTGTTTGCAGATATGAGTTTCGTCTAAGGGTAACTTTGGGACCTGCAGGAGATTTAATGTTGACGTCTCGCATTCGAAATACTAATACAGATGGGAAATCTTTCACCTTCACATTTGCCTATCATACTTATCTTTTTGTTACTGACATCAGGTTTATCATATATGGGATGATTATGTCCGTTGTTTAATTTTATTTTAAGGGACAAGAAGTATTGTTTCTGTTAAACTTTAACGGGAGTAGTATATGGCTTTGGTTGGATCATTGCAATTAAGACACATGCTTACCCACAAACACTATTTCTTTTGTTTGAATCAATTAACTTCTACAGCATGTTGAAATTGATCACATTTGGGATGCTCATGTTCAATACAAGTTTCTATTACAAGTAATATGATATGTGATTTCTGATCAATTATCAATAGAAGTGACATATAACATCACTCTTGCTCTTTTTCTCCCCATAAATATGTTGGCTCATTGCTTATTGAATTCAAAGTATATACTCCTTTGTTATTGTAGCAGTCAGGAAATGGATGTATTCCAGGGATTGAATTTTCATTTAATAAATAAAAGCTACTAATGTCTTCTACTGTATTCTAATATGTAAAATTATAGTTAGTTCTCTTACTAGCTTGTTTCAGTCACTTTGATATAGAACTAAGCTGTCATTGTATGAACTCTGAATAGTGTTTGCATTTAGCTTTGTCTAATTTTACAGACTAACTGTATTGTTGTGGGATTTATGATTTGCATATTCTGCAAGCTAACTGTCATATTGCTTATATGTAGTGAAGTGCGCGTAGAGGGGCTTGAGACTCTTGATTATCTGGACAACTTAAAGAACAGAGAGCGTTTTACTGAACAAGGGGATGCAATAACCTTTGAGTCGGAGGTTAGTATATGTGAATACTGCATTAGTTTCATGTTTCTTAACACTATTGCTTCAACTATGTGACTGTTGCTTTATCCCTGTTCATTTCTTTCTCACTGAAGATCGACAAAGTATATCTAGGTACCCCAACAAAGATTGCTGTCATAGATCATGAAAGGAAGCGAACTCATGTATTGCGGAAAGATGGACTTCCAGACACTGGTGAGTTTAGCATTTATGATATGCGCTCTCATGTACTCTAGGTCATGGTTCTCCAATAAGAAATAACATGTCGAAAAGACTTTTAGAAAGATCCATATATGTGTTGCTGAGTTGTTAGAAATGCTTGCTTGTCTGTTTTTTCCAGAGAACTCAATAGCTTAGAATGTGTTTGTCTTGGTATCAATAGTATTGTCATTTTTTACTGCAGCAATTTGGAACCCATGGGATAAAAAAGCCAAGAGCTTACCTGATTTTGGGGATGATGAGTACAGACATATGCTCTGTGTTCAGCCTGCTTCTGTAGAAACAGCAATTACTCTCAAGCCTGGTGAAGAATGGAAGGGGAGGCAGGAAATATCCGCAGTTCCTTCCAGTTATTGCAGTGGTCAATTTGATCCACAAAAAATACCTAATCCTGGTTAGTACTTATCACTGAGGTCCCATGCATCTCTTTGTACAGATACTTCACAGAATCTAAGGAATGGACATGATGGGCATGTGTTAAGGTCATTAGTATAAGATTTGACATACATAAACCAACTGATTGTTACGTGCAGAAAGTGATATTTGTGAATTCAGCTGTTGGAAGTTTTTATCATTTTATTATTGATGATCAATGGATTACAACAACGATCTGAAGCTAATACAAAATTTTTGTACTATTATGCATGTGGAAACTGGAGGTTTTTTTTTTTTCCCTATGGTAGACGGGGTGAGGAATTTTATACAAATTTACTTAATCATGCAAAATTAATTTTGGTTTACACCTCTAACAATATAGTATACATTGAGAATGGATTTTTTGGTTTTGGAACCCAAGGTTATCTATAATTTTCCTTTTCTTGTAGGATATTTTTCAAACGAACAGTTCAGTCAGTGAATTCTTGCAAGGATTTCCTATTTGGCTGGAGGGCAGATTCAATACTGGCATTTGGAAAAATTGTGCATATAAACTAGTATAATACAAGTTCAGTGTAGTTTCTGTACATTCAGACACAAACTAATATAATACAAGTTCAGAAGAAGGCAAGAGCTATTAGAAGATGGATACGAAGCATCCCCTAGAAGTACCCTGTAGGCCCCTCTTGAAATTCCTCTTTGCTAGGTTAGCACATGTTGGACCACAAACAAGGCTTCGTCCTCAGGAACTCTCAATGGACATACCTTTTTATCTGGTATTGGATTGATTGATTCAGAAACTTTCATTTGACAGCACTTTGGTCTGTTAATACGTATCTTTCTTTCCATTGAAGTTTGTTCTTGATTGCTGTCTTAAGCTGATGGTTAAAATAGAATCTACTAGCCTCTTAAAACCTGTTAAGAACTTAAGATGATCATGTTAAAACTTGTTACAAACAGTATCTCTTTTTGAGTTATTTGTAAATACTTTTTTAAATTTTTTAAACCAAGAATACCCTTATAAAGCTAGTTGATCATTACAGTCTCCTATTGTATAGGAAGTTAGTCGCTTTGATAGAAAGAAAATTGGAGGGAAGTTTCTGCAACATATATCAAAATGTTAGAAAAACTGAATGTAATATTTGAACTAAGAAAGTGTTGAGTGTAATTTAACTAAACCTCAGGAGAGACTAGTGTCATTTATCCAAATATTTTATCAGTAAATATTTAGTTATAGATGGAGGGATTGTGCCATATGAGTAGACAAATGAAAGAGTTAAACCTTTCATTGCATGATGAGGTTGAAACAAGTTAGCCTGAAACCACAAAAAGCTATTTCTGAAAGCTTTTGGGTGTGGCTTTTAACAACACATTGGTGTATTTACATAGGACTTCACAAAATAGTATATCAGTTGTAAGAGAGAAAGAAGCCTGATGATATATATATATTTGATGCCATGCCTCTGCAATGCTGGCAATCGACACATTAAAAACATTTTGCCATGAGCAGCAGTTTTATTATAAGGCATCATCATCATCTTCATCAAGCTTCAGTCTGCTATTGTTAACTCGATTTTGTGGAATCCGATGAAGCATCAGTGTGGTTAGAGGACCAGACAAAGATCCTCCAGAATGGCTGTTGCTTCCTCCTGTGATGGTTGTCTGTAACCTCACTCTCTGTTCTTCGTAGCATTTCCCACATCACTTGCACATCTTGATACCCACATGTTTGTACATCGTCTTGAAGCTTCAGCAGCCCATCCCCTGCACCAAACAAGAAGTATTTTATAAGCACTCGACAGGACACCACACTTCAAATTTGGTATCAATGAAAGATTATAATTGGCTAAAGATTATATTTGTTTTAATTTGATCATTTTTATTATTAACTCGTAACATTTATCTTTTTCAAATCTCAAAATTTTGAGTGAATAATTATTAGTTATCAAAAGATTATAGTTATGTTGATTTAGTCCTTAAAATAGTAACCATCTTAATTTAATCATTGTGCTTGTTATAATTTAGTTTTTTTATTTGTTAATGTGAGTTTTAACAATAAAAAATTAAAATTAAAATAAATGTAATTTTACAATGACTAAGTTTAAACATTTAATTTTTTAAAGATTAAATTAATACAATAATAATGACTAAATTAATAATTTACTCTTTTATTGTGGGGTCCACTGAACCGACCGAAGTATAAACATTTCTTTAAACATTTCATATTCGATCGTACCAAGTATCTGTGTATTGACCTTCACCAGAAGAACATACCAAACATAATTTGAGACTATTTTCATTTGTTTGGTTACAAGGGAACCTCTGATGTCACAAGAAGTGGTCCTACTGTTGGGTGTGGTAGAGAAGCCACTTTTTAGGCCATTATGTTATATACACAGATAAAGTAGTGATTAGAAATATACTTTGATGTTATTTTCAGGGCATAAAGTTGCACTGAAAAAGATGTTGATCCTATCTACTTAAATCTAGAGTCTCCTCTTTCGGTGCCAGAATATGCATCGAAGGTTAGGTTAGTTGCCACGCAAACAAGACTTACTAAAAATCAAAACTAAGACCCAAAATAGCAGTTTAAAAATCAAAACCAAGACCCAAAATCGCAGTTTCTTATATATATATATAGTCGCAGTTTCTTATGTATATATATATATATATATGTGTGTGTGTTGACGTGTCAAGGGTAGAAATAGATTAAGATTTATGCATCATGTATACATAAAAAAAATACTTTTATATGTGACCAGGCATTAAGTTTTTATTTTATTTTTATTTTTTTATGTCAGTTATATTTTATTTTTAAAATAAATAAATTTAAAATAAAAATAAAATATGTATGACTTAAATATACTATTTATATTGCTAAAATTTTTTTACATTAATTATATTTTATATGTTTTATTTTTATTTTAAATATATCTTTTTAACTAATAGTTTAGTTAATATTTTTTATTACTGAAATAGACGATATTAGTAAAAATAATAAATTTAAAATAAAAAATATAACATATAGAATATAATTGATAAATAAAAAAATATTTAAAATAAAATCAAAATTTTATATAAATATTAGTACGTAAAAAAATATTTTTGTATATATATATATATATATATATATATAACTTCTTAAAAAGTCATGAAGTGACGTGCTGAATTATGGACTCAGCAGAAAGCAATATGTGAACACAGACATACACACGAGTGGTATCTCTCTATCTACATGACCTGTCCATTTGAAAGGAAATCAGGAAATGTGATATTTTGTTTAGGAAATTATTAATTTCATTCTAAAATATTATAGTTAATTTAATTTAATTTTTAAAAAATTAAATATTTTAATTTAATTTTTAAAAAATTATATTTTTCTTAATTTTATCTTTTTGCATGGTTTTTGCAATACTAAATTTGAAATTTAACAATAAAAATTGACCTGATTTATATAATTATAATTTTAAAATGTAAAAAAAAATATGATCTAATTTTTTGAAAATTTATTAATAAGTAGTGAGTCAAAAAATTTTGAGAATTGGATCATATGTTTCTAAAATTTAAAGGTAAAATCATTTAAAAGTATGCTTTTTTTTTTGGAGACGAAAAAGTATGTTTTCTCATTATAAAGAAAAAAAATGGTAAGAGAAAAAGAAGCATAAATCCTACAAATTTTTGGTTTGTTGCAGAATAAAGTAGATTTGAGGGCATGCATTGAGTGCAGAAAAGCAAGTGGCCTCCACATCAGAATTGGTTAAGAAAAAAAAAAGTAAATTACTGATTTTGTCTCTAAAAGATTAAATATCTCAATTTAGTCAAATGTTGTATTTGTTTTAATTTATTTTTTTTTTAAAATTAAGTTTCTCAATTTAGTCTCTCAAAAATTATGTTTGTTTCAATTTAATTCCTCTTTTTGTTGAAGTAACTTTTAGCAATGAAAATTTTAAGAATTAGCATCAAACATGACTAAATTGAGCCAAATTAAAATTTTCTAAATCAAGAAGTTTGGTTTTTTAAGGACCAAATTAAAAGAATTGTAATTTTTTCAGTGAACAAATCAGTAATTTACTCAAAAAAAAAAAGGGGGAAAAACACAATTAATTGCAGACCATAGCTAAGCGTTCTCAGATGAAGTTTTATATATGATATCCATACAAATGGACAAGCTCATGGCAAACTGAATCAATACAAAGAGATGAGGAAGAAGAAGAGAGAGCTATAATGCTCAGAAACAGAGAAAATTGCAGAGGACAATACCAGAAAAAAAAGAAAAAGAAAAAGCAGAGATAAGAAGAAAACCCAGTAACCCCATTCATTTTGCAGCTAATTTCACTAGTTCAAACCATACATAATTACTAATGAATTGAAGCGCAAGAATCTAAAAAACACATGAAGATACGGAAGCAATATATAAATATATATATATATATATATAATGCTCAGAAACAGAGAATATTGCAGAGGACAATACCAGAAAAAAGCAGAGATAAGAAGAAAACTCAGTAACCCCATTCATTTTGCAGCTAATTTATACATAATCACTAATGAATTGAAGCCCAAGAATCCAAAAAACCCATGAAGATACAGAAGCAATATATATATATATATATAGAGAGAGAGAGGGAGAGAGAGAGAGAGAGAGAGGTACCATTTTTGCGAGGCTTGAGGCGAGAAGAGAGAGCAAGCCACACACGTCTTACAGGGAAGAACATCTTATGCCAAATATCCATTAATTTATCTTTGACTTTGGGTGTCTTCTTCTTCCTGTTCTTCCTTCTCTGCCTCAGTGGCACTGCAATTCTTCTTAACCCGGCCAGACCGATGTCTCTGTAAATCTCCGAGATTCTTGCTGCTCTTAAAGATCAAAGCTTTGAATTGTAATATATTCACAAAGTTCTGTTCTATTCAATCATCAGCATCAACCTCATATGTCTGCCCTCGCTTGAATTCCTCAGAGTTAGAGAGAGAGAGAGAGAGAGAGAAGCTCTGAACTCTGAAGCGTAATGGGTTGTGTTGAATGGTCAGTGCTTGTTTGATGTTTCTGTGATATAAAAACACGAGGAAGATCACCGACACGTGATGTTAGTTATTCGTTAAATTATCATTTCCGTCCTTGTAGTTCACATCATTTTTAATTTGGTCTCCATAGTTTAAAAATTTATATTCCAGTCCTTTTAGCTCTACAAGTTTTAAATTTAATTCCTACTACTAAACTTTTATTGCTGTTTTATTAAATTTTGTTGAGTGGCTAACTATGTTTATATTAATATTCCAAATATACATGATTTAGATCAAGGAAAACAAGAAGTATGGTCACATTTGGTTCTTAGAATTGAGACATGAAAATTGAAATAAGAATGAGAATTGGAATCTTATTCACATTCTCATATTTGGTTAATCATAAAAAAGAATAGGAAAATCATTCATTTTCCATGTTTGATTGTAATAATTTGTGTTGGAATGTAAAAGAATTGTGAGAAAATTACTATAATACCCATAAATGTAAAAAGTTATATAAATATTATATAAAAAGAACATTGATAAATAAATTTAACAAAGAAATTGAATATAATTTTTTTAATATATTACACAATATTAATATGTTAAATATATTTAATATTGTATATATAACATATTGAAAGTTAAATTTCTGAAATTAGTTCATAGTTATAATTAATAATCAACATGTCACTAACATTGTTAATAAATTTTTAGCATATTACAAAACATATGAAATAATTTTTAATAAATTTTGACTATATTGCTGAGAGTGACCTATGGATGTGGTCCTAGTACTCTCAACATAAATGCTACTGATATCAATTAAATGAGGTTAATTATAAATTAGGATAAGAGTGTAATTTTAAAAATTTTATAAGGGTATAATGGTCAAATTATTATATTAGAAGCACAAGAAAATCTATTTTATCACTTAAATTTGAGTATCCAAATTTTCTCACTTGAGGGAATGTTGATTTCTAAAAAAATGAGAATTCCAACAACTAACGTTAGCAGTTCTCATTCTTATTCTAATTTCTTAGCTTAATTCCAGTAATCAAATGTAACCTATATAGTTAAGTTTTTTGCTTTCTTATTTTTTTTTTATTTCTCAAGTGTATCCTCTCATCTTATATGGTAAAAGCTAATTATTTTCAACTTTGCTAAATGAAAGAATATAGTTTTTCTTAAAGTGGTGTCTTCTAAAATCAAATACTGTGATTTTTAGGGTTTCAAACAATTGTTATTACCTCATGTCATCAAAATTTAATTAAATATTAACAAAAGATTAATGATAGAAATTAAATTAAATTTTTTTTAAATTATAAGAGCCTAGTTATAAACTTTGGGACTTAATTAAAAACTTAATAAAATTATAAGGACTAAAAAATAATTTAATTTTAGTTATTGCTATTATCATAAAAATAAATATAAACCCATAAACACAAACCGATAATTATTCTAGTTATTCTCTGCCTCTACAAAGAAACTACCTCTAATTATACACTTTTTTTTTTATCAATCATCATTAATTAAAAAAAGTAATTTATCTCACTGTGTTTTTATGTGACCTAAAAAGACTTATTTGGTTAATTAATAAATTAGTTTGGTTACTGACTGTAACTGCAAGCCAGAAAATAATTCAAAAATAGAGGGCACCAACTACCAATCATATTTTTTTTAATCTTTAATTATCTTTTTAAAATAATAAATATGTTGCTAGATGGAAGTATTTTAAGTTTTAGCAACTATATACTACGAGAAAAATCGTAAGATAAAACTGCTATCAAAAAAATAAACACATAGAGATAGTAAAAAGTGGTTTTACTTGATGTACATATTTTTCTGATTTAATGTATATATATTAAGTATATATCATAAGTCTTAAACTTGGTCTAAAAGATCTTTTGATCCTTTTATTTTAGAGTAAATTATTGCTTTACTTTTAAAAAATTATGGTTCTTTTAATTTGGTGTTTTAAAAGATTTAAGTATCTCAATTTAATTTTTAAAAGATTATATTTGTTTTAATTTGGTCAATTTTTTGGTTAAATCCACAAATCTACTGTTGTCAAATCTTAATTTTTTTATTACTAAAAGCTATTTTGACAGATATAATAATAAAATTAAGACAAACACAATTTTTTAAGTACTAAGACACTTGATCTTTTACTGAGTTAAAAAAAACTATAATCTTTTGGGAAGCAAATTAGTAATTTGCTCTTAATTTTATTTAAAGTTTTATTTTTGTCTTTTAATAACATTTTGTTTTAATTCAATCCCTTATATTTACTTTAAATTCCGCTAGTTTCATTCCTTAATTTCATGCGATTCCAACTTAGTTCTTTAACTTTACCTCAAATTTTATTTTATTTCAATTTAGTTACTTTACTTCAAAAAACTACTCAACTATTTATTTTCTTCTAACATAGTTAAAATGTTTATAATGTAGTAATGTTACTAAGTAAAATTTAAGTTCACAAGAGATTATCACAGATATATTCTAGTCAAGTATTATTTATAATTGACATAAATACTTTTTTGTCTTTAATGTTTACTTTGAGTTTTAATTTTGTCTCTTACATTTTTTTAGTGTCAATTTTGCTTCGTTTTTTTTTTCCAATTTTGTCCCAAAGGCAAACATCATTAACAAATTTGACAAAAATGCTAACATAGACTCTTCCAAGTGATATGTTGACTCCTCCAAATGACATGTTGATTATTCCATGTAACATATTAGACGTCTAAATGTTAATTTGAGACAAAAATAAAAAATAAAAAAAAGTTTCATTTAAGGCAAAATTGAAAGTTAGTCAAATGTTTAGAATAAAATTAAAAATAAAATAAATTATTATGATACGTTAGTAATAGACGTGTCACATGGAGAAGTTTACGTTAACATTTTTCGTTAACTATGTTAATGACATTAACTTTAGGGACAAAATCAAAACAAAAGAGAAACATATAGAAACAAAATTGGCACAAAAAAATTAGGGACAGAATTGAAACTCAAAATAAATATTAGGGATAAAAAATATATTTTTGCCTTTATAATTTAAACAAATACACTTATTTTTATAATTTAACAAGTTAAGTATCTGAAAGATATGTGAACTAATAGTTTAATCTTTCAAAATTTAATTCTACATAATTTAGTTGAGTCAATTCCTTAAAGATAAATAAGTATATAATTTAATCTTTAAAAAACTCATTTATATTAAATTTATAATTTATAGAGACTAATTTATTTAATACTTAAATTTTATGAATTATTTTAAAAAGTTACATTTTTTAGAGACTAATTTATATGGTTCCTCAAAATTAGGTAATAGTAATAATTATGTTAGTTGACAAATGAAACACTTGACTTAGATAATGAGCATTAAATATGTGTGTGTGTTGAATTGGTCAACTCCAAAAGCAATGGTGGGCGTTAGAAAGAGGAATAGTATGAATTAATAATTAGTATTAGTGGGTCACTATTCTTTTTCTGATGAACTCTCGAACTCTCACTTTACCTAATAAAATAAATCTTCACCCAATCATGGATTACCATTCAATTATATGTAACATCAATCAAACTAATTAACATATTCATTATTATTAATCTAATTCACGGATCTTATTATAATTACTGGATATAAATTTTTAGTCATGGTTCAAACACCCGATTTGACTAAAAAAATTAATGAATCAATTTGTTTGGTTTGGTCATTTCATTTTCACTGAAAACAGAAAATAAACTTGAAAATGCGTTTGGTTGAGTTAACTGAAAATGTTTTCTTGAAAACATTTCTTAAAATAAGCCTAAATCTGAAAACACAAAAAAAATGTTTTCAGTGTTTCAGGAAATGCATTTCAAAAAATAAAGATTGAAATGTTTTCACAAACCAAACAAACCCTTAAGTTTTCAATTTAATTAACTTTTAAACAGTAAAAAATCATTAAATCTTCACCCAATCATGGATTACCATTCAATTATATGTAACATCAATCAAACTAATTAACATATTCATTATTATTAATCTAATTCACTGATCTTATTATAATTATTGGATATAAACTTCTAGTCATAGTTCAAACACCCGATTCGACTAAAAAATTAATAAATCAATCAAGTTTTCAGTCTGATTAACTTTTAAACAGTAAAAAATCATTCGAGATCGACAGGTTTGATGGTTTATTTTTTATTTTTTAAATTTTTACTGAATATTATTATATATTTTTAAAAAATATCTAAAAATTTAAACTATTAAAAAAATATCTAAAATTAATATAAATATATAATATACCTTTAATATTTTAATATATTTTAACATACATATTAATTATATATTTTAAATATTATTAATTTAATTATAATTTAACTATTAATCTTGTCTCTAATAATTAATTTGATTTTATTGACCTTACTTCGTGCACATTATAACGTTGTCTTTTATTGTTCATCCTACGTGGCCCACTTGTCACTGGCATCTTTTTTTTTTTATTCTCTTTTTTGTCCATTTTCAATCACATCAACAAGTGGGTTTCCTACTCACATTAAAGTTTAAACTTCTATGTCTTTTTTTCTTTTTTTTTTTTTAAAAAGAACACCTTTAAGGTTAAATAATAAAGTGCTATAATTTTACAAACTTTAATTCATTCAAATTTATTTGATATAAGATGCATCACATACCATATAATTAAGTTAATTTCACTAAATTATCTACTTTTATTTCCTTTGTTAATATGAGTTATGCATATTCAAATTAGCAATATGCATGTACTAATATCCGACATTTATTTTCTTTAAATAAAATTTTAAATTTAAATCTTTTAAATACTAAAAATTAACGATAAAAGAGTTATATAACTTTATGATTTCACTTGACTTAAATTAAAATTTGATGGAACAATGAAAAAAGTTTAGTGGCAAGAATTAAATTACATATTTATAATTATAAAGAATCAGTTACAAATTTTTAAATTATATATAGAAACTAAATTAAAGATTAAGTAAAATCATAAAAGATAAGAGAATAATCTAACATTCTTTTAATAAAGTGACAGAGGTTGATTCAATCAAAATTGAAAAGCTAGCGTTTTAAGGAACATTGAGAAATAAAATGAGACTTAATTATGAAGTTTCTGGCAAAAGTAAGTTGATAAAGAATTAAAGCCAATCTAAATGAACAAGTTAAAGTGCATTTATTATGTAAAGGGCGTTTGGAAATCCCTATGATTGTTCCAGGAAGTTTCAAATCAATTATTGAAATAGTATAATCCCTGTTTTGGATATCAAATGAAGAAGTTATTATATGTCATACTTTGTTAAATCATTCCAAAAAGCAGATTAGTTTTTGAAATAGTAGAGATATTATTTTAGTGGTTAATGATTAAATCGTGAATAAATTATAGTTAAATTGATTTATTTTAAATTATTAAAAAATAATATACATAATTAAAAAATATAAATATAAATTTATAAATTTAATAAAAAATAATATTTGATATCAAATTATATAAAAAAATTCACAATAAAAAATTTACAGTAAAAATTGACTAAATAATAAAAAAATATTATTAATCAATGTAATATTTATTAATATTAAATCTATAAAATACTAATATATTGGCATCTCTACTAAAATTAGTTGATTTATAATATTAATTTTTTGATTACCTTATTGTAAAATAAGCAAAATTTTTAAAAAAATTTAAAAAATCAAATAGACCGATTCAACCAGTTTATTTAATACCGATTTTTATTTAATTCGATCGGTTATTAACTGGTTCGATTAGTTACCGATTTTAAGAATTATTTCGGACCAATTTTCTGGTCAGTTCCTAGTCGAATTAGCCGGTTCGATCTAATTCTAATAATAGTGGTTTTAAGTGATTTGATATTTTTTTAAAGAAAAATTTTAATTTCAATTTTTTAATAAAAAAAATTAGTGTTCACAAAAATTTTATATATTTATAATCTGATTTAAAATAAATTAACTAAATTTCAGTGAATTTATGAATATTAATGATTAAAAAATAAAATACTTCAATTAGAATCTAGAAGTGCAATTATTTTGTCGCTCTTTCTCAAATGAAAAGACGAATGTGGGCTTTTTTATAATGAGAAAAGCTCATAATACAAAAAGGATAATTATTGTAGATAATGATATCCTAACAACCATTCCTTTATTCAATTTAAAAAGCTTTTTTTTAGAAAATTATCTAAGTTAGGACTTAATTATATTTTTTTTAAATTTCTATTGTTATAAAATAAAAAATGTTATATTTTAATTAATGTCTAAAAAATTATGTGATCTTGAGAAAAATGTAAGCCAATACATT
Source organism: Biancaea sappan (assembly GCA_037074585.1). Lineage (NCBI taxonomy): Eukaryota > Viridiplantae > Streptophyta > Magnoliopsida > Fabales > Fabaceae > Biancaea > Biancaea sappan. The sequence goes on from CM073495.1 coordinate 66,041,171, forward strand.
GTGCATTGCAAAAAATTATAAAAGGTAATATAGACATAAAGTACTACATGATAAATGGTGAAATTGTTTAATTTTAATTTCAGATGAAATACAGCAATTTCATAAAATCATAATAAGACTATATTCTAAATATTAGATGTAATTTTTCCTCTTTTTAAAGAATAAGTTATAATAAATTTTTGTGAGTTTTGGTTAAATTATACCTTACTCTCTTAACATTTCCTATATATCTTTCATAAAAAAAAACTTAATTACCTTTAGAGTTATATCAAAAAAAAAAATCACAGTCCTAAATTATACAAAAAGTAATTTTACTAATAAAAAATTATAATATATATCAAACATTAAGAAAATTAAATATAATTTTTAAATGAAATATAAAATATAATATTATAATGCCACCAAAATTTTAAAATAAAACTGTAAATTTCCTCTAAATGAGTAATCACAATGGCCATACTTGAGTCTGATTTTTTTGATACTTTAATGTAATTAGGTTGATATTTAGGTGCTCTTTAATAATTGTCCCTAAAAAAGAGGAATGATGTAATGATTAGGACAAAGAAAAATGAGAAAAATTAATTGAAATTAGGAGAGCACTATAGAATATTAGCTTCCAATATCTTGAGATGCCTCATCTCATATATCATATATGCTTTGTTGTAGTAGGTAATTTTTATTGTTTGTGTTGGCTTGGTTCAAAGACGATTGATTTTAATATTAGAGTTACTGATTTTTTAAGGTAAATGTTTGATTGATGATTGAATAATTGACAATCAATAGCTTTAAAAAAAAATTCATCACCAACTATCTGTTTAGCAATCAAATGAGTAGCTTGGAGAATTAATCGTTTTAGTAGTAGCGTCAATTGTTTCCTAACAATTTTAGTACTCCTTTTGATTTTAAAAAAATCATATTAGTGAATGAACTGAATTTATTTATATTTTTATTATTTTAAAATTCAGTGCCAAACCGTACAAACTATAAAATAAAACCCACATTTCAAACTTTGCAGTTTATTAATTATTATGTGGGAATATTTTCAAAAATTATAAAACATATGTTTAATTAAAAATAATGACGACAATAATAATAATAATAATAATAATAATAATAATAATAATAATAATAATAATAATAATTAACAGGTGATCAATCTCCTTTAGTTTTTTATTAGATAAAACACAAAAGAGTTAGGCCTTGTTTAGATAAGTTCTTTTAAGGAGAAAAAAAATTATTTTTTAATTTAAAAAATCACTTTTTTTCTAAATAAAATACATGTTTGGATGAATTAATGCCAAAAAAAAATGACTTTTTATCAAAAGCTAAAAATTTGAGCTTCTAAAAATGTATTTGTAATACCTAAAGTTAATATTTTATTTTTTTACAAAATTGTCTTTTATCAAATTTAGTTATGACATAAAATAGTAATTTTAATAGTAAAAAAGTACTTCTAAAATTTTATAGTGATAGCAAACTAGTTGTTTGAATTTCAAATACAGTAATGGTTGAATTTTCAGAAATTTCAACTTAAAAAAAAATTGAGGTTGAACAAGTCTGAAAGAACGTGAGAGCTATATTATATTAATCTTTACGATTCATCGTCAAATGTTTTCTTAGGAAGTGTTGATTTGCAAATTCCATTGCAGGAATTCACCTCTTTTTGAAAAGAAATAAAAAATTTATAGTTACTGATTCAATGATTAATAGTTGGACTATAGTCGAATTAATTTACTTTAAAATATTAAAAAAAAAATATACATGATTAAAGGTTATACATATAAATTTATAAATTTAATTAAAAATAAAATTTGATGTTAAATTACACAAAAAAAATTCATAATCAAAAGTTCATAATAAAAATTGACCAAATAACAAAAAAATATTATTAATTAAGATAAAATTCACTCATTTCAAATTCTTAAAATAACAAGATGTGGACATCTCCACTAAAATTTTAATTTCTTTATTATCTCATTAGAGAATAAACAAAATTAAAAAAATTTCAAGTGAACCTATTCAGTTGATTCATTTAGCATCAGTTCTTACATAGTTTAACTATTTTTTACCAGTTTAATTACTTATCAATTTTAAAAATTATTTTGAATCGAGATTTAATTCGATTCTTACAACAACAACAACAGATGCTACGGATTTAATTATACCTAACAAAGCCATTTAACTTTATTTTGTTTCAAATGTATATTTAATTAATGAAAATGTCATATCTTTGTCCCTTCTAGATTGCCACTTTGCTTCCCCCCATCAAATGTATCTTTTTGGTGGTAATAAGGGCCGATTTGCATAGAAAGAAGTTAGATGGTGACGACATGGAGGCCTCATTGAATAATGTTTGAGTGGGAAATAATATAAAACAGGGAAATAGAATGAGCATATTGAAAAGAAGCATTATTCTCACCAAAATGTAGCAAAGGATGCCATCCCACCCAATTATATTGCTTTGAATGTAAATTTTTTTTAAAGAGTAAATTATTAGTTTGGTCCTTAAAGGTTGTAATCTTCTCAATTTGGTCTTTAAAGATGAAGTGTCTTAATTTAATCATCAAAAGACTGCATTTGACAATGATAACTTTTTAAAATTTAATATCGAAAAGGACTGATTGAGATCAATACAAATTTTAAGGATCATATTAAAATAATTAATATTTCATAGACTAAATTAATAATTTACTTATAGAAAAAAGTCTCACCAAAATGTAGCACAGGACGCTATTCCACTCAATTATATTGCTTCGAATGTACAATAAAAAAAAGAGTACAATTTTAATTTGGTTCTCAAAGGTTACAATTTTCTCAATTTTGTTTTTGAAAGATGAAGTGTCTCAATTTAATCCTTTAAAAATTATATTTGTTTCAATTTTATCCCAGATTTGGCAACGGTAGATTTTAAGATTTAATAATGAACAAGACTAATTTGAGACAATTATAATTTTTCAAGGTTCAAATTGAGAGTTGAGGCATTTAATTTTTCAAGAATCAAATTGAGATAAATATAATTTTTCAATCACATTAGAAGTGGGTTTGGTACCCACATTAAACTTCTATGTCTTTTTCTTTTAAATATACTTTTAAGTTTTAAGGTTAAATTATAGTTTTTAAAAGTTTTTTTATTAGATTCTTATAAGCTTAATGATTAAGTATTTCAATTTGTTCTTTGCAAAATTACATTTATCTTAGTTGCATCACTCTATTTATCAAAGTGACTTTTGGTAACAAAAAATTTGAGATTTGACAATGACAAATTTTAAGAGTTAATAACGAAAATGATCAAATTAAAACTTATGCAATTTTTCAAAGATCAAATTGAGATAATTATAATAATTTTAGAACTAAACCAATGATTTACTTTTTTTTTTTTAAAAAAAAAAGAAGAAGTCTTAACCTTGAGCCACATCATGTTGTGGAACCCACAAGCCATTTGTGCCTAAGTCAAACATAACACAACAAGGCTTTCTTTAATCCTCAATTCTTCTACTGTATCAACCTGACATTCTCTTATTCTTCTTTATCACAAAAGTAGCATAAGTGTTTGCCATTGTTGTTTTAGAATATGTGAAATCAACGAAGTGTTCATATTCCTCTCCACACCACTTACCATGGCAGAAATGTTACAGATATAAAATTATGAACACATTGAACCTTGGAGGGGTGAAATGTGAAGGAAGGGTCAGTAGCATAAAAAGTCGACTTTCCAGTTTAACTGAGCATTGGATTCCACTAAAGACTTGATGATCTGGACTGGACTCTTCTGGGGATAAATTTCATAGATTAGATGGCTGATTCAGATAAGTTTTGATCATAAAGAATCCAGGACACGTTGTGATCCACTGGTTACTGTTCCAGAAGACACATGTATAGTCTTATAACCACCGCAAACAGAGGAAAGGAAATGCCCTGTTCAAACAGTATGAATTTTCTATCCAATGATATTCATCAAATCTTGATTTTAAAATTAAAATACTAAAGAATCGATGATATAGGTTTCCATTCCAAGAATAAATTTCAGTGGTTGAAAGTGTCATTGAAAACAACCGTTGAAGCAGCAAACGGTAGCAGAATTATCCAATTTTTTAATCATAAAAAACTTGAAGTCCAAATAATTTCGTGTGAGATTGGCACATATTCTTTTTCTGTGGTGGCCAAACAGGTCCTTATCTTGTGGGCCCACAAGTGCAAAGACATTTCTATTGAGGCAAGACCAGAGGCCACAGTCAAACAATTGTGTTGCTCAATAATTAATAGTGGAATGCTTATCATTCTAGTCTCAATTTAGTGCCTCACATGAAACATCATCAGGGCCAGAAACAGAGTCAAGAGTGAGATGATTTCATGTGAAAACTCCAGGTAGATCAAGTGCCTCAATAAAATTTCAAGACCACCTAAAGGGTTCCCACTTGCAAAAATTTGTCTACAAACAAAATTATAACATGGATCAAATGGTTTTACCACTAGACCAAATCTAGTGACTTTCAAGCAATGCAGGTTTGAATATGCTAAAAATTCCACCATTTATTTGATCTGAAAGAGTGGTAAACATGAAAATGTCAAGTGGGAGATACAGAAGGGTCAGATTGTGCAGCCAAGCCCACCAATAGACATTAGAGGTCGCTGATATAATATCATGCTCAGTGCCTTTGAAATTTCCCTAGTTGTTCATCTTTTTGGCAGCCATCTGTAGTTTAGCTTCTCATAAGGTAAAAGAACAAAAGTTATATCACTTTCCAAATCACTTACGTTAATACTATTGAGCAAAATTAAGCAGTTAAGCAGGCACCTTAAGATGATATCCCAGATATTACACTGTTCTTGTAAGAGTTTTACGCATTTCTTTATCTGAAAAATGCGATGCATCCAGATATACAGAGCATGCCATAAAACGCAGAAATTGGTTTAAGAGAAGGACACTCCTTGGAGTGGTCCGTAACTATTGTCGACAATTTAATTAGGATTCAGATTATCTAATCATGATATTTGAGATAAACTGTTCTAAGCAAGTTCTTACAATGATGACTTTCACATCATGTCTTTTGAAGAACCTATCTGCTTCATCAAGTTCTGTAACCCACCCATACCTCCTATTTGCTTTAACATCTGTGGAGGAATGACTTTGCTCATGTGCTGGGCACTCATATCACCCTTCTTAGGCATTTTAAGCCCTCTCATTCTTTTGCTCCAAAACTTTGCAAGACCTTTGTATACCTCCATCATCTCCATTACTTCCCTAAGCTGACGACCAGACCCTCGAGCTATTCGCATCATACGGGACTCATTAATCAGCTTTGGGTTTGAACTATCTAACTCTGCAACATATTAACAGTTAGATATTGGTGGGTAAAAGCATAGAATTTCGAAGAGAATGAATTCCATTTACATCAAAGTATGAGGCTAAATTTGCAAAACTAGTTCACCCTGCTGCCTACCTTCGGTTGTCATTGAATCCATCATTGTCATGTAACGCTTAATTTTGGCTTGGCTTTCCTTCTCATCTCCATTTGGCATTAGTTGAGCAATAAATTGTGGAAGCATTGAGAACAACTACATAAATCAACCGAACATCTTAATACAGGGAAACAAGCAGTCATTAATCATTAGCATCTGAATAGCATAAAGTAATGAAGCACCCGAGAATGTAATAACCTGGCTCAATGGGCCCATTTTAAGTATGTTCTGAAACAGCTCATACATAATCCTCAAGGTGGAGTTCCCTTCTGACAGCTTTTGAAGCAGTACAGGCTGTTGATCCATAGAAACAACTTCATGAATCTTGTCCATAAACCCAGACCAGTCACCCATGCCTAGTTGGAAAGCATATGACATGATTAAACATTAAATATTTACAAGAAATTGCACATCCATGAAACTAATAATAATGATATATTATAGGCTGAAAAGAAGACAAACAAAGTGGGAAAAACCAAGAATTCAGAAAGACAACCGCCAAAAAACAAATAAATAAATAAAACAAAAGATATTACACCTAATAGACGACTGACAAATGGTTTAACATCAAAAACTTCAAACTCATCCATATGTTCTCCAGTTCCAATGAATATGACCGGACTCTTAGTTGCTGCAACACTGAAAAAACAAAATAAATAGGATTAGGTTTTCAAACCACAAAACTTAAATATACACAAACATACTACACAAACAGACATTGCCATTCCTCAAATTAAGTGAATAAAAATTTTCATATATTGTAGAATTCAAATCGGCAATGCATTTCAAACAGCACTTTCCATAAGGAAATTTGTTTTGTAGACTGCTTAAATACATCTAGTCTAGTGCATCTTGGTACACATTCTCCAAGATAATTCAGAGAAGGAAAAAAGGTTCTGACCCAAATATTATTATTTTATCAAAAAAGAAATATTATTAAGGAAGAGAGAAGGATACAAAAGAAAAGGAAAACAAAAAGGTCAAAAGGAGGACTAGATATCCTCTTAGAAAGACCAAAAGACAAAACAAAACCAACCTAAGGAATTCAAACACAGGGCTAATACATCAAAGCACTCCAATCCCTAAAAGAAACTTTAAAGGGCACCTCCTTAAAAAGCTCATTAGCCAAAATCCAAAAAGTAGCAACATAGCAAATTCTATCACACAACAAATGAGGAGGTAGGAGCCATGCTTAAAAACTTTTTTTCCATCCAAAGACACCAAACGGTTGCTAACATAGCCACCTACCACAATGCCTTATTCTCCTTTCTCGTTCCAAAACCCATAAAGCTAGTGTCAAAGAAAGTACCAAGGTCATTTGGGCAAACCCAACTCTCCTCAAAAAGACTAAATAATCTAAATAATATCCAAATAATAAACCCTGTTCAGAACAAATGCTCAAGTAAAATATCCAAGGAACGGTTTTTATTGGAAAGCTTAGTCATAGACTCAATGTACTAGTATGTAATGAGGATATAAATCTCTTAACCTATTAAATATCTTCAGATTAAGCACCATTTGCTGCCTAGAAGCATACATGATGTAATTCCTGGAATTCCATCAAGAAAATATGCGAGCAAAGAAAAAAGCAGATATACAGATATGATCTGAAGTGCTGAATGAGCTGTGGATGAAAGCCCGAAAAATATCATTCATCAATGTTCTAGGGAAAGGAAAAGGGAGATCAACATTCACTCATTCATAGTTGCAAAAGCTGGTATTGAATAATACAATACAATCATCCCAGTAGCACTTACGCACTAAGAGCACCACCACCCTTTGCATGGCCATCCATTTTGGTAACAATTACAGCTCCAACTGCAACACTTTGTTTAAATGCTTGAGCCTGATCAAATGCAGCTTGACCAATACTGCTATCCATAACAAATATAACAAGATCTGGTTTCTGAACAAAGCAAAGAAATGATACAAGCAATTATCAGCATTTATAAACAGACACAAATGCATGTATCAAACAAAAATCATACCGTTGCTTCCGAAACTTGGCGGATTTCTTCAAAAAGGGCAGCTTCTTGTTTGTGCCGCCCACTGGTGTCAACAATTATAAGATCACAGTTTTCTTTCTTGAATCTTTCCACACCTTCCACAGCAATTTTCAGAGGATCTGATTCCTTATAGCTGTAAGAGTGGGGACAGGGATATCCAAATGTTAAGCAGTATGGTCATAAGCAACAAAATGCAATTAATTTAAATGTTGCCATAGAAAAATGATATTAAACACAACAGAACCTAAGTCCTAAATTATTTGCAAATAAATAAAGTAGTAGGATCTGAAGAGTTTACAAGCCAGAGTATGGAGAAAAACAACCACAGTTAGGCCCCAGACTGAGCCATTTTAATGGTTATTATGCATCATGCATGAATACCACCCTTGTCCTCACTTCATACCTACAGAATTCCAAATAGTATTTAAAAATGCAAGGGACGTCATTACTCATTTGATGGGAAACCTCTTCCGAAAATGAACTTATTAAATTCTGAGACAACAAAACATCATAGACCACATGAACTTCAACAAGAGAAATTTTAACCTCCCCCAGCTCATCTAGAAGAAATTCTTCAGATTGAATTGCATCTTCAGAAAGAAAATGCTAAACCTCTTGGAAGATGATTCATGTCAGAGTTTCAAAAATCTACATAAGAAGTAACAAATAACCAGCCAAGACATGAATCATCTAAAAATCTGAGCACAGCCTTGCTCCATGATACCGTCAATTACAACCTTGACTTTGTTGTATACATGGGACTTTGTTGTATACACGCAGCATGTCTCATTATGAAACATTAGACTACAGTTTAAATCAATAGCATTAGATTCTGAGTTTACATACAATATTTATCTATAACAAAAGCAAATGAATGAGTACCTGCCATAGAAAGGGATCTTAGCTTTAGTGGCATTTTGCTTTAGTTGATCAAAAGCACCTGCCCTGAATGTATCTGCACATACTAGAGCAGGCTTCCAGCCTTTCTTCTGATGATAATATGCATATTTTGTACATGTTGTGGTTTTTCCAGATCCTGAATGCATTTTAGAAACAAATAAGCATCGTAGAATAAGTAACAAGTTTTTTCTTTATATGGACCAACCAATAAAGTTAAGAAAAGCCACATATTGCTTAGATAGATGTATGAGACTCTATTATAAATATATATATGATTTAGGGTGGTTTATATACATACTAATACCATTTTGATGAAAAAAAAGCATAATTTGATTAATCCGAAGGTAATTATTCAACATGCAACAAACCTTGTAAGCCAACAAACATGACGACACTCGTTTTTTCTTTTCTTGGAGTGAAAGTAGGCTTCCCAGGATCCAGCATTTTGCAGAGTTCGTTAAACACAGCCTAAAATTGAAAATTCATCACACTTAGTTTCAAAAATACAATTATATAATTTTTAAATTATATTTTCTATCAAAAATCTCCAACAACCAAAATGATATTTCCATCATGCCATTGCCAAGCAGAGTTTACACCCAATAAGGACTATTCCCCATAAAAAAGTTTAAAGATTCATCTTCTTAACCAAGAAAGGACAATGTTTATTAGGAACCTTACTTGTTGGATGATCTTGCGCTTGTTGTGTCCAGCAGCGAGATCGTCGAGGTTGACAATCTTCTTTATGTTGGTCTGCATGTCTCGTACGAGCTTGAATTGAACATCAGATTGAAGAAGTTCACGGGTGATCTCATTAAGACAATCGTTGAGGACCTTCTCATCGACTATGGTGGCATTGCTCATCTGCTGGAGAGCACGAGAAATGCTCCCCCCTAACTGAGCCAGAACCATGTTGGTTGCGTAAAGAATGAACAGAAGGAAGAAATGGATGAATTCGCTTGATGAATAGATTTTCTTTTGTTGATGATATTGCTTCAGAAATTCAATTGCAGAATTAGTATGAAGCTTTCACGAGAGAAGAGTTCTTTCCACAGGAGGCCGAAAAACTTGAACGCCAAGAAAACGCAAAGGATCGGCCTTGCCCTCGTTCTCTATAGTGAACGACCAAGCTCGTCCATCGTTTTTTTTTTAATTTAATTTTTTTGGTAAAATTTTTTAACAATTTTTATTAAAATAATTTATACTTTTATTTCAGTAATTCACATTAAGTGATAAAGTTCAAGAAAAAAAAATGCATAAAGAGAAAAACTATGTGAAAATACTTCTTTCAAAAATAGAAATGATTCATAATATGCTCACTGAAAAATAGTTTCTTAAAAATAAAAATTATTCAGAATATGCTCATATTTGCAAGTTAATCAAAATTACAATTCTACTATTCCAACATCACAATTTAGTCTTTTTTATTTAGATGTTATGTTTTGTCCATTTTACTACATACATTAAATATAATTTTATGAAATATGAAATATAATTAAACAAGATTTTGTTACTAAAATAAATTAAATTATGTATATATATATATATATATATATATATATATATATATATATATATTAATGGGGTTGGCATGTGCTCCCGTGAATTAAACCGGCCCAAGATGAATATTTAAACTCGTTCATAAATAGACGAGCATGAGCCAATTCGTAAACCTTGACTCATTTTGATAATATTATTAGTAGATAGTCTTAACATATCTAATTTTTAGTTTAAGTTATCATACATTTTCAAATATATAATAATAAATGATAACGGTTGAAAAAATATCTATTTTTTTTACATATTATGTGATATCCCAAATTTAATTACTTTGGGAAATGAAGCTAAATAAATAAATGAGCAAGTAAATCAGGATAAAATAGTTATTAAGAAATTTTTGAGAGATATAAATAGAATTTTATCCATTGAGTAGAGACCTATCTGAATAGAATAAAAATATTTGAGGGTTTTTATCATTTTCAACCAAAAGAAAAAAATGAGATAGTGATGTGTGTGAGGTGTGCGGTGAGAAAGAAAAGAAAGAAAAGAAAGAAAAGAAAAAAAAAAGAGATGTGAAGTTTGACAAAAAATAATTAATATATATATATATATATATATATATATATATATGAATGTGTTGTGAGTCATGGTGGGGTGGAGAAGGAAGAACAAAAGAGAAGAAAGAAAGAAAGAGAGGAGAGAGAGAAAGAGAAGAGGGAGAGAAAGAGAGGAGAGAAAGAGAAGAAGAAGAAGAGAAGACGATCGGAAATGCAGAGCAAAAAAATTAGTTTAAAAAGTTGAAAGGTTGAAAATCAGATTAGGTAGTTAGTCTTCCATAAAAGTATGATTATTTATGATTTATGATATCTGTGTTCATAATCAATTTTTACAGAATTTTATTTATAATTCCTATTCTACATAGTGAATAAGAGAAATTTAATTATTATGTGATGTTATGCTTTTATGGCTGAAATGATCTCCTCATGTGTTTACATGTTTTTAATAAAGTGACTAGCTACTGAGATATTTTATATCTCACTTTTAGAAAATTGATCATTTCAGGAAAAAGGGCAAAATGGAAGGCTTGATGATATTAATGATGAGATTGAAGTGTAGAAATATATTTTATAGTAGTTTATGATACAAAGATGTAAAGATAATAATAAATATTATGTAAATTATTTTTGTATGTATTCAAGCTCAGATATAATTAATGAGAATCTTGTAAATTTTCTGCAAGGTTACTATTCACATGAATAGTAAAATTTGTGAATAGTAAAATCTATAATTATTTGAAAGAAAATTATTCAGAAAATTATTCAGTGAACCGATTTAGAGAAAAATTATTATTTTAACAGAAAAAAAAAATCGGTGTCACATCCCAAAAATTGAACATGTGAAAAGATACTATTCATTTAATAAAATTCTCAAACATACGTTTTTTACATATATATTCTGTAAGGTTTTACATTCAACCTTAATCATTCATTCCACACTACAGAATTATATTCATCTGATAAGCAAATATAGACATACATAATCTGATGTTTCTATCTCATCGCAAGCCTAGGAGACCTATAGAAAGTACAGAACGTTTCTAGTATCCACATTAATAAGTACTGGTATCCCACCAGACAGAAATAGAGAAAATAATTTCAAGGGGCTTCTATTTTTCAAACGGATACTCTTCTTCCTTGTTTTCTGTATCTGAAAAGATAATCATAGGGAGTGTGAGGTTATTTAAAAACTCAGTAAGTAAATAATTGTACTACATAAAATATCAAAAGTACAAATATCACATTTACTCATATAATTAATTGTCTTATACATCGAGTTGTATGAGACTCTAACCCTTTCAAACTCGTGAATAAGATTTCATAGGTATACACCGAGTAGTATGAGACTCTAACCCTTTCAAACTCGTGAATAAGATTTCATAGATATACACCGAGTAGTATGGGACTCTAACCATTTCAAACTCGTGAATAAGATTTCATAGGTATACACCGAGTAGTATGAGACTCTAACCCTTTCAACTCGTGTATAGGTTTCATAGATATGCACTGAGTAGTATGGGACTCTAACCCTTTCAACTCATGTATTAGATCCCGTAGATCTTTACTCATTAATAAGATAGTGAGAATTTATCACATAGTACAATTGTCATGAAATAAAATAATTTCTACATACTCTTATTTCTACTGATCATCATATTACCGATCATCATATACTCCCATATGAAAAATTGATTTGCTTATTATTCAAATAATATTGTAAATGAGACTTATATTGTACTTTGACTAGTAATATCAAATTAGCTTAGCGAGGTTATTCACTCACCTTGATGTTTGTCCAAGTTTACCTTGTTCCACACTAGAATTTGTGTAGGAAAATTTCCTAGTAAAATATATTACAAGGAAACATAAGAAAGGAAACAAAATCACGAAAATACGCAAAATTTTCTGATTGCTACAGTAACTGTTTGCTACAGTAACGGTTCGCTACAGTAACGGTTCGCTACAGTAACGTTGACTGCTACAGTACCGTTGACACTGCTACAATACTCGAAGAAAAATTTTCAGATTTTCCAGTTGTTACAGTACTTCGAATTTTGCAGAAAATCTTTCAAAAATTTCATCTTATAATTCCTTGTTTCTAAACCAAAATTTCATCTCTTCTAACTTACTTAACTCAGTCTTAACTCAAAAACTTCCAAAAACAACTCAAATCTATGAATTATTATGAAAATTTTCAAGAACTAAAATTTCCTCCAATATTCCATATAAACTTAGATTTAAGGAAAATAATGACATTAAAGCTTACCTTTGATCCTTACAAAGCTTTTGAACCGAACAAATAATCGAAATTCTGAAGATCAAGGAAAGGATTTGAGAAGAGGATGAAGAAACGAGAGAAAATGAAGTTACTGTTCCTTTCAACCCTTTTGCTTCAGACGCGAAATGAGAAATGAGAGGTACTATTGAAGCTTTATATTAAATATTTCTAATGGGTTATTGAATAATCCATGGGTATCCATAACCCAACATCCAAACCCATCCAGTCAATTTACAATAAAGGGACTAATTGACCATTCTTAAACCACTTTTCCATGAATTTCACCATTCTTAGAATATATCCCACATGGTGCAAATATTCAGTCCAGTCATTTAACTCAATTTTCATAAATAATATTCAAAGAGAACAATTAAATATGAAAATTAAAAATGACCAAAATAAATAACTAAAGTAACGTTGTAAAATTCTAAAATACTCTTAGGCGAATTATATTCCAAAATTAACGGGTATTACAATCGGGGTGTTACAAAATGGTATCAAAGGAAAAGGTTATGCCATCTTTTGGAGAGGAAAATATTTACATGTAATTGTTTGATTTGTTAAAAGTATTATTTTTATGATGTTTGTGTTTGAGTTGCTGTGAATGTTTGTTATGATTACGTGAGATTTAGAAGAGTATTTGAGTAAAAAAAAAGCAAGTCATATAGAGAATTGATTAAATATGAATAAAGGCATATCAGGTATCTTTTGATGAATAAAGAAAATAATAGAGTCTTATTTGTAACGTATGCCTGGCCAGTATATTTTACATGTAAGAAATCATTATAGCCTAAATTTATAAAAAGAAAAGGTATGCCAAAGTTGAATTAGAATTTACTTTGATTATGATAATTTAGACAAAAAAAAATATTAGAGATATTTGTCTCTATAAAATTAAGTACCTAGTGAAGTGTACATTGAATTATAGATAAAGCTTATATTTCCTATGATCATATGAATTATCCATGTGTTTGTTCTCTCTCTAAAAGTATTCTTGAAGATGGAATTATACAAAAATGATATGGGATTCTTATTCCATGCCATATTAATTATTAGAAATGTTATTAGTATAAACATATCTATGTTTATGTAATAACTCTTAATTCTGTAGAAGAATTTGAGTTAGAAGAAAGTATGTATGATTATGATGTATTATGAAACAAGTGAAGATATGTTTCATAATAGAAATTAAATTCTATAAGAAAATGAAATTAAAAAAAAAAAAAAAGATTGCCTTGGATGCTTTTGTGATGCATTTTTCCATTATCTTACACATTTTCAAGGATGGTTCAAGGTAAAATTGGGCAAAAGTCAAGGTAAGTGAATAACCTTACTAAGCTAGTTTGATGTTATTAATCAAAGTACAGTATAAGTCCCATTTATAATATTATTTGAATATTAAGCAATTAATCTTTCAGATGACAGTATATGATGATTGGTATATTTTTAGAAATTCAAAGGAATAAAAGTATGTATAAATTAATTCATTTCATGGTAATTGTACTGTGATACATTTTCACTTGTTTATTGATGAGCAAAGATCTATGAGATTTAATACATGAATTTGAAAGGGTTAGAGTCCCATACTACTCAGTGTATGACTATGAAAACTTGAAAAGATCTACAGGATCTAATACATGAGTTTGAAAGGGTTAGAGTCCCATACTACTCAGTGTATAACTATGAAAACCTATGCACAAAGAGTTTGAGGGTTAAATTCTCAGGTCACTCGGTGCAAGTATCTACGGCATATAATGCAAAGTGATTGAGGGATTGATCACCCAAGAAATCATACGCAAATCTATAGTACAAATGCAAAGTGATTGAGGGTTTGATCACCCAAGAAATCATACGCAAATCAAATAAATATAATACTACAGTTGTGTAAAATGAATGATAGATTGATTATGTTAATAAGTGTGATGTTTGTATTTGAAATATTTTCATGCACGTTGTGGTTGCAATTTTTATATGTGTATATATGCATTAGTTTGAATTTTGGGGATAAAATTCATTTAAGGGGGGAAGAATGTGATATCCCAAATTTAATTACCTTAGGAAATGAAGCTAAATAAATAAATGAGCAAGTAAATCAGGATAAAATAGTTATTAAGAAATTTTTGAGAGATATAAATAGAATTTTATCCATTGAGTAGGGACCTATCTGAATAGAATAAAAATATTTGAGGGTTTTTATCATTTTCAACCAAAAGAAAAAAATGAGATAGTAATGTGTGTGAGGTGTGCGGTGAGAAAGAAAAGAAAGAAAAGAAAGAAAAGAAAAAAAAAGAGAGATGTGAAGTTTGACAAAGAATAATTAATTAATATATATATATATATATATATATATATATATATATATATATATATGAATGTGTTGTGAGTCACGGTGGGGTGGAGAAGGAAGAACAAAAGAGAAGAAAGAAAGAAAGAGAGGAGAGAGAGAAAGAGAAGAGGGAGAGAAAGAGAGGAGAGAAAGAGAAGAAGAAGAAGAGAAGACGATCGGAAATGCAGAGCAAAGAAATAAGTTTAAAAAGTTGAAAGGTTGAAAATCAGATCAGGTAGTTAGTCTTCCATAAAAGTATGATTATTTATGATTTATAATATCTGTGTTCATAATCAATTTTTACAGAATTTTATTTATAATTCCTGTTCTACACAGTGAATAAGAGAAATTTAATTATTGTGTGATGTTATGCTTTTATGGCTGAAATGATCTACTCATGTGTTTACATGTTTTTAATAAAGTGACTAGCTACTGAGATATTTTATATCTCACTTTTAGAAAATTGATCATTTCAGGAAAAAGGGCAAAATGGAAGGCTTGATGATATTAATGATGAGGTTGAAGTGTAGAAATATATTTTATAGTAGTTTATGATACAAAGATGTAAAGATAATAATAAATATTATGTAAATTATTTTTGTATGTATTCAAGCTCAGATATAATTAATGAGAATCTTGTAAATTTTCTGCAAGGTTACTATTCACATGAATAATAAAATTCGTGAATAGTGAAATCTATAATTATTTGAAAGAAAATTATTCAGAAAATTATCCTGTGAACCGATTTAGAGAAAAATTATTATTTTAACAGGAAAAAAAAATCGGGGTGTTACATATTATTAAATTTATTATTGTTATTTTTATTTATAATTTTTTTAAAATTTATGATTAACCATGACTTCTTTCACTTATTTGGACTTTATAAATGAGTATCAATTGTCATATATATATATATATATATATATATATATATATATATATATATATATATATGTGTGTGTGTGTGAACTGGTCACGCCTAACTCATTTAATGAAATAAATGATGGAAAAGTTTAAAAATGCGATGCATATCCATTGATGAAATTGTATATACGTCCCTCAAACTTCAATGAAATTGTTATAGTATTTTTTGTTATAATAAAGTCACATATTTATTTGGTAATAGTGTAAAGTTCTATATAATTTTATGATGTAAGAAAGTTCCTTGAATTTAGGATTATTCAAAAGTAGGTTCCTGATTTTTTAATTTTAAAATTAGGTCTTAAAATTTTAATCTTCAATTTTTTTGTCCTTTTTTTTAATAGCAATAGTTCTCTTTTCATATTAAACCTTTTATATATTCAAAGTTCTTGCCACTTTAGACTTTCAATAATTGGATTTAACATATAAAGTGTTTGACACAAGGTTTTCATAACTTGACTGGTCATTGAACCAGAAAAGGCACCGGTTCAAAGGTCAATAGTTAAATCGTAGTTGAACTTCGGTCGAATCTGTTGTAATTAAAAAAATAAAAAAATAAAATAGATACTTAAAAATATTAAAATAACTATATAATTACATATCAAAAAATCATAATTCATATACATAAAATTGTAAAATTAATTAAAAATAATATTTAATATTCAATTACACAAAACAAAATAAAAATATTATCATTTATTATTATTATTTCATCAAGTGACTCTATAATTGGTTGATCTTCAATTTTTTCATTTAATTATAAAATAAAAAAATAAAAGCAAAGTGACCAAAAAAAAGCAAAGTGATAAAAAAAAAAAAGCAAGAACCAGTCAGACCATTGAACCTGCCAGTTTGGTCAGTTCAAAGGTTTTTGACCTGTTCAAAGGCTATCCAATTTTTAAGGATCGATCCGACCAAGCATAAGACTGGTTCCTGATCCAACCAGTCCAACTAGCTGGTCCGATCCGATCATGAAAATAATGGTTTGACATAATAAAATAGATTAATTGATAACTGTTGAAAATAAAATATATGCAAAGACCTATTTTTTAAAAGTTGGAAGTTCAAAAAACTTAAATTTTTTAAAATTAAAATTTCCGGAGTCTACTTTTAAGTGTCTCAAAGTTGATTTTTTGTTTTGTTTTCCTTTTTCTCCTTTTTTTAAGGTCCCAAGAATCACACATCTTTCAGGAACATGAAAACGACCACGTCTTTGGCCACATATTTGGTGCTGCCTTTAGCCACGATTTTAGCAACTATTAAAATCATAATTAAAAAATTATTTTTTATAACACTTTTAACAACGGTCAAAATCGTTGCTAAAACCTTTAGTCACGATTTAAGCATAGAACCCAAGTCTACCCCACACATTTTACACTTTTATTTCAATAGGAGGAGGTTGTGCTTAACGGATACGGCACTACTAGCTACTACTAGGCCATATCTAGTGAATTTCTTTTTTGGGACAAATGGAAAATTTTTCATTAAATGCATAATAGTCATTAAACTTGAATACATGAAATAAAACAGGATCTCGAGATAAAACATTTATAATTTAAATTTAAACTCATGAGATAATAGGTATATAAATTTAGACTCACATACTCTAAAAGGTACTTAAGTCTTAACAGAGACAACATACTTCTAGACCAAGTGGGTTAAGACTAAAAAAGCCTTACCCAAAGAGCTTACCATACTTTTGTTTTTTAAACAAACATAACATTAAGAAAAAACAAGCAGAAGCCCAACAATTGTTTTTTTGGGCAGCGGCGGCCCAAAAGCCGTTAGAGGTCACTCATATGATACCATGCTCTGTGCCTTTGAAATTTCCCTAATTGTTCTTTTTTGGCAGCTATCTGCAGTTTGCTTCTCATAAGGTAAAACAACAAAAGTTGTATCACTTTCCAAATCACTTATAGTAATAATACTATTGAACATGATTAAGAAGCTAAGCAGGCACCTTAAGATGCAATCCCAGATATTACTTTGTTTTTGTACAAAATTTCACACCTTCCTTTATCTAAATAGTGCATGCCATGAAGATACATAAATAACTATCTATCTAGCTATCCACAACTTGACTAGGATTTCAGATTTATCTGATCATGATATTTGAGGAGATGTGCCAAAAGACACTTGATGCTAGTCATCTATATTCTTCATGTATTCCTTAGAAAGTTTGGTTTCCATTATCAACATCTGTTCTTTGAGAAGAGAATTGCCTGACTCAAGCAAAGCCTCGAATGTTTGCTATCCAATGACATGCAAAACCAGTCAAATTTCACAAAATAAATCAATATGAAAAAATAACTAGGAAAGAAGGTTAAGCAAATAACTAAAGTATGTTTTCCAAACATCAATTGAGTTGGGACTACATAGTACCTATGTCAATTTTTCAGTGCATATATCAGATGCGGATACTTTGTAGTTGGTGCCACAATTGCAAAGTCTAGTCCTTCAATTGTGACTATCTGTTTTGAATTGGATAGCTACAATGGAAGAAAGAAAGAAAAAAAGGCAAAATGTACATTCCTTCAATCATGGCTATTCGATCTAAAACAAACTACCACAATTGAGGGGCTGGACTTAACAGTTGTGGCGCCATCTGGCCGCATCCATATATATGAAATGTCTCAAATATTAAAAGTATGAAAGCAGTACACAGAATAAAGGTAAAAACAGGAAACTAGGTTGATTCATATACCTCTGGAGGAGTAAATACGGGAAGGCTGTTGTCCTTTCTTCTCTTGAGAAGTTTGTTTCCAAGATTTTCAGCACCTCCAATATCATCAATCCACTAAAATGAAACAGTAAACCCACCACAACTGTTTATCATCAACAAAAATCCTCATGGAAAGTTTAAATTGGGACATTTCTAAACTTGCGTTCCAACTCTCATATATGGGCTGGAGGAACATGAAATGGCAGTTGTCATGACACAAACCATTGATTAAAGTCCTAATTTATCACCAAATAAAGGCGAGACTGAAGAGGCAAGTGAAGTGGTGATGATTTGTCTCTGCAATTAACTTCATCAGATTGTTTTTCCAAAATCCTAAAAGGATTACAAGTGCTTTATTCTTTACTTCTTAGGAGTTCATCTCGAGGCATCTTTTAGCTCATGAAGTCTCTTGTAAAAATAACTACTTTCCTCATTGCTTGACAGACCAAATTCAATAGTAAAGTGATTTACCATTATGAAAAATTAATAATTTTGCCACATGAGAATGAAAACAATCACATAGAGATCACTATGTTCTTCCCATGTAAACTTAGGATTCTTCATACCTTTAAAATAGATCTGTCATATGTGCGAGACCTAAGAGCTCCATAAAAGTCCAAAGCTGTGAATAGCCACATCATCAATAATAGTATAGAACTGATAAATGAGAGATGATGCCAACATAATTTTATCTTCAGCCCAAATTTGATAAGTAAAGAAAGAAAGGTACTTCAGATAAAGGAAAATTTGAGCATATTTTTTGAATGCAAGAAATAATGTAAAGGCATTCTGCAGGGAACAAGAAAAGTCGATAAAGAGTGAAATAGGCCACTGTGGGGACAGGCATATTTAAACCTTACCAACCCAGGGAAGAAATAAGGTAACTATAACACGTTCTTTCTTTTCCTCTTTTCCTTTTCCGTCTCTTTTTTAAGATGATAATAACATATTCTTTCTGATTACTAATTTTTAAACAATGCAACAGATAAGGAGCACTATAAATGATGCAAATGAAAAATTGATATACCTTGATTAGGAAAAGTGTCCACAATTCTTATAACTTCATCCATAGAAATGTCATCTTTCTCATACATTCTGTGAACGATATTGACAATATCTTCACGGTTAGGTTGCCTGTTTCACAAATTTACATTCATAGACTATATCTCAGAGAAGAGACATACATCACCTAAATGCATGAAATAAGACATCTTTAAAGAAATTAAATAAGCCAGTGAATGACATATGATGCAATCGTGTTCAAAATGTGAAATACATAGCTAATTTAATATCAATCAAGAAACTACCAGCTTCCTTATGGTTGTTATGTTGCTACTTCTACCAGGTATACGAAGAGCATAATGTTTAGTACCTAGGCCCTTGTATCTAAACATGCACCCTGCTAAACTGCCTCTAATGAAGTTCGTAAATGGGAAGTTCAATAACCATAGAGTAAGGCACCATTTACCAGTAAAACTTATCCATCCTTCCATCACGTATCAGTGGAGCATAAATAGTAGAAAAATCATTCCCTGTTACAATTATTGGAATTCTGTTTGTGACATCTGCTTCCCGCCAATCTTGGCCAACACTTACTCTTGTAGGATTGTCTGATAGATTCATAAGAGTCCCCACAACAATTTGATTGTTGACTGTCATTTGAGTATTACCTAATCCAAGCAGAAAATTATGTCCAGTGAGGAGTCAACCATATAACTGCAAAAATAAAACATGAAAAAGATGTACAAACATACGACCACACATGAAAAATAATGAATGGGAATAAAAACACAGAGCAACTATGTTTTCTCTAGTCTTTCTGTTTTCATTTCTCTAATCATGATCATATATTAGCTCACCAAATCTACCAAGGCCGGCATCAATATCATTGATCATCAAACAGCTCATTTTTCCCTGAATCAAGCAGAAAATAGTGCTAGAGTACATTAGCTGATTAAGGAATTGCAATAATATTTGTCAACAAATAAAAATTGCAGCTAGATGTAAAACTGATGTAAACAATTTTAATATAAGCTAATTACCCTAAAAAACTTTTCCATTTTTTATATAAAAAGAAGTTTTATTAGATATGAAGAGAATTACATGGGAGGAATATTAGACAGCCTCCTAAAAGAAACAGAAACTGAAAAAGGAGAGAAGAAAAAAGGAAAGAAAAAAATTAACCTCAGGAAAAGGTAAAAAAGAAAAAATTTTATTTTCAACTGTTTTAGCCAATGAGCACCTCTTAATACTCCACAAAAGAGACTTAAAAGGTGAACATTAGGCACATCAGTCCATTAAAAGATGCAATAGAGGTGGGAAGGGCTGTACTAATGATTAAAAAGAAAGGTAGAGATCTTTATTCCCTTCTTTGAAAGTTGCAATATATTAATAATATATATGATTTAATAGCATATAGCAATATATCATTTAGGGCATACCAAATGCCAGAGTTGGATCAAAACTATTGATAGGCACCACACAGGTGGGAGGAGGGTGGAAAATAAAGACAAAAGCAGAAAAATAAAGAGTAGGTGACCTCAAAGTCAGAAGACTGGAAACTTGAAGCACTAACATTACTTTCTTCAATTATAGATGACATATCTAGCACACAATATTTTCTGTATACAGCATAAGAAAGGTTGCATCAGGTAAGTTGGATTTGCAAATATCTATGCTTAACCTTGGACTGTTTTGTAAGTTCTTTTCTGACATATCTTTTTGTTCTTTCCAGTATCTTGATCATACGCATGACAGCTTATGGCAGAAGGATTCCATTATACATTAAATAAAGAAGACAAAATCATAATATTCAACTTATTTTAGCAGATGAGGAATTTTTTTCCCCTTATATTCCATTTTCCAAAATAAATTATGTGTAATTGATCCCATAAAGTAACACATTAACTTCCAAATCAAGACATACATATATTAATAATAAACGTTAAAGCTCCTAACTTGGTTCTGGACCACTTGAGATGCTGTTCTATAGCGCTCACGAATCAATTTTCCGGGTTCTCCTGTACATGACATTAGCAGTTTGGTGTAATTTGATCAGATTTACAGGAAGCAGAGCCTTATAATGAGTCACAGAAAAGAATTTATCCATATATGCATATACATAGGGCTCAAGATTAAAAGCAACTGCAGATATTTGGATAAATGTTTACATTCTAAAACTGGTAAAATCTCACAAGATAACTAATTTTTTTTTTTTTTTTTGATAGAAAAAAGAAAAAATTTACTAGAAGAGAAGAGAGAAAGGCAGTACAACAGAGACAGAAAAAGGGAGGACTACGGATCCTCCCAAAAGAAAGAGAAAAAAACAACTGGGAAAAAGCCAAACAACCAAAACAAAACAAACTAAAACAACACTACTTTCTTGAATATCTATGAAAGACCCTCCCTCAAAAAAAAAAAAAAAGCAAGTGCCCTGGGAAGAGCTGATCCTTGAAGACTCTTCTGAATAGTTCCATTGATCATTTTCTAAATAGTTGTCGTGTGAATCATAACTATCATCGGCATGTAAGTATATCATGATATAGGCATTCCTTTGTCCCTCTTTCATGCTACTTTTTGATTGCCTTGAAGGAACGGCCTTTATGGAAGAGATTCAATTCCAACTTACCAGCTCGCTCTGACTCTAATTCCCCAGCAGACATTATTACAGGTTCAATTCCCATGGTCTGAAATATGAGTTCTGTTTGAAATGATTTCCCCTGCCCTTTTCCTCCCCAAATGCCTGAAAAAGAAAAGTTTAATTAAGTTGAATCTTCAAACAGACTGCACAAGAATGTATCCATATATATTCAGAGTATACCAAGGTTTCCTTGTGTTTGTTTGTTTCACTTTTCAGCAAGATTAAATCTCGTTATTAACTGTTTAGTGATACTAAACTAAAAAAATTCACAGTAAAGATTTTCAGTGTCAATATCAACATCATTATTTATGAGACGGATCAACTTTATTACAAATATAAATGGCATCATGAACCAAGACAACACAAGTTTATCCAAAAAAGATCTATTAATCCCCAACCATTTTTCTTTTACTTTCTTCAGATATTTACATAAGCTAAAAGGAAATTTTATTGTAGTTTAGTTTATACCTAGGATCAGGGGAACTTTAGTATTGAGGAGATGAGCGATGTAGTTCTTCACAATGTGGCACACTGCATTCACAGAATACATTAAACAATATGCATCTATAAGTAGCATATCAAATTTTAACATTAAATAACAGAGGCCAATTCAGGAATTTTATTAAAAAGACATGAATACACACGATATGAAATTTACCATTTATATCAGTTTTCACAGCAACACTTAATAATAATAACTGCATTAACTACCATGTCGGTAATATAATCATTGATAAGCAAGCAACAATATGACTAACAATTGATAGAGATTCCATTTAGAGAAAGAATGTGACAAATATTACAACCACTTTTATAATGTGGCAAAATAAATCACTTTTACCAAGCCCTGTTACTGCTTGAAAATGATTCATCAAAATTTCTTCACATTGGCCCAGTTTCCAGAGAACTTACCAACTTTGTCCTGTCAAAAGAAAGTATAAAGAACTTGAAAATTTGAAATGTATAAAAAGAAAGAAAGAATATGAATACTAAGTTTACATGGAACAGTGGGATAAAGAACTTTAGAAACCAGAAGAAATAATCTTCTGCTCAGTGATCACTCCAGACTGCAGCCAACAAAGTGAAACAAAAACTATCATTTTTGTTCTCTTTTTCCTTAGCTTTAAGAAAAGAAACAAGAACCAACCAAAAGGACCGAAAAAAAAAAAAAGCCTTGAACAAGTATTGATGCTCATGTAAGGCAGGAAAAACTATAGAATATCGACGGTTCTCTAAGTAAACACTACTAGCACAGGATAAGTATGATTTGTAAGTATGAGAAAACTTGCAACCTAAGAAGCATGGACACTGACCATGACACTAATGTTGACATGAAGATGAAGTGTTTATGTATAACTTAAAGTGTCACATTGCATCTATAGGATTTTCCAACATGTGTTGAACATGGATACTCCCTTTTTTAAGTATTCATGCTTCATAGCTGCAACCTAGCTGAAACCGATAAATTACCCCAATGCAGAGCAAAAGCCACCATCGTCCACCCACTATTAGGCGCAAGCACATGCACACATCATATTGTGGCCTCAAAATCAACTAGACCAAAGTGTTCACTGATGGAGCCAACAAGTCGGACAACATTTCTCTAGTGAATCAGAAAGTTACTACTCTATCTCATGTATCATCAACTTTAAATAGAACCTAACATTTTTACACGAACCACTTTTGTTTAATTTGAATTAGCAAGAAATAAACAGTATCGGAAAGGTTACGAACTGACCATGAAGACGGGGGCGATGTAGTAATCACCTTGAAGGTATTCAAACGACCTCGTCACTTTCTGACGATAATCAAACACAATGTCCGCTACAGGAAGTAAGGGGGGAAATTAAAGGAAATCAAAGCAATGGAAGTTATTATTTTAGTTAATCGACAGAGGCAAATTAACGAAAAGTTATTACAATCTTTGCCGAGAAAATTTCCCGCGAAAAGGTCATCGATGACTCCAGCCCTCTGGCCAACAGCGATGTTCATGTTATCGGCCTCTTTGCCCAGCCTATAGAGATAGTCTCTGCCTTCGGCATCTTTGGCTTCCCAGGACGACTGATCGGAGAGCCTTTTGCTCTTAGAGTCTTCTCCGTCGTTTTGATTGGCGCAACGAACAGAAAATGGATATCTGGTTGAAGCGAAATTGGGAAATGCAGGGCAAGAGAGCTTGAGAAGCGAGAAAGGTGAGAGCCTGGAGAATTGAGAGGCAGAGCAATAGATAGGAGCCATGGAAGGAGTGCTTTCTGCTTCTACTGTTGGTTTGGACCGTTTGGCGCCACAAAATGACACAGCTTTTGCAATCTCATCCAACCTGTCTTGATAATATGGTCATTTGCCAATATGCTATTTTTTTTTAAAAAATTTAGGTAAATATTACTTTTATAAAAATATTTAGATAAATGTTATAGAATTTATTACATCACAAATTATAATTTTTTTATTCTGTCAGAACTCGGTCTGTATTAGGCCGAGCTTCTGACAATTTTTTTTTAATATATGTCAGAAGCTTGGCTTGACCCAGGCCAAACTTTTGTCAAATATCTATTTTTAAAAAAAATAAAAAATAATAAAACTTGTCCTCCCAAAAGTCGAGCTTCATTAAAATAAATAATGAAGTTCAATTGTACGTGAACCTCATCATTTATATATATATATATATATATATATATATATATAAATTTATAAATTTAATTATAAATTAATTAATATGTAATAATAAATTAATTGATTAATGTAATTAAATTATATTAATTAAAATAAAATTAAATTTATGTAAATTATATAAAATTAAATTATTCAATTAATTTATATATAATTAAATAAAAATTAATATATATTTTATGAAATTTGTATCAATTAATTTTAATAAAAATAGTTAATTTTCAAATAATTGATTATATAATATTTTATTTAATAAATTGATTGTATAGTTAAAATTAATTTATTTTGTATAATTACGAAAAAAAATATTTAATTTACATTTAATTAATTAAATTGAAATTAGTATGTAAAGAAATAAAGAACGTACAAACAAAAATATTTAAGTGATAGAAAGTAAAAAATGTTGAATAATGTTAAGATATACATTAGATGATACAGAAAAATGTAGAAGAAATTACTCTTAATCTCACAACGCTTGAAATAATATCAGCATATAACAATCAGCACTTGATGGAGGAAAAGTAAACTGCGGTTGCACAGGTACATAGTGTGTGTTTGGGACCTGGATAAAATGAAATATAAGCTCAAATCAAGTAAAGAACAAAAGGAAAAATGTTGACATGGATTAAACTGCATAAAATAAAACCTTGCCCAGTAATGAGAGTTGTAATCAAAAAATATTAAGATATAAAAAAATATATTTATAAATATGATATACTTACAAACAAACAAATATAATTTAGACAAAAATTAAAGTTAGAAAATTCTAATATGATTTATTTACAAACAAACAAATGTAATTTATATGGAAAATAATATCATGTTTTGAATTTAAATCTACCCCTGTAAACTTTTTAATTTATTCAATTAGGTCCTAGATCAAAATTTTTATTTTGTCTTTCACTTAATTTAAAATCATGTTTAACTTCATCTAAATCGCTAGTTTCAGAATATATTTTTTTAATTTAAATAAACCCCTATAAACTTTTTATTTTATGCAGTTTAGTCTATGTCAACATTTTTCTTTTTGTTCTTTACTTGATTTGAGCTCATATTTCATTTCATCCAGGTTCCAAACACACACTATGTGCCTGTGCAACCGTAGTTTACTTTTCCTCCATCAGATGCTAATTGTTATATGCTGATATCATTTCAAGCGTTGTGAGACTAAGAGTAATTTCTTCTAGATTTTCTCTTTCATCTAATGTATATCTCAACATTATTCAACATTTTTTACTTTCTATCACTTAACTATTTTTATTTGTACGTTCTCTATTTCTTTACATACTAATTTCAATTTAATTAATCAAATGTAAATTAAATATTATTTTCATAATTATACAAAAATAAACTAATTTTAACTATACAATCAATTTATTAAATAAAATATTATATAATCAATTATTTGAAAATTAACTATTTCTATTAAAATTAATTAATATAAATTTCATAAAATATATACTAATTTTTATTTAATTATATATAAATTAATTGACTAATTTAATTTTATATAATTTACATAAATTTAATTATATTTTAACTAATATAACTTAATTACATTAATTAATTAATTTATTATTACATATTAATTAATTTATAATTAAATTTATAAATTTATACACACACACACACACACACACATATATATATATATATATATATATATATATATATATAAATGATGACAAGTGAGCCTCATCATTTATTTTAGCTTCATTATTTTTTAATTTTTTTTTAAAAAAATTGTTATCTAATAGAAGCTTGGCCTGTGTCAAGTCGAGTTTCTAACAGATATTAAAAAAAATTGTCAGAAGCTCGGCCTGACACAAGCCGAGTTCTGATAGAATAAAAAATTGTAATTTGTGATATGACAGATTTTATAGTATTTGTTTAAATATTTTTAAAAAAAATAGTATTTACCTAAATTTTTTTTTAAAAAAATAACATATAGGCAAATGATCCGCGTATAATTGGATTATTCATTTTATATCAAAATTTAGGGATAATATTTAGGACAATTATTATTCTAAATAAATTAGACAGACTTGAAGTTTGCGCTTTTAAAATTGGCTTATTTATAAATAATTCTCAATCTTCTTTTCATTTATTGATGGTGTTCAAATGGCAGGTCACTATTTTAAAATTAATTTATAAGTAATTTTCATAATAATGTAGTATTTGAAATATTTATTTTGATAATTAAGTTTTAGAAAAACGTAAAATTTTAAACTTCCAATAGATTGCAAAAATAAAAAATTTTGTTTGTAAAACTTCTTTTCTGCTTCTCAAAGAAAAAAATAAAAATATTTTTGCGTCCCTGTTTGTCTTAGAATTAGTTTATTAAATATTTGCTATTGGTTTCTTAATAAAAATATTATATTTAGATAACATTTAGAGGCCTAATTATGTGATACTCAAATATTTAAAAAATAATCATTAATAATATTTTAAATAAAAAACTTGATGTGAAATGTGGATGACATAAAAATTATACTTCAGTTTTTTTTTTCCTTAATTGCACTTTTCATAGCCACTTAATTAAGCTAATATCTACCTATTCAATTGATGAGAGAATAAAAGATTAAAGTCCTCTTTTTGTGCCTCAAGTATAACTTTCTTTTAATTACTTTTTTTTTTTATCCTCAAAGTAGAGTTGTACAAAATAACTCAAATCAAGCCAATTTGAATCAACTAAAAATGGAACAAAATTGAAAGAAATTATTTTGATTTGATTTGATTTTCAAATTGTTCAAACCAAATGATTTGATTCGATTATAGGTTGGAAAGTATTTTCAAGCAAACTAAACCGCCATAATAATATTAAATAATATAATATATATAATTTTATACTATACATATCCTCCATATTAGACAAATATTGTTTATCTTGTATAAATTCATATTAAAATTAAAATTATTAGTAGTTTAAGTTATGTTAAAATTATAGTAATATCCGCAATTAAAATTTGTCATCCACTTACTGCATTGTATAGAATTATTGCAAATTAATTTATTAGTCGTTAAATAAAATAAAAATAAATTATAATATTAAAAAGAAACTAGATTGAATGCAGGAGAATGAAAAATTATTTGACTTGACATTACTTCTTTATTATTTTAAAATAGCAATTAATATTATTATAATTTAATTTTAAATTTTAATGTTTTATTTAAAAATAAAAAATGTTAAGCTAGCATTATACTCATTATTCAAATAGTTTTAAAATAACTACTGCTCATATACCTTTTGATGTCTTTTTTACATTTAACTTTTTCCAAAATATTCATATACCAAAAACAAACGATACATTATTTTAGAAACATGAAATTTGATAGCAAAATATTATCAAAATACTAAATTATTTATATACACAAAACAAAAGATTCATTCTTTTAAAAACACAAAATTTGATAGCACAACATTATTTGCAAGTATAACTGTGAAATCTTAAAAACCGATTGAATTGGCATAACTAAACCACCTTACAGTAAATTTTTTTATTTCAGTTTATCATGCTTTAACTAAGTCGATTGAACCAAACTGCCAATGAATAACTTAATTTGCATCAGTTTAAAATGTACTTAAAAATTGATCCAACCATATCTATATATAACTCAAACTCAAATTTCAGTGGCTCATACATAACATAAGAAAATAAAATTAAAAGCAACATGTTATAAATTAAGTATATAGATTTGAGATTTAGGCTTTCAGCCTACACAAGAATAATTAAACCTTGAGATCTTAATTGCTTATTAAAGCATAACGTCACATATGTAGCTTCATAACGTCACATATGAAGCTACTTACAGGTTACAACTACAATCCATCATCATAAGGAACACCTTTAAGAGGAATCCAAGATTCAGCATCCAAAAGAACCGAAGGAGTGAAAGCCCGGGCTTCCTCAGGCCCACGAAGCTCTCTAACACCGGCCCACTTCACTCTCTTCTGGGTCCCAGACCCAGGCCCAAAATTATCAAACTCCACGTACGTCACCTCATCAGTAGGCTGACCTGCCATCTCCTCCCACCCCTTGGGGTCCACCATAGAGTCTATGAAGGACCCCACAATTGCCACAGTGGCATAGGCCCTCCACGGCCTTCCCAAGGTGGCGCGTACCTCCGACTTGCGATCGTAGTCCTCTGGAGCCATCGTGAAGTTACACCTTTGGAAGGCGAAGCCGGTGTGCTCGTTAGGCTTTTCACGTGATTGGGCGGTGAAGGTCACGTACAGCCTGTAGCGTGCGTAGAGGAAGCAGTCTTGGAAGACGGCGGCGGCGTCGCCGTAGATGAAGTCGACGGTGCCGGAGATGTTACATTGTTTGTAAAATTGACGGCCGGAAACCGCCCAAAGTGTGTCTTGGAAGCCTTCAATGGAGCAATTGAAGAATATGCTGTTGTTTGCTTCATTGCGAACCGCCACCGCCGCACTTGCGTTAAGGCTTTCTGAGCTCACGAACCCTATGTTTTGGGCTATGAAGTCTGCTCCATATACATCTAACACCATCAAATATCAAATGAGTATTTTGAGAGGAAGAAGAAAACATAAATGTAACTTTTAAAATGTTAGATTATAAAAAGATTTAAATATATTTTTTAAAACTATTAGTATTCAAAATTACATTAAACACTAATTAATCTGATTCAAATTATGTCAAACTACAAAATGCTTAATTAATATTCTCTATTTATAATATTCAAACTCAAATTTGCATTTCCTTTTTGGTTTGCTGCTGGTTTTTTGAAGAAAATTTGCCAAATATAATTTAATATCACATGAATAGTTGTTTAATATATTAATTTTATTGCAAATCTTATATATTTAACAAGATCAACAAAAGTAAGTTTTTCCTACAAATTAAAAGCTTCTATACATATAAATAACTTACTCTTGACATGTTGGTATGGTATGCCTTCATAGTTGGTTTGGTTTTTAAGAAGGCTAAGTATACGCAGGTTGGCCCTCAATCATTAATTAGCTACATGGATTTGATTGTGATGAGATGAATTAGGTTCACAATAATTTAAATGAAGTAGGTTTCTGGTGAGACAAATAGAAAAACAATATATATATAAATAAATAAAATGGTAGGTTGCCATCTCCAGAGGTTGATATTGTTGGATGTTTTAGTGCTTGTTTTTTCTTCACCTTTTAAAGTCAGTAATCTGCTCACCATCGATATCGATCTATATCTTCTCTTCTAATCCATCCATCCCTATATATATTAATCTACTTCTTGTTGGCTGCTACAACACCCTAATTAACCCTCTTAATTATTTATTACTTTAATCAAATCATGAGAACGCAGGTGGACTACCTTCAACTATGTATATTAAACTTCAAATTTATTACACATCTACATATTTAATTTAGGCAAAAAGTACTTTTTAGATCTTTTAATATTTACATTAAATTTCAATTTCATCATTTTTTTACGTTAATTATAATTTACATATTTTATTTTTGTTTTAAATATCCACTGATAAAAAATATTGATTAGATGATTAGTAAAACGGGTAGATTTAAAATAAAAATAAAATATATAAGATATAACTAAAGCAAAAAAAATGTTAGAGACATAAAAAGAGTATGTTTGAGTGCTACATAATTTTTTATTTATTTTAAATTTAAATAAATGGCATTAATAAAAATAATATATTTAAAACAAAAAAGATACGTGTAGGACATATCTAGCATAAAAAAAAGTTAGAGACGAAATTAAAATTTGATAAAAACATTAAGAAGTAAAAAAATATTTTGTCTTTAATTTAATTACCATGTACATAGTCACATGTACAGTTACACAAATTATAACAGAGAGCAGTTCAATAATTTTGAAAAGTATGACATCTGTTAGGTAGAGTAGTTAAGATGCAAACCCACAAACAAACCACTGAACAACTTAAAATCATATCAACCATTTACATATGTTTTGATTATTTTTTAGTAAAAACATGCATGGAGGGAAATCTATATATCATCATTCAAATTACGTCCAGTTTGGATAAAGCTGTACAATAAGGAGCTTTTGGTTGTATTTAATAGATGTTTGAATTTAATTTGTTCAGATTTCATAATATTAATTTTTTTAAAATTTTAATAGATCTTAATGTCAGATCTTAAGACAAGTATAAAAACTATTCAGATATAATATTAAATTCTGTTTGCTTTATTTGAATATTAAAAATAGCTATTGAAAAGATTTGAACCTGCATCATCTTGACAAAATTGCTTCCACTAGCTAAACTAAATCTTATTAACATTGTATGAAGGTGAATTTTATATATAATATAACAAATATAAATCATATTATTACCTGAAATGATTTTAAATTATAAAAAAATAAAAACATTACCAACAAATTTTATAATACCATACAATATTGAAGATAATAATTAACAAAAAATGTTTAGTTACTAATTTATTTAAAAATTATTTGAATATAATTTTTTTCCTATAAGTTGAATGTATTCAGATGTTGAAAAAACAAACGGTCTTAATCATTCAGTATTTATATTCATAAACAATATCTTAATAATAAGATGTATGTTCAGATCTAAATATCTTAATCATAAAGAAAAACAAATGACCCAAGACTATATATTTAGAAAAGGGAAGAGTATATAATAATAATAATAGTACTCCTCTAGTTTAAACATTATAATCAACTTCTCTCTAATTTTTTTTTGGTTATTAAAATTAATTTTTTATACAATATGAGTTCTTTCTAGTAATAAAATTATTTAAAAAATTTTATTATCATATATATTGAAATTAAAATTACAGTTTCATATTAGATTTCAACATTAATTTAATTATTTTTACAGTCATATTAAAAATAAAATTACAATTTCACGTTTGAAATTGTTTAGAAAGTTATTGATCTAATCAAAAGTAAGTTGGAGGGGTGTTTTTGTTTAGGGAAGTCAAAATTTACCGCAAAAATAATTGAGTAATTAGAAAAAGTTTTGCCTTCTTTGACAATACTATATAGGTTTAGTAGGAGTCAACTAACCCATATAACCAATGAAAAGGCCATTAATTAACCATGAAAACCAGTGCAAGCAATAGCTACACCTGAATAAATCAATAATTCAAAACCGATATGGAAAAGCAAATGACATGAAGTTAGAAATAAACATGAAGATATGAAGAAGAAAAAAGAATGTAAAACTATATGGATATATGTAATATATAGCTAGCCCACGGATCTCTTACTTAGCGTGTTTGGTTAAGTAGATTGTCTGAGTCAACCGATCAAGATTTGAACAGATGAGATTCATATTAAATGACACCTGCTAGAATCAATCGGATGATTTTGTTTAGTTAAGGATTTTGCTTGTCAAAATAGGAGATTTGGACTCATATATATATATATATATATATATAGGAATATAGATATGGAGATCAGTATATATATATATATATATACACGTACCTAGTGTGGTGCCATTTTTGTAGCCAACAATTCGGGTGTGATGAGGGCCGTCGCCGGTGAGCTTGATGTTGGTTTTGTGGGATGGAACGACGACGTATTCTTGATAAGTCCCACTTCGAACGTGGATAGTGTAGGGTTTCGGGCTTTGGTTTGGAGCTTTGGCTATGGCTTCACCCACACTCGTGTAGTTTCCACTCCCATCCTGCGATACGACGACGTTGGCTCCATCGCCATGCAAACACAGCCATGAGACTGACAGAAACATCACCACTAACACACAGGTTGACTCCATGAATGGACTCTTGAGCTTTTGTTTTTTGTGTGAAGTGTAAATGTGTCTCGATGATCATTTGGTTTCTCCTTTAGAATTATTTATATAGGCACTTTTGTACGTTCATGACAACCATGTTGACTTTGGTCCATCCTTTATTGGATATCTTTTTAGTTTAACTCGCCAATGTTTTAAAAAAATATGAAATTTTGACTAATTTGATTTAAGGATCAAATATAGACATAAAGTGTAAAATTTTCTTAGTGCTTGAATGCCTTGAATTTTTTGGTAAAACAGAATGAATTTATTATCTAACCAAAAATTTAGGAGTTTGACAATCTTATAACATGGTCATGACCTGTTTATGTATTTTTCGAGAGCGACTCGATTATGTTATATATTGTATATGGTTCTATAATTTTTTAATCATTGGTCATATTTTTGTCTAACATATAAGAAACTTCTTTCTTTGTCTACAAATATAAGTTACATTAACCAAACTACGTAAATTTATATGTGTTATTATTTTTTGGTTTTATTTTGCTTTCTCTATTTCTATGTGATTTCTATAACAAATATTAATGTTTTCTATTTACAAGGCTTGAATTTGAAACATTATTTAAAAAGAATAAGTGTTGAACCAATTGAATTAATTAATATTGTTTGTTTTATTGGATAATTGAGTTTTTGCTCTTCTATGAGAGAGAGAGAGAGAGAGAGAGAGGTGTATCTTTTTTTTTTGGTCTTTATCTTTTGATTAGGAATTAATCACAATTTTGAATGTAATTAATGGCCTCATTGGTTATGGTCGAATAACCTTTTCTTGGACCCCTTGAGAGTTGTAAACCTTTTTTTCCCTTCTCCAATAAGTATGTTAATGTATATTTAAATTAAAGAATTAAATTCTTATGCATCATATATTGTATAGTATAATTTCTTTTTTCTTTATATAATAGTTAATAAAAAGTAAGCGGATTGACGTGTAATAGCCAATGCTCCTATTAAAGAAATTATGGTTAGTAAATAGAGAAATTTAAGCAAGGCAAGTCAAAATATAACCAATTACTACAAATATAATGTTTTGCTTTCATATTTACTAATGTGAATACAAAATTAAAATGGTGGCCTCCAATATTATAGTTCTATTATTTTGAGTAAGGATGTCACGACCCATTTTTTAGGTAAATGACCGGCACAATGATAAATATCCTATCATTGTAAGTCTTTCGATAAATTCTACCCACAAGTAAAATTATTAGTCATTATCTCTATATTCTGAAAATACCATTCCTTAATAAATACCAAGAAAATACATCAAATTTTCTTAATTAAAAATAATAGATCCTCAATACAAAATACATTATCATACTGAAATAGAAGTCAAATACCAATCCCCTGACCTAGATGTCCTAGACGGTTACAGAGCAACATAATCTATAATAAAAGAGGGGCCTACCCGACAGCGGGAAGGTCTAAAGTGATCTACTCCTCTAGCGGATGTTCTTCGCTAGCAACCTGATCTGAACAAAAAAAAATTGTACAGAGAGTGTGAGCTTTTAAACTTAGTGAGCGAATTGGCCTCGCGTTAATAAAATTCAAATACATCACCAGTCATGCAAGTATATCCAAAGGCTCAAACTCAACCAATAAACATAGTTAGAAAATACATACTAGAAGATAAAAATTCATTTAATTCAACAAACGTTACTAGTACTCATCAATGGCAATATATCCGGGAGAGCGCACACAGGCCGGCTCACCAATTTTGTATATTTCCGCCATGACACACAACCTCATCCTCTTAGCTATGGCGCTTCACTGATCTGTTACCGATCCGGGCTATATCTCTACTAAGGGAATCGTTGTCTCCACACTCGTTGGTCAAGACACCTTTTTAAACCGGGTTTTCCGCCTTGCCGTGAGAGGGGGTACTGTCCCGCTCAATCACAATCAATAGTACAGTATTTCATATCATAATCAGAAGCACATTATAATATTCATCCATATAATAGATATAGTATATAATTATATTATAGATTTATAAACCACAAATCAAGATAACAATTAATCTGTTTTTGAAAAGATTCAAATTTCACATCATCATGAGATACTTATGTCATTTTATCCATACTTCTGGATTAATTATCTCCCCATATTTGTCACTTTGAGTCCAGTTTACCCCTATGAATCTTGAGAGTGTCCTACAACATACTTTTTATCACCAGTAATGCTAAAACTTTATTAAAACGGGGTTGTTTCACTCACCTGGATTCCGTACGAGTATCGCTTTTCTAAGTCGTTACGGACAAGAGTACCTAGGTGAATTTCAGTGTTCCGCTACAAAGATTTTCATGAAAGATTAGAGAAAATACGTTAGCATTGTTTTCGTACAGATACTGTTCATACGTACGGTCATTATTCATATGTATAATTACTGTTCATATGTATGGGTACTATTCATACGTACGGTTACTATTCATATCAGAAATAGAGAATACAATTTGTAAAAGAGTACACCAGGTAAGTTCTCAGGAAAGAGTGGAGGGTCATAATGGACACACTTAAAAACTAGGTCTTTCCTTAGCCAGAACTTTCCTAGACATGTATTCTTCACAGTTTACATCCTATTTCGGTAATAAGAGAATTAAAATAACATATAGACAGCTAAGGACAGTCTTTCTGATGTGGAAGGTCAGCCAAAGCCGCAACCATAGAGCATACTTAAGAAAATAACTTCTAAAATTTGAAAGACATAGAAAGGGCATAGTATCCTTACCTAAGCTGAAAAGGAAAGGCCCAAAATCTCAAAGGCCTAGCGTCGGAGCAAGAGAAATTTAAGGAGAGAAGAAGGGAAGTTGAAGGTGTGAGTTTATAAGTGAAATAGAAGGGCCTATTTATAGGAAAAGTCAATAGTATTATTTGATACTATGCACTAATAAAATATTTAATTTACTATTGTGCAAAACACGGCTTTGAATTTTTTATTACTATTGGAAACTTAAAGGGAAAACTATCCTTTCACCTTAAACCTTTAAGTTTCTTTTCAATTCAGTCATTTCGCTTTAGTCCCTGAGAGTATTTTTACACATAAAATGTCATTTTTTTCCTACGAACTTCTTTGTAGTTTTCTCTTATGATCAAACTACTTCTAGTACTTGACATTTTAATTGTATAAATGAACAGTACCATATACGTAAATAGTATTATATGGGTGAATAGTACCGTATACTAAAATAGTAACAGTAGTTTGTAAACACGCATTTATATTTTATTTTTCATGGGTATTACAAAGGATCCGGTACTTATTAGATTCAACGGTTTAAATTTTAATATCTTTTTTTTAAAAAAATTATTTAAAATTTAAACCGTTGAATATGAAATCTAAAAATTTCTGTAAAGACAAAAATCAAATCTTTACTCATATCTTTTTTCTCTAGGGGGTGGGAAGAAGTTGTACATACATGAGTAGTGAGCAAGAGTAATGGAGAGTACAGATTAGCAGAAACCAAGGGTCCAGTAAGGGCCCAATAGTAGATTTGGGCCGAGGGGACAAATGAGAGGCCCTCAAACAACATATTGTGGCGTAATAGCCGAAGAGAGGATGACGTTTGAAGGAAAGGAGGTGCGTCAATGATATGACTTGTGAGCATAATCCGATAAAAATATTAATTTAAAAATTAATAATTAAATTGATGTATTTTAAAATATTAAAAAAATATATAATTAAAAATTATAAATATAAATTTATAAATTTAATTAAAAATTAATATCAAATTAAATAAAATAATAATTCCAGTAAAAATTAATTAAATAATAAAAAATATTATTAATCAATATAATATTTATTCATATCAAATCTATAAAATATTAATATTTTTATCTTCATTTCAAATGAATTAATTTAATCAATTTATTTAGTATTGATTTTTACCTAATTTAATAGATTGTTAATAAATTATCTAAATTTAATTACTTATCAATTTTAGAGATAATTTTAGACCAATTTCCTGAGCCATGTTTTTAATCCAATTAATTGAACGGATTGATTCTATCCAGTTCTTTTAAAGTGCTTATAAGTATTATGAGGATAGGAGTTTGGACGTGCAGTAGGTAAGGAAGGAGAGAGAGAGAGAGAGAGAGAGACGTTCCATGGGATTAAGGTCACCTGTGGTAGGTGAAATTAAAGCTTGTTATCTTTTGAATAAGTGGCATTCCCACCAAATATTATCCCTCTCTTGCCCCACACCCCACCGTCTCCACCACTCAAAACCACCCTCACCAACCCCTGCTTGTTTTTGATCAATTTGCGGGCTAAGAAATAATAATAATAATAATATAAATAAAGATGATAATAAAATGCAAGTTTGGTCAAATGAATTATTAATGTCTATGATCTCTCTTGTAATCGTGAGAATATGAATAAATTACTGTTTAAAAGAATTTATTTTAAGTTTATTTCACTTATTTTGTAGCATAAGCTCTTATATATGTATTTGAGAGAGTTTATAGGAATAGTTTATAATATGCTCATAAACTGTTTTCATATTATTTTTATAAACTCTTCAAAATAACTTATGAAAATAACTTAAAAATATCTTATGTGAATGTTTATTCTCATAAACTCTTTAATTATATAAAATAATTTATATATAAGTATTTATATGATAAACGCTTATTTTATAAGTAATTAAATAAGTTGTTTATCCAAATAGAATTTAAGTGTTAATCTAATGATTAGAAGTCTGAGTAGTCTAGTAATAAATTTAAACTATTATTTAAATAAAATGTGAAATTCCTTCTTTTATCATATTGTTATCAGAAACGTTAAAAAATTACAATGATATCTCATTTATCATTATTTAATTATTTTTTTCTGTTAATTTGTATTGTGATTTTTTTGTCTAAATTTCTATTCTATGCCAATATGAAATATTCCAATCAAATAATAGAAGATAAATTTTTTTCATTTTTTTTTATGTCTTAATAAACGGGATTTCTTTTTGTTTTAAACTATTAATATTTAAAAAATTACTGGACATTGATTAATTTAATTTAAATTAAGTTAAATTAAAAAGATATAAAATTCTTTTAACCCTGATTTGTTTTTCATCCGTAATATCAAAGTACTTGAATTAATATGAACAGGACAAGAATCTGACTAAGACTTTATTCTGTAAAAAAAAATCTCATTCCGTATCAAATCAAACGTGGCATCAATTGTAGTCCTCATAAGCCTCCTCACCAACCCCATCTTCCTTTCTTACCCCTCACATTTTCCTTATTCCCCATTCTGTCCCTTCACCAACCACCACCTTCCTTTTATTACAATGCATCGCTCACCGTTTCTCCTCAGCCAACACACCCAGGTTCCTTCTTCTTCCCTCCCAAGTCCCAACCAAACCTCCAACATCCACTCTTCATCTTCATCTTCATCGTCCTCTTCCTCCTCCGAACCCAACCCTCCTTCATTCCTCCAATGGCTGCACAAACCAAGAAGCAAAACGACTTCGTTTTCAGGTCCAAGCTCCCCGACATCTACGTCCCCAAACACCTCCCTCTCCACTCCTACTGCTTCGAGAACCTCTCCGAATTCGGATCACGCCCCTGCCTTATCAATGCCCCCACCGGCCATGTTTACACCTACTACGACGTCGAGCTCACCGCCCGCCGCGTCGCCTCAGGCCTCCACAAGTTCGGAATCCTGCAGGGTGACGTAATCATGGTCCTCCTCCCCAATTCCCCCGAATTCGTCTTCGCCTTCCTCGGCGCCTCCTACCGCGGCGCCATGACCACCGCCGCGAATCCGTTCTTCACTCCCGCCGAGGTCGCGAAACAAGCGAAGGCCTCCAAGACAAAGCTCATCATCACGCAATCGGCCTACTACGAGAAGGTGAAGGACCTGGACGTGAAGCTCGTGTTTATCGACTCTCCGCCGGACGGACACTCGCATTTCTCAGAGCTGTCGGGATCGGACGAGAACGAAATGCCGGAAGTGCAAATCAATCCAAACGAAGTCGTAGCGTTGCCGTATTCCTCGGGAACCACGGGCCTCCCAAAAGGCGTGATGCTGACTCACAAGGGGTTAGTTACGAGCATCGCACAGCAAGTGGATGGGGAAAATCCGAATCTGTACTTCCATCATGAGGATGTGATTCTCTGCGTGCTTCCCCTATTTCACATCTACTCTATGAACTCTGTTTTGCTGTGTGGTTTGAGAGCCAAGGCGGCGATTCTGATGATGCCCAAGTTCGAGATTAATGCGTTGCTAGGTTTAATACAGAAGCACAAGGTGACAATCGCGCCGGTGGTGCCGCCGATCGTGCTGGCGATCTCGAAGTCGCCGGAGATTGATAAGTATAATCTGTCGTCGATCAGAGTGTTTAAGTCAGGAGGGGCTCCTCTGGGGAAGGAGCTTGAAGATACTGTGAGGGCCAAATTCCCTAAGGCAAAACTTGGTCAGGTATTGTTTCTTCTCCAACTTCTTTCGGATAACATCTTCTTCAGTTTTCGTCCAATATGGTACATTCATTTGCCTTTTCTTCTTCGGGTTCCTCCTCTGCCAGTTTTGGATATACTTACTAATATTTATCCGGTGTAATATTTAATATAATATTACCAAAATATCAAAAACGACATTACCAAAAAAAAAAGTAACTCGTTTAATATTTAAATTTCATAAATTTTTTAAGAACCAATTTGTATATTTACTCTATTTTTATTTAACACGGAAGCGTTTATATATTTTGTTATTAATGTATTAAAAGTGTAATGAGATCTTATCTTATCTTTAAAGAAAGATAATATTCCAAAAATATAAGATTCTACCCATAATATTTTTTTTTCTAAAAGAATCTGAGACAGTGATGGTATTTCTGGCATATATTCTATAAAATATCAAATTATATATATAATAAAACCAATACGTATATAATAAGAAATTAAAAACCGAACACATCCAAACTGTCGAGCAGTGGGTTTAGCTGTATTAAGAATATGGATAGATTTGGAAATATAGTAAGAGTGAAAATTAAGAAAAAGAGTTAATGGGGACGATTGTTGAATTAAATGCAGGGATATGGAATGACAGAGGCAGGTCCAGTGTTGACGATGAGCTTAGCATTTGCTAAGGAACCGATGGAAGTGAAACCAGGTGCATGTGGCACTGTTGTTAGAAATGCAGAGATGAAGATTGTGGACCCTGAAACCTTTGAGTCTTTGCCACGTAATCAACCTGGCGAAATCTGCATTAGAGGCGATCAAATAATGAAAGGTACATATATACACTTATATATATATATATATAATACTAATACTTATACTAGTCTCTCTTATCTTTTTCGTTATA
The DNA here is from genome assembly GCA_037074585.1 of Biancaea sappan. Lineage (NCBI taxonomy): Eukaryota > Viridiplantae > Streptophyta > Magnoliopsida > Fabales > Fabaceae > Biancaea > Biancaea sappan. The sequence goes on from CM073495.1 coordinate 66,081,206, forward strand.
TATGACGTTATTATGTCAAGCTTTTACATGAAACATACAATCTAAAATTTCCTTATGTTGGGTGTAAAAGTAAAGAGACAGATACAAAATATAACTTTCGTGTTAGGGGCGTTAAAAGCACCTTTCGTAGGGTGGCACGGCTTTGTGCTCACCAAACATTGGAGGCTTTTGATTAATGCGCATGATTGTTTTGACTTTTGCAATTCTCTTTCTTAAACTCCACTCTTCACACTAGATTAAGGGTTTGACTAATTTCGTAGACGGTTAGGATTTAACAACACATCACGAATCTAAAGAGAGCTTTTGATGGGTAAAGCTAAACCAATCATGGAAATTCATGCGTTTGGGATCTTCTAATTGTTTAGACAACATGCAATACAAATGATAATATAAAATATTTATATAAAGGCGAGGAGTTATTTTCTCACCATTTATTAATTTTAAAATATATAAAAATACTATAATCTAATTGGCATGCAATCTTAACCGCTGGTGTTATATAATTAAGTTGGCTAACTAATTGCCAATTATGTCTACTACTATTTCATGAACTAGTTCTATTCTTACACTACGAGTCTAAAAGAGCTGTTAGATTCATCTAGTATTTTTTTTAAATAATAATTTTAAATTTTTTTTTTAAAAAATAAATAAATAGGAGTCGTTGAATTAATATTGATTCAACGAAACTTATACGCTTAAGAGCAGAGCTGATTTCACTAGTTAAGATCATCTCACCCCCAAACATTATTAGGCTGCATTTTATTTTAAATTTTCTAATTAAGTTCATATACTTGTAGTGTCAAGAATATTGTCTTTGCAATTTTTTTAATAGAAAAAATGATAAAAATAAGAAAAATATTAATAAGTTTTGGGAATAAATGGTTAGGTTATTTGAATGACCCGGAGGCTACAAAGAGAACAATAGATGAGGAGGGGTGGTTGCATACGGGAGACATAGGGTACATCGACGATGACGATGAGCTGTTCATCGTTGATAGGCTGAAGGAGCTGATCAAGTACAAAGGGTTCCAGGTGGCCCCAGCTGAGCTCGAGTCTCTCCTTCTCTCTCATCCTCACATCTCCGACGCTGCTGTGGTCCCGTAAGTGTGCTGTACAATATTTTCAGTGCACGTTGCTGCAGGGAATCACTCCTCTTTTCTTGTGTGCTAATTTTTGTATTTATTGTCATTATTATTATTATTGTTTCAGAATGAAAGATGAAGCAGCCGGAGAGGTTCCTGTTGCATTTGTGGTGAGATCCAATGGTTATACAGACACCACCGAGGATGACGTCAAGCAGTTCATCTCAAAACAGGTCTTTCTTTTCTTCTTTTTCATTCTTCTAAAACCCATTTTAGAAAAATAAACAAAACATATAAAAGTATGGGAAAGTGTTTAATTAATAATCAATATGCTGTATCAACCATTTAAAAAAGTGTCTTTTAGATACTAATTTATATATTTACTCTAATTAATACTAATTAAGATGCGTATGTTGATGCAGGTAGTGTTTTATAAGAGAATAAACAGAGTGGTCTTCATTGATGCTATTCCCAAGTCACCATCAGGCAAAATCTTACGAAAGGATTTAAGAGCAAAACTAGCTGCTGCTGCCTAATCAATTTTGTGTGAGCAATGGATGATCACATAAGCTTGTACAACTTAAAGGGCAAAGGCTTCACTGGAATATATATATATATATATATATATGATCTATTCCATGGTTACGACAACGCATAAGTTTTAATGTGTGATTTTTTTTTTTTTTTACAACAATGCTGTATAAAAATTTGTTCTAATCAAGGACCATGACCCGCGATTTCACAATTTAAATATATATAATTTTTTTATAACAAAGTAGCCTCTTGATGTACTTTGTATCCTATCCTTTGGCGTGCATCTTGAATATTATGAAGTTTTTTGGTTAAGTTGTTCTCTTGATTATTATAGTTGCACTTAATTTTTAATGTGGTTTCTTTGATTTAAAAATTTGAAATTGAGTCTTTATAATTTTGTAACTTTTTAATTAAGTCCATGCCACTAATTTTTTATGATTGCTTTATTAAATTTTGTTGACACAATTAATTGTATGCATATTGACACTATGAATAAGCAGGATTTGTACTATCAAAATGAATAAAAGTATATAATAAAGAGAAATTAACTCACATATGCGATATCTCATACAACTTATGTTAAATAACCTAATTAAGTTAATAAAAATGATGTATATTTAAAATGTTAAGATAGTATGTGATTGGTCATGTCTACAAAATTTATTAGAATACTAATGACAGTTTAACGGACTAAATTAAAAAAATTTTGAGACGATATGGATTTAATTTTAAAATTTTAAATTATGAAGATCCAATTTAAAATGGAGTAAAACGAATAGGCAAAATGGTACCATATGTTTATAATATTTATTCCGATTTTTATTTATATCTAAGGATTTTTTTTGGCCTAATTATGTCCTTTATCTTTCAATTTTTATCATATATGCTATTTTCTATTAACTCCGTCAAATGGGTTAACGAAAATGTTAACTGTGCTTTCATGTGACAAAATTCTTCTGCCACATTACCTACCATGTGAACCCATACTCTAAAATTACAAAAATGCCCTTACTAATAATAAAAAAAAGAAAAAAGAAATGTCTTCTCCCTCTCATATTGGGGGTCTCTCACCTTCCTTAGCCCCTACAACTTTTAGATGCTGTGGGCTCCCACTCTCTCTCTTCTTCCTTACATTTCTCTTTGTCTTCGGCTCTCTCTCCCATTCTCTGTCTGCTCTCTCTCCATTGCATGTCACATAGGGGAAGAAGACGAAGCAACAGGGAACGAAGATGAGGGCAAGGTCAAAGAGAAGGGATACGAGCTTAAGGAAGAAAATAGAGTAGGGGTTCTCAAATCATCAGAATTTGCAGCAGGAGGCGGGGTTGACGCATTAGAATCAAGGATGGATTCATCTGCCATTGACAATTTGCGAAGCTCTAAGGGCGTTTGGGGTTGAGCTCAACTATTTGTTCCTTTGCAGGTCGTCGTCTTTTAAGAGAGAGAAAGAGGAGGAGGAGAAAGAGAAGGTAGGGAAAAGGAAGGGATCTAACAAAGGTGAAGAGAGGAGGAGGGGAGGAGGAGGACCGATGGAGAGAGAGAGAGAAGACATTTCTTTTTTGAAAAAAAGTATTAGTAAGGGCATTTTTATAATTTTGGAGTATGGATCCAAGTGGTGGAAGAATTTTGCCACGTTCATTCAGTATTTCTGTTAACCTATTTGACTGAGTTAACAGAAAAAGACATATATGATAAAATTTGAAAGAAGAGGGACATAATCGAGTAAAAAAAAATTTTATGAGTATAAATAAAAATCAAGATAAATGTTAGAAGCATATAGTACCTTTTACCAAAAGAATTATATAAATGATTTTTTTTATGTTTGATGATAAAATATTATAGTAGAAATAATGGTATTGATATTTTGAATGCGTGGAGGAACATTGGTTGTAGTCTTTGCTTTTTCCACATTGAGATTTTAGTGATTCTATTCTAGTATGAAACTTGAAGCAAGAGGAATCATGCTCAAATCATAATTTTATTTCTCTCTTTGAGCCAACACTTGTTCGATGCATTGTTTGATCTTTGCTTAGGTCATTCTTTAAAAAGTAAAATAAGATAGTATGTGATTGGTCATGTCTACAAAGTTTATTAGAATACTGATGAAAGTTTAACAGACTAAATTAAAATTTTTTTGAGACGATATGGATTTAATTTTAAAATTTTAAATTATGAAGATCCAATTTAAAATGGAGTAAAATGAATTAGCAAATAGTACATGTGAACCTATATTCCAAAATTACAAAAATATCTTTATTAATAATTAAAAAAGAAAACAAAAAAGAAATGTCTTCTCCCTTTCAGATTGGGGGTCTATCCTTATAGACTCCTCTCCTTGGCCTTTCTTAGCCCTTACAGTCCTTAGATGGTTGTGGGTCCCCCTCTATACACATTCTCTGTCTCGCTATATTCCTTATCTTTCTCTTTGTCTTTGGCTCTCTCTCCTTCTCTGTCTACTCTCTCTCTCTGTCGCATGTCACACAGGGGAAGAAGACAAAGAAATAGGGAAAGAAGATGAGGGCAAGGTCGAAGAGAAGGGATACGAGCTTCAGGAAGAAAACAGAGTAAGGGTTATCAAATCTTCAAATTTTGTAGCAGGAGGCGGGGTTAACACATCGCAATTAGAGATGAATTCATATGCCATTGACGATTTACAAAGCTTTGAGGTCGGTTGGGGATGAGTTCAATTGTTTGTTCCCCTATAGGTCATCATCTTCTGGGAGAGAAAAAGAGGAGGAGGAGGAGAGAGAGAGAGAAGGTGGGAAAAAGGGAGGGATCTGGCAAAGGTGAAGAGAGGAGGGGGAGGAGGATCGATCCCCAAGGGGGGGGAGGAGAGAGAGATATATATATATATATAGAAGACATTTCTTTTTTTTTTTAAAAAAAATTATTAATAAGGGTATTTTCATAATTTTGGAATATGGGTCCATGAGCTAGAAGAATTTTGCCACGTTCATTCAACATTTTTGTTAACCCATTTGACAGAAATAACGTAAAAAGACATATATGATAAAATTTTAAAAAAGAGGAACATAATTGGATAAAAAAATTTCATAGGCTAAATAAAAATCAGACTAAACGTTAAGAGTATATAGTACTATTTTATCAAAAGAATTATATAAATGATATTTTTATGTTTGATGATAAAATATTATAGTAGAAATAATGGTATTGATATTTTGAATGCGTGGAGGAACATTGATTGTAGCCTTTGCTTTTTCCACATTGATATTTTAGTGATTCTATTCTAGTATGAAACTTGAAGCAAGAGGAATCATGCTCAAATCATAAATTTATTTCTCTCTTTGAGCCAACACTTGTTTGATGCATTGTTTGATCTTTACTTAGGTCAGTCTTTAAAAAGTAAAGAAAGGACACGCATTTAAATATATTACGAAGAAAACAAAATATCCAATGTTTTCGTAAAATGTTGAATTATTGTAAATAAAGAAGTAATCTAATAAATTAAATTTCGCCAATATGGGTATATACTATATAAAGAGTTGAAGAACATTACCATGCTAAGTGGCACCTACTATTTTTCTTAAATTAACTAGTTTTATTGAATCATGGAAAGTGGCTACCTACATCTAATGACGTATATGATGACATTAATAATTGTCCTTTTTAGTTGATCATTGTGATAGCATTTACTAAGCACCATATACTTGAGGCATTAAGTTCTGATCAATTTCACTGTTTTCTATTTCCGGAAATCCCTTGCATTATGTGGAAGACAGTTAGAAATAGGACCCACAAAGCTACGAGGGTTTAGGTAAGGTTTTAATGGTAATGTTCTGTTGTGAGCTTTTCAACATCATATGCTGGAATTAGTTGGTGGTTTAACATTTGAACAGTTTAGAAAAATAATGAATAAACGTGTTTAAATTTCCTAGTGTAGTGGAATATCCTACTCAGAGGTTGATCAATTTATAACACAACGATAGACTGAAAATGGAAACACACAAATATGAAAATTTACAGTGTTGACAACTTTTGACCAGAATACCGGTTCAAAAAGGGATTCCAAATAAATTGACCAGTATTTTATTTTTAATTTAGTCATGAAATACATGTTTAATTGATTCCCTTGGGAGTCCTGAATCCACAAAATTGACCAGTCTTTTATAGAACGTATCAACTAAAATATTATCAGTTACATGTCAACACCTCTCCGATTCATTTAAGAAAAAGATAAAAGAGACCCAAAACGTTACTTAAAAATTTACGTTGAATGAATAACAACTATCATGATCAAATACATATAAGCATTCCTATGGGGGGAAAAGAAAATCTAAATATTAAAATATCATACATACAATTTCATCCTGACTTAGCCAAGTGCAAAGCTCAGGATCATTTGGGGGTTTTCCCGTGTAACATTGTCTTCTGTTTCCAGATTTTTCTTAAGGGCACCTTCATCTTCAAGCACATTGCTTTCCACTTTTTTCGAGTATTATTAGGTAGTGCAGAAGTGGGCAAACAACGACGGCTACCACAGCCACAATATATTTAGTCATTTCCTGCACCACATCCCCACAATCAGACTATTACAGCAAATCCTATGATTATGTCGGTTCAAACTTGGAATATGCTGGATCATGATTCCAGAAGGATCCCAATTCTGATGTTCTAAGTCATAGATGCATTAAAATAATGATGATGATGGGCATAAAAGTTAGCTAGAGGAGAATCATCAAGTTTTCGCCCTTCAGCCTCTCATGAGATAAGCATCAACTCCAAAAAAAATTGAGTCTATTTTTAGCTACTCACCTTCGGTAGGGTCTACATGCACGAAAAAGCTGGCTGCAACTATAAGGTAGCAAAGAATAAGCATCAAGCCTTTAAAATAATTTGAAGTCCCTTCCTGCAAGGATGAAAGCATGATGTAGAACAGAAAGAGGGAGAAAGGAGAACAGCAAGAAATGAGGGAGAAATAGAGAGAAAGGAGGGAGATGCAGAGAGGAGGAAGATAGAGAAATATTATGACTCAATATATTCAATCCAAATCTGCTTACAACATATGATAAGGACCCTTTTATAGAGGGTCTCCATGACAAAAGAAATAAAACTCTAACTAAATTGATTAAATGCATAAACTAAATGTCAAAGATTGTAGGCTAAGACAATAAATGCACATGCAGCTAAATAGTAATATGTCAAATCGTAGGCTAAGATGCATAGGTAGCTAAATACCAAATACAATAGCAATATTCAAAGTCTAGTCCCTAGAAATTTATTATGCCTAGTATAGGTTTTTAATGGTGGTTTTCCTTCATTTGACAATATCATCTTAATTACACTTTTCTCATTCTCCATCATTCTCCCCTTGTTGGAAAAAACTCGTCCTCGAGTTTTGAAATGCGACAGGAGTAGAAAAGTCCAACTGGAAGTTTTAGGCAAGACAAAAGGAAGGGATGGAAGAAAGGATGACAAAAATAATTTTAGGGACACATCTTCTTGAATAACAAATTCAATGTGGCATAACTCATTAATTGGCTGAAATTGAGCTTTTACCACTTGGAATTTGTTTTGCCCATTCTTATCATCTTTAAGAAAAATCTCCAATTGTTCTTTGGAGTCTTCATGTTCTTCACATTTTCCCAAATGATCTTCAAAGTCTATGATGTTACCATCATCATCAATATCAGATGGGCAATCTAGGGGTTCAACAATGATATCAATTGGCTCTTCTTTGTCAACTTCTATTGCCCCATAATTTTGACAACATTTTTCTTGTTCAACATAGGGAGGGGCTTGAGCTTCTTCTTGGAATTTTGTGCAAGAGTAATGAGGAAAATCTTCCACATTTTCACCATTAATTTGCCTTGATAGTGAGTGAATAGCATTTAGGACTTCATCAAAACGACGGTTTACTCTATCACAAATTTTGTCCAATCTAGTATAAAAATCTGGGATGCTTGGTTCCATGGCTGTCTTGGCATTCCAAGTTTTCAAAGAGAGTTTTAAATTCCTTACCTCAACAATTATAAGCTAAAATAAGTGTCAATATTACCCCCAGTTGTTCCTTGATGGTTGTGGATGCAGTCAGAGTTGAGAAGGGTGAAAGCTGGCTGGAAAAATGGTAGAAAATTCGAAATCTGCAGGCTGGAGCGTGCAGGCGCGTGGGTGGGTCTCCGGCGACCGGACTTATGGGATCGGCCGGGTTTCGGTTTTCGGAGGAGCTGGTGGTGGTAGTTCTTCGGTTTGGTGGCTGGAAGTGGGCGGATATGGCTGAACAATGACTAAAACAGAGTTGTTCTGACAAATCTTGAGGTGTTTGTGAGACAGTGACGGAAATAGAGCTCTTTCCTGGTGATTTTGAGGTGTTTTGTATTAGTAGGTTGGCAGCAAGGAGTGTGGGTGGATGGGAAAATCAGGCTCTGATACCAAATTGATGTAGAACAGAAAGAGGGAGAAGGGAGAACAGCAAGAAATGAGGGAGAAATAGAGAGAAAGGAGGGAGATGCAGAGAGGAGGAAGATAGAGAAATATTATGACTCAATATATTCAATCCAAATCTGCTTACAACATATGATAAGGACCCTTTTATAGAGGGTCTCCATGACAAAAGAAATAAAACTCTAACTAAATTGATTAAATGCATAAACTAAATGTCAAAGATTGTAGGCTAAGACAATAAATGCACATGCAGCTAAATAGTAATATGTCAAATCGTAGGCTAAGATGCATAGGTAGCTAAATACCAAATACAATAGCAATATTCAAAGTCTAGTCCCTAGAAATTTATTATGCCTAGTATAGGTTTTTAATGGTGGTTTTCCTTCATTTGACAATATCATCTTAATTACACTTTTCTCATTCTCCATCAAAGCAATATGGCGATAGCGGTCATAAACATGAATGACAAGGAAAACGCAACTCCAACTACACACATTGGCAGTTCACAGATATAGAGAATGCAAAGAAGAGCTCACGAATATTCTGAAAAGTAACTTCTACCCAACCAGGCTGAATGAGAGACATCTAACCTCTTTTTGACTATAAACCTAAAACCAAATACATGTCCTCCCAACAAAATAGGTTCTTTAATCCAGTCACAATAAGTCATATCAACTCCCAATGTAAGATGAAAATTACAAAATTAATTTTATTTTTCACTTTTTTCCCCATTTCCTTCCTTTGAAAGGAGAGGGCATATGCTGAGAGAATGAGAGATAAGAAAATCTTCAAGACACCTCATTCCTTTCTCTCTACAATTGTGTGTACAGTAACACGCACATGCAGACACACTGGTTCTGGAATTCAGAAATCACAATTCAAAAGTAGAATTACCATTGTTCAGTTTTCCCTTTTCTTCTTTTGATAAATATGATTTCCTATTCTTGAACTTGGTTTTTCCGTCAATATGATTTCCTTCTGCCCCTAATATCTTCAATAATTTCACTCCTTCTACCTTCCCTTTTACTTTGAATCAATAAAGTAGACGTTGGCTTTTTGGCTTACTTAGACACGTTCAAAAGAGATACCTTCCAATTTGAATGGCTTCCAAAGTTGGGCAAACATTAAGTTATTAACAAATACAACCAGTGATCGCACACCATGCAGGGGGACTAAATAAGAGATCACGTACCTGCAACATAAATGCTACTACTAGCACTGTGATAAACAGTGAGGCGGTCTCAAAGAGTTGAAAATTCAAGTCCATTTCTTTTCCCATGCACCACCCAACAACCACACAGAAGGGGATCTACAATTATCAATACAAGAAAGAATTATCAACTCTTTGTAATCACCAGCATCCTATATTGAAAAGTTCGCAAACTTTAAAAAAATCTTTTCTATGACAGGGTGAAATCAAGGTTACTATATTTTGTAATGATATAGTATGTGTAAATCCCAAATAACCATTTAATAACAGTTCAAGATCATACCACGAACATAGATATTTGTGTGGATGATCCAATAGCAACTCCAAGTGTGATATCCTGCAGAGAATTTGACTCCATTAGTCAAGTAAACTGTAAACCAAGGACAAAATGTAGGCTCCGAAAGTAACTCACAAGCTTATCCTTCATGGCAAACATGATAGCACTTGCATGTTCTGCAGCATTGCCTACAATTGGAAGCAAGATGACACTAATAAAAGCCACAGGCATATTCAATGACTCAGATGCCCCCTGCAAGTGACCAGAAACACAATACATATCAACAAACCCACAACAATGGAAACAGACAGTGATAGGATACAGTAGTTCTTCACTACTAAAAAGGCAGGAGAAAGAAGCAGATTTTGAGGAGTTTAAACCTCAGAAATATAGTGACAAATAACAAAGACTCATAATTCACTTTATGAAAGAGGAATAAGTTCATCCAAGCTAAAACAGAACTATGCTGAAAAAACAGAACTATGCTGAAAGCAAAATCAGCTATGAAAAGATGGACATTCTATGATAAGGTGCAGTCAGATTGCTATGTCAAGAAAAGGTAGCTTAGCCACTTAGCAGGAAATAAGATAAGGACATAGAGCATCCAGTGTATTAGCTATAAGAAAATAAGGATACGCCCTATGATCAACGTTTCCCCAGTTTCTACTGCCAGTGGCAGATGCAACTTGACAAGAGAGATATTCAAAATAAAAAAAGAACACTGTCAAGAGAAAGTTATATAAGCACAAATTCAACATTCCAAAAGTATAAGATCATTCGGGAGATAAATATCAAAAGTATAGGGATCAACCATTTAACAAATAGATAGTATCATAGTACCTGTATGGCATCCACAAGGTATCCGGAAAGAACAGATACCCATAGTGTCAAAATAGCAAGCCAGCCTATCGCTTCCCATTGAGTTAATTCAATTTCTTCCTCGTAATTATTTTCACTACCATCACCTTCCTACATATAGCAGGATAATAATGTAAAATAAGCATCTGAATCAAAGAAAAATTCCACATAAGCACAAATTTTTATATACTCTTTGCCACTTCATCTAAATATTTATTATTCTATTTTAATCATAATAATAAATAATCTTTACATCCAATCACTCTTCCCAAAAAAAAAAAGCTTTTTCCCGTATATGAAATACATAAAAGAGAAAAAAATCAACCGAAACACACGCAATGCCTCCATAGTCACTTCTTCCATGTTATTTTTTATTTTCTCTCTAATTTTCCTCCCCCTTTTGGCAGTGGCATAAATATTTAATATATTGGAATCAAGTGACCCAAGTACAACATCAAATATATATCTGGGGTATTCTAAATTTTAGACTTCTTTTCTCTTGTCTTCAAGGAGAGGGACTTGGAAGTAGCTTGTTCAAGAAACTTTTACAAAATAAACTTTCATTTTCTAAGGCTATAAACCAGCTGGTATCTTGAGATTTTCACCTATAATATAGGGTCCCTTACCGGAAAAATGAAGTCTAGCATATGTGAAAACCAGTAAGCTCAGAAACAAATACAAATAACTGAATGATTGGGGAAAAGACCAGGCAAGCATATTAGGTCATTCTACTTAGATACCAAATACCTATATTCATCTTCTTTGATGTGTGGAATCCAAATCAAAAGAAGGTGATTTATAACGATAACAATAATGAATTAATTAATTAAAAAAACTTAAACAGCCTTCACTCCAAGACATGTGGTGTCTAACCAAATAATTATACATCAAATGGCTCAAAGACACAGCTATCAAGAAATATAAATGGAGTACAAGTTAATAACCTCTTCAATAGGACTATAAAGGTTATGCTGACTTTTTAGCTGAAAGAAAAGGTAGCTTGCATATGCCACTAGCATTATACAGCTACTAAATCTGGATAGAGATAACTCTGATTTCCCGAAATGAACCTCTGAGTGAGTAAAGTGAAGCACAGCAGGAAACAGTATTCCCATTACAGCCATCAAGAGCAACCCAGAATTAACAACAGCAGATGCCTGTTGAAAGGCCAAGTATAATGTAAACTCCGGAATATTATGAGGACAGGAATGCAAAGAAACACTTTCAAACTATATTTTCAGGCTATAATTCCAATCAGCTCATGATATCTACCTTATTAAAAACCTGAACCTTTCTGTAGTGGACAATCCCACCAGTAAAGAAGGCACATCCAAGAACTAAAAGCATATTTGACAAAATTGAGCCCAGTAAAGATTGCTGAACAACCCTAATCATCCCATTCTTCAAAGCATAAATCGATATAATCATTTCAGTTGCATTGCCAAATGTAGCATTCAGCAGACCCCCAACTGCACATAACAAAGAGAAGACAGTTCAATTGACATAGACCAGGTGCATTTAAGCATAAGCCTTGTATATCTAATAAATAGGAAACAAAAAAGGAGAATAAAATTTGACACAAAGGAAAAAAAACAAAAAAAAAAAAGGGAAGGACATAATTATCCCAAGAGATGTATCCCTTGAGGTGATATTCATTCTCAAAAGCACTACGTTGCTTAATAACACACCACCCTGTGCTATCCTCACTTGGAAACAAAATCACAAGGCTATATAGCCGTGGGGAATAGAATATATTCTATCATAGGTAGCAGTAGACTTCCCAATAGAAGTCTCAACAGCTCTCTGCACCACAAAACTAAAAGTTTAATCCCAGCATCACACATAATAGGTCAGCAAGGAGTAAACATTAGTCTAAAAAAATCCAAATCTGAAGTGCTCTCCTGGGACCTTAACTGCTATAATCTTACAAGATAGGCATAAGATTATCGATCCTTAATGATATCTGCATAGGATACTCCTAGTTTTAAAAACATTTATTCCTCATAATCTTCATCTCAAATCAGAGAACAGGAGCAATCCAATTATACTTAAAAAGAAAATTATGAATTTATATTCCCTTACAATACTACAACCACATTACCTTTATAATCTTCAATGGTCATAATCAGATTAAATTTCAATCACCTTTCTGATGATGAATGTGAAATTGAAATCTGGCTTGAGTTTCTCAACTTATTTGGTAAGACTGAGGGTACATATATTGACATGAACTTAGGCCTTATTAAAAGAAGGTAATTAATTTTAACAGGTCATGCAAGATAATTGACAATAAAGCTTTCAACCATGATTTAACCTACTCTTTCCCGGTTCATATGTAACAAATGCTAAAACTGTAAACAAAAAAGTCCAACCTATATAGCCATTGATAGATTATAATTTATATACAACCTTATATAACATAACTTCTTTTTATACCTGTTGATCCTGTGTACAATGCGAGCTGCCTGCACCAAAGGTTAGTAAACTGATCTGTTAGAACTAGAGAGTGATAAAGATAAAATAAGGAAAATAACAAAACATCCGATTATATTGGGACAAGTCAATACTCACTCAGTAGCATATCCCAAACGTTCTGCCAATGGAGCAATACCCAATAAGCTGAAAAAGAACACCCATCCCTAAAACATATGAGGTAACCATTAATAAAGTAAAAACCAATGAAGCAACAAGAAACTAATAATTGTTATATGAGAAAGGATTTTAACCAACAATTTGCTACATATTGCTCTGATGTTATTTCTGCGTATATCACAAAGTTGTTTTTTCCTAGTCCAAAATGAAACTCAAAAGAAACTAAGAAGCAAGTTTTCCTTGACCAAGAGATTGCTATTATGAATTTCTAAATTATTATTTTTTATTTCAAACACAGTAATTTTTGCCTCATTGAAACCTAACGCCAACAAGGATGATCAAGAAGCAGATTCCATACATGCTTTCCCGTCAGATAATGTAGCAATATGGCCAAGGGACCAAAAGGTAGCAACACGTTGATCTTTGCTTTAATTATGACAATGTATAGGCTCCTGATAGGTCGTATCTGTATTTGCTTAAAGAGGGGCGAGCTGGCCAAGTTTACAGGAGAAAGTTCATGTGTTGTCTCAAAATCAAAAGTATGGACTTTCCTTGTTGATGGTGATGAGCGGAAAGGGGTCTCCTCATCAGAGTCAAGGTCTATTTTATCCTCTACAGAACCCATCTGCATGCAAAGAAAATTACTATGTCAAAATTTAAGCGAGAGATGTTGAATATTATCTCACACGACCATACCAATAAGCAAGCTATGTCACAGAGCATAAACAAGACCATACAGAAGTGTTTCACAAAATTAACATAAATGGAGGGACTGTAATGATAGCATTTTACGGTAGAGCATGCAAATAAATGTATCCCCTAAATGCAGATTACTGCAATCCATCAATCCTTAAGATAACTAGCAGCTATTCACTTAACTTTTTTTTTTTTTCGGACTATAAATAGAAAAAAGTAGCCAGTATATCATCCGTCTTCTATTTTAAGTAGACACACATGTTTCAAGCTTCATGATACACTAGTTTGACTTGTTACAATATTTGAATTGCATCCTATGAAGCACAGTTATTTGAATTGCATTTAGACCTTATATATCTTGTCGCAGCACTGTATATGTACCGAGTTGCGTCCCGTATACATCTCCAGTGGTTTTTGAATTACAACAAATCACAATGCACGCAACGCAATAATAACAATGAGATCAGCCAAAAGGGATTATGGACATGCTTTAAGACATCAGATTTGAGCAAATCCAGATGACATGATCGAGGTTAGCCATAAAACGGTCGCATTGCATCGTAATCGATGTAAAACAGATCAGTTCAAAAACTACAACTGACAACCAAGTGAACTAACAGCAGTTACAAAGTCAACCAAATAACCAGATCAATTGCTAAAGATACAGATAAAGAGAGTTGCCTGCGTAAGATATTGGATTCGAATTGAAGAAGAAGATCTTCAAGATGGATCCAGCTCTGCTTAAGAAATAGAAAACAAAAAAATATCTGAGATAAGAGGAAAAAGGTGTGGAGACAAAGACTGGCGGGGTCCACAGGAGGGGTCCGTCTATCTCTGCTTGCTTGCTATATATTCTGTGGGGCTTTGATTTAGGAGGACGAGGATTAAGCAAAAACGAAGAAGAAAGAAAATAAGAGAAAAGCGGGAGACTCCGACGAAGGTATATTCATATTTCGGCCTACGATGGCCGGCATGTGGAAGTCACGCAACGCGAAGCTTCCACGAAATAGCGCCTCCCCATCTCTCCATCTGTTTCCATTTTTTTTAATCACTATATTCAAAATTTACTCTTAAATTAAAAGATATCAGTTTTTAAATATTATTAACTACTCATACATTGTTATTAAAGGTATGTCTATTAAAATATTATAATTTTAAAAAATACAAAAATAAATTTAGTGCTTTTATGAGAATAATTTAAATAATTATTTTTATTTTTATTTTTATTCTAACGCTATGTAATTGATATCAAACATATAAGTTATTACTTTAAATATAAATAAATTATACAAAATAATTTATTTGTACTTAATTTATAATTTATAAAAATTTAAATTGTTATATATTTAAGTTTCAAACACTAATAATAAAAAATATATTTTTCAAAGTCAATTTGCATATTTTATTTTTTTAATTGATGTCCTAATCTCTAGTTTCTTTCACCTCCGTTACACACTGAGTGTGTTTGGTAAATAATGAGAGAATAAAATAAAGTAAAAAAAAAACAGAGAGATAATAAAAAATTATCTAAATTACTATTTCAAAAAAAAAAGCTTTCTCCTTTTTAAAAAAAGCATAAATTAGATATTTTAGTAAAATATTCTATTTTCATTATCATTTGTTTCTTTTTCTTTTTCCTCTTTGTTCATATCAGTTGATTTGGATATTACAATTCTATGCGGATGAACTTTCTAGAATAGACTTGACCCTTACCTAGTTTGAAGCATTTTGTCATATAGAATAGTTGTTAAATTTTAAATTTAAATCTTTCAAATTTTGATTAAATTTAAACTTTTATAAATTCAAATTTTACCTAAAGTAGATAATTAATTTAAATTTAAAGTTATATTTGTTTTAATTTAATTTTTTTAAATAAAAATCTTAATTTAATTTTTAAAAATTTGCATTAGTCTCCATTTTATTGTTTCTTATGAATCATTGAGGCAAACAATAATTTATTATAGACCAAATCAGTAACTTATTCTTTGGTTTAAATTTAAACTATTGAATATCGAATCAAAATTAAATTAGTTAATTACAATTATCATGTCCACATTGGAAGAAGCCCTTAATTAACGCTTCACTTATTTCGTGATCTGTGGGAATTAGGTTCTCAGGCCAATAAAATGCATGGATTATTTATTTTTGTCTTCTAATTTTAATGCATGTTATATACTTAATTATTGATAATTTCATTGTCTCATAATAAATGTTATTATTAATTTGTTAATTAAATTTGAAATTTATATCTCTCTTATTCAAATCAAATTTCAGTTATTTCCCAAACTTTGCATTATTAAAGCGTCATACATAAGATTCAATATTTAATATTGATTACTTCCAAGAGAACAAATATACGAATAATAATGATAAAAAATATAATGCATGCAAATACTTTTTAACTTTTGTTATTTGTCACTTCTGACACTTGTTTTTTTTACAACAAATTAGTTGACGTCACAATCACATAATTTGGTGCGATGATTTTCCTTTTCTAGAATTCTTATTAGGTTCTCTTCATCAAAATACAATAAATTTGGATAAACTGGCATTATCTAAAAGTTTATACCCAGTTATACGGAAGTTTCCAATAACAGATGCAATAACAATAATAATTTTTAAATAAATTATTGATTTAATCGTTAAAAAATTACATTTGTTTTAATTTAATTTTTGAATAATATTTTTTTTGGGCTAAAGATAAAATGTCTTAATTTAATTTTCAAAGGATTACATTTATAGTAAATCATTGATTTAATTTTTAAAAAATTAAGTGTTTCAATTGAATCTTTAAAATATTGTATTTACTTAGTTTGATTTTTCTCATTGTTAAAATAAAAAGTTACTTTAACAAGCAAAGAAATGATACTGAATCAAACACAATTTGTATGCAAAGAACTAAATTTAGATACTTTATTTTTTAAGTACCAATTTAAGATAAATGTAATTTTTTATGAATAAAATTAATAATTTACTCTTATATTTATTTTAATTTAATTTTTTATTGTCAAATTGTCAAATGTGTCCTCAAAAGTTCACTTTGATCGACGTAAAGGAGTTAAGATAAATGACACAATTTTTTTGAAGATTAAATTAAAATACTTTATTTGTTAGTGAGTAAATTACAACAAATATAATCTTTTAATTCAATATTTACTCAATATTATTTCACCAAGTTACATCACTTGGCATCGTACCCTCTGTGCTTACGTTTAAATATATATTTCATCGGCCATTAAGTGGGGTCCAGCAATGAAATAATTACATGAATAATTAACAACAAATCTTAAGAACAAATGTCATGTTTAAAAGAAGAAAATAAAAAGGTTTAAAGCTAAAAATGCCATATTAGTTAATAGTTATACAAGTTTCTGCATATAATGACATGCTCTGTTTTGCACTCTTTTATAAACCACGATTTCAACAATTTTTTTTCTGCAATTATAGTGAACGAGGAGTAGAGGATGTTCATCAATGAAGTTTTTAGTATGATAATGATAATAACGAAGACCACGATAATGTATATGTGTGTGTGTGTATATATATAGTTATTTAAATTCGTTTTAGTTGACAATGTCACACAAACATAAAAGTGAAGAATATATTGTACTAAAAATTGGCTCCAATGATAAGATAGTTAAGAATAAAAATTTTCATCAATGAAGCTTTTAGTATAATAATGATGATGACGATGATTGCACGTGTGTATGTGTGTGTATATATATATATATATGATTCAGATTTGTTGTAGTTGACGTTGCCACATAAACATAGAAGTGAATAATTTATGAGTACTAAAAATTGGCTCCAATGATGAAATAACTAAGAACAAGGATATTCATTAACGAAGTTTTTAATATGATAATAATGATGACAAAGAAGACAATCATATGTGTGTATACAAATCAAATTCGTTGTAGTTGACATTGTCACCCCAACATAAAAGTGAAGAATCTATATATACTAAAATATGGCTTTAATGATAAGATAAATAAGAATAAATATATTCATCAATGAAGCTTTTAGTATGATAATGATGATGTTGAAGAAGACAATTATGTGCGCAGTGACATATTCAGGACCCTTCGATCAGGGGGAAAAAATTTTTATTCGCTTTTCTAGATCTGATAACAATTCTTATAAATTAATTTTAATTTGTTACTCATTTACTAGTAATTTCTTCTTAAAAAATATTTTCATTACAAAAAAACTTTCTTCTTCTAAATCCTAATTACATAATCAATCAATTAATTTGATAGAATTATATTTCTGTACAAAAACCTCAAATTTTAAGTTTTTACAAAGAGGTCCCTAATAATGGAATGAGAAATTAACCATAATTAAGAAAACATTTCAAGAAATTGACTTCACAAATATATTACTCATAATCCTAATTGTATAATCAATCAACTAATTTAATAGAATTAGACCTATGTACAAAAATTCTAAATTTCAAACTTTTACAAAGAGATTCCTAAAAATGAATGAGAAATTAACCATTATTAAGAAAAAATTTTATGAAATTGACTTCATAAATATGTTACTCATGATCATAATTACATAATCAATCAATCAATCTGATAGAATTAGACCTATATACAAAAATCTCAAATTTTAACCTTTTACAAATAGGTCCCTAACAATGGAATAAGAAATTAAATATCATCAAAAAATATTTCATGACTGTGGGGAGTGGGAGTCTCGTGACTGTGAATAGCAGAAATGGACTGAGTCACTAAAGCAGTTCAAAAAAATATTAAGGAGTTCAAAAAAAAAGAGGGGAGGGGGGAAATAAAAAAAATAAAATTTTTGCATAAAATTTGTAAATTTCTTAGATGCACGTGGCTTCGCCACTGCATGTGTGTGTGAGATTCAAAATTTTTTGAATTTGACATTGTCACACAAGCATAAAAGTGAAGAATTTACTTAGACCAAAAATAGGCTCCAATTATAAGATAGTGAAGAATAAAGATATTTATCAATGAAGCTTTTAGCATGATAATAATGATGACGGCAATCATGTGCATATGTATATATATATATATATATGATTTAGATTTGTTGTAGTTGACATTGTCACACAAACATAAAATTGAAGAATCTATTTGTACCAAAAATTGGTTTCAATGATAAAATAACTAAGAATAAGGATATTCATCAATAATGAAGAGCTTTTAGTATGATAATGTTGATGACGAAGACAACGATAATGTGTGTGTGCATGATTCAGATTCATCGTAGTTGACATTGTTCCACAAACATGAAAGTGAAGAATCCACATGTACTAAAAATTGGCTCCAATAATAAGATAGCTAAAAATAAGCATCATCCTCTAATATAATACGAGGTCTATTCATGAAAGGATCTAGCTTAGTCATATACCTTAATCACGTGGCAGAGTGAGAAATTTTCTTGTAGGGAGGGCAAAATCATAAAATACAGTATTTCATAATTTTTTAAAATTATGTTTATTATGAAATAATATTTCATAATTTTATTATTTTAAAATACATTATTGTTATTAAGTTTTATTTTGGTTCTCTATGTTTCAAAGTCTTATTATTTTGGTCTTTTTTTCCTTATAACTGTTAGTCTATGTAAGAATTAACACGTTATTATCCAAATGTTGATATGACTGGTTTACATGGTTACTGACTAAATATTAATATTCTACGTGTAATTTTCAAAATATTCTTATCCTTCCTCCCTTTTCCTGTGAGTCTTCTTTTCTTGGTCTTTCCTTGTCATTTAGCGTATTTTGTGAATTACACATGAGACACTAATATTCAATCAGTAGTCATGTATAGACCGATCATGCTAGTATTTGGAGAATGACATATCAATTTTGTTATATGAACTAATAATTCTAATGGAAAAGAGCTATAATAATAAGATTTTGAAATATAGAGAACCATAATGAAATTTCAAAAATATAGAGGACCAAAATATCATTTTTGCTTATATATAATTCTAGCTAAAGACATAATTAATCATAGGAATTGCTGTTACAGATATTGTCGGGGATGTCTAAGTGGGTATCTCGTTTTCTTTAAAATAATTTTATGTTTTTTATGGGTTAATTTTTTTATATCATCTAGTATAATAGGTACACAAATATATTATATTTAGGATACAATAATCTAAGACTCATCTATTTGATCTACAATTCTTACATTAAAAGAAAATAAACAAGATTTTCTGGCTCACCTAGATGAATCTCAACCCAAATATCATATAAGATTTTCTTTTTCGTCACATAATACCAAAACAAACACACAATATATAAATTCTTGGGTTGGCCACCTTTAACATGAGAGTTAAGCCTTTAATAAAAGACTTCTATGCTATCTTAATGGTATCAACGTCCCAAAACCCATTAAAAGCATTTTAAAGCACATATATAGCATCAAAAGTATTGATATAAAACACATGGTAAGCATATGGGGATTTAAAAGCATTTTTATATTGTATCCAAGGGGCCGGCATTTAGGATAGAAATAAAACAATTTCTTAATATTTTATAATAATATCCACCACCAGTACCATAGGTAATTTCAATAAACGCGTAATGGCTTTTTCTGCTTTTTATTTTCCTTCTTATGCTTCGCTTCGTTTTCTTCCTTTGCTTATTCAATCACTGTGTTAGAGACTGAATTGGCAGTCTTCGACTTGTAGCATCTCTTGTCTGATACATCTCAGAGGAAGTTGAGATTCTTCATGCAGATGGGTTCTGTAGAGGAAAACATAGCCCTTGATCTTCATGAGGGGGTCCCTTCTAGCTCTTCTTCAGAATCTATAAGGGAAGTCCCTAATTTTGATGTTGAGACAACAAAGGAGGCCAATCCCACCTTGTTCAGCAAAATAAGGATAAGATCAGGCACAAGCATATACGTTGTGCTGGTCAAACCAAAAATCTGCTTGATGCTACCTTTTTGTTCCTTAGCAATATTTTTACGTATTCTAAACTCAGGTATGTGTTAGGATCCTACTCAACATAGTAATTAAGATTGAGATATTAATTGTAAAGTTGCTTAACATCACGATTTTATAATTACTTTCCTTGCAAGATAGTAAGGAAGATCGCAATATGATTAGAATTGCATGGGGTTGCGATCTTGATCATAAGATCATGCGATCCTAGCAATCTCTTTATATTGGAAGTTTTATTTATTTATTTTTTAAAGTAAACTCGGTGCATTAATGTCATGACTCGAAAATCGGGCACGTGAGATATGCATAAATCTTAGGGTATACCTCTGTGGTACTAAAAAATAATGAAAACAATCATAATATCCACAACTATACAATAACACAAGTTTTTGCAAGAAAAGAAAATTTGCATTAATATACATAATCATTTAAGATCGTCCATGTAAGTTCATCAACATCCCACAACAACGAGAACATAGCCAACAAAGTTAAATAGTAAAATTACAGTCAAATATTACTATACACATATATCATCCCAAGTCTAGATGACCTACAAGACTATATAGCTTTTACCTAGGCTTGTACAAAATTTGGTTCCAAGAACCCATCAGTCAAAAGTGGAGTATATCTCCAATGAGCTGCTAAATCTCCAGCGCGGGTACTCTTCCTCCTCAACCATCATATCTATAAAAATGATAACCACAAAAAGTGTGAGTTCATCGAAACTCAGTAAACAAATGACTATTCATTAAAATTATATACAACACAGTACAAAGACCATAGTCACTAGACACAATCAGAATAAACATATAAAGAACACGTAAAAGCGCATATAGATACACATACACAAAGTTTACAATGCAATGATGACATGCTATCCACTGTGAATCTACATTCTCACTAATGTCGCATTGAGTCGTAACTCAACGGAGAGGTGCTAAGGGTCTATGTTCCCTTAGTCTTAAATTTCCTGAGGTTTGTTCATAGGAATTTAACCATCTTTGGACGTACTTATCGATTTGCCTATGGGTCTACGTTCCCACATAACCTCCTTTCTTGCATGCAGTCTACACACAAACTCCAAACAACACACAAATTATCAATACATAGTTTCCAAGCACAATTTACCACACAAGATTTCCAATTCCATAAGAAATTTCGATATCTAGTTAGTACCACCAACTAAGGAATTTTTATCAATTTAATTCCAATTATAGTATGAGTGAGATTTATATTATATTTGAATTTAATAAACCCAATTAGCTAGATCACCCACTCACTTTGATACCGATAAGTATTTACCCGAGCCAAAAGACCTAGAAATGAAGCTAATGTATCTTAGAAACCACATAAAAATAAATCCAACAATTCCCTTAGAAATTACATAATTTTCCCCCTTTCTCATTTCTGTCCAACCCGAGGCACCTAGGCACCCCAAGTTCCAGAGAGATAAAATGACTCTGCCTAGATGGTGCTTGGGTGCCATGCACTCTGGAGGCTACTACCTCTGTGGCACCCGAGTGCCCCAAGTTCTGCAGCACTCTGTTTTCTTCGAAAAATGAGCAAACTCTCCCAAACTTCATTCTTTTCCTTCCTTTGGCTTCCGACTTTTGTTCTTGCTATAAAATAAGGTTCTTGAAGTAATTAAGAGCAATTAAAACTTCCCCAACTCAAGGAAAGATTGATCTTATGAGTTTCTTAAAATTCTTTAAAATTTAGACAAAACACTTGTCTCACTTTCCACTATAAAACCAACCTTGTTTTTCCTCCATGAGTTGAGTTATACCATTTGCAGCAAAAGAACCAAAAGAAAGAAGCAAAGAAGCAAGGTTTTAGCATCAACAACTCAAAATCCAAATTTCTCCCTTAAGGCAAAGCCAAATCCAAAAATGGAAGAAGGAGAGGAAGATTGAGCTTATCTCTAGTTTTAGTGTCTCCGATAAGCTGGAAAGTAACTAAAAAGCATTAGTTCACAGGAAGAGATAGAAGAAAAAGGTTGTCGAAGTAGAGAGAGATTAGTTTTTCTTCTCGTTGCCTCTTGGTGCATAATCGTGAAAATGGGAGGTGGTTGGTCTTGGGTGACCCATGAGTACCCATACTCAAATGCCCAAAACCCACTTGACCCAAAAGAACAAACTCCACAATGAATCCCCAAATTAATTTACAAATTTCGTAGTCCACAACCAAATGCCACACAACATTAAAATACTTCGTCCAGTCATAAATCATAGTTTCCGCAATCAAACATTCAAAAAAAAATTCTAATTACGAAAAATGAAATTACTAAATTAAATAAAATTAAATAATGGTAATTCAACACTGTAAAATACCATAATATCCTCAATCACGTGACTTCAAAATCAGTAGGTATTACCATTAAAGCTATGAAATCCTTGCTCCTCTCTCCTTTTCACTTTGTGCTTTGACTTTAAGCCTTATTCTTCGCATTTTGTTTTACTATCTTGATATTTTTTTTAGGAAAAAATGCGCTTTATTCCCATGAATTTTCATCATTATGCAGAAAATCCCTATGAACTTTGAAACTAAACAAATAATCCCTATAAACTTTCCAGTTAATACACTTTACCCCTTCTATTAAAAAAATTGTTAGTCAAACTAACGGTCAATGCCGCATCATCTAATCCCAAAATTGAATCCACCCAAACCCAAACTCGAATAGCTTCACCCAAACCCATTGGAATATTTCCCCTCTCCCTCTACAACCAACTCAAGCTCGCCTCTCATGGCTTTCTTCTCTTGGTTTACAAACCCATCTTTGCTAACACCATTTTTGCCTCTGACTCTCATGTCTCTGCTCCACTGGAGTTATGCTTCATTGTCTGCACCTCATCTTCATCAAAAGACTAGTCCTTATTAGCTTCAGGCGCCTGAGCCAGAGCCGGCCTCTTGGGCTAAAAGAAGTCTAGAGGAAAAAATACCTTGTCCATATGGTATATTGCAAGCTGCTAATTCAAATAAACTATGCCAGTGATTGTCACATTCATGACCCCCGTTAATATATTCATTATTCCTATAAGCCATCACGTTTAGCTGCAACCTCGCGGGGTCGTCTCCGACAGGCGTCCAAACAAGGATGGTCAGAGAATCAAAGTTGGAGCTCGAAATGTAAATGAGGAACACATAGAATTGTAAAAGATTGATCTTTTGATTGTCGTTAAGAGAATTCAAGAACCCCACTTTGAGTTGTGAGAAGGCATCGTTGTCTAGAGAGAGAATGGTTAATCTGCCAGATTTTGTAATGATGAGTTGTGAATTGATTTGGTTGATTATTTGTGTTGTTTTAAGCAATCGAATTAGGACACTAAAAGATTTGGCCTTTCTTAGGATTTTTACTATGTCGTTAGAGGAAGAATTAGAGGCATCAGAAGAAAATTATTGGGGTAATGTGGGGACTAGTGGCTTCACCAGCGCTAGTGCAGTTGAAGTAGGGGAAGACTTTGGTGGGGGTTTAGGGGATGCAATAGGGGATTAGGATAAAGTGGTGGAAGAAAAGAGAATTAGGAAGAGTGAAAAGGAGAAGACCTTAGAGTGTAGAGCAGAGACATATAAGAGCCAGAGGTAAAAGTGATGTCAGTTAAAATGGGTTTGTAAACCAAGAGAAGAGAGCCATGAGAAGCGAGTTTGAGTTAGTCATAGAGGGAGAAGGGGAATATCTTTGTGGGCATGGGATCAAAGAATAAATGTGCGTAGTTGAGGATGAATAACAGGCATAATTGAATTCGAGTGAAGTTGTTCAGGTTTGGGTGGTTGGTTCAGTTTTTGGTATTGGGTTTGGGTTTTGCCATGTCAGCAGCTGATGTGGCATTTTTTGGATGATGTGGATTTGACCTTTAGTTTGACAAACATTTTTTTAACAAAAGGTGTAAAGTGCTTCATAGGGGTTATTTGTTCAGTTTCAAAGTTCAAGGGGTTTTCTGAACAATGATAAAAGTTTATAAAGGTAAAGTGTATTTTTTTCCTTTTTTTTATGACGACAAGTGCTCTAGTTTGATTTTTATACTGTAATGTTACATCATCTCTTCACTCTTCTAGTTTAGTTGATGTTATGTCTTCACCAATGGTATGAGTTGTTATTGGGTTCAAGCAAGTTAGAGTGCTTGTTGCTAAGTTCAAGCTTCGTGTAAAAATATTCTTTAAAAAAATTAATATGTACAAATGTTTGAACTTTGAAGCAGAAGATACTTACTATATAATTTTATTTCCAAGGAATAGGATATATGTACTTACTAATTTTATTCTATCATCTTGTTTTCAATCTTTGCAAGGATTTATGTATGAAATTTTTTATGATTTTTATATGTGCTCATAGTTAACACCATAAGTCTTGTATCAACTACTGTGCTATATACTCTCATATGTTGTATATTACACTGTTGTATATTCTCGGCGAACCATCACAGCATGACAGATGTCCCTTCTTTCCTTTATTATAGGGTTTCTGTTATACCAGCTGTACAGTTTGTATGATTAGTAGCCTTTGTATATTGTAGATATAAGTTGATTTCCATGATTGAATTGAAACTAATTCTTTTATGCCAAATATTTCGTCTTAGTGTTTCATCTATCTGTTGTGACTTTTATAACATATGACATGTTTTATGAAAATATGTTAAGATTTGAATAAATTTATACTTAATTAAAAATTTAGTGACCTATATAATTTTTTATATTTATTTATAAAAATAAATAAAATCTTGCAATCTCCGATCCAATTTTATAATTTGATCTATTTTATATTTCTCCTAATTTTATACATGATTTTGATATTAATTTTCATGCTACTAAAGTCCCACGTTGGGTAGTATAGGTACTTAGGTGGGATTATAACCTTGGAGACTCTTACTCTAATAAATTAGTCTAATTGATAGAAGATCTCTTCCAACGTTGTGATAATATGCATTGATGTTGCATTTCTGTATCATCTTCATTGTGCTTTGCATGGCTTTGTATGTATATAGGAGAGAAACTTAGAACGGCAATTATGTAGCTTTTTCACTTTAAACTCATGTTGCCACATATGTTATTAGGGAATCAAATCGTGTTTTTCTTTGGCCTATTGGGCATGATTCCTTTGGGAGATCGTCTGAAGTATGCTACTGAGTAAGCGATGAATCATTCAACAAAACATGACGTCATCTTTATCTACCATAACTTTTTAAGGACTAGAATCTCATTTTGGTCCCTTAGAAATGTCCCTTTTCACAGTTTGTTTTCTCATAAATTTTCATTCTTAATATAATCCTTCACATATCCAAACATTCTCAATTTGGTCCCTTAGAGATTTTCATTCTCAATTTTGCCCCTCACAAATTAAATGCCTTTTTTTTACGATTTGGCCCCTTAAATCCAAATGTTCTCAATGTGGTCTATATATCTATTTGCTGTTAAATAATTTAACGGATGTGTTAATTTGACAATTAACTCATTGACATGGATTGTTAAGTGCTATTTATATTTTTTCAAATCAATTTCTTCCTATGTTGGACTCCTGACCAACAATTTTAAAAAGAAAAGAGACATCTATGAAGGATCAAATTAAGAAAAGAAGAAAAGAGGCATCTGATGCGAACCCAAGACTTGATTAAAGGAAAGAACTGAAGATTTTATTCAAGATGATGAAAAAACAGAAAAAGATTAACAAGATTAACAAGAAAAGCCCTAAACAGACTAAATCTCCTGGAGTCACAAGACTTTATCAAAACAAAGCTCTTAAACACAACACAACTATAATTCTTCTTCTTTTTCTCATTCTCCTACTCTCCTATTTATAAGAGACTCATCCACTAACAATATCCTAATTACCCCTTAAACATATAACAAACTATAACCACCCCAGAACCTTATCAGTATCTATGACACATCAAATTGAGAATGAAAATATATGAGGAGCTAAATTGAGAACATTTAAATTTGTGAAGGACGAAATTGAGAATAAATATTTGTAAGGAGCCAAACTAAAAAAGAAGCATTTCTAGGGACCTAAATGGGATTTTAGTCTAACTCAGTATATCACTGAGGAGCTAGTTTAACTGATGATTCTTCTGTTGCAGGCAACTTGCGTATTATACAAAACCAACAGGTATAGTTCATTATGGTCTAAAGCTTTGAATCCAAGATAAGTTAATATCTTCATAGTTATTCTTTTTGTAGAATGCTTATGTTTCATTGTACGTGATCCATATATATATATATATATATATATATATAGTGGGGGTTTATTTGTTAGCCATGCTTGGGAATGCAATAGACATGATTATATCAATTTATGCACTGAAAAAGGGACAGCTGAACGTTGTTCATCAATCGTTATTGGGCTTAATCTTGTCAAACATGCTTCTCATTCCTGGATGTGCCTTCTTTTTTGGTGGGATTGTCCACTCTAGAAGGTTTCAACTTTTCAATAAGGTACTCGAAAACATAATTTGATTTTCTTATAATGGCCAAAGTCCCAGAATTTAGTTGGCTTTTGCAACACAGGAAGCAACCCTTGTGAATTCGGGATTATTGTTGATGGCTATGATGGGAACACTGTTTCCTAATCTACTTCACTTTACTCACACAGAGGCCCATTTCAAGAGGTCGAAGCTACAATTGTCCAGATTTAGCAGCATCATAATGCTAGTGGTGTCACATCCCAAAAATTGAGTATGTGAAAAGATACTACTCATTTGATATAATTCTCAAACATACGTTATATACATATATTCTGTAAGGTTTTACATTCAACCTTAATCATTCATTCCACACTACAGAATTATATTCATCTGATAAGCAAATATAGACATACATAGTCTGATATTTCTATCTCATCGCAAGCCTAGGAGACCTATAGAAAATACAGAGCTTTTCTAATATCCACATTAATAAGTACTGGTGTCCCACCAGACAGAAATAGAGAATAATCCCAAGGGGCTTCTAATCTTCAAACAGATTCTCTTCTTCTCTGTTTTCTGTATCTGAAAAAAAATAATCATAGGGAGTGTGAGTTTATTTAAAAACTCAGTAAGTAAATAACTGTACTATATAAAATATCAAAAGTACAAATACCACATTTACTCATATAATTAATTATCTTATACATCGAGTAGTATGGGACTCTAACCCTTTCAAACTCATGAATAAGATTTCATAGATATACACCGAGTAGTATGGGACTTTAACCCTTTCAACTCGTGTATAGATTTCATAGATATGCACTGAGTAGTATGGGACTTTAACCCTTTCACACTCGTGTATAAGATTTCTTAGATATACACCGAGTAGTATGGGACTTTAACCCTTTCACACTCGTGTATTAGATCCCGTAGATCTTTACTCATTAATAAAATAGTGAGAATTCATCACATAGTACAATTGTCATGAAATAAATAGTTTCTTCATACTCTTATTTCTACTGATCATCATATACTCCCATATGAAAAATTAATTGCTTATTATCCAAATAATATTGTAAATGGGACTTATATTGTACTTTGACTAGTAATATCAAAGTAGCTGAGCAAGGTTATTCACTCACCTTGATGTTTGTCCAAGTTTACCTTGTTCCACACTAGAATTTGTGTAGGAAAATTTCCTAGTAAAATATATTACAAGGAATCATAAGAAAGGAAACAAAATCACGAAAATACGTAAAATTTTCTGACTGCTACAGTAACTGGTTGCTACAGTACGGTTTGCTACAGTAACGGTTCACTACAGTAACGGTTCGCTACAGTAACGTTGACTGCTACAGTACCGTTGACTGCCGACACTACAGTACTGCTACAGTAACCCGAAGAAAATTTTCCAGATTTTGTTTCGAAATCCCTGGTCGCTACAGTAACTCGGTTTTGCAGAAAAATCTTTCAAAAATTCATCCTTTCCTTTCTTGTTTCAAAACCAGAATTTCAACTCTTTTAACCGATTATAACTCAAATATAACTTCTAAAACAACTGAGATTCATGAATTATCATCAAAATCTTCAAGAACAAAACCTCCTCTGATCTTCTACATAAACTGAAATTTAAGGAAAATAATCGGATTAAAGCTTACCTTTGATCCTTACAAAGCTTTTGAACCGAACAAATAATCGAACTTCTGAAGATCAAGGAAAGGATTTGAGAAGAAAATGAAGAACTGAGAAAGAATCTTTTCTGCTTCCTTCGGCTGAGTGAAAAATATGAGGTTACTATTGAAACTTTATATTAAATATTTCTAATGGGTTATTCAATAACCCATGGGTATCCATAACCCAACATCCAAACCCATCCAGTCAATTTACAATAAATGGATTAATTGACCATTCTGCAACCACTTTTCCATGAATTTCACCATTCTTAGAATATATCCCTCATTGTGCAAATATTTAGTCCAGTCATTTAACTCAATTTTCATAAATAATATTCAAAGAGAACAATTAAATATGAAAATTAAAAATGACCAAAATAAATAACTAAAGTAACGTTGTAGAATTCTAAAATACTCTTAAGCGAATTATATTCTGAAATTAACGGGTATTACATTCTACCCCCCTTAAAAGAATTCGGTCCTCCGAATTAAAATCTTACCTCAAGTTTCAAATAAATGTGGATAGTTTTTCCACATCTCATCTTCTGCCTCCCACGTAGCTTCCTCGCGAGAATGATTTCTCCAAAGAACCTTGACAGTAGGAATTTCTTTGGTACGCAATTTCTTGACTTTTCTATCAAGGATAGCTACTGGTACCTCTTCGTAGGTGAGAGTTTCATCAAAATGAACTTCTTGGGGTTGAATGACATGAGAAGGATCAGGAAGATACTTCCGTAGCATGGACACATGAAATATTGGATGAACTCCCTCTAGGTTGGAAGGTAGGTCTAGGCGATATGCCACATTACCCACTCTGTCTACAACCTCATATGGGCCAACATACCTCGGACTAAGCTTGCCTTTCTTCCCGAATCTCATTACTCCTTTCATAGGTGAGATTCGTAAGAAAACCATATCACCTATTGCAAATTCAAGGTCACGTCGTCGGTTGTCCGCATAAGACTTCTGTCTACTCTGAGCAGTTAACAACTTCTCTCTGATCAGTTTAACTTTATTTATATCTTCCTGTATCATCTCAGGTCCAAATATTTTGGTTTCACCAAGTTCAAACCAACCTATAGGAGATCGACACCGTCTCCCATACAAAGCCTCAAAAGGTGCCATCTGAATACTGGCTTGGTAACTGTTATTATAAGCAAATTCAATAAGAGACAAATGATCTTCCCAACTTCCACTGAAATCCATCACACAAGCTCTTAGCATATCCTCTAAAGTCTGAATTGTCCTTTCGGACTGTCCATCAGTCTGAGGATGGAATGCTGTGCTAAGATTCACTTTGGTACCCAAAGCCTCTTGAAAGACTTTCCAGAACCGAGAAGTAAACTGAGGTCCTCGGTCTGATATAATGGATATTGGTACACCATGAAGTTTCACTATTTCTTTAACATAAAGTCGAGCAAGTTTTGCTACACTGAAAGTGGTATGAACAGGAAGAAAATGTGCTGACTTAGTAAGTCGATCCACTATGACCCATATTGAATCATTTCCTTTTGTTGACCGAGGTAAACCTACTACAAAATCCATGGTGATCCTTTCCCACTTCCATTCGGGAATATCTAGTTTTTGCATCAATCCAGGTGGTCGTCGATGTTCAGCTTTAACTTGCTGACAAGTCAAACATCGAGCTACAAAGTCAGTCACGTCTCGCTTCATGCCCTCCCACCAATAAACTTGTTTCAAGTCCTGATACATTTTCACAGCACCAGGATGTACAACGTAGGGTGAACCATGAGCTTCCATTAAGATTTCATGCTTCAAAGATTCAATGTTGGGAACACAGAGTCTACCATTAAACCATAAGACTCCTTCTTCATCTACCAAGAAACTTGGTGCTAGACCTTGCCTTGCCTTATCTCTTATTTTGACCATATCAATGTCACCTTCTAAAGTTGCTTTTACTTTTTCAACAAGGGATGATCTAACTGTTAAATGAGCCAGAAATGTACCTGACTCAGTGATCTCGAAGAATACTCCATCAGCTTCCAATTCTTGTAGTTCATGTATTAGAGACCTCCTTATAGTGGCAATGTGAGCTAAACTTCCCATAGACTTTCGACTTAGAGCATCAGCCACTACATTTGCTTTACCTGGATGGTAAAGGATGGTACAATCATAATCTTTCAGAAGTTCCATCCACCTTCGTTGCCTTAGATTGAGATCTCTCTGCTCAAAAATGTACTTAAGGCTTTTGTGATCTGTAAAAATTTTACAAGTTTCCCCATACAAGTAATGTCTCCATATCTTTAGGGCAAACACTACAGCTGCCATTTCCAAATCATGAGTGGGGTAATTCAATTCATGCTTTTTAAGCTGACGTGAGCCATAAGCTATGACTTTACCATGTTGCATCAACACACACCCTAAA
This sequence comes from Biancaea sappan, assembly GCA_037074585.1. Lineage (NCBI taxonomy): Eukaryota > Viridiplantae > Streptophyta > Magnoliopsida > Fabales > Fabaceae > Biancaea > Biancaea sappan. The sequence continues at coordinate 66,112,238 of CM073495.1, forward strand.
CCTATCTTTGAGGCATCACAGAATACAGAGTAACCCCCTGGTCCTGATGGTAGAATTAAGACTGGTGCAGAAGTTAAACACTCTTTCAATTGGGTGAAACTTTGTTCACATGAATCATCCCAAATGTATTTAACATTCTTTCGGGTTAACTTATTTAATGGAAGAGCCGTCTTAGAGAAATCTTTGACAAAGCGACGGTAATACCCTGCTAAGCCAAGAAAACTACGTACTTCAGACACAGTTGTTGGTCGAGGCCATTGTTTTACTGCTTCAATTTTACTTGGATCTACATGAATACCTTCTTGGGAAATAACATGTCCCAAAAATGTTACATGACTCATCCAGAATTCACATTTTGAGAGCTTTGCGTACAACTGATGCTCTCTCAAAGTCTGAAGCACTTTTCTCAAATGTTCAGTATGTTCTTCATGACTCTTTGAATATACCAAAATATCATCAATAAACACAATTACAAACTTATCAAGGAATGATTTGAACACTCTGTTCATTAAATCCATAAATGCTGCTGGTGCATTTGTCAACCCAAAAGACATCACAAGAAACTCATAATGTCCATACCGTGTACGAAAAGCAGTCTTAGGTATATCATCACTCTTAATTCGTAACTGATGATATCCAGACCTTAGATCAATCTTTGAGAAGTATTTTGCTCCTTGAAGCTGATCAAACAAATCATCTATCCTTGGTAAAGGATACTTATTCTTCACTGTGACTTTATTCAGTTGACGATAATCTATACATAATCTCATAGAACCATCTTTCTTTTTCACAAAAAGAACAGGAGCACCCCAAGGTGAAAAACTTGGGCGAATGAACCCTTTGTTTAACAAATCTTCCAATTGTTCTTTAAGTTCTTTTAGCTCAACAGGAGCCATACGATAAGGTGGAATAGAAATTGGTCTTGTGTCTGGGACCAAATCAATACTGAACTCAATATCTCTTTCTGGCGGTAATCCAGGTAAATCTTCTGGGAACACATCTGGGAATTCATTAACCACATGAATGTCTTCTAACTTCTGTTCTTTCTTTTCTAAATCTTTGATAAAAGCTAGAAATCCCTGACATCCCTTTCGCAACATACGCTGGGCACTTAACATAGATATCATGTTGCAAGGTACATCACTTCGATCTCCTTGAAACACAAAATTACTCCTCCCCGGTATATTAAAGGAAATAACTTTGTCACGACAATTTATAGTAGCATGACAAGAAGATAGCCAGTCCATCCCTAGAATCACATCAAAATCTAACATATTGAGAACCATAAGATCTATCTCAGTTTCCATGCCTCCAACGATTATTTTACAAGAACGATAACATGTTTTAACCATCAAAGTCTCTCTCATCGGTGTGGAAACCAAGAATGGTTCTTTAAGAATAATCGAATCAATTGCAAATCTCTTGGCAAATAGGGGTGACACATATGAGTGAGTAGAACCGGGGTCAAACAAAATACGTGCAGCAAAAGTATTAACAGATAATATACCTGTAACTACAGCATTGGATGTTTGAGCATCCTGTCGGGTTAGAGCATATATTCTTGCATTTCCTCTGCCAGCAGCTTGTTTTCCACGGTCACCTTGGCCTCTTCCAGAACCTCTTCCCATACTACCCCCTGTTGAAGGGGTTGGTGTTTGAGTAATAGATTGTGGTCGAGGTGGCAAAGTAGACCCTTGACCTGGTCTTGTCATGAGCTGAGGGCACTCCCTTATAAAATGTCCTTTTTGTCCACAGTGAAAACAGCCTGTACCAACAGTGTTTAACCTGCATTCTCCGAAGTGAAACTTTCCACATTCAGGACATTGAGGTTTTTCCCTTCTACCTTGAGTACCTCCTCTACTAGAAGAGCTAAAACCACCCCTGCTCTCTGAACGAGGCTTAGCCACACTGGCTATAGAATAAGATGACTTAGTAGGAGTGGCTGGAGCATGTTGTGGTGCAGTAAAAGTCCCTGAGTCTTCCCCTTGATTAAAAGATCTCCTATATCTGGCCTTCTTCTTTTGACGATATTCTTCTTTATTCTTTGACCTCCTTTCCATTCTTCGGGCCACATCAACAGCTTCTGAGTACGAAGAGTAATCATTCATATTAGAACCCACTTGATCATATAAGGCATCACGAAGCCCTTCCACAAACTTTTCTATTTTCTTCCTTTCAGAAGGAATGATTTCAGGGGCATATTCAGATAATTTAACAAACTGAGCTGAATATTCATCAACAGTCATGGTTCCCTGCCGTAGATACAGAAAATCTCTGGCCCTGGATGATCGTTCACTTGCCGGAAGAAATTCATCCATAACCAATCTGTAAAATTCTGTCCACATAACTGGCGGTGCGCCTTGAATTCTAGCTTTCTTCCAGTTCCTCCACCATTTACCAGCCCTACCTTTTAACTGAAAGGAAGTGAATTCTACCTTTTGAGTAGGAGAACACCCTATAGCATCACAGATTGCTTCACAATCTTCAAGAAAACATTGTGGGTCCTCTTTGGGATCTTCCCCTGAAAAAGTAGGAGGCCTCATTTTCTGGAATTCAGACATTCTTACCTCTCTTACATTAACTCCTTCCGCTAACGGAGCTGGTGGTACATTTTCAGCTTCAACAATAGGAGGATCCACTGGCAGGTTAGCTTGTGCAGCTCGACCTCTCATTTCAGCCTCAAATCGGTCAAATCGTTCATTCATCAAATGAATCACATGTGCAATAGTTGCATTACCGACATGAGCATCAGGTTCGACTCTTCTTGCTTGCTCACTAGTTGCGCCCTCAGTACTTTGAGCATGTAAACTATCACCACGGTTAGGATCATCTTGCACATGTACTGGTGGATTTATGGCCCTCCTTGGACCCATATGCTCATTATTATTAGAAGATCCTTCTGACATTGATCTGTCACAGATCTACACACATAACAAACAATTTTCAGACATAAACAAAATATCACTTACTAGCCCCACTGAGAAGTTATCTATAAAATGACGTTATACTCTACAAGGTCTTTTATGGAACCTAATCCTATGGTCATGCCGCGGTTCATGACAATAGGGAAGGGCCCACAAAGATCACTTTGCTCTGTACTCTATAGGGGACCTATAAAACCTTTCCTCTGATACCAAATTTGTCACATCCCAAAAATTGAGTATGTGAAAAGATACTACTCATTTGATATAATTCTCAAACATACGTTATATACATATATTCTGTAAGGTTTTACATTCAACCTTAATCATTCATTCCACACTACAGAATTATATTCATCTGATAAGCAAATATAGACATACATAGTCTGATATTTCTATCTCATCGCAAGCCTAGGAGACCTATAGAAAATACAGAGCTTTTCTAATATCCACATTAATAAGTACTGGTGTCCCACCAGACAGAAATAGAGAATAATCCCAAGGGGCTTCTAATCTTCAAACAGATTCTCTTCTTCTCTGTTTTCTGTATCTGAAAAAAAATAATCATAGGGAGTGTGAGTTTATTTAAAAACTCAGTAAGTAAATAACTGTACTATATAAAATATCAAAAGTACAAATACCACATTTACTCATATAATTAATTATCTTATACATCGAGTAGTATGGGACTCTAACCCTTTCAAACTCATGAATAAGATTTCATAGATATACACCGAGTAGTATGGGACTTTAACCCTTTCAACTCGTGTATAGATTTCATAGATATGCACTGAGTAGTATGGGACTTTAACCCTTTCACACTCGTGTATAAGATTTCTTAGATATACACCGAGTAGTATGGGACTTTAACCCTTTCACACTCGTGTATTAGATCCCGTAGATCTTTACTCATTAATAAAATAGTGAGAATTCATCACATAGTACAATTGTCATGAAATAAATAGTTTCTTCATACTCTTATTTCTACTGATCATCATATACTCCCATATGAAAAATTAATTGCTTATTATCCAAATAATATTGTAAATGGGACTTATATTGTACTTTGACTAGTAATATCAAAGTAGCTGAGCAAGGTTATTCACTCACCTTGATGTTTGTCCAAGTTTACCTTGTTCCACACTAGAATTTGTGTAGGAAAATTTCCTAGTAAAATATATTACAAGGAATCATAAGAAAGGAAACAAAATCACGAAAATACGTAAAATTTTCTGACTACTACAGTAACGGGTTGCTACAGTACGGTTTGCTACAGTAACGGTTTGCTACAGTAACGGTTCACTACAGTACCGGTTCGCTACAGTAACGTTGACTGCTACAGTACCGTTGACTGCCGACACTACAGTACTGCTACAGTAACTCGAAGAAAATTTTCCAGATTTTGTTTCGAAATCCCTGGTCGCTACAGTAACTCGGTTTTGCAGAAAAATCTTTCAAAAATTCATCCTTTCCTTTCTTGTTTCAAAACCAGAATTTCAACTCTTTTAACCGATTATAACTCAAATATAACTTCTAAAACAACTGAGATTCATGAATTATCATCAAAATCTTCAAGAACAAAACCTCCTCTGATCTTCTACATAAACTGAAATTTAAGGAAAATAATCGGATTAAAGCTTACCTTTGATCCTTACAAAGCTTTTGAACCGAACAAATAATCGAACTTCTGAAGATCAAGGAAAGGATTTGAGAAGAAAATGAAGAACTGAGAAAGAATCTTTTCTGCTTCCTTCGGCTGAGTGAAAAATATGAGGTTACTATTGAAACTTTATATTAAATATTTCTAATGGGTTATTCAATAACCCATGGGTATCCATAACCCAACATCCAAACCCATCCAGTCAATTTACAATAAATGGATTAATTGACCATTCTGCAACCACTTTTCCATGAATTTCACCATTCTTAGAATATATCCCTCATTGTGCAAATATTTAGTCCAGTCATTTAACTCAATTTTCATAAATAATATTCAAAGAGAACAATTAAATATGAAAATTAAAAATGACCAAAATAAATAACTAAAGTAACGTTGTAGAATTCTAAAATACTCTTAAGCGAATTATATTCTGAAATTAACGGGTATTACAAGTGGCATATGCAAGTTACCTCCATTTTCAACTTAAGAGTCAACAGAATCTTTATACTCTTACCCAGGGGGTTTGTTTTGTTCTTTTCCTTCTATGTCTTTTTCTTATACATATATTTAGTCTACTGAAGTGCTAGTGAAGCATATCTTAGAAAGGGGAGACGTTTTATGAGAAAAGGGAAATTCCTTGGTATTTTCATTCTAATAGACTAAAACTTCATTTTAGTCTCTTCCCAGATGACCTTTTTTACAATTTGATCGCTCATAAATTTTTATTCTCAATTTAGTTATCACATTCAATTTGGTCCCTCACATATTTATATTCTCAATTTGGTCCCTTCATATGACTGTCATTGAATAATTTGTCAAATGTGTTGTTCTAGCAATCAACTCACTTACGCAGATGCCATGTAAATTTTTCTCTGTGCTAATTTGATGTGTAGCGTTGAGAGACTTAACTTAAAAAAGGCTTTTCTACGAGAGTGACCATTATGGGAACCAAGTTCAATGGGGAATGTTCCCAAGTTAGAGAGTTGACTCAACTTCATAGCCAAAAAATGGGGTAGTCGAACGGAAGGACCAAATTGAAAATGTTTAGATCTATTGGACCAAATTGAAAACATTTGGGTCTATGAAGGTGTCACGCCCCAAGACCAGGCACGTGATTGGCATAGTAAGTTAGATCCACCTATTACAATAAACCTAATTAATCTACGACCTACATCACTCATACGCAATCAAGCATTGATACACATATAACTATATCATAATCATAACCATAAGATTCATTTCAAAGAGTAAGAGGTATTGCCTTTCATTAAATGATTAAACTTTTACATCATTGTATCTATTTGTTATCATTCTTATCATAAGGTTATACAAGAATGCTATAAATAGATTCTGCCAAAATATATTTTTTACCCAATACAAAATTATCATCATTCACATGAAATACCCTTCCTAGGATTCTACCTACCCGATTATAGAACCAATACTAGATTACAAAAGAGATGGGGTGTACAAAATATCAAACAATACTCCGAGAAAGGGGGTGACGACTTTGATATGCTACTCTGTAATAAAAGCTTCTTCTACTTCTGGTAAATTTAAAGGGGAGGAAAGGAGTGAGTACAATAATATTCAGTGAGAAAAATATATTGCTTTACACATAAACAAGTTTGCAATCACAAACATATAGCATACATGAATAACATAGCTAGTATAAACTACACATCACAAATATCAAAACTCTTGGATACTTGTCTGATTCCATGTTCACCCTTGTCTACTCCACTTAAGGGACTTGAACCCATAGTCTCCCCTCCTCATGTGAGTTTATAAACATTTTGATGGCCATCGATTCAATTTTTGTATTTATCCTCCCTTATTTACTCTACCTATGAGACTCAAACCTATAGCTTTCCCTCCTCTTTTTATGATCATATCACAAGCACAAATAGTTACAAGTATCATTGCAAGCATTCTCATTCATCATGTAAACATTAACCACACTCAGCAAAATATACCATGTGGGTGGTAACTTATTTATCCTCAATCTTATCATGACATAATTTGTACACTTTCCAAACTAAGGAATTCTCATCACATCTTAGGGTATGTTTGGTAACTCAGTGGGCAAATAGAGGTTGGACAAACTAGGTTTGATTGAACGTAGTTGGAGAAAACCTAGGTATAGATGAACATAATTTATGTTTGGGAGACATTTAGCTAAACGTGATTTAAAGCAGAGCATAATATTTGAATATTGGTTTATAAACGTGGTTTTAGATGTGTAATTACTAGAAAATGCATATATTTTATATTTCATTTTTTATGTATTATTATTATTTATTGTTGTGTATTTGAAACTAACTTCATAAATTTTATCAATATTTTAATAAATTACACTAATTTTTTTAGGTATATTTGTCCAGTATTACTAATTATTCACTAATTGCTCATTATATTGGGACTTTTGTGGAGTGATTTGAAATTTTAAATAAAGCATATAAGGGACCAAGTGAAATTAGAAATTTAAGAAAAGGGAGCTTGAGTTTTGTGGAGTGGAGAGGGACACATGTACTGGATCTTTCTTTTCCATTAAGTGAGGCTAAAGCAATTACAGGTGTACTCTTTCTTTCCTTTCCATCAGTGAAGCTGAAGCAATTTACTCTCTATTTCTTTTCCATTAGTGAGGCTGAAGCAATTATTCATCTAGACGCTTCTTCATTATGGGAGAGTGGAGTGAGGAGCTGAAAGAGAGAACTGAGAGAGGAGCTCGACCATTGGAACCCCACTGACGACTACCTCCCATCATCCTTTTTCTTCTATTCGTTCGATTCCACATAAACACAAAGCTGGCCGAGAGAGTATGGGAGACAGAGCAATGAGTGCGTGAGGGCCAAACGTCGTTGTCTGGCCAGTTCACTACCAGTGACCTATCCTTCCTCCGGCCACCATGAGTCGAATGAAGGCAAGGATGAATAAAATCAAATTTTAATTTGGGATTTTCTTCTTCTTTGTTCTAGGCTATGACTATCTGAAGGATATTTGGAGGAAATCAAGATTTTTATAAAGCAAACCATGTTGAATTCAACTTAGAAGCAACATTAGGCTACAGTGGATCAAACCACAGTTGCGACAATCTGAATGCGTTACCAAACATACACTTAAAATGCAACCATAAAACAAAGTACCACATCACAACCATCATCATATCAAACAATTTTCAAGACAAGAATTCAATTCAAGTTATTCCACGCTTCCAAGGGAGCTAAAAAATGAATTTTGAAGACATGACTTTGTTTATTATCTTCTTATCTTCTTATTGGCCTTTTCACAAGTAATCACATAATCAAGTTTAATAATAGCATATACTTCTCAAGATATTTCCCTCACTTTGGCTCCAAGTTATTAATTATCATTTTCTTATGTGTTGCTCGAGGGAAAGATGTTACAAGATGATTTAGAGGCCAATTGATTCCATCAAGAAAGAAGGGAGAAAATAAGGTTAAAATTGAAGGGATTAGGTGTGACCTGTCACTGCAGCTATATTTCCACCGCTGCAACAATGAGAGTAACCAAAGAGCATTTGCTCTTTGCCAACTGTCACTGCAGCGACCACCAACACAAGGTCTTAGCCAGTCGTCATTACAGTGATGATTGGCAATAGCATAATGCAAAATGCTACAAAAAACCCCTTGTTCTTGCTTCCAGACCATCCTAAACCATTCCAAATCTCAATCTCAAATACATATTTTTAGCAAAAAAAAAAAACTCTCTAAAAGCTCAATTACAAGCTTGATTCAAGATTCAAACCATTTTTCCAAATCTTTTTCTAATTTCATTCTCCCACTCATAAATGCAAATGCCATAAGTTTTTCTACTCAAATCAAGCTCTGAAATAGTTAAGAATCAAGAGAAGAAAGATTGGAAGGACAGAACAACCTCAAATAACCAAGATTTCACTTTTAAATTAGGGCTCACATTCACGAAAATAGAGGGAAGAATGAGAAAACTTGCTTTTACCTTGAACTTTCAAGAGTTTTCCAGTGTGGATAAGGGTCATCGGAAGTGTACGCCGGAGATCAAGGAAGATGCAAGGAATTGGAAGGATTTGATGAAAATGGTAGAAAATGACTTGGAATGTAAGAGGAGAGAGTTAGGCGTGAGAAATGCAGGTGTGTGGCTGATGAGGGTTCAGAAGATTGGCTAAGGCTTGTTTAGCAAACTATTGAAGCTAACTTATAGCTTATTTGACTAGTTTATAACATTTGATTAGCTTATAAGCTCGTTGGAAGCATTCAGTAAACGAATTTATTTCAGTAGCTTATAGCTTATTCTGAGATGTTACTTTTAGTAGCTTATAGCTTTTATGTTTTTCTTTTCTTTTTACCCTTGTTATTTTATGAACATACTCATTATACTCTTATCTCACATATATTATATATATAATAAAAAATATATAAATATATAATTAATTATATATATAATAATTTAAATTAATTTAATGAAGAAACAAAAAATAATATGTTTATTTGTATTCCTTTCTCATTGTGTGTGTATATATATATTATAAAATATAAAATAATATATATATATATATAACATAAAAAATATTTTTAATGAGTTTTATATATATAATAATTTAAATTAATTTAATTTAAAAAATAAAAAATGATATGCTTATTTTGTATTATTTTGGGATTATAAAATATATGCCCTTTTATATCATTTTACACTTTTTAACTAGTTCAACAGCTACTTTTATTAAATATCTCTAATTCAATAAGCTAGCTAAACTTTCAGCTTTCAACTAAGCTATTAGCTAAAAATTAGCTTATAAACTTTTAGCTAGCTTTTAAGTTTTCAACTAATTTATCAACTGATTTTGTCGAACAGAGCATAAGTGTGGTGTGTGGGAGGTGTCGCTTTTACCATTTTGTCCCTTAACCATTTAATGAGGAGATATGGGTCAGAGGACAAAATGGGATGTTTCTTAAAAACATTTACTTATCCAACACACACTACACTTAAACCACTACACCACCAAATGTTCAACAACATGTCAAGCCTCATCTCCGCATTTTCACCAGAATACCCAACTTTCACACCATTTTCAGTTTAGTCCCTCATAAGGACTTATTCATATAATTCCATTCCTTTTTGACATCACGTACCATTTAAACACAAAATACACGACATGAACATTATGCCACATCATATAAATCATTTATTTATAGCTTCAATTATCATATGCATACATATGCACGAGTTACAAAAACAGCACGCACGCACATGCGCGCGCGCACACACACATACACACACACACACACACACATATATAAACCATATGGATATTGCAGAGGGTCCAAATAAGAATAAAAATTTATGAATAATCAAATTGAGAATGTTTGGATTTACAAGAGAACAAATTGAAAATAAAAATATGTGAAAGACTAAATTAAGAAAGTTGGATTTGTGAGGAACTAAATTGAGAATAAATTTTCTTTAGAAACTAAATTGAGAAAAGGACATCTATGAAGGAGGAAAATGAAATTTTAGTGCATTCTGATATGTTAAACAAAAGATTTGAAGAAAGTGGACTCATTGAACCTCACTTATGGTCCCTATTTTATGATTTAGGAAGTTAAAGAAGAAGAAGTATGTGAATTGACCAAATGGGAAACAGTAGGCTGGCTGGCTATACTAATAGCATGGGTATCTATTCTCTCAGAATACCTTGTAGACGTGATCCAGGTAATGTGCTTGCAGTGTCTTAGCCTCATAATTAAATATCACTTATGAGTGTATAGTGAATAGTAATTTTCATTTTGGTTGCTTCAGGGGGCATCACAGTCAATGAACGTACCAGAAACTTTGATAACTGTAGTGTTGCTTCCAGTTGTAGAACATGCAAGTTCCATCATGTTTGCAATTAAGGACAAGATGGTAGTTGATGCTTAAAAAGCCCATAACTCTTTGACAGATATTAATGTTCACTTTCTTGATTGAGGGAGTGGGTTTTCTTGCAGGATATTGCACTTAAAGATGCTATAGGATCATCCGTTCGGTTAGCTATGTTTGTGGTATGTTCATGAAAAGTTTGTCTGTTAAAATAGAGAAAAGGTACTAGGAATTAGGAAAGACATGACAATTCATTGATTTGTCGAAATCTGCAGATGCCCTTGAGTGTACTTGTTGGGTGGTGCATGGGAAGACAAATGGACTTGAGTTTTCCACTTTTTGAGACTGCCGTTCTTCTTCTATCTGTGCTACTTGTAGGATATATGTTACAGGTATGTGATTCCCTTCCCCTCTGCATTCTCTTTATGCATGACAATAGGGTGGTAGGTTTTTTACTATTCGTTGCCATGTTATGGAAAACATCTCAAAAGACTCAAAATTCTCTTTTAATTGGTTTGATTCTTGCAGGAAGGGACCTCACATTATTTTAAAGGCTTGATGCTTATTCTTTGCTACTTCATTATTGTGGCCAGTTTTTTGGTACGTGAAGATCCTCTACAAAGTTGACTTACTACTTACATTATGAGAGTAAGAGCTTGACGACCTCCTTCTTCCTCTTCTTCTCCTTCTTCTTCTTCTTCTTCTTCTTCTTCTTCTTCTTCTTCTTCTTCTTCTTCTTCTTCTTCTTCTTCTTCTTCTTCTTCTTCTTCTTCTTCTTCAGATCTGAAGCATCTCATTCAGATCAAAAGTCTTTTATCTTTTCTGGTTAACCCATCTGCATGCAAAGATGATAATAAATGTATACCCACACGGAGATTAGTATAATAATACATTAGTCTTTATGATAATGCATTAGTCTTTTATCAAAAAAAAAATCTATCAAAAAAAATGATAATGCATTAGTCTTTATGATAACTTGTTACAAATATCTGAATAGCTGCTAACCACAATTGAAGCAAAGAAGCAAGTTTTCCTTGATTAAGAGATTGTTATTCTCAAGTTCTAACTGTCTCAAACAAACCAAATGGCAAAGAAATATAATCAAATCAAAATCAAAAGTATGGACTTTCCTTGCTGGTGGTGATGAGCAGAAAGGGATCTCCTCATCAGGGTCAAGGTCTATTTTATCCTCTACAGAACCCATCTGCATGCAAAGAAAATTACAATGTCAATTTTAGCGAGAGACGTTGAATATTATCTCACACGACCATACCAAGAAGCAAGCTATGTCACAGAGTATAAACAAGAACATACAGAAGTGTTTCACAAAATTAACATAAATGCAGGGACTGTAATGATAGCATGTTACGGTAGAGCATGCAAATAAATGGATCCCCTAAATGCAGATTACTGTAATCCATCAATCTTTAAGATTACTAGCAGCTATTCACTTAAGCTTATTAGCTATTCATTTTAGGACTATATACTCTATTCATCCCCTCTAGAGTATACCTTCGAAATAACAAGATCAACCAAAAGGGATCATGGACATGCTTTAAGACATCAGATTTGAGGAAATCCAAATGACATGATCGAGGTGAGCCATAAAATGGTAGCATTGCATCGTAATCAATGTAAAACAGATCGGTTCAAAAACAACAACTCATAACCAAGTGAACTAACAGTAGTTACAAAGTCAACCAAATAACCAGATGAATTGCTAAAGATATAGATAAAGGGAGTTGCCTGCGTAAGATATTGGATTCGAATTGAAGAAGAAGATCTTCAAGATGGATCTAGCTTTGCTTAAGAAATAGAAAACAAAAAATATCTCAAATAAAAGGAAAAAGGTGTGGAGACAGAAACTGGTGGGGTTCACAGGAGGGGTCCATCTATATATTCTGTGGGGCTTTGATTTAGGAAGAAGAAGATTAAGCAAAAAATATTTATTTTTATTTTCAATCGTTTCTTTTTCTTTTTTCTCTTTATGCATACCAATTGACTGGGAAATTACAATTCTATGCAGATGAATTTTATAGAATAGACTTTACATTTACCGAGTTTGAAGCATTTTGGCATATAAAATGGTTGTTAAATTTCAAATTTAAATCTTTCAAATTTTGATTAAATTTAAAGTTTTATAAATTCAAATTATACCTGAAGTAGATAATTAATTTAAATTTAAAGTTATATTTGTTTTAATTTAATTTTTTAAAAAATAAACATCTCAATTTAATTTTTAAAAATTTACATTAATCTCCATTTTATTGCTTTGTATATTAAAGTGATATTTTAAAAACGATATATTTAATAGTTAGGAATAATAAATTTGGTGATTAATTGATTATTAAAAAAATTAAATTGAGACAAATATAATATTGTATAAACTAAATTGAAGCGCTTGATTTCTTATGAATCAAATTAAGGCAAACAATAATTTACTATAAACCAAATCAGTAACTTATTCTTTAGTTTTAAATTTAAACTTTTGAATATCGAATCAAAATTAAATTGGTTAATTACAATTATCATTTCCACATTTGAAGAAGCCATTAACGCTTCACTTATTTCGTGATATGTGGGAATTAGGTTCTCAGGCCAATAAAATGCATGGATTATTTATTTTTGTCTTCCAATTTTAATGCATGTTATATACTTATTTATTGATGATTTCATTGTCTCACAATAGATGTTATTATTAATTTGTTAATTAAATTTGAAATTTATATTTCTCTTATTCAAATCAAATTTCAGTTATTTCCCAAACTTTGCATCATTAAAGCGTCATACATAAGATTCCAATATTCAATATTAATTATTTCCAAGAGAACATGTATACGAATAATAATGATCAATAGATAATGCATGCAGATACTTTTTACACAGATACAGATACCGCACCTCTTGATGTGACCCATCATCAAAATAATTCCGATGTTGAGCTTTGCAGGGTTGACACTAGTAGTTCTGTTGATTGTGATGTTCCTCTTATTGATACTCCCCTTATCCCTATTGCTCCCTTAGAACCTTGTGTAATTGTGGATCCTCTTCTTCGTTACGCTCAATATGATCATAAGTCCACTAAATTACCAGATTTTGTTTATTTCACTTACTCTGCTTCTTTTGCTTCTTTTTTAACCTCTATTTACAATTTGTCTAAGTCTTTTTCCTATCAAGAGGATGTTCTGACCCTTTTTGGTAGTAGACTATGGCAAAGGAACTTTCTGCTTTGCACAAAACGGATACTTGGGACCTTCTTTCTCTTCCACTAGGAAAACGTGCAATTGGTTCTCATCGGGTGTATAAGATTAAAACTAAATCTGATGGGTCAGTCAAACGATATAAAGCTCATTTAGTTGCTAAGGGATTTTCCCAACGGTATGGTATAGATTATGAAGAAACATTTGCTCCTGTTGCCAAAATGACTACCATCCATGCTCTTATTGTTGTTGCATCTATTCATCAGTGGCATATCTCACAAAGTGATGTTAAAAATGCATTCGATCTTCAAGAGGAAGTCTACATGGTGCCTCTTCTAGGTGTCTTTCATAATCTTGGTGAAGTTTGTAAACTAAATAAAGCTTTCTATGGCCTCAAACAAGCTCTTCAAGCTTGGTTTGAAAAGTTCTCCATTATGATTGCATCTCTTGGCTTTCATTCTAGCTCACATGACTCTGCCTTGTTTATCAAGAGTACTTCCCATGGTCGTATCATACTCTCTTTATATGTTGATGACATGATTATTACTAAGGATGATGTTGATGAGATTGCAGAGTTGAAATTGTAATTAGCTTGACAATTTGAGATGAAAGATTTAGGTACTCTTCAATATTTTTTGGAGATTGAAGTGGCTCACTCTCCTAAAGGTTATCTTCTTTCCCAATCCAAGTACATCACCACCATCCTTGAATAAGCTTGTCTCTCTAATACTCAGAAAACAAATACTCCTCTTGAGCTTAATGCCCGATATACCTCTTCTAACGGTGTTCCTTTGTTAGATCCCACTCTGTATTGTACACTTGTTGGCAGTTTGGTATATCTTACCATCGTTAAACCTGATATTGTTTATGCAGTGCATGTTGTTAGTCAGTTTGTCAATTCTCCTACTTCAGTTCATTAGGCAATTATTTTTCGTATTCTTCGTTATCTTCAGGGCACTCAATTTCATAGTCTTCTATTTTCTGCATCTTCTGCCTTAGAATTGCATGCCTACTTAGATGTTGATTGAGGTGGTGATTCCACTAGTTGTAAGTCTACCACAAGGTTTTGCATTTTTCTAGGAGACTATTTCATTTCTTGGAAGAGAAAGAAGTAAGACATTATTTCTTGATCTTCTACCAAAGCTGAGTATCATACCATGGCATCTACAATTGTAGAAATAATTTGGTTATGCTGGTTACTTGCTGATATGGGTGTCTCCTTCTCTGGCCCAACTCTTATGTATTGTGATAACATAAGTACTATACAAATCACTCGCAACTCAATTTTCCATGAATACACCAAACATATTTAGATTGATTGCCATTTTACTCGACATCACTTTCAATATGGCACCATCACTTTATCTTATGTCTCTTCTTCCATGCAAATTGCAGACTTGTTTACAAAATCGCATTTCACTTGCTTAAGGATAGTTTAGTCTTCTTGCTTATCATGTATATATTTCCTTTCCCTCTTGTAATGAATTAAGATTGAAGCATTATGCAAAAACTCTAGCCACCCTCTTCTTAATTCTCTCTTCTCCTTCTTTATTCTCTTAGCATTGCAATCTTAATAGACACTTCTCGTGCTGAGGAGGTTGCCAACACCGTGATGGCGCTATTTCTCAGCTTGCTGCCCTATACTCATATCCTCTCTTGCCATACGCTTTCGGCTTCGAGATGGCTCAGCTCGGTGCAACCGCTTTGCCAGGAAATAAAGGGCTACCAATGACTAGTACTGGGGATGTAGATAGATCTACTTTGGCTTGGGCCTTGGCCACTCGCAGCTTGGCCTTCAAAATGAGCATGCTTTATTTCAATGTTCAGCAGGAATCTTCTTCCTCATCTTCAATCCTATTCTATGAATTGTCATTGCCATGATTAGCTTCATATCTTGTTTCCCAATATATTTGTTTCGTTATTCGAAACTAAAATCTCATTTGCAGCTTGAATTTGAAATAGAATCAGTATTCATTGTTTAAGTTACCATGATTCGAATGATAGTAATAGGATTTGATAATTGGTTAGTGTAATCCTTTTAGTAGATAAGTGAGATACTCTATTCTAAGTTCTAACATTCTTTTTCCTGCTTTTCTCCTTTGTTGCACCGCTGCTTGTACTCTAAAATATGTGTACTAAACTATTCTTCATATTACTCCAACCATTCCAAACATTTCCTTCAGTAGTATTTGTTGGTTTTTTTTAAATTCGATTTTGTTTTTGAATCTTCTTACTAGAATGAGTATTTTACCGGTATGACTTGTCTCTGCTTTTGAAGAAGACGCAGAGAGATGGAAAAGAGAGAGAGAAAGAGAAAGAAAGAGAGAGAGAAAGAGAGAGCTCAACGTAGACAGTGGCGGATCCAAGACCCCTTGGTTAGCGTAACGACCTAGATTTTCCAGTACCTGATTAAAGCAATAACTAGGGATATGACATCCCTATATCGTAAACCTACTAGAGATTATTACTAAATCTCAACCAAAACATTGAACCAGAACATTCATAAACAAAACAAGTGGGATCTAGGTGTCCCATGTAACTACAGAGCATACTAAAACTAACCAAGAAGAAAGAAAAATCATTAACCGAAAGGCTTCACTTAAAACCTGGGTCACACATTAAACATACTCCTAGGGCGGATCGATTTCAAAACCTGCATGGAAAATATAAAAGAAGGAAATGTGAGTAAATTCAATACTCAATAAGAACCAACTTTGCTTACGCGTAATCTACTTGTGAGATAGTTTCCACTATGAAATCATGGGTAGATGTCGCTTTCGGGTCACTAGAAACCTTTTTTACTGTATTCAAGTTATCTTTCAATAAAACTCATAAACTCAACATACGTAAATGTCTTAAATCATATGAATCACCATGCGAGATTCACCTTAGAATTATATGGGTATACACTTACCTTTCTAAGATTTTGTATATACATCACATAACACACGGTTATGATAACCTTTGCCTTGTGTATATATATACATTATGTGTTTATTCATAAGATCACCATCAAGTTTAAGCCAGACATGGATCATCATAGACTTCATAGACCACGTGCTACCGAACCTCATAGGCTAGAATCTTGTTCCGCCAACCGTTATAGATCTCATGGACCATGTGCCACCGAGTCTCATGGTTCTTTCGAGGCTAATATATATCAAGTGGAGTCCAAAGGTCTTATGGACCACATGCCGCTGAACTTCATAAGCAAGAATATCATTTTACCAACCCATAAGTCTTATGGACCATGTGCACCGAGCCTACTGGATCTTCCCAAAACAAATATCGTATGGGGATCCATAGACTTCATGGACCACGTACCACCGAGCCTAACTGGCAGGAATATCATTTCACTGATCCATAAGTCTAATGGACCACATGGTACTGAGTCTCATGGATTCCCTAACAACTATATACAATTCAACATTTACCATACAACATTCTCAATAGTATGTCAAACTACAAATCGAGCACTACATCAATTGTTTGACTACAACTATGATCAATATTCTCTAAAGAGTACAAACACTCGCAGGCAGCAATATTCAATTGCATTTATCCAAAACTTTACCAATTTGCCATAATATGTTATCATACATAATAATGATTTCTTGGTAATCATCAACAAGTATTAAGCAACAATAATCATTTACAAAAGGAAAAAGAGACCCTTTTCAAGGACTAGACATCTAACACATACCATTAAGAATATCTCATAGGATAATGAGCTATTCATCCACATTATATATCTCATCACATCACGTTTAGCTAAGACTCGATGTAGCCATACACTATTCCCATGATCACTCCATTAGCTGCTGCCCACCTCAATGATAAACCATAGCTACCGTTCCCTTAATATAAGTTGAAGAGAGGGTGCTCTAAGAGGATCTAGGGTTAATTCCTAGAGAATTTTAAAGAAGAAAGTTTCCCCACATCTTAACTTTGGTTCCCATTTTCTTTAGATAGGAATCACAAAACGTGATACATGAAATCCATGTTTTTGGGTCATAATAATGTTCACAAAAATATAGAGTCTTTAATTTAGAGGTAATCTCCCTTAATACTATCCAAGTCCCTTAAAGGAGACCATGTTATTTAGTTAGGACTGAATTTCAGACCCCTACCTTCCAAAATTTTCTAGGCAAAATCCACAAACCAAAAATTTATGAATTTTGGTAGATAACATCCTTAACATGTGTAGAATATTAGGTAAAAATTTCAGAAAGAAATAATAACATTTTCCCCATCAAAACCAATATTTTGTGACAGTTGCCTAGACTACCTCTACAACATGAAGGCCTTGGTTTTACCCGCCATTAACCTAAATCAACTCTAAAGCTCACGAAATTTTGTAGACATGTACCCTAGTGTTGTGAAATCCTCCCATAAAAATTTCAAAGCCAAACCCAACCATTTAATTTGTCTAACATAGTATTAAGTAAAACTTGGTCAAATTAGTACAAATTCTAAGATAAGTTCTATTTCTCTAATATTTGACCTAGCAGTCGTGTCCTAAACATTATGAAAATGTCCAAGTTGTATCTAAATATGCCAAGGAACACCTCATAACAATTTCAATATTATAAGAGCTCATTTCATACTAAAATCAATTCAAAACCTTATCCATAGTAATTACTAGCACATATGCTTCTAAACATTTCTAACCTTCAGTCACTCTTTTAATCATAAAACTTAAATGGTAGAGAATTCTTGAATGAAACTTCTTCATCAGAAACTAGACTCAATTATCTTTCCAAAGGTATAAAGTTTGCAAAAATCGAAGCATAAACAAGAGAGATATGACAATTTTAATCATGCTCAAACTTGCAGCTTGGGGCTAGCTCCCCAGGCTCCCACAGTGGCACCCCGAGGCACCAAGGCCTGACTTCTCTATTACATGGGCGCCGCAGGAGCTAGAATTGGTGCCTTAGGTGCCCCGAACTGGGCAAACATGGCCAAATAGCAATTTGGCACCCAAAATCCACCACTTTGCCTCCTAAGTCCTTCCAAGGTTCACCCAAACTATCTTAGGTTATTAACACTTGATTCTATCACTCAAGAACTTCCTAGAGGATTAATTTCAAGCAATGATTCAAGATTATGGCAAACCATTAAAGATTATCCCAAATTATTTCTTAAAATTCTCAAATTTCAATCTTCCTCTACATATGCTCCCAACCATGGTTTTCTTCAAGTTCTTAAGTTCTAACTTCATTTAAGAGTATGGAGAAGCAAATTGTTTTAGGAACCAAGCTCAATTTCATGTTTTCCCCAAATTAAAACCTAGGTTTCTTGCAATAATCTAAGAAGAGGAGAGGAAAGAGTTTGATTCTTACCTTGAAGAAGAGGATTTCGGTGAACGGAGAAGGTGGCCGGTGGTGATCGCCGAAAAAGAAAATAAAGGCACCCATAGTGCTTTATGGCCATAGAGGAAGAAATTTGGACAAGGAGAAAAGAGAAAGGGAGGGACGAGAGAGAAAGAGAGAGAGAGAGACAAAAAAAAAATATGTGAGAGGGAGGAGTGTGTGTGAAATGGCTGATGTGTAGTGTATATATTTTAGAGAATGGGGTCTACTTTTTCTTTCATTTTTGTCCTCCTTAGGAAACAAGTTATACAAGGACTGTAAAAGAATTCTGGGTATTCTTTTTAAGTCAATCAGTAGCCCACACCTCAATAAAACTTTAAACACCAATATTCATCTTACATCACATTTTATCAGGAGTTCAAAATTTAAATTTTGTTCACTTTGGTCCCTCTCAAAGTCCCATACACTATCGTGCTCCCATTTTTACTATCCTCGAAACACGACTTTGCAACTTACCTTCTCCATATCCTTCTCTCCTTTAGGATCCTTACTTAATCCCATCTTATGGGATTGCTTAACACTTTCCTTTCTTTTCAACCTAATCCTTTAAGCTCCAAGCATCCACATAAGCACACATATGCGAAACTTTGCCTTAATCCAATTATCTAATACCTTGGGTGTTACAATCAGGGGGGACAAAATGTAAATTTTAAAATATTGTAAGGGCCAAAATTTAAAAAAAGTTTAAAATTTAGGGCTAAAATATAAACTTTCAAAATATTATATTTAAAATTGTAATTTTAGCCAAAAAATAGGGGCTACAGTGAAAAGAAAGTTTAAAATTTAGGACCAAAATATAAATTTTTAAAATATTATACGTAAAACTGTAATTTTAGCCAAAAAATTAAGGGGTCAAAATAAAAAAAAATTAAAATTTAAGGTCAAAATATAAATTTTCAAAATGTTATACTTATAAATATAATTTTTGCAAAAACTCAGAGAGTGCACAATGTGAGTCCGCCCTTGAATATAGGGTTTAAAAATCTTGGGGGTCAAAAATAAAAATTAGGGGGTATAAACAAAAAAAAATTATATGAAACTTTTAAAATTTCCCTAGCGGCAACGTCGCTTTGCTGCTGAGCGCGAAGAAGAAGAAGACATTGGATTATCGGGTCTTATTTAAATTTTAAAAAAAAAGGGAAAACAACTAATTGGTATGGGATCTGTACCCTAGATGGCATGGGCGGATAGGTTGCAAGGACACATGTCTAGAAACAACACATTCAAAAAATAATAATTTTACAAAATGTAGCATTTTTTTTAATCGTAAGATGAGATTCAACAATCCAGATCATTCACACATCATTTAATCTAATTTGCCCGCTATAATTATCCAACTGCTGTGGAGGCACAGACAGAATGCCTGGCTTTAAGAGGCAGGGCGTGTAATATCTCAAGAATTTATATGAATATTTAAAGTCTAATTTGAAATTTAGTGAAAAATTTAATTACGTGAAAATGTGCTTTTTGAATTAGTGAAGAAAATCTGAGAATAGAAATTTTAATTTTTAATTTAGGAAATTTTTACAAATTCTCAAGGACTAAAGTGAAAAGAAAATAAAGTATAGAGGACTTTTGAGAAATGACCAAATAGAAACCTGAGAGGAAGAATAAAGCTTATGAGAATGAATTATGAGTCCGGTACCGAAAAGATGATGGATTCGAGGTTAAAGTGGTATTTGTGACATCGAGAGGGATTAAAGTGAACAAATCTTATAAGCTAAGGTGGCTATGAGCGATTTTATCGAAAAAGAAATTAGTGGGGCCAACACATACAATTATTAGTTTTCTTCTCCTTCTTCCTCCCGAGGCTTCATGTTTCGTTCATTTCCATCTTCCCTTCTTCAATCATTTCTCAAATTTTCATCCGGCGATCTTGTATTTTCTAACCATACTTCCGATTCTCAGGAGTTCTAGAGGTAAAGAGGTAAGTTTTATCTACTCTATTTCTCTTTTTCTCCATTTTCGGACCTATGGAAGAAAATTAAGATTTTGAGTTTTAATGGATGAATTTAAGTGTGGATGTTAATGTAAAACATTCTTAGGTGGTTTATGATGTTATTAGAACAAGAAATTTCGTAGAATTTGGATATTTGAAAAAGTTAGTGTTCTTGATGAAAATTTGAGATTTGAGCTTGGATTGTTGGTAGAAATTGGGGGTTTTGGTGTTAAAACACTCCTTAGACATTAAGGATGAAAACCCATGGAAGAAATCAAAAGAAATGTTGTTTTAGATATGATTTTAGGATTTTTGGATGAAGAACACGAAGAACATCGAAAATTTTCCCCAGAAATTACTGTTCACCGAGAAAATTTTTCCAGATTTTCTCGTTACTGTAGCGTTGACTCGGTCAACGTTACTGTAGCATTGACTCGGTCAACGTTACTGTAGCTGCGTTGACCGTTGACTATTACTGTAGCATCAGTTTTTTTTTAATATCGTTGAAAAGCTCTTTGAGTCTAGTTTCCAATGGTGTAAGTGTCATTTAGAAATTCATTACCGGTTAGGAGTTATGACTTAAGATGTGAGTAAAGGTCGAGAGTAGTGATAGAAAATTTCTCTATTTTGTAACCCTAATGATTTTTACCTGGTTACAATAGGGATGATTGGGGCGCAAGGTGGGAGCGCCGAGAGCGTGGAATCCAGGTGAGTAGGCAACCTTGCAAAATTAATTTAATAAATTAGTCAAAGCACAATATAAATCCCATTTGCGTTATTTGTGAAATTGAGAAGATTATCAGTGTGTGTTCAGGTTGAGAAAAAGTATAATATCATTGGAAGGTATTTTATTACCTTTGAGAATTGATTTCTCTAGTTGACTAAAGAACTAGATGTGATTGTTCCTTGAATAAATTGGAACATTTTGTAAGTGAATAACCTTACTAAACTAATGTGATCTTATTAGATAAGGTACAATACAAGTCTTGTTTATAACATTATTGAAGTGAGAAATAATCAATCTCGCTGTTGATAATATATGATGATTGTTATGGTTGATGATAGACATTCAAGGGAATAAAAATATGTGTAAACTCATTTATTTCATAGTAATTATATTGTGATAAATTCTCACTATTTTATTGATGAGCAAAAGATCTACGAGATCTAATACACGAGTTTGAAAGGGTTAGAGTCCCATACTACTCGATGTATAAATGTGAAAATCTATGCACGAGTTTGAAAGGGTTAGAGTCCCATACTACTCGGTGTATAAATGTGAAAACCTATGCACGAGTTTGAAAGGGTTAGAGTCCCATACTACTCGGTTTATAACTGTGAAAATCAATACACGAGTTTGAAAGGGGTTAGAGTCCCATATCACTCAGTGTATAAATGTGAAAATCTATGCACGAGTTTGAAAGGGTTAGAGTCCCATACTACTCGGTGTATAAATGTGAAAACCTATGCACAAAGAGTTTGAGGGTTAAATTCCCAAGTCACTCAGTGCAAGTATTTATGGCATATAATACTATAATTATTTAAAATAAATGATAGATTGATTGTATTAGTAAATGTGGTGTTTGTGCTTATGATATTTTCATGTACAGTTGTTTACTCACTGAGTTATGATAAACTCACACTCTCCATGATTATCTTTTCAGATACAGTGGTTGAGGAGAAGAATTTATAGCCTTTAAGGATATACTCCACTTTTGTCTGGTAAACAATTGGTAAGGATTAGGAAACGCTCTGTAATCTAGTAGGTCACCTAGGCTTGGGAGGTTGTATAGTACTGTATAGTGTTTGAAAGTTGAACATTTTCTGAATATGTATACAAAATATCTTTCTTGGAATATTTATGATTCACATAATTATGGATATTAAGAATGTTCACAGAGATTATGGGGTACCACGGAGGTACACCCTAGGTATTTTATGTTTATATCACATGTAAGTTTTGGGATGTGACAAATTGGTATCAGAGGTGGTTTTAGGTCCCCTATAGATTACAGAGCAAAGTGTTCTTTGTGGGTCCTTTTCCATTGTCATGAACCGCGGCATGACCATGGGATTAGGTTCCATAAAAGACCTTGTAAAGTTGAGTGTTCTTGTCATAACTTACCCTTCGATGGAGTTAGTTAGAGATAATTTTGTTACAATATGAGATAATTGATTTTATATGTGGAACTTTGGAACTTGTTGGAGGTATGATCTTTATACCGATGGAAAAGGTGATCTCTGTATGAAATTTTTCTTTTTGAGAAATTGGGAACATAACTCTGTAGTGTACTCTTAAAGCTGAGGATCAGTAATTGCTAGAATATGGCTTGAGGGCTGGGCCAAGAGTGATGTATTAGATGGGGTAAAGTTGATTATGAGGCATGGGCTAGAGTTCAAGAAAGATTTTCACAAAGAATATAGCGCAGATTACTAATGCAAGAATGGGAAAGAACTCTTGTGAGGCAGATCAAGATTTGATTTTGATAGATGCCAGACAGATGTAATTTATGGAAGAGGATGTAAGTCCTAAATAATATGTTCCTTGATAAAAGCTTGGTTGAGAAAATAGATGTGGGCTAGGTAGTTTTTCTCTAAGGGAGATACTACGGTAAAATGGAACCTAGCATAAGAGATATTGAGGTACGTTATAAGTCTTCTCTAGGGGCGACTCGCCAAAGTTGCACTTGTTTAGTTAGGGATTGGCATGATGGTACTATGTGATAGAAGTGTTTCAAAAAAAAATATATATATATACAATGTAGAAGTTTTGTAACATTGGAACAATTAGAGCATGTTAAAGGTAGGCTGTTGGCGTATGAACATTCATAATTGTTAAACGTGATGTATGATTGGAATGGTCTAGAAAGATATTCTTATGGTAGTTTGTGCCTCAGAGTGTTAGTTTAAGGAAAGCTTGCGAATCGAGGCTCTTAAGTAAGAATTCATGACAATTCGAGGGCATAATATCGAGTTCAATTGATCTATACGGTAAGCCTTCATCTACTCCCGTATGATAAGGGGAAAGACAACGAGACTTGTATAGAGCTTCTGTTTGTCTCTGTGTCAGCTTATAGGGTCATTACATTTTTTTATGTGATTGGCTTATAAGCTGAATTTGTTATTGATTTTGTGTGGCTAATTTCTTTTATCTTTCTTCATTTTATTATTATTATTATTATTTAGAGTACCATCTAGTAAAAGAAACTATTGGCATTAAAAGCGGAAGGATTACATTGCAAAAAAAAAAAAGGGGAAATTACTCATGCATGAGTAATCTAAAAGCGAGGTGGTCTCGGATTAGGAGGGTTGTATTGTATCATCACCCCTCGACCATTTCTTGGAACAAGAGACTGAGCAATGTCACGGAGGGTAGTGTAAATCCCATTCATACAATCAACACTTCTTTGTTGTTGATTGCAGAAGCATTGGGTAGACCAATAGAAGAACCTGTCTATTCTTGAAGTCATTGCCGCATTATTACGTTTAGTTAACTTCTCCAGGTCTTCTATCATCTTCTTCAGATTTTTCACCTCCTTCTCTAGACAAGCGATTTTATTTTCTGACGTGTGGCCAGTGCTAATCTCCTCAGCTTCCTCAATTTTTATCTTCTTCTCCTTTTGATCCTCTTGAGACCCCTCAAAAGGTCTCTTGCCCTTGTCTTTGCCCAGACTTAAGTTTAAGTCGAGCTCTTCTTCCTTGGCCTCCACTGTGAGATCAATGTACTTCCTGGTGGCCATGGTTTAGAAAATTTAGAAGTTTTTGCAGGAGTATGACGAGAGAGGAATGCTGGGAAATTGTAGGCTCAGAGATGAGTACTCTTTGTGGTGTAGTAACTGAGAACTCCGGGGCAGTTTTTATAGAGAAAAATTTAGACTTAGAGCCAAAGAAGATATCTCTTCGCCGCACTCCTACACGCTCAACCTATGGATTTCTGCAAGCTGGAAGCCAGAAGCCTAGGATAGGCATGCGTGTCAACAGTGTGTCACATTAATGGCAAAACCACGTAAGTCAATATTCGGTGGATTTGCGGCCGATTTATACTTGTTTATTTTTCATATCTCTTGTTGGCATTTTCTGAAATTCTAAGAAGCCGACAGTGTAGCCATTAAAGATTGCCTTGGATGCTTTTATGATGAACTAAAATGTATTTCTCTGCTTTCTTGTATTGTTCTTGAAAGCCTTCAGTTGAGTATAATATACATGATTGATTGAATTATATTGTGATGATATGTATTTAAATACATATGCCATGTATGTATGTTATCCATGCATTGAGAGTGAAGGCTATTTGTTATGGCCAGGAATAATATGTAATGATTCTACATACATTCAGAGAATGAGAAGTCTGAAATTTAAAAAGGACTTGAATAGATGAAAATATATAGATAATGATGTATCTCTATGTTGATACATACATACATATATGCTCGTAGAGGCAAGAGAAAGGTAAAAAAAAAAAAATTTCTCACTTTATGGTAACACTTGATATGTGTAAATGTGAGAAGTTTTTTTTATTTTAATATGTATGTTTGAAAATGTGTAAGCTTAGGGCAAAGCCACGGATTAGAAACCTAGATAAGGTTAATATGAAACTACCCGTTCATGGAGTAATATCTCGATTTAGAATTATTGGATAAGACAAATACAGAGTTAGGAAGTCATAAATTGAAGCGGCGATTAGTTTAATAATTTGAGCAAGAGTCAAAAGTTAGCCGAAATTTTTGAGGAAATCTTTTGTATTTGATTATATTTTGTTATTTTCTGGCATGCTTATTATAGACCGTTGGCATTGCGACGGATAAGGTCTGGAGGCCATCTTTAGAGTGTGATGTAAGGGTTTTGGTAGCCCTAAATTTCGTCTATAAATAATGGATGCCCCATTACGCCACTCATTACACTAAGAGTTCATTACTTATAAGCTTTCTAGCATCAAACCTCTCATTCCATACAACCTTTATTGCTCAGAAAAATATGGCCGGCAATAAATCTTTCAATTTAAACTTTGAGGCTGGCAAGGTAGAGCTGGATCTAAATCTTAGTCTGGAGAACTATAAGAATAAGAGATTCATGGAAGAGTCATCAGAAGCTAAGAAAAGAAAAAGGGATGTAGTAGAGCTAGAGGATGTTAGCACAGCAACATCTTCAAATGATGAGCTTGCGCTTATGAGAAAAAAGATGGAGGACTTGGAAAGGTTGATAAACCGCCACTTTGAGGACCAGGGAAGATTGATAAATCGTCTCTTTGTAGAACAAGAGAAGCTCTTGAATTGTCATTTTAGGGAATTGGCGAATAGAGTTGATAGACATTCAATGTTTGCAACTCAAAATTTTCGTGACCAACAAACGAGGTGTATTGACTGTATGAATGGAGTGACCTCTGCACTTCGCCAAATTTCCCAAACGTTTCCTCCAGAAACTCTTTCTAGGCTGCAACGATTAGCTTCCTCCTTAAGATCTGAAGCACCTTCCTCTTCTAGACCTGGAGCACTTTCTGCATTTCAAAAACCTCATCGTCCTTAATTTATTCTTTCTTTTATTTATACCTTAAGCTAATATTTGATCTGAGCTTCGCATATTAAGATTATCTGTTTTGTAAATCAAGTTCAGTTTGTTGCCTGTAACTTATGTACTAGAAATAAGGCAATTCTTGTACTGAAGAAACTTGAGAAATAAAAATATGTTGAACTTGTTATATTTTGTACTTGATTGTGAAAATTCTAAAAGAGAGAACGAAATTTGGACAAAATATCTGCATTTGTTTCAATCTTGAGTTAAGTTTTGAATTCGGAGGACCGAATTCTATTAAGGGGGGAAGAATGTAATA
Organism: Biancaea sappan; assembly: GCA_037074585.1. Classification (NCBI taxonomy): domain Eukaryota; kingdom Viridiplantae; phylum Streptophyta; class Magnoliopsida; order Fabales; family Fabaceae; genus Biancaea; species Biancaea sappan. The sequence goes on from CM073495.1 coordinate 66,139,013, forward strand.
TCTCAAGAATTTATATGAATATTTAAAGTCTAATTTGAAATTTAGTGAAAAATTTAATTACGTGAAAATGTGCTTTTTGAATTAGTGAAGAAAATCTGAGAATAGAAATTTTAATTTTTAATTTAGGAAATTTTTACAAATTCTCAAGGACTAAAGTGAAAAGAAAATAAAGTATAGAGGACTTTTGAGAAATGACCAAATAGAAACCTGAGAGGAAGAATAAAGCTTATGAGAATGAATTATGAGTCCGGTACCGAAAAGATGATGGATTCGAGGTTAAAGTGGTATTTGTGACATCGAGAGGGATTAAAGTGAACAAATCTTATAAGCTAAGGTGGCTATGAGCGATTTTATCGAAAAAGAAATTAGTGGGGCCAACACATACAATTATTAGTTTTCTTCTCCTTCTTCCTCCCGAGGCTTCATGTTTCGTTCATTTCCATCTTCCCTTCTTCAATCATTTCTCAAATTTTCATCCGGCGATCTTGTATTTTCTAACCATACTTCCGATTCTCAGGAGTTCTAGAGGTAAAGAGGTAAGTTTTATCTACTCTATTTCTCTTTTTCTCCATTTTCGGACCTATGGAAGAAAATTAAGATTTTGAGTTTTAATGGATGAATTTAAGTGTGGATGTTAATGTAAAACATTCTTAGGTGGTTTATGATGTTATTAGAACAAGAAATTTCGTAGAATTTGGATATTTGAAAAAGTTAGTGTTCTTGATGAAAATTTGAGATTTGAGCTTGGATTGTTGGTAGAAATTGGGGGTTTTGGTGTTAAAACACTCCTTAGACATTAAGGATGAAAACCCATGGAAGAAATCAAAAGAAATGTTGTTTTAGATATGATTTTAGGATTTTTGGATGAAGAACACGAAGAACATCGAAAATTTTCCCCAGAAATTACTGTTCACCGAGAAAATTTTTCCAGATTTTCTCGTTACTGTAGCGTTGACTCGGTCAACGTTACTGTAGCATTGACTCGGTCAACGTTACTGTAGCTGCGTTGACCGTTGACTATTACTGTAGCATCAGTTTTTTTTTAATATCGTTGAAAAGCTCTTTGAGTCTAGTTTCCAATGGTGTAAGTGTCATTTAGAAATTCATTACCGGTTAGGAGTTATGACTTAAGATGTGAGTAAAGGTCGAGAGTAGTGATAGAAAATTTCTCTATTTTGTAACCCTAATGATTTTTACCTGGTTACAATAGGGATGATTGGGGCGCAAGGTGGGAGCGCCGAGAGCGTGGAATCCAGGTGAGTAGGCAACCTTGCAAAATTAATTTAATAAATTAGTCAAAGCACAATATAAATCCCATTTGCGTTATTTGTGAAATTGAGAAGATTATCAGTGTGTGTTCAGGTTGAGAAAAAGTATAATATCATTGGAAGGTATTTTATTACCTTTGAGAATTGATTTCTCTAGTTGACTAAAGAACTAGATGTGATTGTTCCTTGAATAAATTGGAACATTTTGTAAGTGAATAACCTTACTAAACTAATGTGATCTTATTAGATAAGGTACAATACAAGTCTTGTTTATAACATTATTGAAGTGAGAAATAATCAATCTCGCTGTTGATAATATATGATGATTGTTATGGTTGATGATAGACATTCAAGGGAATAAAAATATGTGTAAACTCATTTATTTCATAGTAATTATATTGTGATAAATTCTCACTATTTTATTGATGAGCAAAAGATCTACGAGATCTAATACACGAGTTTGAAAGGGTTAGAGTCCCATACTACTCGATGTATAAATGTGAAAATCTATGCACGAGTTTGAAAGGGTTAGAGTCCCATACTACTCGGTGTATAAATGTGAAAACCTATGCACGAGTTTGAAAGGGTTAGAGTCCCATACTACTCGGTTTATAACTGTGAAAATCAATACACGAGTTTGAAAGGGGTTAGAGTCCCATATCACTCAGTGTATAAATGTGAAAATCTATGCACGAGTTTGAAAGGGTTAGAGTCCCATACTACTCGGTGTATAAATGTGAAAACCTATGCACAAAGAGTTTGAGGGTTAAATTCCCAAGTCACTCAGTGCAAGTATTTATGGCATATAATACTATAATTATTTAAAATAAATGATAGATTGATTGTATTAGTAAATGTGGTGTTTGTGCTTATGATATTTTCATGTACAGTTGTTTACTCACTGAGTTATGATAAACTCACACTCTCCATGATTATCTTTTCAGATACAGTGGTTGAGGAGAAGAATTTATAGCCTTTAAGGATATACTCCACTTTTGTCTGGTAAACAATTGGTAAGGATTAGGAAACGCTCTGTAATCTAGTAGGTCACCTAGGCTTGGGAGGTTGTATAGTACTGTATAGTGTTTGAAAGTTGAACATTTTCTGAATATGTATACAAAATATCTTTCTTGGAATATTTATGATTCACATAATTATGGATATTAAGAATGTTCACAGAGATTATGGGGTACCACGGAGGTACACCCTAGGTATTTTATGTTTATATCACATGTAAGTTTTGGGATGTGACAGGGCGGAATCCCCAAAACCCATTAAAAGCATTTTAAATCACTTAAGTATTGATATAAAGCACATGGCACGCATATGGGGTTTTTAAAGCATTTCTTTTTATATCACCTTTTTATATTGTATCCAAGGAGCCAACGGTTAGGATAGAAATAAAACATTTTTAAACTTAAAATGTGAAGGAAACTACTCAGATATTCATAAAGGAATTAAAGGTGGGCAAGTCAACGAAGTAATGCTGCAAACCACCAGAAGTGAATAAACGCGTAATGGCTTTTTCCCTTTTTCTGCCTTTTATTTTCCTTCTTATGCTTCGTCTTCTTCCTTTGCTTATTTAATCACTGTGATAGAGACTGAATTGGCAGTCTTCGACAGTTGTACCATCTCTTCTCTGATACATTTCAGAGGAACTTGACATTCATGCAGATGGGTTCTGTAGAGGAAAACATAGCCCTTGATCTTCATGAGGGGGTCCCTTCGAGCTCTTCTTCAGAATCTGTAAGGAAAGTCCCTAGTTTTGATGTTGAGAAAAACGTAGCCCTTGATCTCCATGAGGGGGACCCATCTAGCTCTTCTTCAGAATCTGTGAGGGAAGTCCCTAATTTTGATGTTGAGAAAAACATTGCCCTTGATCTTCATGAGGGGGTCCCATCTGGCTCTTCTTCAGAATCTGTGAGGGAAGTGTTGAACACAACACTGTTGGGCACTAAATATATTAAGACAACTTTGAAGAAAAATTACAACACTCAATATTGAAAGCTCACTCTTTCTCACACTAACCACAAGACTACACTTTAAAGAACTCTTTGAAGTGCACTACTACTTCTTCTACTACTTGATGATTTATAATGAATGGGGGGAGGGGTATTTATAGTACTTGCAAACAAATCTAAACCGTACGAATAAATTATCTCAAAATTCTAACAACCACACATCTTCACCAACCAAACCTAATTCTTCACCAACCAAACCTAACTTGTTCACCAACCAAACCTAACCTTCTTCACCAACCTACTTCACCAACTTAACATTCTTGTATTTGGATTCAATTTGATTGGGCTTCTTGGGCTATATATGAATTTTGAGATGGTGTTGATAATCTAACACTCTCCCTCAACACCAGCTCCCATTCTTTGCAATATGTCAAGCTGTTGGGATTATGGAGTTAATTCTTTGACTATGGCTGCATTGGCGTATTTGGGATTTGGCCTTTGTATTCTTGTTGACCTTCGAAGTTGAGATTGTGGAGTTAATTCTTCAATTTCATTAGGCCCACCTTCTTTATTTGATTGTTCATACATTCCAGTTTGCCAAGGATTCTGGGTCACTCTCTGTTCAACATCATTGCCATTCAGATTTCCTAGTTCATCTAAACTTTGTTGAAGTTGAATAATATGTTCCTCCATCTTTTGTTGTAGCTTGTCTCCAAATTCTCTGGAGTCTGGCAATGCCTCATTCTCTAAGGACCACCAAGAAGATGCTTCATCAAACACCACATCTCGTGAAGTGTAGCATCTTCCACTTATTGGATCACAACATTTCCATCCCTTTCTATGGCTGTCGTATCCCACAAAGACACATCTAACAGCTTTTTTGTCAAACTTGCTTCGTAAATGATCAGGAACAAATACATAGCATACACAGCCAAATACTCGAAAGTAATTAACTGTAGGTTCCTTATTCCACAGTTTCTCAAAGGGTGAAATAAATTCTAACCTCAGTTGAGGAAGTCTGTTGATTACAAAGGCTGCAGTCCTCATTGCTTCAGCCCAAAATCTTCCTGGTACATTCTTTGCATGTAGCATGCTTCGACAAACTTCTGCAAGATGTCGATTCTTTCTCTCAGCTACACCATTTTGTTGTGGTGTGTTGGCACAAGTGTATTGATGTCGTATTTGACATTCCCTTAAGTATTGAGAGAACTCTTTTGAGCTATATTCTCCCCCGTTATCTGTGCGCAAGCAACGAATTTTCTTTCCTACTTCTCCTTCGGCTAACTCTCTAAACTCTTTAAACTTTGAGAAGGTGTCAGATTTTTCTTTCATAAAGAAAACCCACACATGCCTTGAGAAGTCATCAATGAATGTCACCATATACCGCATACCACCAATTGATGGCTGTTTAACTGGTCCAAACACATCAGAATGAATTAAATCTAATGGCTCTTTTGCTTTAAACTTCGATTCCTCGTATGGCAACTGGTGTGCTTTACCATACTGGCACCCTGCACATATTGTGTCTGTTCGCACATCAAGTTGAGGAAGCCCTTTAAGCATCGATTTCTTCACCATCACACTTAGCTTGGAATAGCTAACATGACCTAACCGCATGTGCCATAGATCTGATGTTTCATTTTTCCTTGTCCTATCTACATATGCAGATTCTGCTGACATCACGTAGACTGACTCCAATCGTCGTCCCTCCATTGTTGGTGTTTCTAAGATTTTGAGGTCACGATACACCTTCACATCTTGGGGACCGAACAAGACATAGTGGCCTGATGATGTTAATTGAGCCACAGACAATAAGTTTTTCTTCATTCCAGGAACATGGTATACATCTTGAAGTGGCACCTGGCTAGAGTTATGTCGGGGTGTAACTATCGTCTTACCAATGTGAGCTATTGGTAACCTTGAGTTATCGGCTGTTACTACCACACGTCCTCCCTTGTACTCAGACAAGTTTTGCAACTTTTGTTTATCACCCGTCATATGATTTGAGCAGCCTGAATCTATGATCCAGTCATTCTTGTAGTCAATATGTTCTGGAGTTGTAACCGTGAGAGCTAATTCTTCTTCCTCCATAGCAAATAACGCTTCGGCATCCCAACCATCTTCACTATACTCCGTAGAGTTAGAAGTAGCTGTATTACTTTCAACAGGCTTTTTCTTGGACCAACAATCTTTTGCCATGTGGCCCTTCTTCCCGCAGTTGTAACACTCGCCATTGAACTTTCTACTATTACCGCGACTCTTTGAATCTCCTCCTAGACGAAAGCCTCCCTTTCCTTGGTTCACCTTGTCACCATCCTTATTAGATCCACCACCATTGTACCGCTTAGAAGTCTTTTTGCTTTTACTGGTATAGAGTGCTTCCTCCTCACTCTTCAGTGAGACTCCTCCCATTTGCTTAGCCATAGCTTCCTGACTTGCAAGCAAATTTTCAAACTCAACAAGTGATGGTTGTATCGGCCATCCCTGTATAGCGGCAATAAACCCTCGATATTCGGGTCTTAAACCGTGGATAATTATTCTCTTTATCCTGGTTTCCCCAATAGGAGCTGTTGGATCTAATTCTGAAATTTTGCGGCATATCGACTTCACTTTGTGAAAATACTGGGCAATTGTCATGTCGCGTTGCACCATTGATAGTAGCTCATTCTCAAGAAGTTGTAGTCTTGTATCATTCTTCTTTGAAAAAAGTGTAACAAAAGTGTCCCATGCTTCCTTTGGTGTTTTAGCATCCCGGATGTGCTCCAACATTTCTTCCTCAATTGTGGTCTTTAAAGCAAACATCGCTTTGCCTGCTTTAATTTTCCACTTTCGCAAGGTGCCATTGGCATCTTCTGCCACCGGTTGTGTAACTTCACCACCACCGACGACCTCCCAAAGATCTTGACCTTGTAGGTAAGACTCCATACATGTTGCCCACATGTTGTAGTTTTTGTTGTTGAGCTTCTTGATTCCTCCAACTATTTGAAGGTCACCCATCGTGCCAGCAAGATTTCGACTATACCGAACAAGCTTGACTTACAAACTTGCAGAGTACCAAACTCCTCACGACTCAAAATCTCTCACAAAAAAAATCTCAAGAAATCTTTTCTGGTTATGGAAGTTCAGTCAAAGCTGCAACCATAGAGCATACTCAGATTTTCAAGAAATCCCACAACCTTGCTCACAACCAACCTAGGCTCTGATACCAATTGTTGAACACAACACTGTTGGGCACTAAATATATTAAGACAACTTTGAAGAAAAATTACAACACTCAATATTGAAAGCTCACTCTTTCTCACACTAACCACAAGACTACACTTTAAAGAACTCTTTGAAGTGCACTACTACTTCTTCTACTACTTGATGATTTATAATGAATGGGGGGAGGGGTATTTATAGTACTTGCAAACAAATCTAAACCGTACGAATAAATTATCTCAAAATTCTAACAACCACACATCTTCACCAACCAAACCTAATTCTTCACCAACCAAACCTAACTTGTTCACCAACCAAACCTAACCTTCTTCACCAACCTACTTCACCAACTTAACATTCTTGGATTTGGATTCAATTTGATTGGGCTTCTTGGGCTATATATGAATTTTGAGATGGTGTTGATAATCTAACAGGAAGTCCCTACTTTTGATGTTGAGAAAAACATAGTCCTTAATCTTCATGAGGGGGTCCCATCTAGCTCTTCTTCAGAATCTGTGAGGGAAGTCCCTACTTTTGATGTTGAGGAAAACATAGCCCTTGATCTTCATGAGGGGGTCCCTTCTAGCTCTTCTTCAGAATCTGTGAGGGAAGTCCCTAATTTTGATGTTGAGAAAAACATAGCCCTTGATATTCATGAGGGAGTCCCTTTTAGCTCTTCTTCAGAATCTGTGAGGGAAGTCCCTACTTTTGATGTTGAGACAACACATGAGGCCAACCCCACCATGATCAGCAAAATATGGATAAGATCAACCACAAGCGTATACGTTGTGCTGTTCAAACCAAAAATCTGCATGATGCTACCTTTTGGTCCCTTGGCACTATTGTTACATTATCTAAAATCAGGTATGTATCAGGATCCTACTGTAAGTCCCACAATGGATAATATGGGGGCTTAAGTGGGCTCATAACCTTGGGGGCTCTACCTTCTTAGTATGGCAATTATGTAGCTTTTTCACTTTAAACTCATGTTGCCACATATGTTATTAGGAAATCGAATCGTGTTTTTCTTTGGCCTATTGGGAATGATTCCTTTGGGAGATCGTCTGAACTATGCTACTGAGTAAGTGATGAATCATTTAACAAAACATGATGTCACCTTTATCTACTATAACTTTTTACAAATGTCACTTTTTCAAGTTTAATTTCTCACAAATTTTTATTTTTAATTTAGTCTTCACATATTCAAACATTCTCAATTTGGTTTGTCACATATACCTCTTTTCTCAATTTGGTCTTTTACAGATTTTCATTCTTAATTTTGCTCCTCACAAATTAAATACTCTTTTTTCTCAAATTAGTCCCTCATAAATCTAAACGTTCCCAATGTGGTCCTTCTGTGCAATTTCCATTAATTAATTTAACAGAAGCATTAATTTGATAATTAACTCATTGACATGAATTGTTAAGTACTATTTATATTTTTTTTAAAATCAATTTCTTCTTGCATTGGACTCCTAATCAACAATTTTAAAAAGAAAAGAGGCATCTATAAGGGATTAAATTAAGAAAATAGATATCTATGAAGGACCAAATTGAGAATATTTGAATTTGTGAAGGACCAAATTGAGAATGAAAGTTTGTAAGGAACCAAACTGAAAAAAGGGGCATTTGTGAGGGACCAAAATGAGATTTTAGTCTAACTTTTAAGTATATATATGATTCTTCCGTTGCAGGCAGCTTGCGTATTACACACAACCAACAGGTATAGTTCATTATAGTCTAAAGCTTTGAATCCAAGATAAGTTAGTCTCTTCATAGTTATTCCTTTTCTAGAACGCTTCTGTTTCATTGTACATGATCCATATATATATATATATGCAGTGGGGGTTTATCTGTTAGCCGTGCTTGGGAATGCAACAGACATGATTATATCGATTCATGCACTGAGAAGGGGACTGCTATCGGTTGTTCAACAATCGTTACTGGGCTCAATCCTGTCAAACATGCTTCTCATTCCTGGATGTGCCTTCTTTTCTGGCGGGATTGTCCACTCTAGAAAGATTCAGGTTTTCAATAAGGTACTCGAAAACATAATCTGATTTTCTTATAATGGCCAAAGTCCCAGAATTTAGCTGGCCTTTGCAGCACAGGCAACTGCCGGTATGAATTCGGGATTGCTGATGATGGCTGTGATGGGAATACTGTTTCCTGCTGTGCTTCACTTTACTCACACAGAGGCTCATTTCGGGAAGTCGGAGTTACAGCTGTCCAGAGTTAGCAGCATCATAATGCTTGTGGCATATGCGAGTTACCTCCATTTTGAACTTAAGAGTCAGCAGAATCTTCATGCTCCATTTACCGAGGAGGTTTGTGTTGTTCTTTTCCTTCTATATCCTTTTCTGATATATATATATATATATATTTAGTCTGTTACAGTGCTAGTAAAGCATGTCTTAGAAAGGGGAGACGTTTTCTGAGCTTAGGGATATATATATATATATATATCTATGATATTTTTTATTGTAATAATAAATCTTACTATTTGATACGATTCACGATTTATAATTTAGATTAGCGATTCACGATTCACATTGCTATTTGATAACTATGAATTTTAGTGTATTCTGACACATTAAACAAAAGATGTGAAGAAGAAAGTATACTCATTAAACCTCACTTATGGTCCCTGTTTTATGATTTAGGAATCTGATGAGGAAGATGAGGAAAAAGTAAGTGAATTAACCAAATGGGAAGCAGTAGGGTGGCTGGCTATACTAATAGCATGCGTATCTCTTCTCTCAAATTACCTTGTAGATGTGATCCAGGTAATGTTCTTGCAAAGTCTTAGCCTCATAATTAAGTATCATTGATGAGTGTATAGTGAATAGTGATTTTCATTTTGGTCACTTCCAGGGGGCATCACAGTCAATGAACGTACCACAAACTTTGATAACTGTAGTGTTGCTTCCAATTGTAGAACATGCAAGTTCCATCATGTTTGCAGTGAAGGACAAGATGGTAGTTAAATGCTTGGAAAGCCCATTAACTCTTTAACAGATATTAATGTTCACTTTCTTGATTGAAGGAGTGGGTTTTCTTGCAGGATATTGCACTTAAAGATGCTATAGGATCATCCGTTCGGTTAGTTATGTTTGTGGTATGTTCATGAAAAGTTTGTCTGTTAAAACAGAGTAAAGGTACTAGGAATTAGGAAAGACATGACAATTCATTGATTTGTCGAAATCTGCAGATGCCCTTGAGTGCACTTGTTGGGTGGTGCATGGGAAGACAAATGGACTTGAGTTTTCCACTTTTTGAGACTGCCGTTCTTCTTCTATCCGTGCTACTTGTAGGATATATGTTACAGGTATGTGATTCCCTTCCCTTTTACTATTGGTTGCCATGTTAAGGAAAATATCTCAAAAGACTCAAAATTCTCTTTTAATTGGTTTGATTCTTGCAGGAAGGGACCTCACATTATTTTAAAGGCTTGATGCTTATTCTTTGCTACTTCAATGTTGTGGCCAGTTTTTTCGTACGTGTAGATCTTTAAGAAAGTTGATTTATTGCTTATATTATGAGAGAAAGAGCTTGACGACCTCCTTCTTCCTCTCCTCTCTTCTTTCTTCTTCTTCTTCTTCTTATTCTTCAGATCTGAGGCATCTCATTCAGATATGAGGTCTTTTATCTTCTCTGGATAACCCATCTGCATGCAAAGATGATAATAAATGTCTAAATTATTATTTCAAAAAAAAAAAAACTAAGCTTGCTTCCTTTTAAAAACACATAAATTAAATATTTTAGTAAAATATTTTATTTTTATTTTCATTCGTTTGTTTTTCTTTTTTCTCATTGTGGATACCAATTGACTTGGGAATCACAATTCTATGGGGATGAATTTTCTAGAATAGACTTGACCCTTACCTAGTTTGAACCATTTTGTCTTATAAAATAGTTGTTAAATTTCAAATTTAAATCTTTCAAATTTTGATTAAATTTAAAGTTTTATATATTCAAATTTTACCTACAGTAGATAATTAGTTTAAATTTAAAGTTATATTTGTTTTAATTTAATTTTTTAAAAATAAACGTCTTAATTTAATTTTTAAAAATTTGCATCAGTCTCCATTTTATTGTTTCTTATGAATTATTGAGGCAAACAATAATTTATTATAGACAAAATCACTAACTTATTCTTTAGTTTAAAGTTAAACTTTTGAATATCGAATCAAAATTAAATTAGTTAATTACAATTATCATTTCCACATTTGAAGAAGCAATTAACGCTTCACTTATTTCGTGATATGTGGGAATTAGGTTCTCAGGCCAATCAAATGCATGGATTATTTATTTTTGTCTTCCAATTTTAATGCATGTTATATACTTAATTATTAATAATTTCATTGTCTCATAATAAATGTTATTATTAATTTGTCAATTAAATTTGAAATTTATATCTCTCTTATTCATATCAAATTTCAGTTCTTTCCCAAACTTTGCATTATTAGAGCGTCATACATAAGATTCCAATATTCAATATTAATTATTTCCAAGAGAACAGATATACGAATAATAATGATCAAAAGATAATGCATGCAAATACTTTTTAACTTTTGTTATTTCTCGCTTCTGACACATAATTTTTCACACCAAATGAGTTTACCTTAACCTCATAATCACATAATTTGGTGCGATGATTTTCCTTTTCTAGAAATCTTATTAGGTTCTCTTCATCAAAATACAATAAATTTGGATAAACTGGCATTATCTAAAAGTTTATACCAAGTTATACCGAAGTTTCCAATCACAGATGCAATAATAATAATAATAATTTTTAAATAAATTTTTGATTTAGTGTTTAAAAGATTATATTTGTTTTAATTAGATTTTGGAAAGATAATATTTTTTTGCTAAAGACAAAATGTCTTAGTTTAGTTCTCAAAGGAATACATGTATAGTAAATTACTAATTTAGTCTTTAAAAAATTAAATATCTTAATTTAATCTTTGAAAGATTGTATTGGTCTTATTTTGGTTCTTCTCATTGTTAAAGTAAAAAATCACTTTGACAAGTACAGAAATGAAGTTGAGAGAAACACAATCTGTGTGTGAAGAACTAAATTTAAACACTTGATCTTTTAAAGATTAATTTAAGACAAATATAATTTTTTAAGGGCAAAATTAATAATTTATTCTTACATTTATCTCAATTTAATTCTTTCCATTGCTAAATCGTCAAATTTGTCCTCAAAACTTCACTTTGATCGACATAAAGGAGTTAAGATAAACGACAAATTTTTAAAAAATTAAATTAAAATACTTTATGTTTCAGTAATTAAACAAATATAATCTTTTAATCCTCCAATCAATATTACTCAAAATTATTTCACCAAGTTACATCACTTGGCATCGTACCCTCTCTGCCTATGTTTAAATTTATATTTCATCGGCCATTAAGTGGGGTCTAGCAATGAAATACTTATTTGAATAATTAACAACAGATCTTAAGAACAAATGTCATGTTTAAAAGAAGAAAATAAAAAGGTTTAAAGCTAAAAATACCATATTAGTTAATAGTTATACAAGTTTCTGCATATAATGACATGCTCTGTTTGGTACTCTTTTATACGATTTCAACATTTTTTTTTTGCAAATATAGTGAACGAGGAGTAGAGGATGTTCATCAATGAAGTTTTTAGTATGATAATGATAATAACGAAGACCACGATGATGTGTGTGTGTGTGTGTGTATAGTGATTTAAATTCGTTATAGTTGACATTGTCATACAAACATAAAAGTGAAGAATATATTGTACTAAAAATTGGCTCCAACGATGAGATAGCTAAGAATAAGGATTTTCATCAATGAAGCTTTTAGAATAACAATGATGATGACCAATACAATGATTTGCGTGCGTGTATATATATATATGATTCAGATTTGTTGTAGTTGACATTGCCACACAAACATATAAGTGAAGAATAAGGATATTCATTAATGAAGTTTTTAGTATGATAATAATGATGACAAAGATGGCAATTATGTTTGTGTGTGTATATATCTAAATCAAATTCGTTGTAGTTGACATTGTCACACAAACATAAAAGTGAAGAATCTACTTATACTAAAAATTGGCTCGAATGATAAGATAGTTAAGAATAAATATATTCATTATTAAAGTTTTTAGTATGATAATGATGATGATGAATACAACAAGCATGTGTGTGTGTGTATGATTTAGGTTTGTTGTAGTTGACATTGTCATGCAAGCATAAAAGTAAAGAATCTAAGTGTACTAAAGACTAGCTCCAATGATAAGATGGCTAAGAATAAATATATTCATCAACGAAGTTTTTAGTACAATAATGATGATGACAAAGATGACAATCGTGTTTGTATATATGTGTGTGTATATGATTCAAATTTGTTATAGTTGACATTGTCATGCAAGCGTCAAAGTGAAGAATCTACGTACATGTACTAAAGACCGGCTCCAATGATAAGATAACTAAGAATAAATATATTCATCAATGAAGCTTATAGTATAATAATGATGATGACAAAGACGATAATCATGCGTGTGTATATGATTCAAATTTGTTGTTGTAACATCTCTTTTTTTTTATTTATGTTATATTTTCTCTATTTAAGTTAGAAATAATGTTAGAAATTAGTAGAATATGTTTTTGGATGCTTAGGAGTAAGTAATAAGGAAAGACATGAGGAAAATAAGATAAATGAGCTAAGAGTAAAAAGAAAATAAGTTTTGAAACAATCAGTAGACTGATTGTAGCAAACCAGTCGACTGATAGCATCAAATATCAGGCAAGGTTGTTGATATCTGCAATCAGTTGACTGATGAAAAGATATCAGTCGACTAATTATTCTCTGTCAGATTGAAATTTTAGGTTCAATAGTGATCAGTCGACTAATCGGAAGCAATCAGTCAACTAATCACCTATCAATCGACTAATTGGGAGACATAAGTCGGCTAATCGTCTACTAGAATGAGAAAATAAGTCGGTTCTAACTGAAAAATAAGTAAAAAATTGACTAGAATATCTCAACATGCCAACAAAGTTTAGAAACAAAAAAATAGAGGTAAAAGAGAGATTTCCATGATAAAGAAGCTCCTTAAACCTTTTTAGAAGCAAAAAGATAGGAAGAAAGACCATTTTCAGAAAATTGGAGAGGCGAGAGAGGGAAAACGTGGAGGAGAAGAAAAAGAGAGAGAAGGGAGTTCTAATTCAAGATTTAGCAAGAAAATCATCAAAGGTAAGTTTCCTAACTTGATTTCTCTAGTTTATATGGATTCTAGTGCTTGAGAATTTATAGAATAGCAATTTTTAGACTAAAAGAAAGATAATAGAAGAAGAAGTATGAAATTTGAGAAGCAAAAAGAACTAGAGAGAAATTAGAAGAGAATTCACTAGTTTCATCTCTAGGAGAATTAAAGGTAGCTAGTTTTTCATAAAAGCAAGTTATCTACATGTATTATCATGCTTGTGTATGATATAACATATTTTATGATAAAGTCTTCCATAAATGTTTGAGAACATAATTTCTCATGAAAATAGAACTTAATTCCTCATGGGAAGTAGAAATTCCTCATAAGATGTAGAGTTCTTTTCATGAGATAACTAGAAAACAAGTTATTTAAGTTATTTATCATGTCTTTGTATGATAAATCAAGTATGTACATTTTAAAGCTTTTCATGAATATGTAGAACTAACTTTCTCTTGAAAATTAAAGTTTATGCCCTTATGGAATGACAGAACCTTAGAAATTTTTCATGGGATGATAGAAATTCTTCATAGAATATAAAAGTTCTTATAGGATGATAGAACACTAGAAATTTCTCATGGGAAGACAAAAATTTTTCATGAGACATTGGGTACTTTTCTTGAGAAAGTAACTAAAGTATAGTGCACTATATTGAGAAAGAAGTTCATGACACAATTTATGTGTTCGTACATTAGTTTATATTTTATGGAATAAGATTTATCATTTGAATTGCTTTTATGACTGAAATAGTTCTTGAAAATATTTCTTAAAGTAAACTAGCAACTAAGATTATATATCTCATGTTTTATGTTATGACTAATCATTTCAGGAATCAAAGTAGAAAAGCAAGAGAAAGCAAAAGAATGAGCTAGTAGAGTTGTTAAGTGATTACGTAGCAAAGAGTATGTGTATCAACTTCCTATGTAAACCTTTAGAGACTTATGCACATTTTGTGTATATGTATAAAAATATGAGTTTTATGTAAATCTCTTGTATTGTAGTTCAATTCTAGAAGAGAATTTGCAAGAAAAGTTGAAGAAGTGTTGTAGATTATATGTATATTGAAATTAGATGATTTTACCATATTTCAACTTAATATTTTCTAAAATATAAAGTTTATGGTATATCAGTCAACCAATTATCCTGCATCAATCAACTGATATCTCTCAGTTTTAGATATATGCAAGTTTGAAGACAATCAGTTGACCGATAGTCACAGATCAGTCGACTGATCGTTTTCTGCCAAATACAAATTTTTATGTTTTAAGATATTCCAAAATTTACTTATTTTTATGAATCAAGATATTTTATAAAAATTTTTAGAAAAACATCATGTTTTGATCAAATTTCAGTTGATCTATATTAAGATTTTTTCTTAATTGCATAAAATGCATATAAATCTAGCAGACGTTACAATTGTAGTTAACATTGTCATGCAAGTGTAAAAGTGAAGAATCTACATACATGTACTAAAAATCGACTCCAATGATAAGATAGCTAAGAATAAATATACTCATCAATGAAGCTTTTAGTACAATAATGATAATGACAAAGACGACAATCATGTGTGTGTGTATTTGTGTGTGTGTATATGATTCAAATTTGTTGTAGTTGGCATTGTCATGCAAGCGTAAAGGTGAAGAATCTACATACATGTACTAAAGACCGGCTCCAATAATAAAATAGCTAAGAATAAATATATTCATCAATGACGCTTCTAGTACAATAATGATGATGACAAAAACGACAATCATGTTTGTGTATGTATATATGTATATGATTCAAATTTGTTGTAGTTGACATTGCCATGCAAGCGTAAAAGTGAAGAATCTACGTACTTGTACTAAAGACCAACTCCAATGATAAAGACCAACTCCAATGATAAGATAGCTAAAAATAAATATATTCATCAATGAAGCTTAGTACAATAATGATGATGACTAGAGGCGGACCCACGTTGAGTTCACTCCTTGAAATTTTGGTTAAAATTATAGTTTCAAGAAAAATATTTTGAAAATTTATATTTTGGCTCAAAATTTGAATATTTTTTTATTTTGCCCCCTGTTTTTATTGATTTTAATATTTATGTATTTTGACTCCTGATCTAGGGGTCTTAGGTCTGTCCCTGATAATGACAAAGACGACAATCATGTGTGTGTGTATGTGTGTTTTGTATATGATTCAAATTTGTTGTAGATGACATTGTCATGCAAGCATAAAAGTGAAGAATCTATGTACATGTACTAAAGACCGGCTCCAATGATAAGATAGCTAAGAATAAATATATTCATCAATGAAGCTTTTAGTATGATAATGATGATGACGAAAACAACGATCATGTGTTTGTGTGTATATATATATGATTCAAATTTGTTGTAGTTGATATTGTCACACAAACATAAAAGTAAAGAATCTATGTGTACCAAAAATTGAAACCAGTAGGAGGATAATATGTCTATATCCACCCTGTCCTGCCTTGTTTTAAACATAAATGTCTAACAAATTATTTTCTAACTTCGTCAATACCACAATATTTAATAAATTGTTTTAAATTCAATAAAACACAATATTTATTCATATAACAAAATAAACAAACAAAAAAATCTCATTCATAAATGAACTAAGTTATATATTTTATTATTTATATAATAAAATATATAATTTTATAAGAAATCATGTCTTGTATATAGATATGCAGAGCACGTTGCCTTGGGATTTTTCAAAACCTGCCCTGCCCTGTTACTCAATCAGTCATTGAATTATTCGATCCTAGTGGGATGAAGTAAGAGAATCAGGTTACGTCAGGTCGGGTCTAGCTAAAATTACCATATCTGATTTTCTTATCCTAATTAACAACTTCAAAGAGAACTGCATACATATAATGTCTTGTTTTCCCATGTCATGTTATGGAAAATATCTCAAAAGACTCAAAATTCTCTTCTCATTGGCTTGATTCCTACAGGAAGGGACCTCACATTATTTTAAAGGCTTGATGCTTATTCTTTGCTACTTCAATGTTGTGGCCAGTTTTTTCGTACGTGTAGATCCTCTACAACTGCTTACATTATGAGAATACGGGCTTCTTTTTCTTTTTCTTTTGCTTCTTCTTCAGATCAGAGGTCTTTTTTCTTGTCTGCATAATCCATCTGCATGCAAAGATGATAATAAATGTATACCCAAATTCAGATTAGTATAATTCTTCTTCTGAGAAGCAAGTTTTCCTTGATTAAGAGATTGTTATTCTCAAGTTCTAACTGTCTCAGACAAACCAAATGGCAAAGAAAGATAATCAAGAAGATGATTCCATACATCCTTTTAATTACCGTCAGATTATGTGCACCAAAACCAAAAGAAGGAATCTCAGATTGTGAGAAGCTGGAAAGAATCTCCTTATCAGAATCACCATCAATTTTGTCTTCTGCAGAATCCATCTGCATGCAAAGATTTTTTTTTTTTTCTTTTGGTTTTCCACACATTTTTTCCATCGGAAGCAATCTTGTTCAGGTATGGTTGGAAACTAAATTTGGACATCTTTTCTAATAAAAATTCAAACTTAGATTCACTTACATTGAACCCCTTTGATGCATGCAAAGATATATAACCAAGATATGTTAAAAGTTTTAGCTAATTGAGACACTAAATATTATAAAGTGTTAATTTAGTCTTTAAAATATTACGATTTTTTCAATTTAATCTTTAAAAGATTAAATATTTTAATTTAATTATTTTTATTATTAAATCATAAAATTTATTATTATTAAATCTTAAAATTTTCGTTACTAAATATTATATGGACTGTGGATGAACAATACAAATACAAAATACTAATTTAGGGAGTTAAGTTCTGTGCCAATAAATTCAGTACGTGGATGATTTTCCTTTAAATTTTAATGCATGCTATATTCTTAATTAATTATACCCCTATGTTCATTCTAAGATAGCATGCAGCTATTAAAGCCACACATATAAATGCTACCCTAATATTCATTTTAAGTCAAATGAAATACATAACAAAACACAACAAATTATGAACAATCATGATTAATCACTAAATCTATGCAAAGTTCTTTTCACTTTTTTCCTCATTTCAAATTACAAATACTATTTGTTGAGAGCGACCCTATGGAAATAGTTATATATTTTTTATATACATATTTTTTTTATTCCATCATATACCGAATAAAACATGTTTGCTTGAAAAAATATACTATTTCTCTCTATTCATAGGCGTAGATCATATTAATCAAATTATATAAATTTATATTGACTTTTTGCATTATTTTTACTCTGATTATCGTCTCTGTTATATGCATCTTGCTTGATACTATTTATTTAATTTGCCACATGAGTATAGCTAATACAATTGGTTGGATGAGGGATTTTTGTTATTTTTGTTATTTTTTTTTTAAGACGACCGTGTGTTCTAATTTAGTTGAATATATATGTACCAAAAAGAATGTATAAGTGCCATACTTTTCTTTATAAAGAATATTAAAGATACAAGTTTGACAAAATATATAATATTAGAAAATGTCACTGCGCATTAAATGACCATCAAATCATCATTGGCAAGTCAAAGTTCATGATTTTGGGCCAAGTTTTAGTTTTTACGTGAATTTCTGAAAAAATTTCCTGACTTTCACGGCTTTTCAAATGAAAATGTTCTTTAATTAAATCACGATGGGCAAAATCATACATAGGACAATATTATATTAGAGTAAATTATCAATTCTGTCTCTATTTTAACTTAGTTTATAAAAGATTAAAAGTAATAATTTAGTCACATAAAAATTATATTTTTTTTGATTATATTCTTTCGTCTACAAGAATAATTTTTGACAATAACAAATATGAAATTTAACAAGATTAGATTTGATAATCTAATAAAAAAATTAAATTAAAATAAATACAACATTTCAAGAATTAAATTGTGACATTAAAAGTAATAATTTAGTCACATAAAAATTATATTTTTTTCGATTATATTTTTTCGTCTACAAGAATAACTTTTGACAATAACAAATATGAGATTTAACAAGATTAGATTTGATAATCTAATAAAAAAATTAAATTGAAATAAATACAACATTTCAAGAATTAAATTGTGACGCCAGTTTTTTTATGAACTAATTTGAGAAAGGTGTAATATTTCTGGAACCAAATCAGTAATTTACTCTTTATATGGTATGCTGATTTGTAAAGTTTCTAATGTCTTAAATTCTTAAAGCTAAAGATACCATAACTGAGTATTTAATATTTGTGTTTGATATAGTAATAGTAAGTTAGCAAACAACAGAAAACATTTATGAGAATTGATATAACTTTTTACCTCTCAATGTAATGTTTTCTATCTTTTTATACCTGAGACTTAATAATGAGATACTCTGTTGATAGGTATCATAAATGGTGGTAAAAGTCTATACAATTAGTTCACTCAAAGTTTAAGGTTTAGATTAAATCACAGAAGTGCACAAGCCCCAAAATTACAGAGCGACACATTCCTAATGACCTAAATCGTTATGCATAAATGTCTTTGATTCAATCATAGATATAAGTTTAACAAATTAAAAGTTTGACCAGAACTAGAGAGTCACATGATGGCATTCTCTTGTTGGTGCATTGTGCATATACACATGTTCAAATGTCTTTGTTTATTTATAAATGCATTCATTCATATTCCTACCAAATAGTAGCTTAGGTATAAATATGACTTCAGAGATTAAGTTTTGTAAGGAATTTGTCCCATGGAGAAGTGGAGCTCCTTGTCATTAAACCTTTTCTGACAATCTATGAAAATTTGTATCTCTAGATATTTTTGAAGAAATCCATGGTAAAAGAGTTCAACTTTCAGATCTTTATACATGTTTTAAGGAAACAAGAAGCTCGACCTTTTTGAATTACTTGATCCTTCGAATTCTCCACATATATAGGGTTTCATCAAGTAAGTTCATAATAGTTAACAAAGCACATGAACTATTGTGATCTCTCTCTCTCTCCCCGCGCGCGCACACAAATACATATTTGAATTTCCTCAAGCACCTAGAGGACTGGAGGAAAGCCATACCGTTAAATCTAGCAATCCGAGTAAAAAAAATAAAATGATTTTTTTTTTGTTATGATTATTTAGTCTCCTCTTCAGTCTGCTAGAAGCTCCAACCGTAGGAGGCAATCTAGATCCCACGAATACACATATGCTTGTGAGATGGGAAATAATCTACCTTTATTTCTCTTACAAACGCAAAGGCGAGATTTTCACTGCATACTTGATCTGGCAATCTAAGAAATGGTATCTAATCTAAATCCATTCTCAAGTAAAGCATCCACAAATGGTACCTCCATTTCCAGCAATTTGGGGAATTTGGGAAACACTAACGTTTTCCTCTAGCAACTACATATTTCCATAAATGGATTCAATGAAAGCCTACATAAAGCACACTTACCGTAATATAGCGAGTGGGTTTTTACATACCTACTCTTCCAGAGGTTGAGAATAACCCCTATATATGCGAATTCTATGAGAAATCTAAAACCGAGTTTCCAAAATGAGTATTTTCCTGAAAATGGCAAAACGCTAAACCCTCAAACAAGAAGCAATGACCCACTTTATCAAAAGACCGAAGGATAACAGAAGTGACCACCCCAAAAGGGTCAAAAAATAAGATTTTGTTCGTCATTCCATCCCACGTAAAAGTGCAAGGTAATCAGAATAACTTATTACAGCAAATTCCAATAGATTTGTTGCCTCACGCTTTTTCAACAAATTCACTGTTCCACCGCCTTTCTTCCACTAATTAATGACACTTTTTACAAGTAGGAATCGAATTTAATAGATAATGCTCCGAAAATTTGAGATCGAGAACTAAAAGAGTTATCTTTTGCAGATGTAAAGAAGCAAGGAATGAACCCAAATGGGACCTCACAAATATTCCTGACTCCACTTATCAAAATTATTGCATATATCCACTGATGAAGAGACTTGAGAGTCTCTGGTTAGCTTCTTGAACTACACAATGTGCTTGAAAACAAAACTAGATGAAGCATAAACAGATATGGCCAACAATTACAGTTCCGTACATAAGAAAGGGCTAAAAGAGGGATATGTCAGGTACCAGATTCATGAGGTAATGTTATACTAAGACCAAATTAAAACACCCAACGGATCAAAGATTCATCTTTGAGTCTCATCCAAAAATACCAAATGATATTTAACCAGAAATGGAAACAACAGCAGAAGACTAGAGTGCCTCAAGATGCAATCTTCATAACAATCTCTAATCTGTCATTGAACATAGAACAGAATGAATGCAATGAGAGAACCTGAGCTACTCAATGTGACAGATTTTTCCTTTCCTGGTAAACATTATCAAGACAAGATCGATCGATTTGATTCGAGTCTGAAACCCATTGTCCAACTCTTCTAAATTCAAATCCCAACCCATCTTTTCAAAAATTACAGGAAGTCATTTTATGATTAAAGGAAGAAAAGAAAAAAAAAAGAGAGAGAAAACAAAGAGAAAATAGAAGACTATGAAGAAAGTGGACGAGGAGGAGGTAGTAGTTGATGAAGATTCTGATGAACTGGGTGCTGGTGTCCAATTCCTTGAACTATAAAAGGGTGATCCAACAATCTCAGCGCCGGCCACCTCCGCGACGGATCTTTCTGCAAACAGCGCGATATAAAATCCCTGAACACCGGCGACGCCGTCGCCGGCGCCTCCGGCGGCTGAGACATACAAATAGCACACATCAAGCTCGCCCAATCTCCTTGCCTTCCCACAGCAAATGGAAACCTACCCATGTAAAATTCCAGTATACTCACACCTAAGCTCCATATATCCCCAGCATACGCATCGTATTGTCCATCATTGATATCAGTGTTGATTCTCTCAGGACTCATATATGCGATCGTCCCCACCGATGAATTACACGGATCCATGGTTTGAGATAGGATCCGACCCACCCCGAAGTCTGCAATCTTGACCTGCTTCCGCGAGTTGATCAGAAGATTCGAAGGCTTAATATCTCGGTGAACGATGTGGCGGCGATGAAGATAGGTGAGGCCACGGAGAATCTGACGAGATAGATCTGCGAGTTGCTGCTCGTTGGGGATGTGTTTCCCTTCCAAGGATCCACCATCCATGAACTCCAGAAGGACCTGGATTTCGCCGTTGTGATCGTACATATCGTGACACTTGACAACGTTCGGGTCATCCACGTCGCGAAGGATCTGGATTTCGCGATGGATCTGTCGGCGTACAGCGTCTTCGTAAAGACCGTATATGACCTTGAGAGCAAAAACCCGACCGGTAGGTCGGTGGACGACCTTGTAGACGGTGCCGCCGCTTCCGCTGCCGATTCGGTTGAGCCGTTCGAGCTCGGCGAAGGGGACGAGCTGGTGAGCCGGGCCAGCGTGGTGACTCGTCGAAGGCGCGGAGTTGGATGGGGGAAGAGGCAGAGGCACGGCTCTGGGTTGGTCGCGTGGCGGCAACGGCAAGGTCAAGTCTTTACGACGGCCCCTGCGGTCACGATTGTTCGCACCAGTCCCCGGCGGTGGCTGAATTGGCCTCATGACTTGACTCTGGAAGAGTATCCAAATCCAATGGATCGAGTACGAGAATAAAAAGTAGAAACCCTTTTTCAGTATCAAATGGGTTTCTCCAAGAGAAGGATCAAAACCATTTGGTGCTGGATTTATACAAAAGTTCCATGAAATAGGAGGAGGAGAAGAGAAGTTTCCTGGAAAAAGGAAAACGGAAAAGAAACAGCAAGATAAAGAGGAAGAAGCGAAATTAAACCGATGTGCACTGTGAATCGCAAGCACAGGTTTTTGACACAGTGAGATAGTTTTTCAGATCGAAGGAGAGGTTACTATCAAAAGAGGGAATCGAGGTTTTAAACAGAGGGATCCCCACGCGCTGCGGAGGCCCGTGAGGCGCGTGAACCAATCAGGTTCCAGCACCACTTTGCAGATTGTGATTTCTAGTAAATGCGTGTACACAATCTGAGCTCTCTTGTCCCAAACATTTGTATCTCGTGGAAATTATAAAAAGCCGTCTCGTGGGCCCATCCCTTGGTTTCTTTCCGGTGCTTCAAGGTCTAGTGTTCTATTCTAGACCCGTCCCATTTGGTTTGCTTTCCTATTCCTATTTACTTTTTACCCCATCTGTCTCCGTTGAAATACCCAACAAGTCCCTAATGTACATTGTACGGAGCAGTGTCAAGTGTCAACCTCATTTCTTGTCCAATGAGATAAAATAAATCCCTAAATATTTGCCAAAAGAAAAGGCAACGAATAAAGGTAAAAAGGGATGTAAATAGTAAATTATAGTCATGAACTTTACTCGATCTTTGTAGTTTACAATAATATCCTAATCAAAGTGGAATGATAGATTTTTAAGTTTTAAGTTTTAAGTTTTGATTTTTGTGTGTGTGTGTGTGTGTGTGTGTGTGTGTGTGTGTGTGTGTGTGGAGGCAATAATGGGAAAACAATAAATGGGGTTTTATAATTTGAGCCAAATTAATGAGCAAAGGGAAAAGGAAAACAAAGAAAGGTTGCATAAGACTAAGACATAAGCTTTAGTTATTTATTTTTATTTTATTTCATTTTCCCCAAATGTAAGGATGATGGCTTTTCTTTCTTTCTTTCCAAAAAGACTGCTTCTTGCTTTTTATAAACACTAAAAAGAGAGACACAAGGGACTTACTCATATAAAAATTGAACCCATTGCAGCTATGTACTTTTACTCATTTAATGAAAAGATTGATCTTTTAAATGTTGTATCCCCTCAGAAATCGTTGATTTTAATTTAGCAAAATGTCATTGAAGGTTGAGATATGAGCTATCATAAGCCTTCACCATACACCCAAACATTAAAGTAAAAAGTAGTAGATTTTAGACAATATTTAAAGTAAGTTATTTTTTACTACTTATCTACCTCTAGTTCTCTTTAATTTTATATCATAGATCTCTTTTACAATTTTAAATAATATAATATTTCATTTGGATGGAATAGGAATGAAAATGAAAATAAGTTTCTCATTCTCTTTTCATATTTGGCTAGGCATAAAAAAATATGTATAAAAATAAAAAAGAATAATGAGTAAATGACTATAATGCTCATAAATACAAAAAACCACACAAACATTATGCAAATTCAATAATATTATTAAAGAAATTAACCAAAAGTATTTTTTTTATTTCCCTTTGTTTTCTTAAGAAAAAAATATAACCCTAAAATTTGCAATTTTTTTAGTCTTAATAATATGATGAATATACATTTTTTAAGAAAACATATAATATTAAATATTAATATTCAATATACAATAATTTTTTTGGATATTAATAATATAATAAATATACAATAATTTTTAAATATATTACAAGTCTTCCAAGGCCAACCTTGTATATGTGTTAAGATAAGTTAGGTTATACATGGGCTAAAATATTTTGTAGAGTCCATTATATCAAGTGCCATGGGTTGGATGGGTCAATCAATAAGCCAGTTTAAAAAATATGTATTTTTAAAACCATTTTAAATGAGAGAAACTAGTTAAGTATTGGGGTATGATATTTCAAAGGACAAAGGACAATACTAATATGTAATTTTTTTTATATGTTTGTTATTATATTTTCTATTAAAAATAAAACATGTGTAAAATTTTTTTTTCAATGACTAATCATGCAATGTCAAGGCATACAAAATATACAAAAAAAAAAATTAAAGACCATACATTTGATATGTTTTGATTAAATAATTATACATTTACCTTGTTATGATTGAAAAATTTGATAGCAAAAATAAGAAATTGTACATAAGGTTTTTTTTTTTCCAACTTCAAAATATTATATTAAACTTCCAAAAAGAGTAGATCAAACCTTATAACAAAATTTTTAAAAGGCAAATGTACTATTCAAGCTTTAAACATATTTTAATTATAACACAAAATTTTATCTAGTGTCAATCATATTCTATATATTTTCAATTAATTTTCATTATATCTCTAAATCTAATATCATTCAAATATTTAAAGATAGATATTAACTTAACATCTCATCTTGCACATATCAACATCTATTAGCTCACCCCAACTTTTTCTATATGGTCATTATAAGTTTCAATCTTATGTAACAAAATTAATGTAAATTAAAAAGTGTTAATGTATGTAAGATAAAACACAATATCAACTTTGGCTATTAAAATATTTGAATGGTGTTAGATTTAGAAATATAATCGAAATTAAATAAAAATATCTTAAATATAATTGATACAAAATATAATTTTAAATTAATATTAAAACATGAATTAAAGTTTACATATGTAAATATTTTTGCTTTTCACAAAAGAAAAAATCAACAGATCTGACTCATTCTATCCTACCTAACCCTAAAAAAAAAAAAACTTTAGTAGATGTGATTGAAAGTCCTTTTTAAAATGGATCACTAAACCATAGCCATATTAATACCCCTACATGGGAATATTCAAATCAATTGAAATGCTTTTCCAATAACCACCCCAATAATTGTCAATCCGACGTCGTCTATTGATCTGGTTTCGCATGCCTTCAATCTTTCGTTTTCTATGGATGAATACCATATGAGTGGACCTTTATTTCTTCGCTTTTACTTTAATGTCATTCTTTTTGTTGATTTGCTCAAAGCGTGGAATTATGGTGGTTCAAGTTCAACCGCTCCGAAAATAAAAATGAAAAATGGAAATTTTTGTTTGACGTTGAAAATTGAAATGTATACGCATTTCAGAGTCAATGAATTGAAAGCCATAGGGGGTTCCAACTTTCAACCAAGTCATGTGTTTGTGTATGAGGCAAACAAGAAATGGGTGGCATGCTAGTGCAATTGTTCTTAAACTTTCAAATTAATTTTTAGGCTTGTTTTAGTTTGTGAGTTTAGGTCTTCAAATTAAATAAATTAAATTAAATTCGGTATAAATTTAGTCAAATTCATCAAGTTTACATTAAATTGATCGGTTTTGAATCAGCAACAGTTTATTTTTTATTTTTTATAGTATGCAGCTCACAAAAATTAGGTCATTCATATCCAAAAACTAGAAATCCAGAACTAGATGAGGAAATTATAATTTTTAATATATTTATTATTAGATTTTGCAAGTAATAAAAATAATTTGTGTTTGTTGGATAATATTCTTATCACTTCCTATCAATTGATATTTTATTTTAATTTGTCGATTTGTAAAGGAGTCAATTGAATCTAATAAGAATAATATTACAATAATTAAAATTAAGTAATTTTTTATTAATTATAAATTTATATTTTATATTTTGAGTTTCTTCCTTCATCGAGTTTAGGTAAATTTTTAAATTTGACAACTTTGATTAGCACTACTTAATTCAAGTGATTCAATACTTATTTATTTCAAATAATGTTTCAAGTTTGGTCAAGTATATAGAAAAAAATAGCACTTAAAAAAATTATATAACTGTGATGTGATTTAATTTGAGTTAAATTAGTTGAAGTTTAACAAATTTTTAAATATTGTAATTTTAAAAAAAAAAAAAAAGAAGAAGGCAAGAGATGGTTTCTTCCCCAACTTGCATTGAGTTTGTTTGGATGCATCTTCGTGGCATCATTAAAGTCTAAAGACATTACCCTTCACACAAGCAAATAGGACTCCATTGTTCCTTTGTGTTGAGTCTATTATTGTCCAACGTCAACTCTCTTTTGTCTTTTTCCTCTGCGTTCACACTAATAAGAGTTATGATCCCATTTTAAAAGTAAAATCAAATACCACTTCAAAGGAAAATCATAACCAAATCATACGTACTTCATTGACTTATTTTAAATGATTAGTTTTTTGGTATCACTTGGAAACTTGTTATTGTATACTTATCTTACCATTATTTTCTTAATTTTATGAATTAATTATTCGAACTTCTCTACATCACATTTAATAATTTTTTATATTAAATTCAATTTACTATTTTGTCAAAGAGTAACTTTGTCACAACATATGACTAAGCTGAGGGTGATTTTAGAACTACAAACATAAAAGATCTACTCAACCGTATAATTTACTGCAGAAAAGAAAGAAAGAAAAAAATATAATTAACTTCCTTAAACTATAAAATTTTGAGTAAATTGCTGATTTAATTCCTGCAAGATAAAATTATATTTTTTTAAATATAATCCTTAAAACATCAAGTATTTTAATTTAATTGTTAAAAGATTACATTTGTCTCAATTTGATCATTTTTAAAAGTCACTTTAACACAAAGAAGAATCAAATTGAAACAAACACAATATATCAAAGATTAAATTGAGACACTTAATCTTTAAAGGAACTATAATTTTTTGGGGTTGAATTAATAATTTATTGATTATCTAACTTCCTTAAACCATAAATTTTAGAGTAAATTATTAATTTAGTCGCTAAAAGATTGTATTTGTTTGGATTTGATCATTTTTGTTAAAAAATCACAATATCTATAGTTGCTAAGTCTCAAAATTTTTGCTGCTTAAAGCCACTTTAATATAAAGAGGGGTCAAATTATAGCAAATACATTTTTTTAAAGACTAAATTGAAACATTCAATCTTTTAATAACTCAATTAAAACAACGATAATATTTAAGCGCTAAATTAGTAATTTATTCTAAATTTTAATCAATACAGAATATTTTCGATTTTAGTGACAATTTAAAAGAATAAAATATTACACTTTAAAATTCAAGGACTAAAATTATAATTAAACTATAATTCAAAGATGCTACACGTAGTTTCACAACAAAAATGAAGCTATGTAATTATTTTTAAATATCACAATCCAAAATACAGGCTTTTATGGCATACACACATTCTATAGATATACAGTAATTTAATATTATTCATTTCCTATTACACTATCTCCTTTCAGTGGAACACTTAAAAGATAACAATGGACATTCCTTCTAACTTCACTCAAGCAACTATAACAAATTTCAACATAAAGCCACATCCATAGATTGTGTTTCCCTGTTCTGCCAACATCTTCTTAGCCATACCATGCACTACGATATACTATGTAATATCTTTGTATTAGATCAGTTCTACAACAACGATATACAAGAGTTTCGTTGCTAAAATGACGGATTTACATATGAAGGGTCATGTGATGTTTAGTCACAATCAGGTGCCAACATGAGGCCCACGAATGGAGACTGGTGGACCATATGAATATCTCCATTCTCCACAAGCCAAGCATCTATCTATCTCAACATTGTTTTCAAGAGTACAAAATTTGCAAGACCACATTTTGAAGTTGGCAACATTTTTCTGCCTCTCTGTTCCACAGGCTTCACACATCACGGCCATTGGCTGCAACAAACCACGTCATAGTTTAGTTCTCTCAAGGCATGGAAGTGTAATATCTCTCTCACACATACATATACAGAGTCACAGCACAGCATACATGATCATGCCTATGAAGATTGTAGATATATATACATGAACAGAGGAGTTGTTCCTAATCATAAAAAGTTCGTCTCATCTATTATTTTCCCATGACTAATAAAATGATAGCCGCCAGCAAAAGCCTGTATTTGTTAACTTGTTTCCCACCTATAAACTACCTACATCTTTACATGTACGTATTCTATCATAATGTACTCAAGCTTCACAAAATTTCACAAGTACCTGAGAGATTCACTATATGCAATGATGAGTCACAAAGTTTATTCTAAAATTGGACGGAGGGTGCAGAATCCAAATTGATAGGGTCAACATTTGTTGTGATTGAACACACAGCAATGAAGCTTAAACTCTAAGAAACAACACAAAAACTAATATAAAATATAGTTAAAACCTTTCGTAGAATACATAATATTATCACATAAGCAAACTGCACCTGATTTAACAAGGTGCAGGTATTGCACTGCCATTGTGCTCCAACATCTGCTGTTTCCGTGCCCATTGTAGATTGAATAGAGGTACCATTAGAATTCAAAGACGTTCCTCGCCTTTCGGAAGGCCCCCTAACACTCGTATTCTCATGGATATGTGTGTCACCCTCTGTAGACTTTGATCCACACCATATATCATCATGCAGTCTCCTTTCTGCAGCCATAGCAGCAGCCTGAATTGGACTCAAAGCTGCCTTAATGTTGTTATCACCACCTAAATGCTGAGGTCCAGAGGGCACCATTGCTCCACGACGTGCTCGGCTTTCTGCAGCAGCCAATGCAGCCTGGCGAAGTGATGGCAAAGGTGGTTGGCGGGAGAATCCACCCAGACGTCTCCCAGGAAGATCAAATCCTTGCCCAGTGCCACTAATCCCTTTGGCCATCAGTTCTTCACATTCCTGCAGACAAGTGGAATCTGCATTAAGTATACATAATTATCCATGACCAATTCTTAGTGACTAGTATAATAGCTCCATTTTGATTTACCTAAGTTGCTTGAAATTAGTCTACCTGATGATAATCTTCTTTTCAATGGTACTAATAATATGTCAAATCTGGATTGGGATCCTCTCCAATACTTAAAAGTATTAGAGAGTCTCATACTCTCATTTGGTCCATTAGATTGAAGTACAGACAGTCCAGATCGAACAGAGAAGTTAAATATGATCTAAATGAGAGTATGAGACTCTCCAATACTTTTAAGTATTGGAGATGATCCCAATACGTCAAATCTGTATGCTTTAGTGTTAACCTCAAAAACAATGCAATATTTTTATGACACAAGGTGACAGACAACAACTTCATGTCTCTCAAGCAGACTTAATTTGCAAGCTATGTATACAGGGAACTAATCTATTATGGATGCAAAAACAGAAATTCCACCTAAACTCCAAAAGTAGAGTAAATGCATAGAGAATGAATCATTAGTTACCTTCCTGATTTCATCCAAAAGGTTATAAAACTGAGCATTGTGAGGGCCATGTTCATTATGGCAAAGCTCATGCAACATAGTATCAAGAATCTGTTCATAAGGGAAGAAATCCCATTCACGATTAGGCATCCGCAACCTTAGCTTTACCTCTGCACCCGGTCCTATATTCAGACCTAGAAGTGACGGATTGGCAGGACTGCATTCTAATGGTTTAGATAACAAGAAACAATATGCAACTGTAAAATTTTCAAAAGGAAGGAAGATAAATAAGCAGGTACCAGAATTCGGAAAGAACTTTGACTTTCCATTTCCTTTTCCTCATTATTGGCTGTACCTGTTTAGCTACCGTTTCAAGAATCTTCCTTGCCTCATCTTCCCCAATTCTCTTTAGAGGTTTAATTTCCCAGACCTTGTTAAGATCATTAAGATCCATGCTGACCAGTGAGGAAATGAGCCACTGTAATAAAATTCCTAGTCAAATTTTCAGTGCAGAAAATGAAAATTGCATATTTGGAATTCATAAAATCCTCGGCCATTAACCTGAATCTCATAATTAAAAGTTTTTTTTTTAAAGAAATAAAGCAGTGGCAGCAGATTGTGAACTACTGATTTTAGAGAATTCAGCGACACTCACCTCTTGTTTGGATGCAGAGGATGTTATCGCAATATGAAAGCCTCGTCTACGATGAAAGGCAAAGGGGCTTACCAATTTGATGGCAATCCGACGACTTGTGTGCTTTATTTTTTTATTTTTTTATTTTAGGGACACATCCTGACATCCACGTCCACGAGGAAGAGGGATAAATTTTTTCTAAATAAAAAAAAAAAAAAGAAAAGGAATGAGTGGGAAAAGAATAAAAATATTGAAATATCCTTGGATTGGCCAACAGTGTCTTGCGTTTTGAGTTATAATGTCTGATGGGCCGGTTCAGCCCAACTCGCGTTCATTCGTTGTGAACTAGTCATTAAACTTGTCCAAAAAAAGAAGTCATTAAACAATATTGTAGACTGGGAGGCTTGGAACAGTCGTTTTCAAAATATGCATTATTTTATGGTTTTTAATTTTATATTTAATTTTGAGCAAAAAAATTATATTTTTAATTAATTAAAATTGTCAAAACTCTTTTAAGAATTTAAGGTTTCAAAGCTTTGAGAAAAATTATAAATGAACCTAAAGTTGCACCGTTGCCGTACAATATTATCGAAAGAGAGAAATATTTATTATACTTTTAATATTAAAAAATTAGTATTATATTTATTCATATTTTAATAAATTTGATAATTCTTACTAAAAAATAAGATCATGCTCCACTTAATTTGAAGATAAATTATGCAATTTCATTGAAAACATTATCAAAGTAATATTAAATCATTTAATAACCAAAACCAAACTCCTGGAACTTGGAAGAGGCATATCCATGTTTCCTGTTTTTCAAATGATTTCACTTTTATTGAAATATTTAACGTAAATTAATATTTAATTTCTAAAATTTATTCACCTTTTAATTTGATTATTTAAGATACAGTCTTCTCACTTTATTTTTGAATAATTTATAGGAATTACTTTTTTAATTAATCCTCTAAAAACTTAAAAATATAATTAAGAGTATTACGTTTTGGAATAAATTAAAAATTAATTCTTTTCAAAAACAAAAAAAATTATTTACTAAAATTTTTATTATTTTGTAGTATCTACAAATAAAATATTATCTGTACCATTTATCGTTTAATAGATAATTTTTTTATTTGGAAGTAAAAAATAATAATTCCTAATTTAAAATTAAATTATATGATAATTTATAAATCAAAATAATACTAATTACTCCATTCTACCTTCTTACCGATACACATATCCAGTTGCTACAACGTTACCCTCCACATTGAGTTCTGTACCAGAAGGCATTCCCTTCCCTCCATTTTTGCTCTTCTCAGAGAACTGAAACACCAAGAAAATCACTCTTTCTCTCTGCAAAATGCCCTCCCACATCACCATTGCCTTACTCTGTATCTCCTTCTTCATCCTCCATTCCTCCATCTTCGTCTCTGCAGATCCTAATCCTGAATCCCTACAATCTCAGCAAGGTAACTCCATTCCTTTTTACACTTTCTCATTCTAATTTAATCACACTATTCTTCAATCTTCACATTCTTTATCTCTTCTTCCATAGCTTTCTCAGGCCCAGTACCCTCTTACCTCAGATTCGTATTCAACGCCACCAGCTTCCCCTCGGAGGACTACTACGACTACATCATCGTCGGCGGAGGCACCGCCGGATGCCCCTTGGCCGCCACTCTGTCCCGCAAATACCGCGTCCTCGTCCTCGAACGAGGCGGCGTTCCGTACAACAGACCCAGCCTCATGACCCAAGAAGGCTTCTTGACCACTCTCACCAACGTCAACAACTACGACTCTCCGGCGCAGTCTTTCACCTCCGAAGACGGTATCCCCAACGCCCGCGGCCGCGTTCTTGGAGGAAGCAGCGCCATCAACGCCGGGTTCTACAGTCGTGCTGACGGCGAGTTCTTCAGGACCTCCGGGATGCCTTGGAACCTGAGGATCGTGAATGAGTCGTACGAGTGGGTGGAGAGGGAGATCGTGTTCCGGCCGGAGCTGAAGACGTGGCAATCGGCGTTTCGCGATGGATTGCTGGAGGCAGGGGTGGGACCATACAATGGGTTCAGTTTGGACCATGCGATCGGGACGAAGGTGGGAGGAACGACGTTTGATAGCTCGGGAACAAGACACAGTGCGGCGGATCTGTTAACGTATGCGAGACCGGCGAATATCAGAGTGGCGGTGTATGCGAGCGTGGAGAGAATCCTTCTGGCGTCTTCCTCTGCTGCTTCTGCACATCCCAAGCTATCTGCATATGGAGTTGTTTATCGCGACCAAATTGGAAGGTAATAACTAATTAACCACAATCTCATCTTTGAAACTGTATCAATGTGCCACTCTTCTGACTCTCTGGTTTCATTCTTCACAGTATAAACAACTAAATTTTTATTCTTATTTTTATAGTTTTAAGCATGAGCAAATTATTTTTGAAACATTACTCCTCGATTTAGTTTTAGAAGTATCAAACATAATGCAATACTTGAGACGATTATTTTTTTATGAATCAAAATAAAACAGTTATAATCTTTCAATTACCACATTAATAATTTACTTCTGAAATTTTATTATTGAGTTGTTATTATTTTAAGTTAGTCTTGATATATCGTAAAGGACTATTTACCATCGATATATAGACATGAAATTAACTCACTTGTTGGCATGCCATGCAGCTTCGATGTTCTAGGTCTATTAATTTGAATGATTGTATATTTAAAATCTGAATATCACACGTGAGTAATTATATTAGCATAATCTATGAAGGAATAGATATGATTAGTTAAAGCCAAAGAAAGGAGACAAGTAAACACTGGATAACAAAGTTTTGCCTCGTGATGCAGCTTAAATGATTTAGGTCAATTGGCTTGAACTATTTATATCTAAAGTTCAACGATGCATGATTAGTTAAATTAGCAGAATTCAACTATACACTAATGGTTGAGATATTGATATGAAAAAGAATGAGTTAACCAAACAATTTCAGAGTCCAGACTTCAAAAGCTTCATATGTCTTTGAAATGCAAAAGCTTGCCATCAATGAGCTTCTATATTCAAAAGCTTTTTAACCGTATTAGTTTTACAATTGTAAAGATTTAAATAAAAGTTTTCAAACTGTAAAGAAATACCGATTGAATAATCACTCTGCAAATCTTGTAATTCTGATTGCTGTCCAGGTACCACCATGCTATAGTCCGCGAAAATGGCGAAGTGATTCTCTCTGCAGGCGCCATCGGAAGCCCTCAACTTCTTCTTCTGAGTGGAATCGGGCCGAGACCCTACCTTTCTTCATGGGGCATTCCCGTAGCTCATCATCTTCCCTTCGTCGGACAGTACCTCTACGATAACCCTCGCAATGGGATCAACATTGTGCCTTCGATTCCTCTGGAGCAGTCCCTGATCCAAGTTGTCGGCATCACAGACTCAGGGGCGTACATCGAAGCCGCCTCCAACGTCATCCCCTTCGCCTCCTCTATCGCCCACTCCGTCTTCATCGGATCGCCGTCGACGCCGCTCTACCTCACTGTGGCGACGCTGGTGGAGAAGATCGCCGGGCCTGTGTCAAGCGGATCTCTGAGGCTGGCCTCGACGGACGTGCGGCGGAACCCGATTGTGAGATTCAACTACTTCAACAGCCCGATCGATGTGGAGAGGTGCGTGAACGGGACTAGGAAGATCGGGGAAATGCTTCAGAGCAGGGCGATGAACGATTTCAAGTTCAGGAACTGGTTGGGGGGTGAGGATTTCAGGTACGTGGGGCCGGCGTTGCCGATCGATCAGACGAATTTCGCGGAGATGGCGGATTTCTGCCGGCGGACGGTGAGCACCATATGGCACTACCACGGTGGTTGCGTAGTGGGGAGTGTGGTGGATACGGAGCTGAGGGTGATCGGAGTTGATGCTCTCCGCGTTGTGGATGGATCGGTGTTTGGTGTGTCTCCGGGGACTAATCCTCAGGCCACCTTGATGATGCTTGGACGGTAAGCTTCTAGTTAAAATAGTATTTTTGTTCATTAAAGTTATTAGTAAATGAGCAAATTTAATTAGTTATTTAATCATTAAAAAATTACAATTATATTTATTAATCTCTTAAAAAAATTAAATAATAAATAATTATCTTTGTATGAATTTCGCCTGCTTATTTGTCAAAATAACTTTTAATATAAAAATAAATAAAATTTTAACAACGATTAAATTTTATGATTTATCAATTAAAATAATTAAATTAAAATAAATATAATTTTTTAATAATTAAATTAAGATGATTATAATTTTTTAAATATTAAATTAATAATATTCTCTCAAACTCACAAGTAAATTATTGTTTTTATTCCTAATTTAGTCACTCAATAAGTTTTCTCCAATATTTTTTTTTTAAAGATTAAATCAAGAAATTAAACCCTAAGGGGCAAAAAAGTTTAATTAAAAAACCGTTATCTTTTAGGGACGACAACAACAATAAATCCGCTCATAATTTTTATTGTTTTCATAATAAATTTTTTTAATTCTTTTTTATTAAATTACTAATTTGTTAGACAAACTATTACATTTATCTTAATGTTATTCTTGACTGATAAACCATTTTAACTCACATCTTAAAATATTATATTTGTCTTAATTTTATCTCTTTATTTGTCAATGTAACATTTTATCAGTGATAGATTTAGGATTTAACAATAAAAATAAATAAAAACAAATATAGTTAAGTTGAGATAATTTATTTTTTTAAGAATTAAATCAAAAATAAATATAATTTACATAATTTTTTATTCATATCATATATGTCTTAACTTGTTAACTCAGTCTGTTAAATTAGCAGTTAGCAAATATATGTAATGGACCTAGCTTAACATTGTGTGTATTTGTTATGTGAATAGAAAAAACTATCAAAGAAAATTTGAAGTGACCAAATCGAAATAATAAATAAATTTAAGATAAAAAAAGCAATACTAACATAACGATGATATGGTTCAAAAGAAGAATAATGTATGTATTGCTGTGTGTTTGATAGGTATTTTGGGCTGAAGATAATCATAGAAAGGTCAAGACGCCAATGAGAGAAAGTCAACAGTGACAATTCTCACAGATCTACTTACAAGTCTCTGTAACTTTTTAGATTTGTTGGTCAAAGTCAACGACGACTCGACGATATAAACTTCCATTGGTCTTGAGATGTTCTATTACTTCATTCTTTATTGTTTTTTTAATATTTTTCAACTAATGTGTAAACAAAGTTTCTTTTTTATAGAAAAAACGAAAATAGTGGATATTCTTGGCTTTGCCATTGCACCCAAATTTCGAGACCAAAATTTTTATAATATTTTTCAAGCACAATGATAATAATGTCAATAAAAGTGCTTATCAAAGCATTTTGTCAACACACAAATTCTTTCTTGTGATATATTTTATGAAATTCCGTTTTAAAAAATAATATTAAAATAATAATTTTGCCAGACTCATAAGCCTTTTTTTTTTTGGCAAAAAGAGGGTTTCATTAATATGATAATTGAGTCACAGTGAATACAAAAGATATTTTAAAGTTATGTACCCAAAAAAAAACATTTTAAAGCAAAGACACAATCTATGCAAGTAATATAGAAATAAAAGAAACAAGATATCAAATTAAGGACAATATACTATAATAAAATATAACCTAAAGGTTTACGTTGTCAACATACAAAAGAAGACATAATTGTGGAGGTAAGACATCTTTTTTCTTTTTTCTTTTCTCCTTGGAAGGTTAAGTCACAAGATATTTTCAAATATGATATTTTTTTTTCCAAATATAGATATGAAAGTCGCAAAATTTTAGAAGACAATTTTCAATGTTGACTAAGAGAAATGTCTTCCAAACGTTCACTTTGAAAATAAAACTTCTTCTATACAAAAAGAAAAATCCAAAAAATAAAAGAAACCAAATAAACAGATGAAATAGAAGAACGTGCATATGCTGCGTCACAATACTCTGTTGGGCTTTTTATGCTCGTTGGATTGTTCCAAATTAACCGTCACAATTAGTCATTTAGCATGGGATTATAGGCTATTGATCTCTCTCGATCCAACAGTCAATGAAGTGTCTGAATTATTTTAATGAAAGTATAGAACATATTGTTTCACTAAAAGAGGCATTATTTAAAAAAAAAAAAAAAGACAACTCACCCTTTTTGAGAGTTAAAATTTTAGAAACACCTCACCCCTCAGTTCCCAATGAACCGTTTCATTTATGGAAATAAATTTTTTCTTCTCAATTTTAACTACAATAGGGACTTTTCTGAAAATTTCAACATTTCAAAACAGCGCTAAGGACTTTATTTCAAATAAGTCCAATGCAGAAACTCTCCATTTCCATCAGCTTTATTTCAAAATAGCCCCTCCATCCTTGCACATTCAATAAGCAACTATGCAGACACTTTGTAAACCATTGGATTGAGAGAGATCAACAACCTATAACCCCATATTGTATAATTAATTGTGATCATTAATTTGAACCAATTCAACGAACATTAAAAACCTACAGAGCGATTGGTTTTTAAGACTAAACAAAGAATTCGATCCCAAATTTATTGAATCTAGATTCATTCCAAACCCTCCAGTTCTCTCTCAACTATTTCATCTTCAACCAAAAAATAAAAGGTGATGTGCACTGAATTTGGAGTGAATCCGATTCAAAATTTGTTGAGTATCAATGGCCCACCGTTGCCTTATCTCATAGGCCTCTGATATGTCTATTTCCAATTTTATCAGACTTCTATAGTGGGCCATAGTGTGAGGGGAGGAGACCCAATGTAATCTAACAATCTGAGGATGTGCACTATTTCGGAGCCTGGTGGGGTTTATGGGGTCACATAATTCGATTTCAGTACAATAATTGTCCAATTCAACAGCCTTTGATTGCTTCTGCTTCAAGCTGCCCGTATGTGACATCTCTCCCTCAACTCAAATGCCTCATTTCACACACCTCACTCACATTATCTGTTAATGTGCCTTGCAGATTCTAACATCCACACTATCTCTCACGCCTTCATTTATTTGTTTTCCTTTATACTCTTTCCATTATTTGATCTTCATCATCGCAAAATTACTTGTTACTCGACATTTCTATTAAATATCACAAGGAATTTCAACATGTTGGTGGAATGTCTTACTCAACACTATACGTATACAAGTATTCATTGATTGACGATTGAATAATAATGATTATTTTTTAAAATTTATTTAAAAAATATAAAAATTAAATTCATGGTTTTAAAATTATAAAAACTAAATTTAAAATGTGTAAAATTATAAAGATTACAAGTATATTTTAAACTATAATATTTAATAGGTAAATGTATTTTTTACGACTTTAACGTTCACATCGAGTTCGTTCTTAACTTTTTTTTTTTGCATCAGTTATGTCTAATATGTTTTATTTTTGTTTCAAATCTATCATTTTTACTAATGACATTTATTACATTGAAGGAAAATGTTGAGCTTGAGTCTGAATGAATTTACAAACAATTTCTATAAACTAATATTACAGATAGCTCTATAGCATATATGAATAACAACAAATTATACGCGTATATGGGGCAGCAGTGAAACTCATGATAGCAATTAATGATCGGGTATCAGTAGTAAAGAGAGGAAAATAAAAGAAAACAACTAAGGAGAATAAACTACTCTCTTTTAACCTAATATATTTTCAAATGGTGTTTTTTTGGGGCGATAACACCATATATATGGACAGATAGTAGGGACATCTGCTTGTGAAAATCTTAATATACTAACATTCTCATCATTAATTAACTCACACAATGTCTAATTTCAATCCAATAAAGATTACACAGTTTGAGTTAAACAATAACACATAATTAGCTAATTATTACATCTAGAATATATATATATATATATATATATATATAAACATGATTTGATTATATATATATATATATATATAAAAACATGATTTATGATAGCCCTTATGAAAAATTTAATAGAGTTGTCTCAAGTATGTCACGTGAATAGTCTAATTAGTATTTTTTATAAATGAAACAAATTATATTAATAAAAAAGATAAATTTAAAACAAAAATTAAACATGTAAAATATAAATAATACAAAAAAAATTAAAAATACAATTAAAATTTAATGCAAACTTTAAACATGAAAAAAAATGTGATTGCGAATTTCATAATTGCTCGGTTGGTGGTTGTCGTTACTTGCAAATGCACCCATGTTCTACTTCAATTATTGTATTTCATAATTGAATTTCGGTAATTTTTCACTTCAAAACTATTCCATCACACTTCTTGAATCACAAATCATAATAACTGAATGAATAAATTATACTAATTTCTTTTAATATTTAATTAAATTATATTTATTACTTCTTTAATTTTAGGTATTATGCTGGCCTGTCTTAACATTTTATATATGTTACCAAAATATATTGCTTTATATATTTTCTGTCAAATTAATTAATTTTTAAATAATATGAAATTATAATTTTATTTTTAATATGATAATAAAATTATTAAATAATTTTATTACGAGCATGAATACATGCTGTGTAAGAAATTAATTTTAATAACAAACATTAAATTAATAAAATGCTAAATATAATTGATATTCAAAATTGGAAAGGTGCGAGTACAAGGTAAGGCGGTCCCTACCAATTATCCAACAATAGTTTTCTTTTTCTCTTCCCAGTTCATTTTCTTGTGGCTAACTTTATTCTCATAAACTTAAAAATTACCATAAACTTTTAAACTCAATAAAAAATCTCTCTCAATTTTTATTTTGTGTCAAAAATTTCATACAGTTAGTTGATCGTCAGTTGACCGTTAACTAATGCCACGTTGTCAGTATATTAAATACCTCAAATGTCACGTCAAACATTTTTTACACCTCAAATACTGATAGTGACGATTTGGCAGCACTGACATAACAAGTGAACTGTAAAAAATATCTGACGTGGCATTTGAGGTGTTTAGTATACTGATGACATGACATTTAGTTAACGGTCAACTGACAGTCAACTAGCTGTACGAGATTTTTGGCACAAAATGAAAGTTGAAGGAGGGTTTTTTGTTGCATTTGAAAGTTTATAAGTTTTTTACACATAGAATAAAGTTTAAAGGAGTAAATTACATTTTAGTCTTTTCTCGCGGCACAAGACAAAATGCAAATGGGCTCTTTTTTTTAATAAAAAATAGTTCTTACATCATTAATATTTACATTAAATTTTAATTTCGTCTCTAATATTTTTTTATTAGTTATATTTTGTATATTTTATTTTTGTTTTAAATACATTCTTTTATTAAGAGCATCTACCGTGGTAGTTCTTAAAGTGTTTTTAAATTTAAGAACTAATTCTTATTTTGATTCACCACTGTAATTTGTCATATTGATTGTCATGCGTAAGAACGGTTCTTATATAAGAATCAGTTTTTATACAAAAAGTAATAATAAAGTAATTAACTCATAATAAATATTAGTAGAGTTAATGGAGAGTAATAACTACTAAAGTAGTTTAGAGTTATTTGTGGGACCAATTTGTAGGTCGATAAGATGTTTACCACTAGAGTGGAGAGTTATTTAAAGTGATAGGAAGTTATTTAAGCTGATGTGATATTGTGGGACATATAATAAGAATCCAATTGAAATTTATCATTGTAAATACTCTAACGTCGTCTATTTTACAGACAGAAAGAAAATATTGAGTTAGTGGTTCGTGTGACACACCTCGAGTAACTCGAGTTCAATATTTTCTGTTAATAAAATAGACGAAGTTAGCAAAAAAATAATTTTAAAACAAAAATAATATATATATGATATAATTAAAATAAAAAAATTAAAGATAAAATTAAAACTTGATATAAATATTAAATAAAATATGTTATGATTTTTTTAAATTTGATAGACTTTAGGGAGAAATTTTTTAATTTACACTTAATTTATTGTAGCATATTT
This sequence comes from Biancaea sappan, assembly GCA_037074585.1. Lineage (NCBI taxonomy): Eukaryota > Viridiplantae > Streptophyta > Magnoliopsida > Fabales > Fabaceae > Biancaea > Biancaea sappan. Next base: position 66,179,094 of record CM073495.1, read on the forward strand.
ACTTTAAATGTAACCCGCACACATTACTTATCGTATAATTATTGTAGAAAGTAGAATCATTCTTCACTTTTTGAGTGGAAGACCACAAATATATCCAACAAAAAATATTAGAACTTTACATCTGTCATGAATTCATCATTATTACACAGGAAAGTAAATTCTCTTATATGTTTCAAAATATATAAAAATTTTATTTTAATATAGACTATTAAATATATATCTAATAATTTATTTTTTTATAATTTTTAAAATTATATTAGATGATGACCAATTTGATAATTATTGATCAAGATTAAATAATTAGTAAAATTTTTTTAAAAAAAATTATTAGATATGGTGTATTTTGTTATTCATATTGGAATAAGAATATCTTATATTTTTAAAATATAGGAGGAAATCTGGATTATTCTAATGGCTGACATCATCTTTGGATGTTTTGTTTTAATTCTTCGAGAAAAACGAGAGAATTTTCAGATTTATTTATTTCTTCGGTGCAAACCATGATAATAATGCAATATTTATATATATACACACACGCGCACACAATACGTTACATGCATTATTTTTATGCGCAGGCAAAACCATGTAATTTCCGATGAGATAATTAAAAAAAATTCATTTTCCAAGAAAAGATGACTTTTTTTAAATGACTTCTTTTTTTTATTATTATCATTTTTAATGACTTCTTTAAGTAATTTTGGCGGAAATAACAGAGTTTAGTTTTTAAATTTAGACTACCTATTTTAAATTGAATAATTTAAATCAAAGAAAAAAAATTAAAAAAATAAGTTTGAGGACCAAATTATCTAATTTAGAATGGATGATTCAAAATCAAGAACTCAACTCTATAATTTAGAAGCCGAGGGCACTGGCGTCCAATAAAATATCGAGCTTCCAAGCACCAATCAATTGGGGAATAAATAAAGTCACGTGAGCTCTACTTCAACTTTTCAACATCGACTTCTAACATCAGTAGAGAATCCAAATTCTATAATTTATATCTAAAAGTTTGATTTGTTGGCGTGTCCAAAATTGAATTCCAAGTTTGATTTTTACTTATTCCAACAAATCAGTGAGTGGGAAGTGGGAAAATGAGAATGCAACCTCAAATAGGACAATAGTGGTGGGACAAAGATAGTGACTACAATATAAATATCTGAACTTTAATTAGTGCACATGTTCAAAATATATATATATATATATATATATATTTCTCACCTACCCCAAAGGTTAATTATTATCTAGTACAAACAAAGGCGTAAATTACTAAAATTATACTAACTTTTCGTTATATTTGGTTCTCTTATTTTAAATATTACTTTTTTATATTTTAAAATATATTGCAAAAATATTTTATCTACTTTTTTTTATCAAATTAATTAATTTTCTACTCAACAATCAACATTAGATAGTTGAAATAATAATATCTCTTTAAACCACATGAATGACAAATTTTCAATTATTGACATTGTCATTTGGAGAAGGCTTTACTATTTATGTTCAGTGTCAGAAAAGGATTAGTCTTTGATCTCATTAGTGGAGTGAAAAAAATTATCTACGTGATATGAGTTTACAATTTTATTTTTAATATGACAATAAAAACAGTGAAAGTAATGTTAAACTTTAATATGAAATTGTTATTTCATTTTTTAAGATGTAAATAAAAGCTGCTAAGTAATTTTATCACTAGAAAAATGCATATGGTATAAAAGGTTAACTTTAATATTAAAAATAAATTAAAAGGGAGTTGAATTTAATATTTAAAATAAGAGAGGTATCAAATATGATTTTGTAAAATCTAAACAAAAATAACGTAATTTATTCTAAAGAAATGAATGAAAGATATTTCAACAACTTTCGGCTTACTCTATGGATGCATGGTGACCCTACAATTTGCTCTTTTGATTCCCACTTGTTTGATACTTTATAATAAAGCAATGATTTATTATTCCAAAATCAAAGAAAATTTATACTGATTCTTAATATAGAAGTTAATTCTTAATTTGATCTACAATATATCGTTTTTATCATTTTTCTACTAAATATTAAAATGTTTATAATTTTTTTTTTCGATTTCATTTCGTTCAAAAATAGTTAAATTTAACCGCTTGTGCGAATAATGGTATTAAGTAAGTCAATAACATTTCAAGTCAACAGATTATTAGAATTAGCGTTAAATTTTGGATTTAAATGAAATCAAAGAACAATATAATAAGTATTTTAATAATTAAAGATTATATGAAGATTCATAGAAAATTGGAATGAAAACGCATCTGTTTGTTAAAGATCAAAGTAAATTTTACTTTACAAAATAAGTTTAGTAGCTGTTAACCAAAATTCTTAACACGGATTAAGATATTTTTCCATTCCAAGATAGAAAACTAGATTTTTTGGGAGCTCACTAAATGTAAAAGATAAATTCTTTTCTAAAATAATATTTTTTAAGAATCGAATCATTAGATCAGAGACACATCTTTAATAGTAAAAAATAAACAAACTTTTTGATCGTAAGTTGCATTCAAAGCCATTAAATCGAGAACACTTCTATTTGGACGTCACATTTAGTTGAGAAAACTTAAGGTAGGTTGTTTGTGTTGTAAGAATTGTTTGAATTCTAAGAAAAAAGAAAAGATGAATTGGAGAGAGTTTTAATAATTTCAAGAAAGATTAGTCTTTGTATCATGTCCAATGAAATTATGAGAGAAATATATACAGGAAGAGGCAAAACAGATTTTCTATTAGTATTTTAAAATTCAAAAACTATAAACGAGGTTCAATTTAATGCTCTTTGATATTTAGTTTCGATTGAACGTTTCTATTTAATCAAGTAAAATGTTGATTCAGTAGAGTATTCATATCGTTCAAATATGATTGGTAAATAAAATTCATGTAAAATAAATAATAGTTAAATAGAGATAACAATCTTTACTACTTTGAAATTGAGTCTTCTAATATTAAATTTCTTTAATATTAATGACATTGTATTTCAACCGTTAAATATCATCTATCAAAATATATTAGATGTCATTTATCCTACACAATTCAGTAGCCAAAACATAATATCACCAATGTTAAAAAAAGCCAAAAAATAATATTACCAATATTAAAAAAATAGAATGTTAAAAGTTCCAATTCCCCATGTCCTTGCCTTATGCCATATATTAATGTAAGCAACGCTCTATACTCTCTGTAACACAGACATCAAGAAAACAGAAAGCGCGAAGGACCCTCCCATCTCTCTCTCTCTCTCTCTTCCATGGCTTTCTCAGCTTCCTCCAAACTTATCTTATCTTCTGTCTTCACCTTCTCTTCTTCTTCTTCTTCTTCACAGTCTACCTCAAAATCCTGTCTTCTCTCATTCCTCAACTCCACTTCAACCTCCATATCCATTCCCTCCCTCAAATTCTCTCTTCAATCTCCTTCACGCCATTCTCAACGCTCCGTCGTCGCCGTCAACAGCGTTTTGAAAACACTAGACCCCTCAGAAACCTCTGTTCTGACCTCCAATGATGATCTTCAACCTCCAAAACCCACCATTCTGGTCTCCGAAAAGCTCGGAGACGCAGGCCTCAAAGTGTTGCGAAATCTCGGACACGTCGAGTGTGCCTACAACCTCACACCTGAAGAGCTGTGCTCGAAGATCGCATCCTTTGACGCTTTGATTGTTCGGAGCGGAACGAAGGTGTCGAGGCAGGTGTTTGAGGCGGCGAAAGGGAAGCTGAAGGTCGTGGGTAGAGCTGGAGTGGGCATCGATAACGTGGATCTGCAAGCTGCGACGGAGTTTGGGTGTCTCGTCGTTAATGCGCCGACGGCAAATACTGTCGCTGCCGCCGAGCATGGCATCGCTCTGCTCGCAGCCATGGCCAGAAATGTTGCTCAGGCTGACGCCTCCATGAAAGCTGGTAAATATAAAAACCGTTTCTGGGTTCTGTTCTGTCTTTTGCTTGGTTGAAGAAAACAGCAGTAGTTTTTTTTTTTTTTTCATAAACAAACCAAAATAGAGAAGAAAAACCAGAACATTGAAGAATAAAAGTCCTGAGCTTTGAATATTTCTTTAGCTTTTTTTTTTTTCCCTTTTGAAGCAAAAAGCAGCAAGTAGATCTTTATTAATTTGCTTGTTAATATTTGTGGATCTATACAAGGGCATTTTATAAACACCTTATAATTCAGGAAGATTCATTGTTTCGTAGCTGCGTGATATGAGAAAAATGAAACCAGATGGTGAAAGTATTTGATGCAATCCCACTTTTAAAGACCAAAACGTGCTTTTAGAGAAGTTGCTGGAACTTAATCGGGATTTTTGAAGACCCAAACGTGCTTTTCTGCCACTACAACTTTAGACCAAACACACACTAAGACTATGACAGATATAAGTAGCTGATTGTTATGAGAGATTAATATGGCTTTATCTGCTTGTTGCCCTTCAATTTACCTGCAGAGGGTGATTTATGTTGACAAGAAACAATTTTGCAGGAAAATGGGAAAGAAGCAAATATGTTGGGGTTTCTTTGGTAGGGAAGACACTAGCAGTAATGGGGTTTGGAAAAGTAGGATCTGAAGTGGCGAGGCGTGCAAAAGGGTTGGGTATGAATGTGATAGCTCATGACCCATATGCACCAGCAGACAGAGCCCGAGCCATTGGTGTGGACTTGGTGTCATTTGAGCAAGCCATCTCCACTGCAGATTTCATCTCCCTCCACATGCCTCTCACCCCAGCCACTAATAAGGTCTTCAACGATGATACTTTTGCAAAGATGAAGAAGGGAGTGCGAATCATCAATGTTGCTAGAGGTGGAGTTATAGACGAAGATGCATTAGTCAGAGCCCTTGACAGTGGAATTGTTGCTCAGGTATGTATGTTACGTATAGCACCTTTTGTTCACTTGTTTGCTTCAATTGTCAATAATTAATGCTTGAGATGTTTCTTGTAATTGCATGTAAAATGAAATAGGCTGCACTTGATGTCTTTACTGAGGAGCCTCCATCTGTAGACAGTAAGCTGGTGCAACATGAGAATGTCACTGTCACCCCTCATCTTGGAGCTAGCACCAAAGAGGCACAGGTCTGTTTTAGAGTAAATATAAAAATTGGTTGTTAAAAAAATATGCTCTCTTATTATTTAGTCCTTAAAATTTAAGTGCTTAACGAGTTAGTTCTTATAAATTATAAATTAGTTACGAATTAGTTCTAGAGTTAAATTATATATTTATTCATCTTTAAAAGACTAACTCAATAACACTGTGTAACAATTCATAAATTATATATTTTTTAGGGACTAACTTGTTTAATATAGTTTTTGATTTACCTTCTACACTTCTACTATTTCTTTAGGGTTTGTTTGGGAGGAAGAATTTTGGAGGAGTTGAGTATCCGTCATTCTCCTTCTTTCTTTATAATAAACTCCAAAACCTGAAACCTTTTTCCTCCCTCTACTATCCCTCATCTAAACATACCACTATCTCCTTGTTTCATTTCTCTTCTTTAATATTGAAAAAGTTATGTGCATGAATTTTGAGTCATCAGGAAGGTGTAGCTATTGAAATAGCAGAGGCTGTGCTTGGAGCATTGGAGGGGGAACTTTCAGCAACTGCTGTCAATGCTCCTATGGTTGCTCCTGAGGTAAACCTTGTGAAGCTCCAATAACAATAACACCTATGACTTTGTACTCCTATGTTTCAGAATTTAGAGGTAACTCAAATCATGACTCTGTCACCAGGTGCTGTCAGAACTGGCTCCTTATGTTGTGCTAGCTGAAAAGCTTGGCAGGCTAGTCGTACAATTGGTCTCTGGAGGAAGTGGGATTAAATCTGTAAGGGTGGTTTATCGATCGGCTAGAGACCCAGATGATCTGGACACAAGAATTCTGCGAGCCATGATCACAAAGGGCATCATTGAACCGATATCAGATTCAATCATCAACCTTGTAAATGCAGATTTCACTGCAAAGCAGAGAGGGCTTCGCATAAGTGAGGAAAGGGTGGTTGTTAATTCATATCCAGAGTGCCCTGTGGACTCCATCGAGGTACAGATATCGAACGTGGAGTCCAAATTTGCAAGTGCTGTGTCTGAGAATGGAGAGATCAGCATTGAGGGGAAAGTGAAGTATGGGGAACCCCACCTTTCATGTGTGGGATCATTTGGTGTGGACGTGAGCTTAGAAGGGAACTTAATCTTGTGCCGTCAGATCGATCAACCTGGCATGATTGGCCGTGTTGGAAGCATACTGGGAGACCATAATGTGAATGTGAGCTTCATGAGTGTTGGAAGGACTTCACGGAGGAGGAAGGCCATTATGGCTATTGGTGTGGATGAAGAACCAAACAAGGAGGCTCTTGATAAGATAGGGTCTGTGCCTGCTGTCGAAGAGTTTGTCTTTCTCAAATTGTAGTTGATCCATTTGGCTAGCTTATAAGGTACTTTAGAGGCAGTAAGAAAGTGTGCTATATGTTGAGGTATATTGTATGGATTAGTGATAAAACTAGCCGCACGCAAACAGCTAACGGCCTGCATTTATCCATGGTCTCTGCAACGACTTTTGCCGCAGCCAATGTCAATGTTTTTATTTTTGGTTATACCTTCACAAATTACGGTTGTAGTAGTCGTCTCTTGTAAGTGATGATACTCTTATTGCTCAATAAAACGTATATCAGTCTTGTATTTTAATCACAGTTTTCAAAATCAGACTGAATTGGCTTGTTAGATAATTGAAAAAGATCACGAGAATTTAACTTAATAAACTACTCACCAAAAAAAATGGGTCAAAAATCAGTAAAATTAGTTAAAAACTGAAAAGAAACAAAAATAGGTAACACAACAGGTTTATGGGTTGAACTAACATTAATTTTATTTTTACTTTTTATATATTGTATAAGTACTAATATGTTACTCTACATATAAATAATATTGATAAATTAATTTATAACTAATTTTAAATTTTATTTTACGTTCATACATAATTTAAATTGAATATTATTACTGAACGTGTATAAAAATACTTAATAACTTAACTAGATCTTCTACAAGTTAGTCAAACCTAAATATGAAAAAAAAATTATTATATTAGATTCTTAATATATAGAATTAAAAAGACATATGTTTAATTACAACCCACTTAACTGCAATTGAATGAATAAACTTTAAGCCATTGTTTTTACTAGTTTAAAAACTGGTCCGGCGTTTAAAAAAAAAAAAAAACTATAATTGTGATTGTATTCATTTGCCCGGGTATTGCTGCAAGAAACTTGTGCTATTTAATTGTAGCTCATGAAAAGTAAATGCGCGGGGATTGTAATGCTAATCTTACAGTTTAAAGGAGAGAAGGGCGAGGTTCATTTGAAAGGATATTTCAATGCTCGTGAAGTGCTCACTGGAAGTTAGATAACATTATGAACAAAAAACATACAAGGGTTAATAGCAAAAGTTTGATAAATACGTAAGTTTTCATCCCTGAGATACTGGCCTATCATTAAAGATAATCAAAGCTATCTCAAAGGTATCTCTTTGGTTGATCTCCAAGAATGACACCACAGATTGTGATTCAAGAGCTGCTGCTCCCGAAAATCATTTCCCCCTGAACAACAAGACAATACAAAGAGCTTATACAAAACAGACTTGTGCAACTGTATCTACATAAAAATATGCAAGCAAGAAAGAGAGAATTGCTTACGTGTTCATCATCAGAGTTATGTTGTCCCCTTTCAGTAAAATCCTACCTGAAAAGTTTTTAAGTTACAAAAATTAGTCCAGGGGACAAAAAATAGAAAATAAAACTGTTGAAAGAACTCCTTATCATGTAAAACAAAAAATTACTTAGTACTACTCACCTAGGGATTTTCTGCTCTTCTTCTTAATGCTTACTTCTTCAGCATCATCCAGGACCAAGTTCATGTATTCATCAAACCCCTAAACAGCGCGAATAAAATACAGTTTAATTTGGCATTCAATCAAAAGCAATGAAGGTGCCATAATTATTTCAGGAGCAGCTGCAAGTGTGAAAACAATAAGCATAGACAGATATGTTTGAAGGTGCTATAATTAATTCAGGAGCAGCTACAAAAAGTAACAACACATGCAGAATATTACCCCCAGATTGTTCTCTACGAAGAATTTCAATTTCACGATTATGTGCAACATGTTTAATGGTCTTGAAGCAAAAGTCAACGTTTGTCTAAACCACAACAAATGCACTGAAGCTTCCAAGAAAGTTGAGAAGATTAAATTTAGGGGAAGAAATACTAGTAAAGAAGAATGCAAAATCTGGGATAAAAATATAACCCCCGCTTTCTTCTTATGTCTGCAAAAGCTGCTAACGGAAGCAACCTGCTATTGGGAAGCGTAAGAAGAAACAAATTCCAGGCTTGGACTCAGCCATGGTACTGTTTCATTCTGATGCAACATTGGAAATCCAATGAATAATAACAGTCCTTATATTCTTTTCAATTTAAGGTTTCCAAGGACACCAAAACTAATGAAAACTTTAAATGTTAGGATAGGGACAAACCACATACCAAAGTTAAGACAAATACCAAAATGGTAAAGCTTCAGAACTAAGATCAGTATTTATCATTGCAGAGAAGCATTAACCAAATAAACTTAAAACAAGACTAAATTCCGACTGAATTGTTTGTAGATATCACATACAATAGTATGATTTTGAAAGCGAACTTACAATTATACGGCCTTCAATTCGCAAATCTTTCTGCTCAAAAAGCCAAATTTGAATGCGGGATTTCTGCACCACAGTCAGACAATCAAGGTAAATAGAATTCAACCAAAGTTTCATTCCACAGCGGGAAAAATAAAAATCAACGAAAAAAAAAAAAGCGTATCTCAAACACGCACAAATCCAGAAGGGAAGAACAGAAAAACAAAGCGAAGTTTTACTTACACTTTGAAGAAACCTGAAGATCAGATTCTGAACAAAATGGAAAAGAAAATAGGTGATATTAGTGGTAAATGAGGTTAAGTCAATTTAAAGAAACAAAGAGGAGGGAATGAACTTACAATGGGTTGGGTCATAATCCTCTGGACCTTGGTGCTAGCCATGGTTGCTGCTACTTGCGTTTCGCACAGTGAAGATGGGGAAGAGAGCTTTTGTGAACAAATTCGAATCCCTCCAGGACCAGTAAAACCCTAATTAGCGGGAACAAAATGAGTACTTTTGGGTACAGGAACAAATACGATTGGCAATTGCGTTTAATTTATACATTTTAGAAAGAGAATTGCACCGGTCACAGGGGTCATATGAAAAATGTGTAATTTTTTTAAATAAAATTCAGCAAACAATTTTCTTTTTTAATCTCAACAATTTAAACCAATCATCAATATCTTTAATTGTTTGGGATAGAAGTAATTTACGGATCTGTACAATTGTCAAAACCGATCGGGTACGGCCGTTTAGATTGGCCTGCTCCAGCATAGCCTCGAAATGCAGCGAGTTGATTTGGCCCCGTTTTCTTATTAGGTCAATATTTATGTTGGCCCAATCCCTTTTTTTATATAACAAAAAAAAAAATTATCCAGTTACTTTAAAAAAATAGAGAGATAAAAAAAATAAGAATTTGAAAATTTGAAACTAAAAATAAAATTATTAATTAGGATCAAATGATTATATAAACTTGATATAGAATTATCTTCAAATTATATTTTTTATTTTATTTGTTTTATTCAACTTGATATATATTATTAATATTTAATATAATATATATATATATATTATAATTGTACGGATAAGATTTTGCATATTTTATAAGATCTGGTGTTTGCCATGCAGCTATGCAATAATTTGCAGAGTTGAAAATGTCACTAACACATCAACATCTGAAGTTCTATTTTGTAGGTAAGTGCTTACTTATTGGCCAACTAGTATCATTCTCCAATGGTCGACCTGCATTTTTTATTTTTTAACTTGGTTGCATTTGTCTTCCTCTTTCACTCATTGTTTTGTATTGGTTTTTATCTTCTTTAATTTGATTAACTGTAATGAGATCCTACGTGTTTGATAAAGCTTTTAGCTAATTGCTGAAAATTTATTGTTTCAGAGATCACATGAATTATTGAATATAAAGAAGTCAAATAGATTATTCTTTATTTTTAGAAAGATATGCTTTAGTTGCTGACAATTTCCATGTATGAAAACTATATATTAAGAATCAACCCCAATTACTCCTTAAGAACTACTTTTTAATTGTTGCTATCTGATAAGAACTTGAGTATGTGAGAGTTTAAGTTCCACATTAAGTAGAGAGAGCTACTTGATAAAATATTTAAGTGGCTTAGTTCTCTCCCTTTAACAGTTAGCTTTTAAGGATAGGTTCTCCAAATTGCTTGGTGTTTATCAATAGTTCAGAAAGTCGGTAGAGTGCCCAAAGGAAGTTGGCCTAGAGAGGGACTGATCGGAAAGAACCGAGTGAAGCAACTTCAAGTGAAGTGCGTAAGTGTAGTCGTCGGAATGTCCGACTAGTCTGGGAAGGGTGTTATGATAGAAACTTAGACATGTGAGAGTCTAAGTCCCCATATTGGGTAGGGAGAACTACTCGATGAAGTATTTAAATAGCTTAAAGGTGGATTTTTCAAGTTACTTGGATGCTTATCACCGTCACAAAATTTCACTGAACTCATGATATATGCTAGCCAAAGTTGTCTTTGTTTTGTAATTTTCTGGGGCCATTTTGTCTTATACCTTCTGCTAAGTCTCGCATGACATTATTTTGTGCACTATGAAGGAGTAGGCAACAACTCCTCCAAACCATCAAATTGCAGAATAGATGATATGAAACCTAAGAATAACTAAATGAGCACAAATGACCTGCTGTCTTTTGGCATTTAAGGACTATTATTTCCATGTTTCTGATATATGTGTCTTTGTCTCCTGGTTTGCAATAGTAGCATTTGTAATTCATAATGAAATGAATAAATAACAAATATTGCAACGCTTGTGATTACATATGGTGTTTACATATGCTACAGTATAGGATCATGTCTGTGGATTCTATTTTGTATTATTATTATCTTTGCGTTTGGCCTGAGTTGAAATCATTCTCTCATTTCAACTACTGCAATGCAACATCTGATATAAATTATAATGGATATATATATCTTGTACTGTTTTCTCTTGCTACTCTGATCAAATTGTAAAGTAAAAGTTTTCATGTAATAACAATATAGAACAATTCAAGCAATGACAAAAGGTGTATGTTAACTCATACCCTTTCAAGGATTTAATTAATACCTCTCCACTTTATATTCCACAATATAATCCAAAGATAGTATTAATCTCTCCCCCATTTGCAGCTACTGTTGTCCTGTATTGAGTCAACAGAAAGTTCAACTCAAGAATTTTTCTTGAGCCTATCAACATGCATTTATGTTTTTAATTAGTTCCTTATCTTTGGCCATCTCTTTTTACTGTTTTTGTCTTTCATTTCAATTGCAATGCTGTAGACTAATGAGAAGCAATCGTTTGATGCATCTCAATGTGTTGGCAATATTTATTTTTCAGTAAATGCTACAACTGTAATAAAAATTGGATGGTGGATATCTTTTGGTTACTTGGTGAGCGAACTTCCTTTGAGGAGATTGAAAACTCACCTTCTGCTGGGAGGAATTTGATACCAAATCTCTCTCCTATTGCTAAGATAGTTGCTTGTGGATGTTCAAATTAAGTGCACTTTGGGCATCCCATATGTACTTATCAATTATTAATCCATTAACAAATATCATTAAGTATGCTATGCTGATGTTATAAAAGATGTAGTCAAATTTGAATATTATGTTCAAACTTTTCTCTCTCTATTTTTGATTTTGATTGCAATTTTGACAAGTTGCTTAAGTTTAAGATTTCAACGGAGATGTATCATGCTACGCTTTATCTTTTTAATCTAGATTGAAAATGGAAATTCACGCATCAATGGAGACAAGCCAATATATGTGTAGACTGATTGAATGCTAATTTAGAATTTAAAGTATTAAATTTTAAAGTTGGGATGTGATGTATATTTTTGTTACTCATATTTTTTTCATTATTTTAAGATTCTGTGGTTATGTAAGTTATGTTTTAAATTTTAATAAATTTATAGTTGTTTAATTCATTGTTGCTAATCTAAATATATATTGACAAAAATTGAAGAAGAAATAGTTAAAAAAAACAAGAATTTTGATCCTAGTGACCTATTAAACCACTAACATCATTTTTCTTACTCACATTAAAAGAATAGATATATGTATTTGATGTGATTTCTTATTGTGAAATGTTCAATAAGTCTCTTTTACATTGAAATTTTTTTAGTTGTAGATTCTAAATATTCATGAATATAATTCTTGGTGATTAGAACTCAATTTCAGAGAGTCGTATGTGAATATTTACATATACAACAATCAAGCATCACAGACATTAGCACTCGTTCACCTAAATTAATGGGCAAGTGAGAATCCTTATTTGAACTAAATACAAAGATTCAAATGATGAAGTTTGATGGGCATAATTTTAATTTATAAACAAACTATATACAATTATTTTAAGGCTTTATGTTATAAGAGCTTTTTGTAAGGTTATTTTTATTTGGTTCATTGTAGCTTCTAATTCCCAAAAAGAATTCAAAATATGAAATCTTTCAGTAGTGTTATTAGTATGTTGTACGTTATGTCCAATGTTGGATTTGTGACCGTAACCCATTACGTATTTAATATATCTTTGAAAATATTGTTCATTTTGACAAAAATAAATTATGTAGTTAATATTTTTTTATAATTACAATGATTAGTAATGATATTAATAAAATTATTGTTCATCAATTGCCCTTGGGACTACGCTCGTGACGACCCTCAAGTGGAAACATCAAATTTTTTGTAATTACAAAGTTGTTTTATATTTTTTACAATGAGTCTTGATTTTTATATTTATTTTGTTATTTTATTTGTTATTATTATATTTACACATATACTTCTTTTACTATAAACTCGTGTATTGGATAAGTTATAAGTTAATTTTTTAATATTTTAAAATAAATTAATTTAATCATAAACTCAAGTTAATTTTGTAATATTTTAAAATAAATTAATTTAATCTAAACTTTTAAACTAGTATATTTACTGTTACAATGATCGATTCAATTTATTCCCGACAGTAACTGGTGATAAGCGTCGCAAAGGGCCTTGGGATTGGTTAAAGCGTTCGTATTTGCTGTGTAACTTCCAATTGGGACTGCGGTGGACGCCCATCTTCACCCTCTAGGGTTTCCTTGTTACCAACTATTTCTTCACTTACCTTCAGCTCTCAAATCCAATCCTCACGTATGGCCGGTACCGGAATCCACCCTTACCACCAGCAATGGCCGCCCGCAGCCGCCGCTCCTCCTCCTCCGCCTCCGGCCGCCGCCGCCCCTCCCGCTCCTCACCCGCCTCCCATCATCGTCGACAATTCTAACCGTCCCCCATCCGATGAGGTCCTTTTTTTTTTTTTTTTTGCTGTTCTGAGAACCAAATGAATACGTATTTCTCGGATCTTTTACTTTCACTTAACTGTGCTTAATTTTTCAGTTTTACGTAGAACTGGAATTGTAATCCACGGGAACTGAAGTAGTTCGTAGGTCAAATTTGATATTTCTAGTTATTTGTAACAGTGAAAAATGGTGGTGCTCTAGGGGTTCCCCATGGTTTTGGAACATTGTTACAATTTTCTGTGGTACCTGTAGCTGTAGTTGTGATCATGAAGTGATTAGATGGGAACGTGGTTTATTGTGTGTGTAGGTTCGGACAATTTTTATAACAGGCCTTCCTGAAGATGTGAAAGAGAGAGAACTGCAGAATCTGCTGAGGTGGTTGCCTGGATACGAAGCGTCTCAAGTTAACTTTAAAGGTGAAAAACCCATGGGTTTTGCGCTTTTCACCACTGCACAGCAAGCGGTTGCGGCAAAAGATATCCTCCAGGTTTACCTATTTAATGCATGATATCTTACATGTGCTCAAGGTCAATAGTAGCTGCATTTTTCATTGAAGAATGACTTCCTCTTTTTATTTCCAGGACATGGTCTTCGATGCAGAGACAAAGTCAGTGCTGCACACTGAGATGGCCAAGAAAAATCTATTTGTCAAAAGAGGTAATATATCATTCCATACTTGTACGAAATGAAATGTGAACCACAAGTTTCGGGTTATCTGCAATCAAATGTTGGAAGATGATAAATAACAGAATGTGGGTGTAAAAGTGAATGTTTCTTTTGGAAGCTGGTATGCTCTATGCTTTCAAAAGGGTTATTGGTGTATTCCTTCAAAATTACAATTTCTTCCCAAATACAATAATGCAGTTTGCAGTCACCACTTTGCCTGAGAAAGTGTGATAACTAGTTACTCTTTTATGTGCACTGAAAAATTATACAGCCAGAAGTGTGAATTGCTGGTCCAGGGTCAGTCCTGGTTACTCTAAAAGCACTGGTCTAATAGTCTATATATATCTATAGCACAGCCAGTGGCATTTCTGCCCTTGTGCTATTAAATTTTTCTCATTATGTGCACTTATGTTGGTTCTTTTCCTTTTTTATTTTTTTCTCCCCCTGACTTTTGCGGTGAATATATTGGGTCATTTTAGGTATAGTAGCAGATTCTGGTGCATATGATCAAAGCAAACGGTTAAGGACTGCTGGTGATTATACACACACTGGTTATCCAAGTCCATCTCCTTTTCACCCTCCTCCAGCACCTGTTTGGGGACCACATGGGTAAGTACTACTACTGTCTCATTCTACAAGAAAAGGTGAAAGGGGTTGATAGGCATCATGTGTAAGTGGCTAATGAGATGGGAAATTGTATCTTCAATATTAGACCTTTTTCTTTTATTTTTTTTATGTGTATTAGGATATTTATCGAGTTGTTTATGTTTGTTCTTAGTTTGTGGTAGTTTATTTGTCTTTATGCTCCAGATATATGGCTCCACCTCCTCCTCCATATGATCCATACGGCTATCCTGTTGCACCAGTACCAATGCCTACTCCTGCCCCAGTACCTGCACCTAGCAGTTACGTTCCTGTCCAGGTGAGAGTTGCAGAGTGTGCTTGACTGTATTATTTACTTTGGGTTAAAGGCTTGATCTTGATCTTTTGTATACTGTGATTTTCCTACTCATGATTGACTTTGCAATGTTAAAAAGGAAAAACAGAAGTTCATTCTTTGTTTTTTTTTAATTTTTAATGTTGTTTTATTCTGGGGTAAACTATGCCTTGACACTTGATTTAATTTATTCTTTTGTTATGAAAAGGGCAATCCCTTCTCAGTCATATAATTTTTTCTATTTTTTAGATGTTGAAGTAGTCTCTGAGGAGACATATTTTCACAGGGAGTGTTTGATTATCGTAATGTTTACTTATTGAGTCATGTTTGCAGTGGGCAAAAAATCATAGGTGATTTTACCTTAGTTCTGATTTTGATGGGGTGTAGTTTGCCTCGAAAACGTCTTATTTCAGTTTTTTTATATATTAGATTATCCTTTTTATTTTTTTTAATGTGATAAATAAATTTTTAAAAAAAATTGCTTTAGAATTGGAACCAATTATAAGTGATTCTCCATATGTGTGTGTGCATGTGCATGTGTTTTTAGTATTTTATTTTTATTTTTAATTCTTCCTTTACAGAACACAAAAGATAACCCTCCATGCAACACCCTGTTTATTGGGAACTTGGGGGAGAACATAAATGAGGAAGAACTGAGGGGCCTTTTTAGTGTGTAAGTATATTTTATCCCTAAGTGCTGGCTTTTCTGATAGCTGTTTGTTTTGTGTGTTATTTCAGTTGCTTGCTCAAGAACTGAGAATAGGTGCTCAACTTTGACTTTGTAATGCAGGCAACCTGGTTTTAAGCAAATGAAGGTTTTAAGACAGGAGAGGCATACAGTTTGCTTCATTGAGTTTGAAGTCAGTAACATTCTGATCATATTAGTAACTTTGCATCCATGACTGAGCTATTTTATAATTATTAGCCTTATACTTGTATTATGTTGTCATTAGAATTATTTTTTGAGTTTGATGTTCATGACCTAAAAGGATGATTTGTATTACCATGGCAGGATGTAAATAGTGCTACCAATGTGCACCATAGTTTGCAGGGTGCTGTTATCCCAAGTTCTGGTTCTGTTGGCATGCGAATACAATATCCTTTCTTACATTATCTTAGCATTGAAATTGTATTGTTCTGATTTTTATTGCTGGTAGTGGTATGTTCACTCAATAAAATTGATTGGGGTTTAGGACTGGGAACTCGGATTGTGCTAATCCCTGCCTTTGTAGCCCTGTACCACATGTCTTTAATCAGAGTCGCTTTGAGTTTTCACTTGTCTCAACCATAGGAGCGTAGCCGAAGTTAGATAAGACCTGAATTGCCTTAACATTTGTCGTAAATTTGCTGATTATTGATAAGTGAAATTTCAATGTGCTCTTTAAATCCGAGCTTAAATATTTGACTGTTGGTACAAGCTAACATCACTTACATCTGCATATATGCATGAAAAGAAAGGCATTCAATGCCCTCTATTTGGTATAAATTGGTTCTGGCTTCTTACATTTACTTGTCTGCGCTTTGTTATTGTGAGAAATGTTTTGTGCTTTTCTTGACTTCTCAGTAGATATTCAAAGAATCCATTTGGGAAAAGAAAGGATGCCAATCATCCTGTTGCTGTTCCCAGTGCCAATGGAGTGCCACCAGCCATGACTTATCAGTAGCTTGAAGGGGATGTACTCTGTTCTTTATGATCCGAGAAAAATTGCTACATAATAGGATCATCTTGCAGCTGTTGCATGCATCCATCGATTTTCAAGTCATCGCCATTAGCATCCTGCTCATGTGAATGAATGCACATAGTGGCATCATAAACATAACATTTGGCCATGTTATACTAACTTATCAGACATGCATTTCTTGGCAGCATGTTTTGGTGCCTGGATGACCTTCATAAGTTTTCAGTTGATATCATTTGTAGAAATGATGCATGGGTCTGAATATTATATTTGTGTGCTTTTGTCATATCTACATTCTGTACATTGGCATTAGGAATGCTAATTTAAACAGGCATTTTGATAAGCTGCCTATTGATTTTAGGTTAATTTGTGGATTAGTTGTCATGACATCTTACGGTGATGCTTTCTTTCATTTCATGGCACAACCTAGCTAGGATATGGAGAAAAAAGGATAACTCACCAATGATCATGCTTCCCTTTTCACTAATATTACAATTGGCATCACACCACGTTTTTAGCCATAAAATTTTCAATTGAATCGGTCATGATTCCATTTGATCACAAGATCAATGAATGATGATGCTTAACATTCACGCCATTCAGAGCTATTTAAAGGACTTCGGGTGTTATATCTTGTCTGGTTTATACAGGACTCTCATTTGAATACAACAGCTTTCTTTCATTTGGGGACGTCTATTACTGCTGCTGCCATATTATTTGCAGGTAATTTTTGTTTACTATGCAAAGACTACCGTCAAAATACTCCTTTGGAGGTCGAGTTGACTGCTCTTAAGGTGGAACTTCTGTTGTATTTTAAGTGATGCTGGCTTGTGAATCGTAGGGTATTTTTGGATTCTTCGTCAAGCAATTGATTATATCTGTCCAAAATATTTTATTCCCTCAAAATTGCCAATATCTATGATTGAGACAAAAGCTTTATTTATGAACTTAGGTGTCACTAACTCGTTGTAGCAGAAACAATTGGCAAATGAATTATGAGTCAAAAAAGGAAAATGACCCGTATATAAATGGGAGTTTCTGATGCTTTGCCACTTTTGCCTCCTCTCTATTATCATTTGACCTCCAACACATTTGATAAGTATTTGTGTAATGTTATGTTTACTTTTGTAATGTAGATTTTATCTCATCATGCTCTTCCCCGCGGTAGCTTTAGCTGACTCTAATTATGAAACTAGACCTGCGAGTTTCAATTTGCGGACTAAATGTGGGACAGTTGCCCTGTACTTCGATCAGAAGCCTAGACGATTTCTGTTGCTACCAATAAAAATGTCTTTGCTTTCCATCTAATTTTGAAGGTTTTGAAGATTGCGCCTGGTGGCTTCATTAATGGGATTTTAACTAATTTTTCAGGACTTGTTGCTGTCAGTAATCATCCAAGATTTACCTTCATAAGAAAGCAGATATGGCACTCTGGCATCTAAGCAGTGTTGCCTGAAGGAGTCTCGAAAATCAACTTGTTCATGTTTTAACTATTGCATGCTTAGTCGGTTCATAAAGCAATTTCCATACGGAGATAGGGAAGTGGGGTGTGAACGTGGTGGAGCAATCAGCATTCCCTCATTTTAGTAAAAAGAGGCTAAATACGTCACTTTTTCCTTAATGAAGTAAAATTAATTAATGGGGAAATGGGTAATATTTAGGAATTTTGATAAATGATGTCATTAATCTAAATGTGAATGCCGATGCTTGACAGCAATGAGTTCTTTTTCCTTAGAGATTATCAAGAGTGAAAAATTGAAACAGCGAAGAACAGTCACATGTTTCAAAGTGTAGTTTTAGACTGAATTCCTGCCTTTAGACCGAGCTTGGATGATAGGATTAGATTGTTAAACACCTAGACAATACCTTCTGTATTATGCGAGCCTGCTTAATTATAGAAACTATTTGAGCATTTTCCCGCCCTTATTCAGAAGTTTAGGAAAACAGTTGAAATTCATTCCAAATGTAATTGTCTCTGATTCGATTTTCTTAGAAAGTTCTAATTAGCTAGAACATCACAATCTCATTTTCCCGCTTTCTCAGTTGTTTCACTGACATCTTCAAAAGTATGGAATTACCAAATACTTGGTAGTTTTAAGATAGGTTGTTCAAAACGGATCAAGGCAGTGAGGCTAATCATGTTTGCACTGTCCAATGTTGATGTTTGATATCACATTGGCAGTAAGGCTGACCATTGTACCCCGTCGTTGTTAACACTCCACTTTCCTATCTCTGTAGGTGAGGATTTGTTGGCAGTGTCCTTTTTGTTCAAATTATGTTTATCCACCGCTTTTTCGAATACATTATAAAACTATATTGGTCAAGTTGAGCCAAATTGGGCCAAAGAAAAATTGATTAAAATTGTTCAGCGTTTGATTTAGCTTGATTTGATGAATGATTAAATCAAAACAAATCGCCGAACTGATTATTATTTTATACATACATATATATATATATATATATATATATTATAAATAAAAAATTACTCTAATATAACATTTATATTTTAGAATATATTATAAATAGTTAAGAACTCTAATAATATACTATCTATACACGTTTCTTCTAATTAGTTTATGCTTTATTTCCCTTTTAGTGGTTTGATTTGAAAATTAGGTTAACGTTGTTTTTATGAATTGTCTAAATGAACAAATGTATTGTGATAAATAAGCTATTTGACAAGTATATTTAGGTTAATGAATTATTTGAATTTGAGTAAAATATTTAATTTTTTATGAATTATTTCAATAAACAATTGTGAAAAATTCAACCAAAAAAATAAAATAAAAATCTAAATATAGGCACAAACCACTCAAACGAATCAATTAATGGTTTGGTTTGATTGGATTTTACATACGATTTGACATTTCATTTGAAATTGCTTAGTCTGGCCAAACACCCCTGTGTAAGTCCTTATTCCATTTTTCGTTTTTTGATACAACAGTCCTAGCTCTTAATGAAGAGACGTTGACTTAAGTGTCCAATTTGAATGATTCCCCTATCCTTGTCCAACTCTGATTCCTCTTGTCATGTCATTTTAGATTTAGCCTATCTTTAACAGATTGGACAGCCCAGAGCAACATCACTCCATTTATCTCTGAGGATGCATCCTTTTTTTATGAGGGGATTTACCATGGTAGAGTAGTTTTTTGATTGATGTGTGTACCTGATTGTGTTTGTGGTTGGATGATTCAATGGTGCATTCCTAAAGTTAGATGCTGGCAGTTGCGGGATAGGCTTGGGCTAGGACCAAGAGGATTGTATACGTAAACAGTATTGTATACATAAATTGTTGTGAAAAAATTGTTCTAGTATATGTCACTATTCACTTATACGATACTATTTATGTATACAATACTGTTTACGTATACAATCATCATGTTGAATACTAAATGTGAATTAGGCATAAGAGGAAACTAGAAAGGAATTCGTAGAAAAAAAATGATGTTTATGCTAGAAAATCCCCTTAGGGACTAAAATGAAAAGGATTAATGTGAAAAAAACCTTAAAAATTTTAAGATAAAGGATAATTTTTCTTTAAGTTCTCAATTGTAACCATAGTCAATCGCAGCTCTCGTGAAAAATGTTTGTGCATAGTAAATTAAATTATTAAAGTGTAAAGTAAATTGAATTATTAGTGTATAGTAAATTGAATATTTTATTAATGTATAGTATCAAATAGTATTTTAATTTTTTCTATAAATAGATTTTTTTTATTTCACTTCTAAATTCACCTTTTCAAATTCTCTTCCTTACTTTTCTCAAATTTCTCTTGCTTTGATGCTAGGTCTTTAAAATTTTAGGTTTTTCCTTCTCAGCTTAAATTCAAGGTAAGGAAATATTCTACTATATATTCTTTTTTCTTACAAACACTTAGATGTTAAATTTTTAGTATGCTCTGTGGCTGCGGCCTTGACTAATCTTCCATGTAAAAAAAGAATTACCTTCGGTTTCTTGTGAATCATTTTGATTTTTGGATGCCAGAATATAGTGTAAACTGTAAAAAATACATGTTAAGGAAAGGTTCTGGCTAGGAAAAGATTTGATACTTAAGAGTGTTCATTGTGACATACCTCTCTTTCTTGGGAACTTACTTATTTACTCTTATACAACTTATGTAATACTCATGAAAAATAAAATATAAATGTGTATTTGCGAACTACGGTTATTATTCCAGTATACAGTACTATTCACCTATATAATACTATTCACGTAAACATATATAATTGAAATGTCGAGTACTAGACATGGTTTAGGCATAAGAAGAAACTAAAAATAAGTTTGTAGGAGAAAATAACGTTTTATGTGAGAAAATACTCTCATGGATTAACATAAAAGGACTGAATTGAAAAGAAACTTAAAAATTTAAGGTGAAAAAATAGTTTTTCTTTTAAATTTTCAATAGTAACTAATAATTAAGCCGACTAATTTGCACAGTAAACTAAATTATTAAAGCGCACAATAAATTAAATTATTTTATTAAAAATATCATTTTCATAAATAGTAAATTGAATATTTTATTAACTATTAAATAATATTAAATTATTTTATTAAAAATATCATTTTCATAAATAGTAAATTGAATATTTTATTAGTACATAGTATTAAATAGTGCCTTTTTTTATAAATAGATACTTTCATTTCACTTCTAAACTCACACCTTCAACTTTTCTTCTTCTCTCTCCTCAAGTTTCTCTTGCTCTGACGTTAGGCTTTTGAGATTTTGAGTCTTTTCCTTTTTAGCTTAGATCCAAGGTGAGGATACTATGTCTTTTTTATATCTTTCAAATTTTAGAAGTTATATTCTTGAGTATGCTCTGTGGTTGCAGCTTTGGCTGATCTTCCACAATAGAAAAATTGTCCTTAGCTGCCTATATGTTATTTTGATTTTCTAATTACCAAATTAGAATGTAAACTATGAAGAATACATATATAGGAAAGTTCTGGCTAAGGAAAGATTTAGTACTTAAGTGTGTCTATTGCGACCCTTTATTCTTTTCTGGAAACTTACCTAGTGTACTCTTTTACAGATTGTATTATCTATTTCTGGTATAAATAGTGCTCATACGTGTGAATAGTAACTGTATGTATAAATAATGACCATACATATAAATAGTAACCATATATATGAACAATATTTATACGAAAATAATCCTAACTTGTTTTTTCTAAACTTTCATGAATATCTCTGTGGCAGAATAGTAATCGTATGTATGAATAGTGACTGTATATATGAATAGTGACCATATGTATGAATAGTATCTGTACGAAAACAACCATAACTTATTTTCTCTAAACTTTCATGAAAATCTCTGTAGCGGAATACTAAAATTTACTTGTGTGCTCTTATCTATAACGACTTAGAGAAGTAATACTCCTACGGAATTTAGGTGAGTTATCATTGGTGATAAAAAGTATGTCGTAGGACACTTCCAAGACTCATAGGGGTAGACTGGTTTGGAGTGGCGAATCTAGAGAGGTAATTCAAATTAATCTAGAAGTATGGATAAGACGAAACAAGTATTTCAAGGTGTTATAAAGTTTGAATCTTTCCAAATACAATTTAATTGTTATCTTAATTTATTGTTTATAAACTTGTGATATAGTTATATACAATATCTGTATATGAATGAATATTACATTGTATTTTTGATTATGATATAAAATACTGTAAAATATGGTGATAAAAGATTCATCATTATGCATGTCGTGTGCCCAGGTAACGGTTCGTGACAGTTTATTTCACTATTCTCAGTATGAACAGTAATCATATGTATGAATAGTATTTGTACATATAAATAATACTTATACAATACTCATAAATAATATCTGTATATGAATAGTACTTATATGATATTTTAAAATAGTATACATACATATAAATAATACTTATATGTATTCTTGAATAATATACATACATATAAATAATATCATACATATAAATAATGTTCATACGTAACCATGACAAAACAACTATAATATTATCTCTTTGACCTTTCATGAAACTCCTCATAGTGGAACTTGAAAACTACCAACGTGCTCTTCCCCGTAGCAACTTAAAGAAGTGATTCTCGTATGGAATTTAGGTAAGTGAATGAATCCTTAAATAATAGGATCATAACGTAGTTTATTATGATGTTGAATCGAGTTGATATTTCAAAATTCATCGTTAAAGAATAATAATGTTTTTAGCATGAATAATTTTCATATGTGAAAATTTAGAAAATTATTTGAATAAATGATTTGTATTATGATTATGAAATATTAACTTTTGTGTGATTTTAAAGTGTAAATGTTCATGCTATGTTGAATCTTTGTGATTAAGAAAGCCATATAATATGTTTGTGATATTGGATAGTATCCCCCATCTGTGGGGAGCAAGACTGGTCTCTTTGGCTCAACAAACGATAGGGGAGATATAGTTCCTTATAGTAGGATGAAAATTGTTTTAGCTCGGGTGCTTTGTTAAACCCGTGAATCGCCCTACTAGTGAAACGGAATAGTGTGCTACATCACTAAAGGTATTAAGAGGACCAGAGGTTGAGAGAATAGCTCCTGGGGTGGTTCCGCCTAAGTGAAGAGTACCATACCCAATATGTATGTTTGATTGTGGAATTCGGCTATATTACGGTATGTGTTTTTGACTATGTTCTAAGTGGTATTATAGCCTGTGTGTTCGCTTTATAGTTTAGTTTGTATTTTGTTCTTATTATTGAGTGTTCGTACACTCACTGAGTTTTCCCTAAAAACTTACGCTCATGTTTCCCTTCTTTTAGATCCAGTTAGAGGCAAAGTACCCCCTTTAGAGAAGTAGCAGAGTATTTCGTTTTGAGGACTTTCTGTTGCCGGGAAGGTTTGATATTTCTTTATTTAAGGTTAAGATCTCATAGGTGCTCTGTGGTTGTTAAGACACTTAGGATTAGTTGGGAGTAGTTATTGGAAATTGACGAACAACTATAATTGTTGAGATTTTTCGTAAATTATAAATTATTATTATCATTGATATTATTTGAATCGATTGAATGATAAGGTGACTATATCAATTTAAATGCTTCTGCATAATTGAACATAATGAAAAAGGATAGTTAAATAAGAGGCTTACAGTAATGAGAGTATCATTACTGTGTTGGTCACGGGCTCGAATTTAGGACGTGACAGTTATAGATAGCTTGACGTCGTGCGTGCACGACGTTTTATGAGCATTCTTTTATATATGTGTATATGTATGTACCTATATTATTTGTATGTTTGTGTAGAGTATAGCTAATTTGGGTGAGTCAGTGGATTAGACTCACCCTCTCACAGTTACAGGTACGGAAGAACGATTAATTTAAGGGCTTGCGGATCAAGGATACTTTCCATTTACTCGGGATAAAGTAATTTTACTTACTTTTAAAATTTTCTTTTTAGTATGATATGTAATCGGATAGGTCACCTAGGTAATACATTATGTTAGTTGAGTTAAATTGAAAGATCCTGACTAGCAGTGGTATGGATGCCACATCATTCGTATTTATCACAGTTTCTGGTTTCAGGTCGTGACATTTACATTCTCTCAGTTTCTATACCATGTCTGAGGAGAATGCTTTGAACGTTTCTGACAGCAAGAGGCCATCCACAGTGATAGTCCATGAGACTTCCTTCCCAACTATTTC
The DNA here is from genome assembly GCA_037074585.1 of Biancaea sappan. Taxonomy (NCBI): domain Eukaryota; kingdom Viridiplantae; phylum Streptophyta; class Magnoliopsida; order Fabales; family Fabaceae; genus Biancaea; species Biancaea sappan. Next base: position 66,203,470 of record CM073495.1, read on the forward strand.
TATCAAGTTGGATGGGGCTAACTATCGTGTTTGGTCTCAAATTATGGAGATGCACATTGTTGGTAGACAAAAAAGAGGATACATTACAGGAAAGAAGGTTGCACCCGCAGAGACCGACCCAAGCTATGATGAATGGGAGGCTGAAGACGCACTGGTTAGGTCTTGGCTCATCAACTCCATGACTGACAAACTGATGGCCCATTTCATGCAATGCAGAACAGCTAAAGAAGTTTGGGATGCTGTCAAGAGGAGCTATCTTGATGTCTCTGATAGTTCTCAAACATATGAATTGATGAAGAAATCTTTTCAATCACGCCAAGGAGGCCGCTCGCTTTCACAATATTACAATGAGTTGAATTCCGTATTCCTGAAGCTTGATTATTGTAGGCCCAATGACATGTTGTGTCCAAATGATATTGAGAAACTGAGGAAACGCATTGCTGAGGATAGAGTCTATATATTCCTTGCTGGCCTTGATCACAATATGGATCAAGTTAGCAGACGAGTCCTGGCTGCCTCTCCTTTACCAAGTCTGGAAGAAGCCTATTCACAAGTTCGTCATGAGGAGCAAAGACAACTCACCATGGGAATGAAATATCGATTTGAAGCGTCAGCTCATGCTGTCCAAAAAAACAACTCTCAGCCAACAACTTCTACTCGTCCTTCCAACTCATTGTCTCGTTTCTGCACTCACTGTAACAACACAAGACATACCGAGGATGTTTGCTGGAAGAAGCATGACTATCCAAAGGAAGAAAGGTGAAGAACTCTCCTTTCCAAGCCAAAGTATGTGTGTGTCATGAGGCATATATGGGAGAAGAGGTGGGATGCTCCTATTTGAGGCTTTGGACAAAGATGGTTTTCCTACTAAGGCCCAATTACTAAGAAGTGTAGAAAAATTTAAAATGGTTAAGTCTTTATCTACACATAAATAATTTCTCCATCTACTTACCTTCTTTAAAAGTTGGACAAACACATGGTATTTATAATAATATTGAAAATTCTAATCTTGATCACTTATGTCCCTCTTTTATAATCCGACTAGCCATCAGTCAAAATAAATACATGGCACTATGAAAGTTTTCCATGGCATGAAAATGAGCATCTCAACATAAATTACCATCATCTGGATGATAAAATGGTGCACACATGAGAATTATGTAATAATAGTAAATAAGATAAAAATAAAATAAAAATAGCATAGATAATTAAAAGAAAAGGCAGGTATTACACTATGGCTTCATCTTCAACTCCATATCATCTTCCATATGCAAGCCTTCATGATTTATTGCATGTATGCAATCCATTGCCAACATTGGAGTGGAACGTCGGCTATAAGATAGCTGTTGGAATTGCACGGAAATTGGCATATCTCCATCATGGCTGTGATCCTCCCATAGTGCATCAATATATCTATCCAAAGAATATACTTCATGATCCTGAAATGGAACCTTACATACATAATTGCAGTGTTTCCATGCTCTTGAATTCGTCCTCTTCTCAAGGTGAAGTTAGGTATTTGCCTTGTACACTTGTTGATTTGCTCTTTTTATCTTTATTAGTAAAAATTGATAAACTTTTGATATGGATTAACAATAGCAGGCTTGTGTGCATTGGCCTTTTACAGAGATTGGATATACGATGGTGGAGGGTGCTGAGTCTGATGTGTATAGATATGGGGACTGTGGTAGTTTTGCTCGAGCTAATTACTAGGAAGAAAGTGTTTGATCGATATTTGCAGGAGGGAGTTTCTGTACTGGATTGGATTTGGCATGTGTGGATGGAAACAGGAAATATTGGAAAGATTTTTGATTCAAGGCTTGCAAGGGAGTTTTCATTTTCGAGTGTAGTGGTGCAAATTACCAAAATGCTTTGTGTAGCTTTGTTGTGTATTGAGAAGGATCCACTTTAAGAGACCCACAATGAGAACTGTAATCAAGCTTCTTTGAGATGACAATAAAAACCAATACTATTTCTTGCTTCATAAATTATGGTTTTCGTTTCAGTTCAAGCATTGTTAGTGTCATTGTCCTTTTTTATCATTCATGAAAAAAGTAAAAGATGGTGACAATGACAAGCGTCCAAGTTATGCAAGTTGTAAATCCTTTTCATTCATTTATCCACTCCATGCCATCTCTAAATATGAAAGAAAACCATTATACTCAATTGTATAGTATGATATTTCCTTCCCCTTGCATTTACAAAGAGTGAAACTTGCTGTTTATCTTCACAGGTTTTTTGCTTTTACTCAAACGTGGTGGTGGCTTCAGTAATGCGATTTTAACTATTTTTTAGGACTTTTTGCTGTCAATAATCTTACTATCACTCACGTTGATAAGGAAGCAAATATGATAGATACTTCTGAGACCAAACTAGTGTTGAGGAGGCTTGCAAATCAGCTACTTCCATGTTTCAACTATTGTCTCCCAATATCATGCTCTAAAAAAATTCTTACTAATCAGAATATCATTTACTCCACGTTTCCAAATTTCAAAAACCGTGAGACAAGCTGCTTCTTCGACAGAGCTTATAATAATAATAATAAATACTAGTAGTTCTAAAATGAAGAGACATTGACATTGATATTTTTTTAATCCCCAATAATAAAACTTTTAATGTAGAAACTTGATCTGTCCTTTACTTTTTGACTTTTCTTTCCTATTTTAATCACTACAATTGTCTAACTTTCTTTCCACTTTCAATCTCATTCCGCTTCTCTTTACAAGGTTTAGACAAATCAACCTAATTGGCTAATTCATCCAAAAAAAAATTAGTGAATTGATTAAATTTTCGATGCGAACTAACTATGAGTACTGGTGAAAAACCAATTGAAACAATTTTGAACTAGGAAAACCAGTAAAATCAAATGGTTAATTGGTTCAACCAATTCATATTTTATTTTATTTTTTGGAAAAATTTCTTGTAATATTTTTTTTCTTTTTGTTAATTTTTGTTGTAAACTTTCAATTATAGATATTGTTTTATATTTCAGGATATTAAATCTTAGATTTGATTCATTTCAATGATTGTTATGATGATTGATGATATTTTTTTTGTTAATTTGTTAATTTTTGTTGTAAACTTTTGATTATAGATGTTGTTTTATATTATGGAATATTAAATCTTCTTTTAATTAAATTTATAGATTTATATATATTATGGGATATATAATTATTTATAATTATATATATATATATATATATATATATATATTAATTATATATTTTAATATTTCAATATAATTTAAATATCATGTTGTGACAATTGAACCATTAACTCTTAAATTGATGTAATGAACGACTCAATCACCCTTTTAAAACTTGTGTCTCTTCAAGTTTTAACATAGTACACGTGCAAAGCTAGAACACCTCACATTTGCGTGGTCTTATTTTAAGCTGGATCAAGGTAAGTGCTTTGTTCCTGCAAAAGCTTTGCTATATTTTGTCTGATTATATCAGCATTTTGCTTCGCTTAGAGCATGATTTTTTCTCTCTCTATAAAACTCCAACTACTGGTCCTATGCTTCTCTGCACACTTGTATGTTGCTTCTTCTTTGAGTTCCGATGGGTTGACTCTATTGTCACTCCTAAAGCACTGGACTTTTGTACCTCCGTCCATAAATTCAAGCTGGACTGCCTCTGATTCTACCCCATGCTCTTGGGTAGGAGTAAACTGCAACCATGACAATCAGGTGATCTCCCTTAATCTCACTGCCTCCGGGGTTACTGGTCAACTTGGTCCATAAATTGGAAACTTGAATCACTTGCAGACAATTGTGTTGTTGACTAACAATTTTTCGGGAATAATCCCCCAAGAATTAGGCAATTGTAGTCTACTTCGGTATATTGAAGTTTCAGATAACTACTTTAGCGGACAAATACCATATACCTTGAAAAAGTTGCAAGTTTTGCAGTATTTGAGCCTTTCTTCTAATATGCTGACTGGTGAAATCCCGGAGTCCTTGTTTCAAATTACTCAGTTGGAAGAGGTGTACCTGTACAACAATGGTTTAAGTGGTCCTATCCCCACCAATATTGGCAACATGAGTGAACTCTCAAAGTTGTATCTATCTAGTAATCAGTTGTCTGGGAACATTCCCTCTTCCATAGGTAATTGCAGTAAATTACAGGACCTTGAATTGTATTTCAACCATTTGCAGGGTGAAATTCCGCTTAGCATTTGGAAGGTTCAGAGTCTTCGACATATTCTTGTTCATAATAATAGCCTTTCTGGGACATTACCTCTGTGAAAGGTGGGTCCCTCCATAAGTGGGGCACTAGGGGCCAAATTACAATTTAACTAAAGTTGCAACCAAATTTTGTAATTTACTCCAAAGTCAATTTTTTATCAAAAGTTAGGCACAGTCTTTGCTGAAATTGGAGGGGCTATTGGAGTTAGGCGCAGACGCTGGGGTTGGTGCAGTTGGTGGAGGCTGCGCAAGAAGAAGAAAAATTGAAGGGGTTGGTGAGGGATGATCTTATAAATAGGGTCATTCACCTTCTTCAGAATTTATCCCTAAAAAATCATCCTTCATTAATCCCTTTCATCCAGAGAAGCTTCATTTTTTTGAGAGAAAAAGTGAGAAGAAAAAATTGAGAGAGTGCTTCAGAAAGTTTCTGAGAAGAAAAATAGTGAGTCCAATTTGTGAGGATTATTGTTCACAAATTGAAGAAATACTGTTGTAGTATTTTTTGTGAGTGAGAGGTCCACCTAAGGGTGAAGATTGTATTCCCATTATTACTATAGTGGAAGATTTAAGCGGCTTATGGGTCCCGTGATTTTTACCTAATTTGGGTTTTCCACGCTAAAATTTTTGGTGTTATTTTTGTCTATTGTATTTTGGGAATTATCCTGGGTCTGTGGAATTATTTTGATTCTGCGCACACCGCCTTTTTTCCCAACAAGTGGTATCAGAGCTTCTGGTTGGATACTATTGAAGATTACCGTACGAGTATTATTCACAAATACTGTACGAAGATGTACGAGTACTATTCACATATACAGATACTATTTATACATACTAGTATTTTTATATGTATTGTACTATTCATACATACTAGTACTGTTCATACGTATGGAAATACTATTCATACGTATGGAAGTACTGTTCATACATACGGAGGTACTGTTCATACGTACAGAGGTACTATTTACTGCCAGAAAAGTTTTGGGATCAGTTAAAACTTTGACTACTGATCTCAATGGAGACAAGAAACATCAAAATGATCAGCCTAAATGGCACAAATTATCACATGTGGAGAAGCGAGATGAAGGATCTCCTATTTGTGATAAAAATGCATCTACCAGTGTTTACATCAGATAAACCTGAAGGCAAGACGGATGAGGAATGGGGGTTTGAGCATGAGCAGGTGTACAGTTTCATCCGACAATATGTCGAAGACAACGTATACAACCACATCTGCAATGAGACTCATGCCCGAACGCTATGGAATAAGCTTGAACAGCTTTATACGTCAAAAACTGGTAACAATAAATTATTTTATTTGACCAAATTGACGCAGTTGAAATACAGAGAAGGGATTTCTGTAGCAGATCATCTAAATGAGATGCAAGGGGTCGTAGATCAACTGTCCAGAATGGGCATAAATCTAGACAATGAAATATTTGCTCTGCTGGTATTGGGCTCTCTACCAGAGTCGTGGGAGACTCTGAAGATTTCCATCACTAACACTGCACCTGATGGTGTAGTTAATATGGAATCTATTAAAAGCAGTATCTTAAATGAAGAAATGAGAAGAAGATCTCAAACCTCATCTTCTTCATCACAACCAGATGTTCTGGTTTCAGACTTCAGGGGGAGAAACCAGTCTAGGGATCAAAAACCTAGAGGAAGGAGCAGAGGCAAATCCAACAAATATGCCAATGTTGAATGCCATTACTGTAAAAAGAAGGGTCATATCAAAATACACTGCCGCAAGTTCAAGAAGGATCAAGAAAAGAACAAAGGCAGAGGACAGAAGAAAAACAACAGTAGTGATGATGAGCAAGCAGATGTTGCTGAGGAGTTCAACATTGTCTATGATAATGATGACGTAGTCAATCTTACAACCCATGAGACAAGCTGGGTGATTGACAGTGGTGCCACCATTCATGCTACATCTCGGAAGGAATTTTTCTCACTTTACACATCGAGCAATTTTGGTGTTGTAAGAATGGGAAATAATAATCTTTCAATAATTGCAGGTAAAGGAGATGTTTGTTTAAAGACGGAGAATGGTACGCAATTAGTCCTGAAGGATGTGAGGCATATTCCAGATATGCGCCTGAATCTGATCTCAACAAGCAAGCTAGATGATGAAGGTTTCTGCAATACCTTCTTTAATAGCCAATGGAAGCTCACCAAAGGATCATTGGTGGTAGCCAGAGGGAACAAAGACTCCAAACTGTACATTATGCAAGCAAAGCTCTCCAAGGATGTTGTGAACACAACGGAGAATGATAGTACAGTTGAGCTATGGCACAAACGTCTCGGTCACATGAGCGAGAAGAGCATGATTCATTTAACTAGGAAGAATGCTCTACCTGGTTTGGATCAAGTTCACTTAAAGAAGTGTGATGATTGTCTGGCAGGAAAGCAGAATAGAGCTACGTTCAAAAGCCACCCTCCTTCTAGAATGGCGAATGTACTGGATTTGGTACACTCAGATTTATGTGGACCAATGTTAAAGTCACTTGGTGGTGCTCAGTACTTTGTGACTTTCATTGATGATCATTCTAGGAAGATATGTGCATACACTTTAAAGACAAAGGATCAAGTGATGAATGTCTTTAAAGAGTTTCATGCCTCAGTTGAAAGAGAAACTGGGAAGAAGCTAAAATGCATCTGGACAGACAATGGTGGAGAATACATTGGACCTTTTGATGCCTACTGTAAAGAGCATGGTATTTGGCATCAGACAACGCCTCCAAAAACACCGCAGCTGAATGGCCTGGCTGAAAGGATGAACAGAACTTTGATGGAGAGAGTCAGATGTTTACTCTCTCATGCAAAGTTACCAAAGAAGTTTTGGGGTGAGGCTTTACTAGCAGCAGTACATGTGCTGAATCGCTCACCTTGTGTTCCTTTAAAGCTAGATGTTCCAGAAAAGGTATGGTCGGGAAAAGATGTTTCCTACAACCATCTGAGAGTGTTTGGATGCAAAGCCTTTGTACATATTCCAAAGGATGAAAGGTCCAAACTTAAAAGTAAGACACGACAATGCGTGTTCATTGGATATGGTCAAGATAAGCTTGGCTACAGATTTTATGATCCAGTAGAGAAGAAACCAGTCAGGAGTCGTGATGCTGTGTTCATTGAAGATCAGACCATTGAAGATATTTCTAAAGCCAATGGTGATTCAACTGGTTCGGAAGTTATTCCTCCAACACTGGTGCCAAGACAAGTTGGAGATGAAATACAGAATGATCAGCCTGAAACAGGTAATCCAGATGCTCCCGTTGAGATTCCATCAGAAGATTCTAATGATGATGATGGTGTTCATGATCAACCACCAGTTCCAATGGGTTCTCCAGAATTGAGAAAATCTACTAGAGTTCGACAACCCTCTACTAGATACCCTGCAAATCAGTATGTGTTATTAATTGACGGGGGAGAACCAGAAAGCTTCGAAGAAGCAATGGATGATGAACACAAGAAGAAATGGATTGAGGCCATGCAAGATGAGATGAAATCATTGCATGAGAATAAAACTTTTGAACTGGTGAAGCTGCCAAAAGGCAAGAGGGCTTTGAAGAATAAATGGGTGTTCAGAATTAAGCATGAAGAGAACAGTTCCCATCCAAGATTCAAAGCCAGATTGGTCGTCAAGGGATTTAGCCAAAGAAAAGGGATTGACTTTGATGAGATATTTTTATCAGTGGTGAAAATGACATCCATTCGAACAGTGCTAGGGTTAGCAGCAAGTCTTGACCTTGAGGTTGAGCAAATGGACGTCAAAACTGCATTCCTTCATGGTGATTTGGAGGAAGAAATATACATGGAGCAACCAGAGGGTTTCAAGCAAAAAGAAAAAGAGGACTATGTTTGCAAGCTGAAGAAAAGCCTGTATGGCTTGAAGCAAGCACCAAGACAGTGGTATAAGAAGTTTGAGTCTGTTACGGGGAAGCATGGTTACAAGAAGACTACTTCAGATCACTGTGTGTTCGTGCAGAAATTCTCTGATGATGATTTCATTATTTTATTACTCTATGTGGATGACATGTTGATTGTTGGCCAAAATATTTCTAGAATTGATGACTTGAAGAAGCAGTTGAGCAAGTCTTTTGCTATGAAAGACTTAGGGCCAGCAAAACACATTCTTGGCATAAAGATAACTAGAGACAGAAGCGCCAAGAAATTATGGTTGTCACAAGAGAAGTATATTGAGAAAGTACTTCAAAGGTTTAACATAGACAAAGCTAAAGCGGTTAGTTGTCCTCTTGCTAATCACTTTAAGCTAAGTTCTAAGCAGTGTCCTTCCACAGATGAAGAAAAGGAAGAGATGGACAAGGTTCCATATGCTTCAGCAGTTGGAAGTTTAATGTATGCCATGGTGTGCACATGGCCGGATATTGCTCATGTAGTTGGAGTAGTGAGTAGATTCCTTTCAAAACCTGGAAAGGAACATTGGGCTACAGTAAAGTGGATATTCAGGTATCTACGGGGTACTTCCAAAATATGCTTATGTTTTGGAGATACCAAACCTGTGTTAGTTGGATACACAGATGCAGATATGGCCGGCGACATAGATTCAAGAAAATCTACTTCGGGCTACCTGATCACTTTTGCAGGGGGAGCTGTGGCATGACAGTCAAAATTACAGAAGTGTGTTGCACTGTCCACCACTGAAGCAGAATTCATCGCAGCAACTGAAGCCAGTAAGGAGTTGCTATGGATGAAAAGGTTCTTAAATGAACTTACTTTCCACCAAGAAAAGTATGAGCTATTTTGTGACAATCAAAGTGCAATTCACCTTGGAAAGAATGCCTCCTTTCACTCAAGATCGAAGCACATTGATATGAGATATCACTGGATAAGAGGTGCATTAGAGAAGAAGCTACTACAGCTTGAAAAGATCCATACAGATGAAAATGGATCTGATATGTTAACTAAGACTCTTCCAAGAAGCAAGTTTGAATATTGTCGATCAGCTACAGGATTGGTGGAACCCTCCACTTAGGTCGGGAGGGGGAGAATTGAAAGGTGGGTCCCTCCATAAGTGAGGCCCTAGGGGCCAAATTACAATTTAACTAAAGTTGCAACCAAATTTTGTAATTTACTCCAAAGTCAATTTTTTATCAAAAGTTAGGCACAGTCTTTGCTGAAATTGGAGGGGCTGCTGGAGTTAGGCGCAGACGCTGGGGTTGGTGCAGTTGGTGGAGGCTGCGCAAGAAGAAGAAAAATTGAAGGGGTTGGTGAGGGATGATCCTATAAATAGGGTCATTCACCTTCTTCAGAATTCATCCCTAAAAAATCATCCTTCATTAATCCCTTTCATCCAGAGAAGCCTCATTTTTTTGAGAGAAAAAGTGAGAAGAAAAAATTGAGAGAGTGCCTCAGAAAGTTTCTGAGAAGAAAAATAGTGAGTCCAATTTGTGAGGATTATTGTTCACAAATTGAAGAAATACTGTTGTAGTATTTTTTGTGAGTGAGAGGTCCACCTAAGGGTGAAGATTGTATTCCCATTATTACTATAGTGGAAGATTTAAGCGGCTTACGGGTCACGTGATTTTTACCTAATTTGGGTTTTTCATGCTAAAATTTTTGGTGTTATTTTTGTCTATTGTATTTTAGAAATTATCCTGGGTTTGTAGAATTATTTTGATTCTGCGCCCACCGCCGTTTTTCCCAACACTCTGGAGGTGACAGAGCTCAAGCATCTTAAGAACATCTCGCTGTTTGACAACCAGTTCTCTGGAGTCATACCCCAAAGCTTGGGAATCAATAGCAGTTTAGTGAAGTTGGACTTGATGAACAATGAGTTTACTGGTATCATCCCACCAAATCTTTGCTTTGGAAAGCAATTACGTGTGTTGAATTTAGGTCTTAATCAACTACAAGGTGGCATACCCCATGATGTAGGAAGATGTGCAACACTAAGGAGGTTGACTCTGAACAAAAATAATCTTACTTTGTCTCTTCCTAAATTTGAAAGTAATCAGAATCTCATACACATGGACATCAGCAAGAACAACATCAGTGGAGCAATTCCATCAAGTTTGGGAAAGTGCACAAATCTCACTGCTTTAATTTTGTCCGAGAACGTCATTACAGGGCTCATACCCTCAGAGCTAGGAAACCTCGTGAACCTTCAGTTTTTGAATCTTGCTCACAATAAGTTAGAAGGACCTTTGCCACAGCTGCTGTCATACTGTACAAAAATGGAATGGTTTGATGTGGGATTCAATTTTCTAAATGGTTCATTACCATCTAGTTTAAGGAACTGGACAGAGATAACAACATTAATATTAAGAGAGAATCGTTTTAGTGGGGTTATCCCATCTTTCTTGTCAGAATTTGACCTGCTTCTCGATCTACAACTTGGTGGAAATCTTTTTGGAGGCAAAATTCCTGCATCAATTGGAGCAATGCAAAATCTCTTATATGGGTTGAATCTGAGTGCTAATGGATTAGCTGGTGAGCTTCCTTTGGAAATTGGGAAGCTGAAAAAGCTACAAGTTCTGGACGTATCCCTGAACAATTTGACAGGAAGCATAGATGTCCTCGGTGAACTTTCTTCATTAATTGAAGTCAATATTTCATACAACTTCTTTGTAGGTCCTGTACCGGAAAGGCTGGTGCAATATCTGAATTTTTCTAATTCATTATTCATGGGCAATCCTGGTCTATGTGTGCGTTGTTATGGCTTGAGTTGCTCTAAACCTAGGCCTAGTTACTTAAAGCCATGTGACTCTGAAGCAACTGATCACAAAGGTATCTCTAAATTTGTAATTTTGGTTATAGAACTTGGATCCTCAATGTTGGTTGCTTTTTTTTTTTTCTGGTAAAGCTAATTCACTCGCGTCTCTCGCGCCAAAGATCTGAGGAGGTCGTGGTTGATATGTTGTTGGAAGGGCGATGGTCTCTGAGTGCTTTTGGGGAAGTGATGAAGGCCACTGAGAATCTGAATGATCGATATATTGTTGGAAGAGGAGCGCATGGAATTGTTTATATAGCCAGACTTGATCGTTTCGGATGTGTTGCCGTAAAGAAGCTTGTCTTTCCAGGGATCAAAAGGAAAAGATTAAGAATGCTTAAAGAAATTGAAATCATAAAGAGCCTCAGGCATCGAAATGTAGCAAGCTACCTAGGCTATTGGATAGAAAAGGAGCACTGTCTCATCTTCTTTAAATACATGGAAAATGGAAGCCTTCACGATGTTTTGCATGAAAATGATGCACCACCATCGTTAGAGTGGACTGTGCGTTATAAGATAGCTGTTGGAGTTGCAAAGGGACTGGCATATCTCCATCATGGCTGTGATCCTCCCATACTGCATCGAGACATCAATCCAAAGAATATACTGCTTCATTCTGATATGGAGCCTTGTATTATTGATTTTGGTATTGCCATCGCTTTGGGTCAATCCTCCGCTGGAATGCGTCTGCGATCAACATATCATATAGTTACACTAGGCTATATGGCACCAGGTAATTGTTCTTGTGATACACTTTGTTAATCAATTTTTCATTTTCAAACGTTCATTGGTTTTTTCCACTGCACTGCTTTCACTGTATGGGCTCGAACTAAGAGTCGAACTAATAATAATTAAATATAAAAAATATATAATATAATAATTGTGTTTTGTAAATAGTAGATTTATTTATTTATTTTACCAAAAACTCCCTCAATTAGTTCTTGATCGATTTTTTAGTAAGTTGATTTTCTAGACCAATTGGACTAGACTAGTGTCTTGATCGATTTTTTAGTCAACCGATTTTCTAGATCAATTGAACTAGACTAGTGATTAGTTCTCAATCAAACTGGTTGAACCAGCTGGTCTGGATCTTTTAAACATGACTAGTAGTGAAAACAAGAGAGTAGATAGATGATAAGATGTGATTCTCCCTCCATATTTAGCAATACTAGTTTCTTAATTCCATTATTTGCTTCATCTCATTAGAAATGGATAGAGGCCAAATGCTTGATTTTCTCAAACAATTTTTCTTACCGTATAGTGTATTTACATTGTTCTATGACAGAGATTGCATACGTAGTAGTGCCGAGCTATAAGCTTGATGTGTATAGTTATGAGGTAGTTTTGCTCGAGCTAATAACTAGAAAGAAAGTATTAGATTCTTTATTTGAGGAGGAGGAAACCACTTTAGTGGGGTGGTTTAGATCTGTATGGAGGGAAGCAAGAGAAATTGAAGAGATTGTAGATTCAAGCCTTGCAAGGGAACTTTCAGATTTAAATGTGATGGTACAAGTTATCAAGGTGCTTTTGGTGGCTTTGATTTGTATTGAGAAGGATCCTGGAAGTAGACCGAAAATGGAAGATGTTATCAAAATCTATGAAGCACCCACAATACAAGGTAGGAGTTTTTTTTGGTCAATGATGACAAATGTGATTTTCATCGATGAAGTCCATTGTCATTACAGCACATCATTAGCTTTTTTTTTTTTTTCAGCTGAAGAGGTCATGAGTTGTGTGATTTATACAGGAATTTATGTTCAACGTGGAACCTTTTATTTGGGGAGAGCCCTTGCAACGTGTCACTCTATAGGTCACGACCCGATACCCATGGCTATGACAAGCACAATGACACTACTCCATGTTAGTCTCCTATTTTATTACCTTTTTTCTATTATGCACTTACGTGGAAGATCATGATTCTATTTCTTTAATCATTAGTAATCATATGTTTTTTACTAACATACAATTATTAAATTATAGAAATTCACTAAATCATTCATTCATCAATATCATAAGTTTGATATTAAAACAATTTAATTATCATCTCATTTAATTAACTTAATTATGTCATAATAATAATTATGCGAATTATGAAAATTCCAACAATTATATTTATTTGTAGATTCTCATAATAATTCCTATCCTGATACTAAGTGTCCTAATGATGACAGAGCACTTACTAAACTCAAAGGAATCAACGAACCTCTCTACAAATAAAAGGCTCGCGATAAAAACTTCTTATTACTCATCGAGTGAGGGTTTCTCTTCTTCTGTTGTATCGAAAAAAAAAAAGAAGAAGGAAACAAAGAGTGTGAGTTTATAGAAACTCAGTGAATGTACGAAAATCTCAATAATAAGAACAAAATACAAAATCGATCATAATAATGAACTCGAAAGCCGTAAAATCAACCAAGAACACAAGTAAGAAATATACCAGAAGTCAGCAATTTTCCCACAAATAAATAATCAAATGGACACCTTGGGTATGATACTCATCACTTAGATGAAGCCACCCCAGGGGCCATTCTCTCAACCTCCAGCTCTGTTACGACCTTAGTGATGTAACGCCCTAATCCGTCTCACGAGTAGGTCACCTCATGGGTTTAACAAAGCAACCTAAGCTACCACGATTTTCATCCTACTGTAAGGAATTATGTCTCTCCTATCATTTATCGAGCCAATGTGACTGGTCTTACTCGCCACAGATAAGGGGTACCACCCAATATCACAATTAGGGCCTTAACTGCGCACATCACAATTTTATCATGAACATGTGTAAAATTTACAAGTAATAACAATAGTAAATATATTGAATTCATGCATTAACTATTTATGTCTTTTTCCTTAACATTTGAAAATAAAGAAATCGGGAGTCTCACTAATATCTGTTGTTACCTTTAATCAGTGAAACTCAAGATTTCAGCCCGATTCACTAACGTAATGGATCGTGTTATGATCCTTTATTAAGATTTTGTCTACTCATCTAAATTCCAACGACTCCTTTTTGTAATACGAATGATCTCTCCAGATATGTGAATGTGAATTCAAGACTTATTTTCAAATTCCTCTTGCCGAAGTGTGTCCTTGGTGTGCATGGTTATGGGAGCTCTTTGTGTGTGATTGGGAAAAGAGAGATAGTGTGGCGAATGTGTGTATATGAAGGGGTGGAGATGATGTGGAAGCTTTGGTATTTGGAAGTTTGAAGTGTGTGTGAGATTGAGGAATAGAAATTGGAAATGGGGTGGTTAAATGACGAAGGGGTGAGTTTAGAATTAGTAGAGTAGGTGCGTGATTAAGAAGTAGATGTTGGAAATGGTGTGACTAAATGACGAAGGAATGGGCTTGAGATTAGTGGAGAGGATTAGATTTATAGAATCTTGTTTTATTTAAAATTTAACTTTTTAGTTAGGATATAATCTTATTAGATTTAGTTTAGTTTAATTTAGATTAGGATATCTTGGTTTAATTTAGTTTAATTAATTTCAAAAGGGTGTTACTATTTAGGTTGGTGTAGATTCTAGATTTAAATCAACCTTATCATTCTTTTATTAATTTTAAAAATTGATCTCATCATATGCTATTTGATTGCTATACATGACTAGTTTCTGTCCATATATATATATATATATATATATATATATTTATTTATTTATATAGTCTTTTAGTACATCTCAGGTTATTATATAATTTTTATATTATTTTAATATATCTACAACATTTACGTAAGGGTGCACATGCCTACCTTTAAAAGAATTTACTTTTTTTTAATTGATTCTTATGCTATGTCATTATCACTTATTTAATTTATTTTATCATTTTACTCATTATTTTTTGGATACTCAATTCATCTAAAAATAATTCTTATTTATTTCTTAGAAAATTTTTTTCCTCATTTTTACTATTTTAAAATTTTTTTAAATTGTAGATATCTAAATAACTTTTAAAGACTCACATTTTTTTTTAGTAATTCAATCTCTGTCTAGTTTTATTTTTTGTTTTAGTCCATCAATAGCCCAATCCACATTTCACCCATAGGATAAATGCCACATCATATTATCCATCATATTCCATAATTCATACAATCTAAATGTGGAAATCTATATTTTTGTGAACATACACAAACAAGGTAATATGATTCACATAAACATAAATAAAATTAAATAGATAGGAGGATTTTTTTATCACAGGTATTACAGTATTACTCATTTTAGGAAATTTGATCCTTTGAATTTTTGTTATCTCTATTCTTGAGTAGATGCGGGTATCTGTTTACTTGCGAAATTTTTTTTAAAACATGTTCGAGTTCCCGCTTCATCACGATGCGGTAATGCCGAGGGTATTACACTATATATATGCAGATGGTAGTTTTGGTACCCAGAAAGACTACCATCAAGATTCAACAGTCTTTCATTTATTTTAAACTCTCATTTTGGTTCTATTTTGAGTAACCCTTTGCTTACATATGTAGTCATTTAGTATTGCTACTTTAGAAACGTTGTATACAAGTACTCATAAACAAGTATTTATCTTTTGTACTAATCTCATCGCTTTTTGATAAATTCAAAAGTCCAATGTTTACTTTCTCTTCAGATATAAGGGTTGTGATTTGGGAGGATTATGTACAAAATAAATTGTGAACCAGCATTACCATATCTTTTTTTTTTTCTATCTTAGAAGTTTTCTATAGAATTATTTCTACTTTCTAAGGTAATAATCTTATAAAAAAGAAAAAGAAGTTATGATAGTGACACAACTAGTAGTGCCACATTAGAATTTACAGAATTTGGCATATATTGTTTCAGATAATTAGATCTGGCATACTAAAAAATGTGTTGAACTGCAAACATGGATGAATTTTCTGATATGTAAAGTGTTGTCATTAGCACTACTCCTTTCTAAATATTTAAAGTAGTTAGAAAAAGTAGGTTCAAGAATCGAGAGTTGTCTTTTCTATCTGTTTGTATCTAACCTAAAATTATTAGATTGGAATGGGAATACTATTTTTCATGAAAAGACTCTTATTTTCCCAGTGGTTTCATGTATAGCGTCATCTAAGCTTGTTCTTATTTTGTGACATTGATAGTTTACTTGTTTTCATGGTGTAGAAATATGGCTTCATCACCTCTAACTCCGAATATTCCGTATGCATGCCTTCATGATGTCTCGCATGTAGAAAATCCACTACAAAACTTGCGGTGGAATGTCCGCTAGAAGATAGCTGTTGGAATTGCACATGAACTCGCATATCTCCATCATGACTGTGATCCTCCCATAGTGCATCAAGATCTCAATCCAAAGAACATATTTCTCGATTCTGACATGGAACCTCACATAAGTCAATGTGGTGTTTCCATGCCTAAGAATCCATCTTCTTCTGCAGCAGGTGAGCCATTTGCAGAGAATGGACAAAGGATGGTGGAAGCTGTTGCATCTAATGTGCATGATTATGGGGTATTTTTGCTTGAGCTATTAACCAAGGAGAAGCTATCTGATCCAAGTTTTTGGCTGAAAACTATTTTCCTGGAATGGGTTAGATTTGTGTGGAGAGAAACAGGAAATCTTGAACAAATAGTTGATTCAAGTCTTGGTGGGGAGTTATTAGATTTGACTGTAGTGGTACAGGTTATTAAAGTGCTTTCTGTAGCATAAGAGACTGACTATGAGAATAGTTGTTGAGCTTCTTTTAGATGATAATGAAATAGAAAACAAATAAATTATTGATTTAGTCCTTCACGGCCAATTACCTCAATTTAGTATTTGAAAGATAAATGTCTCAATTTAGTCTTTAAAAATTATATTTCTCTTAATTTGGTCATTTTCGTTATTAAATCTCAAATTTTTTAGATAAAAAATCACTTTGACAAATAGAGGCATCAAATTAAAATAAATATATTTTTTAAAGAACTAAATTAAGATATTTAATTTTTAAAAATTAAATTGAGATAAAGGTGAACTTGACTTTGGAGTTTTTGCTGTTAAGAAGCTTGTAGTTTTAAGGAACAAAAGAAAAAGATTAAGCATGACACGAGAAATTGAAATCATTAGGAACATTAGACATCAAAACGTAGTAAGATTCCTAGGCTCTTGGATAGGAAAGGACTATGGTCTTATTTTCTATAGGTACATGGAAAATGGAAGCCTTTATGATGTTTTGCATGAAAATAATCCATCACAATCATTAGGGTGGAATGTTCGCAATAAAATAGCAGTTGGAGTTGCAAAGGGACTGGCATATATCCATCATAGCCGTGATCCTCCAATAATCCATCAAGACATCAAACCAAAGAGTATATTACTGATTTTGGTATTGACATGGCTTTGGATCAGTCCCCTACTGGAATGTGTATGAGATCAACGTATCATCTTGGTGCACGTGGATATATGAACTGAGTAATTGTTTTGTTACACACTTAATTGATCAGTTTTTCATTCTCAAATGTTCATTTGTTTTTTTTTTCTATTTATAATATATAAAGGAAAAGATTGCAGCCTGTAAAAAAAATGGTAGCAGTAAAGAGAAGCATGTGGATAGATGAGAGGATGTGATTTTCCCTCCATATTTATAATGTCATTTTACGAGTTGAACAATATCTATACACATCAGACGCAGGACCCTCCACCATCGTATATCCAATCTCTGTAAAAGGCCAAAGCACACAAGCATGCTATTGTTAATCCATATCAAAAGTTTATCAATATTTACTAATAAAGATAAAAGGATTAATACTTGATTTGGAACATTAAAAGTTACTTTTTATCTATCTTTTAAAGTTTATTGTTTCTGCTCAATTTGGGGCATATTGAAATGTTTTTGTTAAATATGTAGAATTCTATCAAATTATTCAAATTTGAATCTTGAATAATGATATCATTAAACTAGATGAGAATGCTGATGTTTTACAACATTAATGTTCCTTTTTTCTTTTGCCACAGATAAAGAGTGGAACAACAAAGTCTTGTTGCCTAAACCCCACATATATAGTTATTTCAAATTATAATTTTAAACTGAATCCTTTCTTGATTAGATAACAGGGGGCTTTCCAAGTTATATAACATTCCATGTTCCAGCCTTTCATCTCAAATTTCACTTCAGAAAATTCGGCCAAATTTAATCAACGTCCAATTTAGTTTTCTACAGAAGTTCTACTAAAATAGAAAAATCATAATCTTACCTTTTTCAAAAATGCACAAGTCCCTTGTTTTCCTCATTCTCAATAGTTTCTTTAGGAATGTGATTCCTTTTTGTGCATTGGAGCCTCTAGCGTACTGAGGAGTTCCAACTCGTTGGATTTAACAAATCCAACGGGCTGAAAAAAAGCCGTAAATTTTTTTTTTCAACAAAAGTTTTCAGACGACCTCCAACTCTGGAAGCAATCCGGATTCTTATTTTTTTTTTTTTAAAGTAGGTAACATATCCAAAAATAAAACTAAGTGTCCTCATGTGACAAGCAATTATTGATACTTACACATCATAGTGCCCAGCAATAAAGTGATCCATCGTGAAAGCTCTTCATATTATTAGTCTTCAACTTTCTCTCTCCCATTGCAGTCACATCATTGTCCAACTCTGTCTCCACTTTTCAGCTTAATTTACCTCATCTTTAACAGAGAGCAAAGTCAAGAACAACATCCCTCCATTTGATTACTATTATTTTGAAGCTGCAGAAAGGTAAGTGCTTTGATCCTCTAATCACTTTGCTATCTTTTGCATTTCACCTTCAGTTAGAGCTTGATTTCCTCTCTCTATGAAACTCCTATTATTGATTCTCTGCTTCTCAGCCCACTTATATGCTGCTTCTGCTTTAAGCTCAGATGGGTTTACTCTGTTGTCACTCTTGAACCACTGGGCTGTTGTGTCTCCTCCCATAAATTCAAGCTGGAAGTTCTCTGATTCTACCCCATGCTCATGGGTAGGAGTACAATGCAATCATGATGGCAATGTGGTCTCCCTCAACCTCACTGCTTCTGGCATTACTGGTGAACTAGGACCAGAAATTGGTAACTTGAGTCACTTGCAGACCCTTGTGTTGTTGACTAATGATCTTACGGGAGGAATACCCCCAGAGTTAGGCAATTGTAGTATGCTCGAGTATATTGACCTCTCTGAAAATCACTTTCAATCACAAATACCATATACTTTGAAAAAGTTGCAAAATTTGCGGTTTATGAGCTTTTCTTCTAATATGCTCTATGGTAATATTCCTGAGTCTTTGTTTCATATTACTTACCTGGAAGAGGTGTACCTGTATGACAACTATCTGTCTGGTTCTATCCCCTCCAATATTGGGAACTGCAGTAATTTAAAGGCATTGCTTTTGAATGATAACAGATTGGAGGGAATTCTTCCACAAAGTCTCAGTAATCTCAAAAAGTTATTTACTCTGGATCTGTCATTTAATGTATTTAGTGGAGGTATTCCTTCAGGCTTGGGGAATTGTAATAGTTTAGCAAAATTTGCTGCCATGAACAGCAACTTAGTTGGCATCATTCCATCATCCCTAGGATTACTGCTGAAGCTTTCTATTCTTCTCCTTTCTGAGAACCATTTGTCTGGGAAAATACCTCCAGAAATTGGTAATTGTGAATCATTGATAAAGTTACATTTGTATTCCAATCAGCTGGTGGGAGAAATTCCGCACGAGTTGGGAAGGCTAAGTAAATTACAGGACCTTGAATTGAATTTCAACCGTTTGACAGGTGAAATACCACTTAGCATTTGGCAGATTCAAAGTCTTCAACATATTCTGGTTCATAATAATAGTCTTTCTGGAAAATTACCTCAAGTGCTGACAGAGCTCAAACATCTTAAAAATTTGTCATTGTTTGACAACCAGTTCTCTGGAATCATACCTCAAAGCTTGGGAATCAACAGCAGTTTAGTGAAGGTGGACTTGATGAATAATAAGTTCACTGGTAACATCCCACCAAATCTTTGCTTTGGCAAGCAATTACGTGCATTGAACTTAGGTGTTAATCAACTACAAGGTGGCATACCCCATGATGTAGGAAGATGTGCAACTCTTGGGAGGTTGACTCTGAACGAAAATAATCTCAGTGGGTCTCTTCCTGAATTTGAAAGTAATCAGAATCTCAAATACATGGACATCAGCAGGAACAAAATCAGTGGAGCAATTCCATCAAGTTTGGGAAAATGCACAAGTATCACTGCTTTAATTTTGTCTGTGAACATGATCTCGGGGATTATACCCTCAGAGCTGGGAAACCTAGTGAACCTTCAGGTTCTGAATCTCGCTCTGAATATCTTAGAAGGTCCTTTGCCACAGCAGCTGTCATATTGTACCAAAATGGAAAAGTTTGATGTGGGATTCAATTTTCTGAATGGTTCATTACCATCAAGTTTCAGGAACTGGACAGGGCTAACCACATTAATTTTAAGAGAGAATTGTTTCAGTGGGGGTATCCCATCTTTCTTATCAGAATTTGATCTGCTTCTCGAACTACAACTTGGTGGAAATATGTTTGGAGGTGAGATTCCTAAATCAATAGGAGCGATGCAGAACCTCTTATATGGGTTGAATCTGAGTGCTAATAGATTCAGAGGTGAGGTTCCTTTAGAAATTGGGAAGCTGAAAAAGCTGCAAAGTCTGGATGTATCCCGGAACGATTTGACAGGAAGCATACATGTTCTTGATGAACTTTCTTCTTTAATTGAGGTGAATATTTCATACAACTCCTTTGTTGGTCCTGTACCAAATTGGCTAATGCAATTTCTGAATTCTTCTCCATCATCATTCTTTGGCAATCCAGGCCTATGTGTCAGTTGTTCAAATTGTAATAAAACTAGCTACTTGATGCCCTGTGAGAAATACAAATCAACCAAACACCAGAACATTTCTGAGATTGTAATTTTGATTATAGGACTTGGATCATCAATGCTGGTTGCTTTTTTGCTGGTCAAACTGATTCACATTCATCTCTCGAGTCAAAGATCTAAGGAGAATGCCATGGCAAAATTTGAAGTGCAAGAGCCATTGTTTTGTGGTGGTGTTCGAGGACATAGAATTATTGACCTAATATATAAGCACCGAGTGATGAGGGCTACTAAAAATTTAAATGATCAATATATAATTGCAAGAGGAGCACATGGAATTGTTTATAAAGCCGAACTTTTTCACTTTGGAGCTTTTGCTGTAAAGAAGCTTTTCACTGCACCGAATGGAAGGAAAAGATTAAAGATGCCCAGAGAAATTGAAATCAGTAGGAATCTTAAGCATCAATATGTGGCAAGATGCTTAGGCTCCTGGATAGGAAAGGACTATAGTCTAGTTTTCTATAGGTACATGGAAAATGGAAGCCTTCATGACGTTTTGCATGAAAATCCACCACCATCCCTTGTGTGGAATGATCGCTATAATATAGCTGTTGGAGTTGCAAAGGGACTGGCATATCTCCATCATGGCTGTAATCCTCCCATTCTGCATCGAGACATCAAACCAAAGAATATACTCCTTGATTCTGATATGAATCCTTATATTACAGATTTTGGTCTTGCCATTGCTTTGGATCAGACCTCTGGTATGAAACTTTTGCGGTCAACATACAATCTTGGTACACCTGGTTTTATGGCACCAGGTAAGTTCTCTTGTTTTATGTTCTCCTTTTATGCCAAATGTACTATTTCCTCAAGCAATTTCTCTTACAGTTTAATCACGTTTACATTGTCTTGTGACAGAGATGGCAACTTCAGTTGTGGCCAGCTGCAAGTTTGATATATATAGTTATGGAGTGGTTTTGCTTGAGCTGGTAACCAGAAAGAAAGTATTAGATCCTTCATTTTTGGAGGAAACTACTTTAGTAAAGTGGTTTCATTCAAAATGGAGCGTAACAAGAGACATTGAAGAGATTGTTGATTCAAGCTTCGCAAGGGAACTTAGAGACTTGAATGTAGTGCGACAAGTTATCAAAGTGCTTTTGGTGGCTTTGATATGTACTTACAAGGATCCTGAAAAGAGACTGAATATGGAAGATGTTATCAAAATCTATGAAGCACCTACAATTCAAGGTAGGAGTTATGTCTGGTAACAATGACAAATGGGTTATTAACATGATGAAGTCATACTGTTAATAAAAACATTAAATTCTTCTAATATATGACAGTTTTTAAATGTTTTTCAGAGAGTTTTAGATGATGTTACACATGAATTATTTCATCATTGTCGACACCTTATGGTACTGCTTATTTTCTTTTCATGGCGTGATGTGGTAGAAATAAATAAATCGCCAAAATAATCATGTTGCACTCCCACTGTCATTGCCATTCACATTAGTTTCAGCTGAACTGATCATGAGTCACAACTCCATTTCATCGAAGGATTAGAAATGATGGTTTGACATTCAAGTGTTGGGAGCTATGAGACTTATGCCTCGTGTGACGTATACAGGAATTTTTGTTCTACGTGACAGAACTTCTTTTCATTTAGGGAGAGCCCTTGCTGCTGCTGTTGTTGAATCTATATATCTACAGGTAATTTTGGTTTCCAGAATTTGACATATATTGTTTCAGATAATCAAATCTGGCACACTAAAAATTAATGAACTGAAAAAATGGATGAGTTTTCTGATATAAAAAGTGCACCACTCCTTTCTAAATATTTAAAGCAGTTAGAAAAGGTAGGTTCAAGAATCAAGAGCTATCTTTTCTATCTGTTTTGTATGGTAAAATTTTTTTATGTTTTTTTAGTGCACTTAGTAATTGTGATCTTAAAGCAAAAAGCTGGGAAAGTGACTGTTCTTGTGTCCAAGCTCGAGCAATTGTTATAAAAGGCTTTCCCAAAGATGTAAAACTGAGAGAACTGCACTGAGATGATTGTCTGGATACGAGGTCTCTGAACTGAGTTTTGTTGTGAAAGGCTCTTGTATTTCAAAATAATAAAGTTAGTCCCACATTGACAAAAACAAAAAGTGGATGAGATTTTATATACTAATATGTGTTAACAGGTTCATGAAGAGCCATGGCCTTTGAGTGCCATCGGAAAAAATAGAATTCTCGATCTAAGATATAAGCGGGAAGTGATGAAGGCTACTGAGAATCTGAATGATCGATATATTGTTGGCAGAGGAGCGCATGGCTTTGTTTATAAAGCCGAACTTGATGATTTGGGAGTTGTTGCCGTAAAGAGGCATGTCTTGCCAGGGAACAAAAGGAAAAGATTAAGAATGCTTAGAGAAATTGAAATCATGAAGAACCTTAGGCATCAATATGTGGCAAGCTACCTGGGCTATTGGATAGAAAAGGAGCACTGTCTCATCTTCTTTAAATACATGGAAAATGGAAGCCTTCACGATGTTTTGCATGAAAATGATGCACCACCGTCGCTAGAGTGGACTGTGCGTTATAAGATAGCAGTTGGAGTTGCACAGGGACTGGCATATCTCCATCATGGCTGTCATCCTCCCATACTGCATCGAGACATCAAACCGAAGAATATACTGCTTGATTCTGATATGGAGCCTTGTATTACTGATTTTGGTATTGCCATTGCTTTGGATCAATTCTCTGCTGGAATGCATCTGCCATCAACATATCATATAGGTACATGTGGATACATGGCACCAGGTAATTGTTCTTGTGATACACTTAGTTGATCAATTTTTTCATTCTCAAATGTTCATGGTTTTTTCTACATAAAAGGAACAGATTGCAGCCTATAAGAAAAGCTTGTGTATCTAGAGGATGCATTAGTAGTAATGTTTTAAAAACTGGACCAACCATTAAACTAATAGAGTTATTAGTTTAAGGTTCATTAGTCTAATTTGATTGAACTAGGGTCAAACTAGTAATAATTATATATTTATAATTTTTTAAATTTTAGATATTGAAAATCTATAATATAATAAATTAATAAATATTTTTATACTTAGTGTGTGTGTATAATTGCTCTTCTATTATTTTTCTTATTCTCTTATTTATTTTTATGACAAAAATAATATTATTATAAAAATATATGTAAGAAGAAAAAAGAAAGTATAACATGGTAGAAAAAATTAAAAAAAAAAACTAAAATTTGCTAAGTATCACATAGTGTAAGAAATAATTGTGTTTTGTAAATATTAGATTTATTTATTTTACAAAAACTTGTTTAATCGATTCTTGATCAATTTTTTGGTCAGCTGTTTTCCTACATTAACCGAATCGGACTAGTGACTAGTTTTCTATTGAGCTGGTTGAACAGGCTGATCTGTATCTTTAATCCATGACAAGTAGTGAGGAAAGAGTGTAGATAGATGATAAGATGTGATTCTCCTTCCATATTTAGCTATACTAGTTTCTTAATTCCATTAGTTCCTTCATCCCATTAGAAATGGATGCGGGCCAAATGCCTGATTTTCCCCAACAATTTCTCTCACCGTATAATGTATTCACATTGTTCTGTGACAGAGATTGCATATGCAGTAGTGCCGAGTTGTGAGCTTGATGTGTTTAGTTATGGGGTAGTTTTGCTCGAGCTAATAACCAGAAAGAAAGTATTAGATTCTTCATTTGAGGAGGAGGAAACCACTTTAGTGGGGTGGTTTAGATCTGTATGGAGGGAAGCAAGAGAAATTGAAGAGATTGTAGATTCAAGCCTTGCAAGGGAACTTTCAGATTTAAATGTGAAGGTACAAGTTATTAAAATGCTTTTGGTGGCTTTGATGTGTACTGAGAAGGATCCTGGAAAGAGACCGAAAATGGAAGATGTTATCAAAATCTATGAAGCAACCACAATTGAAGGTAGGAGTTATTTTTGTTCAATGATGACAAATGTTATTTTCATCGATGAAGTCGTATTGAAAATAAAAATATTAAATTCTAATGTATGACAATTTTTAGATCTTTGTCAGAGTTTTAGATGATGTTATACATGAAGTATCTCTTTATTGACGACACATTTTATGTTATTCCTTAGTTTCTTTTCATGGCGTGACCCGGTAGAAATAAAGAAATCACAAACATAGTCATGCTTCCCTTCCACTATCATTGCCATTGTCATTACACCACATCATTGGCTTTCTTTTTTCAGCTAAAGTGGTCATGAGTTGTGTAATTTATACAGGAATTTATGTTCAACGTGGAACTTTTCATTTGGGGAGAGCCCTTGCTGCTTCTGCTCGCTCTATATATATGCAGTTGGTAATTTTGGTTGACCCAGAGAGACTGCCATCAAGATTCAACAGTTATTTATTTACTTTAAATTCTCATTTTGGTTCTATTATGAGTAACCTTTTGCTTACGTATGTAGTCATTTAGTATTGCTACTTTAGAAACATTGTACACAAGTACTCATAAACAAGTGTTTATCTTTTGTACTAATCTCATCGCTTTTTGATCAATTCAAAATTCCAATATTTAATTTCTCTTCAGATAAATAGGGTTGTGATTTGGGAAGATTATGTACAAAATAAATTTGTGAACCAGCATTTTTTTTTTCTTTTTTTATCTTAGAAGTTTCCTACAGAATTATTTCTACTTTCTAAGGTAATAATCTTATGAAAAAAGAAAAAGGAGTTATGATAGTGACACAACTAGTTGTGCCACATTAAAATTTATAGAATTTAGCATATATTATAGTTTCAAATAATTGGATATGGCACACTAAAAAATGTGTTGAACTGCAAAAATGGATAAGTTTTCTTATATATAAAGTTCTGTCATTAGCACTACTCCTTTTGTAAATATTTAAAGCAGTTAGAAAAAGTAGGTTCAAGAATCAGAGTTGTCTTTTCTATCTATTTGCATCATAAAATTGTTTATGCTTTCTAGTGCACTTAGTAATTGTGATCTTTTAAAAACAAGCTGGAAAGTGATTGTTCTTGTGTATAGGCTCGAACTATTGTTATAAAAGGCCTACCCAAAGATGTAAAACAGAGAGAACTACCAAATCTGCTGAGATGGTTGCCTGGATATGAAGCATCTAAACTGAATTTTATGTCTCGAAGACCCGAAGGATATGCTCTCTTCAACACAGCACAACAAGCTATTGCGGCCAAAGATATTCTTCAGGTTGGACTATCTGATGCAGATGATCTCTTGGATATACTCATTTTTTTCCAATGGTATCTGCTTTTGTTTCCTTGAAGTGTGACTTATTTTAATTTTCAGGACTTGCTCTTCGATGCAAGGACCAAGTCAGTGCTTCACACAGAGATGGCTGACAAACATTATTTTGTGATAAGAGGTTCTCCTTCATTCCATAATGTTTTGAATTTTTTACTCAGAAATTCAGATTAAGAGTATTTGATTTCGACCAAGTCTTTAGTGAAATTTATTCAATTTGCAATTTCATTCCAGTGTGAGATTGGGGCCTTGGGGCTATTCCATTTCCATTTCTCCCTCTTGTATCTCTGGCTTCTTTCCTATTTTGGTCTTATTCTCCTTAGTTGTTTGTGGAAAGACCTTATGTTGAAATGCTGAAATTGCCAATTTTCTTTTACCTACTATTTAAAACATTGTTGATATGCTTATTCTTTGCCAGTAAAGCATGATGATGATGTGAGAAGCATAGATGAAGAGACAAATTCTGAGCTTGTCACCAATACGAGCAAGTCAATACAACAGAATTTTAGTAGTTCAGGTATTCTTAAAATACAGTTTAACATCACTCTGAGTGTGTACCACTGCTGCTATTGGATCCTGCTATTGCGTCAAGCCTGATGTAGCAGTATTGGTATGATTGATTTAAATGCACTTGAATTGATTATGCAGGTGCATATGATCGAGGCAAACGATTGTTGACAGCTGAGGATTATTCTCAGACTGGTTGGGAAATGCATGGGTTAGTATTACCAATATCTTAACCTAAAATTAGTCAATTGGAATGGGAATATTGTTTTTCATGAAAAGACTCTTGTTTTCCAGGTGGTTTCATGTATAGAGTCATCCAAGCTTGTTCTTAGTTTGTGACATTGACAGTTTACTTGTTTTCATGGTGTAGAAATATGGCTTCACGTCCAATTCTAAATATTCCGTATGCATGCCTTCATGATGTTTTGCACGTACAGAATCCACTTCGAAACTTGAAGTGGAATGTCCGCTACAAGATAGCTGTTGGAATTGCACATGAACTCGCATATCTCCATCATGACTGTGATCCTCCCTTAGTGCCTCAAGATCTCAATTCAAAGAACATATTTCTTGATTCTGACATGGAACCTCACATATGTCAATTTGGTGTTTCCATGCCTATGAATCCATCCTCCTCTCCAGCAGGTGAACCATCTGGTATTGTACCAGTTAATGCTGGCACACTTACAGAGAATAAACATAGGATGGTGGAGGCTGCAGTTGCATCTGATGTGCATGATTATGGGCTAGTTTTGCTTGAGCTGTTGACCAAGAAGAAGGTATTTGATTCATCTTTATGGTATAAACCTTTTTTCCTGGAACAGGTTAGATCTGCGTGGTGGAAAACGGGAGATCTTGAAAAAATTGTTGATTCAAGTCTTGCAATGGAGTTGTCAGATTTGACTGTAGTGGTGCAAGTTACTAAAGTGCTTTCTATAGCTTTGTCATGTACCGAGGAGGATCTACTGAAGAGACCCACTATGGGAAGAATTATCAAGCTTCTTTCAGATGATAATGAAATTGAAAATGAATAAATTATTGATTTAGTTTTGAATGATCACAATTATTTTAATTTAATTTTTAAAATATTGAGTGTCTCAATTTAGTTCATAAAAATTACATTTATCTCAATTTGGTCATTTTTATCGCTAAATCTCAAAAGGAACTAAACTAAAACAATTATAATTTTCTAAGGACTAAATCAATAATTTACTCTTTGTGTATGTCTGCTTCAATTTAGGCATTCTATCATGCACCAAAAAAAGTAAAAGATGGTGTAATAGATTGGGAAGGCTCTAATATGCAAATTGTTTGATACTGGCATGCCAATGCACTCTGAAATTCACATATTTTGTTCTTCACAATAAACCCTTTTTATTCATTTATCCGCTTAATGCCTGAGACTGCAAAAAACCATCATACTCAATTGTCTTGTGCAGTAGTTCCTTCTACCTGCATTTATAAACTGTGAAATGCTTTGTTAAAAGAATTGATATTTGATTTGGAACATCTACAGCTGCTTCCTTTTGTTCATTTGGGAGCATTGTCAAATACATATGCAGAATTCTACCAAAATCTTTATTCAAATTTGGGTCCTATGCCATTTGAAAGTTGTTATCCCATTTAATGGGAATCACAGTTTTCCCACTTTCTCAGTTATTTTTTGTACGCAGCATATACTAAATGTTTATTTGAAAAATAGTTGGAGAATTTTAGATTTTAGGCAAACCAAGGTTTGCGTAAAATTAATCTTGTAAAACTTTAGTTTTAAACTCTTTCTTGATCAAGTAGTTTTAAACTCTGAACCAAATGTAATGTTGTTGCAAAATTTATTTTTGAAGCTTTTCACTAATTTTTCAAACATGTACTCTGTTCAGAATTTAAGTCTAATGTCACATCTTAATTTTGGGCATGTGAATAATTTTATAAACTCGAGGGTATACCTCTATGATATTCTATAAAATCTCTGATCAGTACTAATGTATAACATAATTTTTCAAGAAAGAAATTTTGCATATATTCATATAAAAAGTTTAACATAGTGAAACAGTAAACACAAGCCAAATAACATACAATATGATACAATTTTTCAAGCCTAAGTGATCTATAGAGATTACAGAGCATTTCCTAAGCTTTTAAATTCATAAGCCCTTTAGACAACATGAAAAGTATCCTCAAGTAATACTAATCTTCTTGCAGATTTTCTTCGTTCTCATCCACTGTATAAAAAAAAAAGTTCATAGAGAGTGTGAGTTCATCAAAACTCAGTGACTATATGACTGTACAATAATAAATGTGTCACAAGTACAAATATCATAATCATAATCACAATAAGAACATTTATATTCATATTCAAAGTTTCTATACTTATATATTTGGTTTATGTTTAGTGATTCAGTTCCCGTTGTATTTATGTTTACAATCATTACATGTATTGGTATCTTGGGGGTTCAAGTTCTCAACCATTCCATGTGTATAATTTCATGCATTGGTATCTTGGGTCAAGCCCTCAACCATTCCATGTATATATTTGCATACATTGGTATTTTGGGTCAAGCTCTCAACCATTCTATGTGTATATTTTCAATCATAATTTTCATCAACATAATAATAAATTTAATTAACTAGCTATCATCATCAAATATGGAATCTAATTGCGATATGAGGTGAGATTTATATTGTACTTGGAATAAAAGTAAATAAAATCGATTAGCAAGGTCATCCACTCACATAGATTTCGTATCCAAGTCACTTTTTCGAGTTGCTATAGAGAAGAGTACGTAGCTGGATTTTAGATTCTGCTACGGAGATTTTCATGAATATCAGATATAGAAAGTCATGGTTACTTTTGTATAAAGTACTATTTATACGTACAGATACTATTCATATATATATATATATGGATACTATTCATACGTACAATTACTATTTATATCGAGAATAGCAAACATTAGCCGTAAAAGAGTACATCAAAAAAGTTTTCAGGAAAGAGTGGAGGGTCGCAATAGACACACTTAAGTACCAGGTCTTTTTTTAGCCAGACTTTCCTAGACATGTATTATTCACAGTTTATATTCTATTTCAGTAATCAGAGAATCAAAACAACATATAAGTAGCTAAGCACAGTTTTTCTTATGTGGAAGATCAACTAAAGCCGCAACCACAGAGCATACTTAAGAATATAACTTCTAAAATTTGAAAGACATAAAAAATGGTATAATATCCTCACCTTAGATCTAGGCTAAGAAGGAAAGACCTAAAATTTCATAGCCCTAACGTGAGAGCAAGAAAAGTTTTGAGGAGAGAAGAGAAAAGAAACTGAAGATGTGAATTTAGAAGTGAAATGAAAGAGCTTATTTATAGGAGAAGTTAGGATACTATGCGTTAATAAAATATTTATTTTACTATGTATTTTAATAATTTAATTTACTATACATTTTAATAATTCAGTTTATTATATTTTTTAATAATTTAGTTTACTGTACGCACATGATTTTCTCGGCAAATTATTAATTACTATTGAGAACTAAAGGAAAAATTATCCTTTCTCGTAAACTTTTGAGTTTTTTTTTTTACTTTTGTCCTTTTCAATTTAGTCGCTAAGGGGATTTTCTCATATAAAACTTTTTTTTCTCCCAGTTTCTTTCAGATTTCTCTTATGCTCAAGCCATATTTTATCCAAGGAATAAATTTCATATTATAACATCTATTATATCTCACAATTTATGCAATGAAAATCTGTATTTTCAACAATATACACAAACAAGCATACAAAAAAAAAGATAAGTAAATTATTTTCTCCAAAATAAATTTATCGTAATTCTTGAATATTTATAATTTTAAAAATATAGCGGGTATTACACCTAAATTTCTGACAATCAACTTGATCCAAGAAATCTTTCTAGATGCACCACATTATTTTATAAATTACAATAAATATTTATAATTAATCCTAAATTAGCTTCTTTATAAATTACAATAAATCTAATGTTATGAAAATGATTGGCATTACCCAAACATTTTATTGAAGACCTTGAGATTTATAAAGCATTAAAACCTTGTCTTGACACTTACTGTTTTCTTAAATGAAAAAAAAAAGAGAAAAAGGGAATTCTATCAAAACCTTAACTCTTTTTTTCAGGCCAATAAAATCTTAAACCAAAATTCTGTCCAAGTTTATTGAATGGGCTCTATCGGATTTGGACTCCATCAGGGCGTCAACGAGTCAAAAACATGCGCCAGAGAGCGCGATTGAAACTGACAATCAAAATTCCAATGGTAAGGGTTTATCAGTCCTTAATCCAGTTAATTAGAATCTCATTTACTCATTGTTTTCAAAATTTCAAAAACTGTGAGACAGTTGTTCCTTGACAGAGCATCTCAAAATAATAATAAATATTGTTGTACAAAATACTAGACTACTAGTTGTCCAAATGAAAAGATATTGATATTTATTTAATCCTCAATAATTAATCTTTCAACGTGAAAGCTTTCTCCGTCCTTTAACTTTTTCTCTCCTATTTTAAGTTACTATAATCATCCAATTTTGTTTCCACTTTCCACCTCATCGGCTTTGCTTTAACAAAGTGCAAAGCCAGAACACCTCACATTTGCGTGGTCTTATTTTAAGCTGGATCAAGGTAAGTGCTTTATTCCTCCAAAAGCTTTGCTATATTTTGTCTGATTATATCAGCATTTTGCTTCGCTTAGAGCATGATTTTTTCTCTCTCTATGAAACTCCAATTACTGGTCCTATGCTTCTCTGCACACTTGTATGTTGCTTCTTCTTTGAGCTCCGATGGATTGACTCAATTGTGTTGAACACAACACTCTTGGGCACTAAATATATTAAGACAACTTTGAAGAAAAAATTACAACACTCAATATTGAAAGCTCACTCTTTCTCACACTGACCACAAGACTACACTTTAAAGAACTCTTTGAAGTGTACTACTACTTCTTCTACTACTTGATGATTTATAATGAAAGGGGGAAGGGGTATTTAGAGTACTTGCAAACAAATCTATACCGTACGAATAAATTATCTCAAAATTCTAACAACCACACATCTTCACCAACCAAACCTAATTTTTCACCAACCAAACCTAACTTCTTCACCAACCAAACCTAACTTCTTCACCAACCTACTTCACTAACTAAACATTCTTGGATTTGGATTCAATTTGATTGGGCTTCTTGGGCTACATATGAATTTTGAGATGGTGTTGATAATTTAACACTCCCCCTCAACACCAGCTCCCATTCTTTGCAATATGTCAAGCTGTTGACGAAACATTTGGAGCTTGCCTATACTTAGACTTTTTGTGAACAAATCTGCAACTTGATCATCTGTTTTGATCTGTCTCATCTCTATTTCTTCCTGTAGAACCTTTTCTCTGATAAAATGATAGTGCACTTCAACATGCTTAGTTCTTGCATGAAAGACCGGATTCTCTGCCAAACGAATTGCTGACTGATTGTCACAGTACAACGAAACTGCATAATCTACTGGTTGATGTAGGTTATTCATTAACTGTATCAACCATGTACTTTCTTGTACTGCCATTGCTGCGGCTCGATACTCCGCTTCAGTGGTTGACAATGATACCGTTTGCTGTCTCTTGCTTCACCAAGAAATTGTTCCGGAACCAAGCTTAAACACATAACCAGTTGTTGATCTCCTAGTGTCATGATCTCCTGCATAGTCAGCATCACAATAACCAACTAACTTGCTTTCTTCACCTTTCTTGTACAAAAGACTATAGTCAATTGTACTCTTCACATATCTCAGTATTCGTCGAACTATTTCCAAATGAGACTTCTTTGGATTTTGCATGTATCGACTCATCACACTAACTGCATAAGAAATGTCAGGTTTTGTCAAGGTTAAGTAGATGAGACTACCTACCAATTGCCGATACATCGTTGCATCTTCTAAATCTTTTCCTTTATGTGCACACATTTTAATATTTGGTTCTATTGGTGTCGAAATCGGCTAACATTCAAGCATTCCGAATCTTTCCAACAAATCTTTGGAATACTTTTGTTGACAAAGAAATATTCCTTCTTGTGTGCGATCAACCTCTAAACCAAGGAAGTGCTTGAGCTGTCCAAGTTCCTTCATTTGGAAACGGACTGAAAGATTCTCCTTTGTCCGAAGAATTTCTACCTCATCATCACCGGTTATGATTAAGTCATCCACATAAACTAGTACGATAGCTAGCTTTCCTTTATTAGCTTTAACAAACAAGCTGGAATCTGCAGGTGTTACTGAATAACCACTTTGTGTTAGGAATTCAGCAATCTTACCATACCATGCCCTAGGTGCTTGTTTCAATCCATATAGCGTTTTTCGTAGCTTACATACATATTCAGGATGATTTTGGCTTTGAAAACCCATTGGTTGAATCATGTAGATTTCCCGATCCAGCTCTCCATGAAGAAAGGCATTCTTCACATCCATCTGCCACAAATTCCAATCTTTGTTAGCTGCAAGTGCAAGTAAGACTCGTACTGTTGTCAGTTTTGCCACTGGACTAAATGTTTCATCGTAGTCTAGTCCGTACTGTTGAGAGAAACCACGAGCTACCAATCGTGCCTTGTACCTCTCAATTGACCCATCTGGTTGGCGTTTTATCTTGTAAATCCATTTACATGATATAGGCTTTACATCTCTTGGCTTTGGCACCAAATCCCAAGTCTGGTTTTGCTTAAGTGCATCAATCTCTTCTTTCATGGTGATCATCCACTCAGGACTCTGTGATGCCTCTTCAAACTTCTCAGGTTCTACTATGGTTAATTCTTTGACTATGGCTGCATTGGCGTATTTGGGATTTGGCCTTCGTATTCTTGTTGACCTTCGAAGTTGAGATTGTGGAGTTAATTCTTCAATTTCATTAGGCCCACCTTCTTTATTTGATTGTTCATACATTCCAGTTTGCCAAGGATTCTGGGTCACTCTCTGTTCAACATCATTGCCATTTAGATTTCCTAGTTCATCTGAACTTTGTTGAAGTTGAATAGTATGTTCCTTCATCTTTTGTTATAGCTTGTCTCCAAATTCTCTGGAGTCTGGCAATGCCTCATTCTCTAAGGACCACCAAGAAGATGCTTCATCAAACACCACATCTCGTGAAGTGTAGCATCTTCCACTCATTGGATCACAACATTTCCATCCCTTTCTATGGCTGTCGTATCCCACAAAGATACATCTAACGGCTTTCTTGTCAAACTTACTTCGTAAATAATTAGGAACAAATACATAGCATACACAGCCAAATACTCGAAAGTAATTAACTGTAGGTTCCTTATTCCATAATTTCTCAAAGGGTGAAATAAATTCTAACCTCGGTTGAGGAAGTCTGTTGATTACAAAGGCTGCAGTCCTCATTGCTTCAGCCCAAAATCTTCCTGGTACATTCTTTGCATGTAGCATACTTCGACAAACTTCTGCAAGATGTCGATTCTTTCTCTCAATACACCATTTTGTTGTGGTGTGTTGGCGTAAGTGTATTGATGTCGTATTTGACATTCCCTTAAGTATTGAGAGAACTCATTTGAGCTATATTCTCCCCCGTTATCTGTGCGCAAACAACGAATCTTCTTTCCTACTTCTCCTTCGGCTAACTCTCTAAACTCTTTAAACTTTGAGAATGTGTCAGATTTTTCTTTCATAAAGAAAACCCACACATGCCTTGAGAAGTCATCAATGAATGTCACCATATACCACATACCACCAATTGATGGCTGTTTAACTGGTCCAAACACATCAGAGTGAATTAACTCTAATGGCTCTTTTGCTTTAAACTTTGATTCCTCGTATGGCAACTGGTGTGCTTTACCATACTGGCACCCCGCATATATTGTGTCTGTTCGCACATCAAGTTGAGGAAGCCCTTTAAGCATCGATTTCTTCACCATCACACTTAGCTTGGAATAGCTAACGTGACCTAACCGCATGTGCCATAGATCTGATGTTTCATTTTTCCTTGTCCTATCTACATATGCAGATTCTGCTGACATCACGTAGATTGACTCCAATCGTCGCCCCTCCATTGTTGTGTTTCTAAGATTTTGAGGTCACGATACACCTTCACATCTTGGGGACCGAACAAGACATAGTGGCCTGATGATGTTAATTGAGCCACAGACAATAAGTTTTTCTTCATTCCAGGAACATGGTATACATTTTGAAGTGGCACCTGGCTAGATTTATGTCAGGGTGTAACTATCGTCTTACCAATGTGAGCTATTGGTAACCTTGAGTTATCGACTGTCACTACCACACGTCCTCCCTTGTACTCAGATAAGTTTTGCAACTTTTGTTTATCACCTGTCATATGATTTGAGCAGCCTGAATCTATGATCCAGTCATTCTCGTAGTCAATATGTTCTGGAGTTGTAACCGTG
The DNA here is from genome assembly GCA_037074585.1 of Biancaea sappan. NCBI lineage: Eukaryota > Viridiplantae > Streptophyta > Magnoliopsida > Fabales > Fabaceae > Biancaea > Biancaea sappan. Next base: position 66,238,357 of record CM073495.1, read on the forward strand.
AGAGCTAATTCTTCTTCCTCCATAGCAAATAACGCTTCGGCATCCCAACCATCTTCACTATACTCCGTAGAGTTAGAAGTAGCTGTATTACTTTCAACAGGCTTTTTCTTGGACCAATAATCTTTTGCGATGTGGCCCTTCTTCCCGCAGTTGTAACATTCGCCATTGAACTTTCTACTATTTCCGCGACTCTTTGAATCTCCTCCTAGACGAAAGTCTCCCTTTCCTTGGTTTACCTTGTCACCATCCTTATTAGATCCACCACCATTGTACCGCTTCGAAGTCTTTTTGCTTTTACTGGTATAGAGTGCTTCCTCCTCACTCTTCAGCGAGACTCCTCCTATTTGCTTAGCCATACCTTCTTGACTTGCAAGCAAATTTTTGAACTCAACAAGTGATGGTTGTATCGGCCATCCCTGTATAGCGGCAATAAACCCTCGATATTCGGGTCTTAAACCGTGGATAATTATTCTCTTTATCCTGGTTTCCCCAATAGGAGCTGTTGGATCTAATTCTGAAATTTCGCGGCATATCGACTTCACTTTGTGAAAATACTGGGCAATTGTCATGTCGCGTTGCACCATTGATAGTAGCTCATTCTCAAGAAGTTGTAGTCTTGTATCATTCTTCTTTGAAAAAAGTGTAACAAAAGTGTCCCATGCTTCCTTTGGTGTTTTAGCATCCCGGATGTGCTCCAACATTTCTTCTTCAATTGTGGTCTTTAAAGCAAACATCGCTTTGCCTGCTTTAATTTTCCACTTTCGCAAGGTGCCATTGGCATCTTCTGCCACCGGTTGTGTAACTTCACCACCACCGACGACCTCCCAAAGATCTTGACCTTGTAGGTAAGACTCCATACATGTTGCCCACATGTTGTAGTTTTTATTGTTGAGCTTTTTGATTCCTCCAACTATTTGAAGGTCACCCATCGTGCCAGCAAGATTTCGACTATACCGAACAAGCTTGACTTACAAACTTGCAGAGTACCAAACTCCTCACGACTCAAAATCTCTCACAAAAAAAAATCTCAAGAAATCTTTTCTGGTTATGGAAGTTCAGTCAAAGCTGCAACCATAGAGCATACTCAGATTTTCAAGAGACCCCACAACCTCGCTCACAACCAACCTTGACTCTGATACCAATTGTTGAACACAACACTCTTGGGCACTAAATATATTAAGACAACTTTGAAGAAAAAATTACAACACTCAATATTGAAAGCTCACTCTTTCTCACACTGACCACAAGACTACACTTTAAAGAACTCTTTGAAGTGTACTACTACTTCTTCTACTACTTGATGATTTATAATGAAAGGGGGAAGGGGTATTTATAGTACTTGCAAACAAATCTATACCGTCCGAATAAATTATCTCAAAATTCTAACAACCACACATCTTCACCAACCAAACCTAATTTTTCACCAACCAAACCTAACTTCTTCACCAACCAAACCTAACTTCTTTACCAACATACTTCACCAACTAAACATTCTTGGATTTGGATTCAATTTGATTGGGCTTCTTGGGCTACATATGAATTTTGAGATGGTGTTGATAATTTAACATATTGTCACTCCGAAAGCACTGGACTTTTGTACCTCCTTCCATAAAGTCAAGCTGGACTGCCTCTGATTCTACCCCATGCTCTTGGGTAGGAGTAAACTGCAACCATGACAGTCAGGTGATCTCCCTTAATCTCACTGCCTCCGGGGTTACTGGTCAACTTGGTCCAGAAATTGGAAACTTGAATCACTTGCAGACAATTGTGTTGTTGACTAACAATTTTTCGGGAATAATCCCCCAAGAATTAGGCAATTGTAGTCTGCTTCGGTATATTGAAGTTTCAGATAACTACTTTAGCGGACAAATACCATATACCTTGAAAAAGTTGCAAATTTTGCAGTATTTGAGCCTTTCTTCTAATATGCTGACTGGTGAAATCCCGGAGTCCTTGTTTCAAATTACTCAGTTGGAAGAGGTGTACCTGCACAACAATGGTTTAAGTGGTCCTATCCCCACCAATATTGGCTGAGAAGAGAGAGATACAAAGGAAAAGAGATAAACAAAATAAAATAAAATAAAAGGAAGACAAGAGGTCCTCCAAAGAAAAGACACTCAGAAACAAAAAACCTACTCTCAAAGCCCCAAAAACATGGCTAGTACAACAAAGCCTTCCAATCCCTACAAACATCAGAGAAAGGCACCCCTTTAAACATCCTGTTAGCCGAAATCCAAAGGGAAGCAACAAAGCGAATATGTTTCCATAGCAAGTGAGGAGGCAAAAACCGCTTATTAAAAACTCTGACATTTCTTTTCATCCAAATACACCACACAATCGCAAACATAGCTGCTTTCCACAAAATTTTGTTCTCCTTTTTATACCAAAGCTACCAAAATTAGTCATAAGAAGAGTACTAAGGTCTTTAGGGCAAACCCAATACTCATCAAAGAGACCAAATAACCTGTTCCAAATATCCCAGACCACCTTGCAATGTAATAACAGATGGTTATTAGTCTCAGAGTTCCTCATACACCTCATGCAAACCTTAGGAGATAAAGCCTTAAAAGGCTGGCTAACTTGACGTAGATCATTAGTATTAATTCTATTGAGAAGTGCAGTCCACAAAAAAAACCTTAACCTTTATGCTCCCGATATATGGCTCCACCTCCTCCTCCATATACAGCTATCCTGTTGCACCAGTACCAAGGCCTACTCCTGCTCCAGTACCTGCACCTAGCAGTTATGTTCCTGTCCAGCTGAGAGTTGCATAGTTTATGAGTGTGCTTGACTATTTATCATTTACTTTGGGTTAAAGGATTGCTCTTGATCTTTTGTATATTGTGATTTTCCTATTCATGATTGACTTGCAATGTAAAAAAGGAAAAACAGAAGTTCAAACTGTGTTTTTTTTTTTAATTTTTAATTTTGTTTTATTTTGGGCTAACCTATGCCTTGACACTTGATTTAATTTATTCTTTTGTTATGAAAAGGGCCCGATCCCTTCTCGCTGATATAATTTTATCTATTTTTTAGATGTTGAAGTAGTCTTTGGGGAGACATTTTTTCGCAAGGAGTGTTTGATTATCATAATGTTTACTTTTTGAGTCATGTTTGCAGTGGGCAAAAAATCCTAGGTGATTTTACATTAGTTCTGATTTTGATGGGGTGTAGTTTGCCTCGAAAATGTCTTATTTCAGTTTTTTTAAATATTAGTTTATCCTTTCTTTTTAATGTTATAAATAAATTTTTTTAAAAAAATTGCTTTAGAATTGGAATCAATTATAAGTGATTCTCCATATGTGTGTGTGTGTGCGCGTGTGCATGTATTTCTAGTATTTTATTTTTGTTTTTAATTCTTCACATACAGAACACAAAAAATAACCCTCCATGCAACACCCTGTTTATTGGGAACTTGGGGGAGAACATAAATGAGGAAGAACTGAGGAGCCTTTTTAGTGTGTAAGTATATTTTATCCCTCAGTACTGGCTTTTCTGATAGCTGTTTGTTTTGTGTGTTATTTCATTTGCTTGCTCAAGTACTGAGAATAGCTGTTCAAGTTGACTTTGTAACGCAGGCAACCTGGTTTTAAGCAAATGAAAGTTTTGAGACAGGAGAGGCATACAGTTTGCTTTATTGAGTTTGAAGTCAGTAACATTCTGATCATGTTAGTAACTTTGCATCCATGACTGAGCTATTTTATAATTATTACCTTTATACTTGTATTATATTGTCATTAGAATTATTTTTTGAGTTTGATGTTCATGACCTAGAAGGATGATTTATATTACCATCGCAGGATGTAAATAGTGCTACCAACGTTGGCATGCGAATACAATATCCTTTCTTACATTATCTTAGCATTGAAATTGTATTGTTCTGATTTTTATTTGAATACAACAGCATTCTTTCATTTTGGGACGTCTATTACTGATGCTGCCATATTATTTGCAGGTAATTTTTGTTTACTATGCAAAGACTACCATCAAAATACTCCTTTGGAGTTTGAGTCGACTGCTCTTAAGGTGGAACTTCTATTGTATTTTAAGTGATGCTGGCTTGTGAATCGTAGGGTATTTTTGGATTCTTCGTCAAGCAATTGATTATATCTGTCCTAAACATTTTATTCCCTCAAAATTGTCAATTTCTATGATTGAGGCAAAAGCTTTATTTATGAACTTAGGTGTCAGTAACTCGTTGTAGCAGAAACAATTGGCAAATGAATTATGAGTCAAAAAAGGAAAATGACCCGTGTATAAATGGGAGTTTCTGATGCTTTGCCAGTTTTGCCTCCTCTCTCTATTATCATTTGACCTCCAACACATTTGATAAGTATTTGTGTAATGTTATGTTTACTTTTGTAATGTAGATTTTATCTCATCATGCTCTTCCCCGCGGTAGCTTTAGCTGACTCTAATTATGAAACTAGACCTGCGAGTTTCAATTTGCGGACTAAATGTGGGACAGTTGCCCTGTACTTCGATCAGAAGCCTAGACGATTTCTGTTGCTACCAATAAAAATGTCTTTGCTTTCCATCTCATTTTGAAGGTTTTGAAGATTGCGCCTGGTGGCTTCATTAATGGGATTTTAACTAATTTTTCAGGACTTGTTGCTGTCAGTAATCATCCAAGATTTACCTTCATAAGAAAGCAGATATGGCACTCTGGCATCTAAGCAGTGTTGCCTGAAGGAGTCTTGAAAATCAACTTGTTCATGTTTTAACTATTGCATGCTTAGTCGGTTCATAAAGCAATTTCCATACGGAGATAGGGAAGTGGGGTGTGAACGTGGTGGAGCAATCAGCATTCCCTCATTTTAGTAAAAAGAGGCTAAATACGTCACTTTTTCCTTAATGAAGTAAAATTAATTAATGGGGAAATGGGTAATATTTAGTAATTTTGATAAATGATGTCATTAATCTAAATGTGAATGCCGATGCTTGACAGCAATGAGTTCTTTTTCCTTAGAGATTATCAAGAGTGAAAAATTGAAACAGCGAAGAACAGTCACATGTTTCAAAGTGTAGTTTTAGACTGAATTCCTGCCTTTAGACCGAGCTTGGATGATAGGATTAGATTGTTAAACACCTAGACAATACCTTCTGTATTATGCGAGCCTGCTTAATTATAGAAACTATTTGAGCATTTTCCCGCCCTTATTCATAAGTTTAGGAAAACAGTTGAAATTCATTCCAAATGTAATTGTCTCTGATTCGATTTTCTTAGAAAGTTCTAATTAGCTAGAACATCACAATCTCATTTTCCCGCTTTCTCAGTTGTTTCACTGACATATCTTCAAAAGTATGGAATTACCAAATACTTGGTAGTTTTAAGATAGGTTGTTCAAAACGGATCAAGGCAGTGAGGCTAATCATGTTTGCACTGTCCAATGTTGATGTTTGATATCACATTGGCAGTAAGGCTGACCATTGTACCCCGTCGTTGTTAACACTCCACTTTCCTATCTCTGTAGGTGAGGATTTGTTGGCAGTGTGCTTTTTGTTCAAATTATGTTTATCCACCGATTTTTCCAATACATTATAAAACTAAATTGGTCAAGTTGAGCCAAATTGGGCCAAAGAAAAATTGATTAAAATTGTTCAGTGTTTGGTTTAGCTTGATTTGATGAATGATTAAATCAAAACAAATCGCCGGACTGATTATTATTTTATACATATATATATTATAAATAAAAAATTACTCTAATATAACATTTATATTTTAGAATATATTATAAATAGTTAAGAACTCTAATAATATACTATCTATACACGTTTCTACTAATTAGTTTATGCTTTATTTTGCTTTTAGTTGTTTGATATGAAAATTAGGTTAACGTTGTTTTTATGAATTGTCTAAATGAACAAATGTATTGTGATAAATAAGCTATTTGACAAGTATATTTAGGTTAATGAATTATTTGAATTTGAGTAAAATATTTAATTTTTTATGAATTATTTCAATAAACAATTGTGAAAAATTCAACCAAAAAAATAAAAAAAAATCTAAATATAGGCACAAACCACTCAAACGAATCAATTAATGGTTTGGTTTGATTGGATTTTACATACGATTTGACATTTCATTTGAAATTGCTTGGTCTGGCCGAACACCCCTGTGTAAGTCCTTATTCCATTTTTCGTTTTTTGATACAACAGTCCTAGCTCTTAATGAAGAGACGTTGACTTAAGTGTCCAATTTGAAAGATTCCCCTATCCTTGTCCAACTCTGATTCCTCTTGTCATGTCATTTCAGATTTAGCCTATCTTTAACAGATTGGACAGCCCAGAGCAACATCACTCCATTTATCTCTGAGGATGCATCCTTTTTATGAGGGGATTTACCATGGTAGAGTAGTTTTTTGATTGATGTGTGCACCTGATTGTGTTTGTGGTTGGATGATTCAATGGTGCATTCCTAAAGTTAGATGCTGGCAGTTGCGGGATAGGCTTGGGCTAGGACCAAGAGGATTGTAATATTCCAAAAAATTTTTGTGTAAAAATACATTTTTTTAATGTTAAATAAGTATTTAATGAAGTGAGATGTGACAAATATTATGTGGGCAATATGAATCTTGGGTGGTTAGAGGAATTTGTGGAAACAAATGATGTTTTTGTGAGAAAATCCCCTAAGGGACTAAAATGAAAAAGATTAAATTAAAATGAAACTTAAAATTTTAGGAGAAAAGATAATTTTTTCTTTAGTTTCTAATAGTAAAATAATTCAGCCGTCACCTCATGCAAATTGTGGATGCATAGTAAAATTGCATATTAATGTCAGGAGGAAATTTCTTGGAAGCTTCCTGTATAGTGTATAGTGTCAAATAGTACCTATCGATTTTTTCTATAAATAAGCCCTTTCATTTCACTTTTACATACACCTTCAGCTTCTTTTTCTTCCTCTTCTCAAATTTCTCTTGCTCTGGCACTAGATTTCTGAATTATCTTAAATTCTAGGCCTTTTCTCATCAGCTTGGATTCAAGGTAAAAAGATATTTCACTATGCTCTTTTCTTACAAGTACTTGAATGTTAAATTCTTAGTATGTTCTATAGTTTTGGCCTTGACTAATCTTATCAGAAAAGAATTATCCTCAATTGCTTGAAAATTATTTAGATAATTGGCTGCCAGAATAGATTGTAAAACTGTGAAGAATACATGTTTAGGAAATATTTTGGCTAAAGAAAGACTTGTTATTTATTGGTGTCCATTGTGACCAACATTTCTTTTTAGAAACTTGCCTAGTGTATTCTTTTACAGCTTGTGTTCATCATTCCTTGCATGAATAACATACATACATATGAATAGTACTCTATTGTAGTACTTATACATATGAATATGGCCTATATAGTATTTTTGAATAGTATGTAAATAGTATTCATATATATATTCTTGAATAGTACTTATACATATAAATAGTACCTATACAATATTCTTAAATAGTATACATACATATGAATAATACTCATACATATTTTTGAATAGTATACATATATATAAATAATGTTCGTACACATATATATAAATAATATTTGTACGCATCTATACTATATGAGTTAGTGCTGTATTATGGGTACTTGAGGCACTGGGGACATGGATGAGGTATAGGCTTGAGGCCACGAGAGCTCGAGGTTGGGAAGTTAACTACGTTGGTATCGAATGTGTGCTCTCTCTTGAGGGCAAAAGACGATGCCATAGGGAGGGTTATTGTTGTGAAAAAAATTGTTCTAGTATACGTCACTATTCACATATACGATACTATTTATGTATATAATACTGTTTACGTATACAATCATCATGTCGAATACTAAATGTGGATTAGGCATAGGAGGAAACTAGAAAGAAATTCGTAGAAAAAAAATGATGTTTATGCTAGAAAATCCCCTTAGGGACTAAAATGAAAAGGATTAATGTGAAAAAAACCTTAAAAGTTTTAAGATAAAGGATAATTTTTCTTTAAGTTCTCAATTGTAACCATAGTCAATCGCAGCCCTCGTGAAAAATGTTTGTGCATAGTAAATTAAATTATTAAAGTGTAAAGTAAATTGAATTATTAGTGTATAGTAGATTGAATATTTTATTAATGTATAGTATCAAATAGTACTTTAACTTTTTCTATAAATAGATTTTTTTATTTTACTTCTAAATTAACATTTTCAAATTCTCTTCCTTACTTTCCTCAAATTTCTCTTGCTTTGATGCTAGGTCTTTAAAATTTTAGGTTTTTCCTTCTCAGCTTAAATTCAAGGTAAGGAAATATTCTACTATATATTCTTTTTTCTTACAAACACTTAGATGTTAAATTTTTAGTATGTTCTGTGGCTGCGGCCTTGACTAATCTTCCATGTAAAAAAAGAATTACCTTCGGTTGCTTGTGAATCATTTTGATTTCTGGATGCCAGAATATAGTGTAAACTGTAAAAAATACATGTTTAGGAAAGGTTCTGGCTAGGAAAAGATTTGATACTTAAGAGTGTCCATTGTGACATACCTCTCTTTCTTGGGAACTTACTGATTTACTCTTTTACAACTTATGTAATACCCATGAAAAATAAAATATAAATGTGTATTTGCGAACTACGGTTATTATTCCAGTATACAGTACTATTCACCTATATAATACTATTCACGTAAACATATATAATTGAAATGTCGAGTACTAGACATGGTTTAGGCATAAGAAGAAATTAAAAAGAAGTTTGTAGGAGAAAATAACGTTTTATGTGAGAAAATACTCTCATGGACTAACATGAAAGGACTGAATTGAAAAGAAACTTAAAAGTTTAAGGTGAAAAAATAGTTTTTCTTTAAATTTTCAATAGTAACTAATAATTATAATATATTATATTATTATTATTTATTATATTTATTATTTATATTTATTATTATTATTTATTATATAATTATTATATAAATTATTTATTTATATTTATTTATTATTTATTATTATTATATTATTAATTATTATTATATAATTATATAAATTTATTTATTTATTATTAATTTATTTATTATATAAATATTAATTATTATTATATTATTATATAAATATTATATATTATTATATTATTATATAAATATTATATATATAAATATTATATTAATTATTATTATATAAATTATATTTTACACAGTAAGCTAAATTATTAAAGTGTACAATAAATTAAATTATTTTATTAGAAATATCATTTTCATAAATAGTAAATTGAATATTTTATTAGCACATAGTATTAAATAGTACCTTAACTTTTTGTATAAATAGACACTTCCATTTCACTTCTAAACTCACACCTTCAACTTTTATTCTCCTCTCTCCTCAAGTTTCTCTTGCTCTGACGTTAGACTTTTGAGATTTTGAGCCTTTTCCTTTTTAGCTTAGATCCAAGGTGAGGATACTATGTCTTTTTTATATCTTTCAAATTTTAGAAGTTATATTCTTGAGTATGCTCTGTGGTTGCAGCTTTGACTGATCTTCCACAATAGAAAAATTGTCCTTAGGTGCCTATATGTTATTTTGATTTTCTAATTACCAAATTAGAATGTAAACTGTGAAGAATACATATCTAGGAAAGTTCTGGCTAAGTAAAGATCTAGTACTTAAGTGTGTCCATTGCGACCCTTTATTCTTTTCTGGAAACTTATCTGGTGTACTCTTTTACAGATTGTATTCTCTATTTCTGGTATAAATAGTGCTCATATGTGTGAATAGTAACTGTATGTATGAATAGTGACCATACATATAAATAGTAACCGTATATATGAACAATATTTGTACGAAAATAATCCTAACTTGTTTTCTCTAAACTTTCATGAATGTCTCTATAGTAGAATAGTAACCGTATGTATGAATAGTGATTGTACATATGAATAGTAACGTATGTATGAATAGTATCTTTACGAAAACAACCATAATTTATTTTCTCTAAACTTTCATGAAAATCTCTGTAGCGGAATACTAAAATTTACTTGTGTGTTCTTATCCATAACGACTTAGAGAAGTAATACTCCTACGGAATTTAGGTGAGTTATCATTGGTGATAAAAAGTATGTCGTAGGACACTTCCAAGACTCATAGGGGTAGACTGGTTTGGAGTGGCGAATCTAGAGAGGTAATTCAAATTAATCTAGAAGTATGGATAAGACGAAACAAGTATTTCAAAGTGTTATAAAGTTTGAATCTTTTCAAATACAACTTAATTGTTATCTTAATTTATTGTTTATAAACTTGTGATATAGTTATATACAATATCTGTATATGAATGAATATTACATTGTATTTTTGATTATGATATAAAATACTGTAAAATATGGTGATAAAAGATTCATCATTATGCCTGTCGTGTGCCCAGGTAACGGGTCGTGATAGTTTATGTCACTATTCTCAGTATGAACAATAATCATATGTATGAATAGTATTTGTACATATGAATAATACTTATATAATACTCATAAATAATATCTGTATATGAATAGTACTTATATGATATTTTAAAATAGTATACATACATATAAATAATACTTATATGTATTCTTAAATAATATACATACATATAAATAATATCATACATATAAATAATGTTCATACGTAACCATGACAAAACAACTATAATATTATCTCTTTGACCTTTCATGAAACTCCTCATAGTGGAACCTGAAAACTACCAACGTGCTCCTCCTCGTAGCAATTTAAAGAAGTGATTCTCGTACGAAATCTAGGTAAGTGAATGAATCCTAAATAATAGGATCATAACGTAGCTTATTATGATGTTGAATCGAGTTGATATTTCGAAATTCATCGTTAAAGAATAATAATGTTTTTAGTATGAATAATTTTCATATGTGAAAATTTTGAAAATTATTTGAATAAACGATTTGTATTATGATTATGAAATATTAACTTTTGTGTGATTTTAAAGTGTAAATGTTCATGGTATGTTGAATCTTTGTGATTAAGAAAGCCATATAATATGTTTGTGATATTGGATAGTATCCCCAATCTGTGGCAAGTAAGACTGGTCTCTTTGGCTCAACAAACGATAGGGGAGATATAGTTCCTTATAATAGGATGAAAATTGTTTTAGCTCGGGTGCTTTGTTAAACCCGTGAATCGCCCTACTAGTGAAACGGAATAGTGTGCTACATCACTAAAGGTATTAAGAGGACCGGAGGTTGAGTGAATAGCTCCTGGGGTGGTTCCGCCTAAGTGAAGAGTACCATACCCAATATGTATGTTTGATTGTGGAATTCGGCTATATTACGGTATGTGTTTTTGACTATGTTCTAAGTGGTATTATAGCCTGTGTGTTCGCTTTATAGTTTATTTTGTATTTTGTTCTTATTATTGAGTGTTCGTACACTCACTGAGTTTTTCCTAAAAACTTACGCTCATGTTTCCCTTCTTTTAGATCCAGTTAGAGGCAAAGTACCCCCTTTAGAGAAGTAGCAGAGTATTTCGTTTTGAGGACTTTCTGTTGCCGGGAAGGTTTGATATTTCTTTATTTAAGGTTAAGATCTCATAGGTGCTCTGTGGTTGTTAAGACACTTAGGATTAGTTGGGAGTAGTTATTGGAAATTGACGAACAACTATAATTGTTGAGATTTTTTGTAAATTATAAATTATTATTATCATTGATATTATTTGAATCGATTGAATGATAAGGTGACTATATCAATTTAAATGCTTCTGCATAATTGAACATAATGAAAAAGGATAGTTAAATAAGAGGCTTACAGTAATGAGAGTATCGTTACTGTGTTGGTCACGGGCTCGAATTTAGGACGTGACAGTTATAGATGGCTTGACGTCATGCGTGCACGACGTTTTATGAGCATTCTTTTATATATGTGTATATGTATGTACCTATATTATTTGTATGTTTGTGTAGAGTATAGCTGATTTGGGTGAGTCAGTGGATTAGACTCACCCTCTCACAATTACAGGTATGGAAGAACGATTAATTTAAGGGCTTGCGGATCAAGGATACTTTCCATTTACTCGGGATAAAGTAATTTTACTTACTTTTAAAATTTTCTTTTTAGTATGATCTGTAATCGGATAGGTCACCTAGGTAATAAATTATGTTAGTTGAGTTAAATTGAAAGATCCTGACTAGCAGTGGTATGGATGTCACATCATTCGTATTTATCACAGTTTCTGGTTTCAGGTCGTGACATTTACATTCTCTCAGTTTCTATACCATGTCTGAGGAGAATGCTTTCAACGTTTCTGACAGCAAGAGGCCATCCACAGTGATAGTCCATGAGACTTCCTTCCCAACTATTTCTATCAAGTTGGATGGGGCTAACTATTGTGTTTGGTCTCAAATTATGGAGATGCACATTGTTGGTAGACAAAAAAGAGGATACATTACAGGAAAGAAGGTTGCACCCGCAGAGACCGACCCAAGCTATGATGAATGGGAGGCTGAAGACGCACTGGTTAGGTCTTGGCTCATCAACTCCATGACTGACAAACTGATGGCCCATTTCGTGCAATGCAGAACAGCTAAAGAAGTTTGGGATGCTGTCAAGAGGAGCTATCTTGATGTCTCTGATAGTTCTCAAACATATGAATTGATGAAGAAATCTTTTCAATCACGCCAAGGAGGCCGCTCGCTTTCACAATATTACAATGAGTTGAATTCCGTATTCCTGAAGCTTGATTATTGTAGGCCCAATGACATGGTGTGTCCAAATGATATTGAGAAACTGAGGAAACACATTGCTGAGGATAGAGTCTATATATTCCTTACTGGCCTTGATCACAATCTGGATCAAGTTAGCAGACGTGTCCTGGCTGCCTCTCCTTTACCAAGTATGGAAGAAGCCTATTCACAAGTTCGTCATGAGGAGCAAAGACAACTCACCATGGGAATGAAATATCGATTTGAAGCGTCAGCTCATGCTGTCCAAAAAAACAACTCTCAGCCAACAACTTCTAATCGTCCTTCCAACTCATTGTCTCGTTTCTGCACTCACTGTAACAACACAAGACATACTGAGGATGTTTGCTGGAAGAAGCATGGCTATCCAAAGGAAGAAAGGTGAAGAACTCTCCTTTCCAAGCCAAAGTATGTGTGTGTCATGAGGCATATATGAGAGAAGAGGTGGGATGCTCCTATTTGAGGCTTTGGACAAAGATGGTTTTCCTACTAAGGCCCAATTACTAAGAAGTGTAGAAAAATTTAAAATGGTTAAGTCTTTATCTACACATAAATAATTTCTCCATCTACTTACCTTCTTTAAAAGTTGGACAAACACATGGTATTTATAATAATATTGAAAATTCTAATCTTGATCACTTATGTCCCTCTTTTATAATCCGACTAGCCATCAGTCAAAATAAATACATGGCACTATGAAAGTTTTCCATGGCATGAAAATGAGCATCTCAACATAAATTACCATCATCTGGATGATAAAATGGTGCACACATGAGAATTATGTAATAATAGTAAATAAGATAAAAATAAAATAAAAATAGTATAGATAATTAAAAGAAAAGGCAGGTATTACACTATGGCTTCATCTTCAACTCCATATCATCTTCCATATGCAAGCCTTCATGATTTATTGCATGTATGCAATCCATTGCCAACATTGGAGTGGAACGTAGGCTATAAGATAGCTGTTGGAATTGCACGGAAATTGGCATATCTCCATCATGGCTGTGATCCTCCCATAGTGCATCAATATATCTATCCAAAGAATATACTTCTTGATCCTGAAATGGAACCTTACATACATAATTGCAGTGTTTCCATGCTCTTGAATTCGTCCTCTTCTCAAGGTGAAGTTAGGTATTTGCCTTGTACACTTGTTGATTTGCTCTTTTTATCTTTATTAGTAAATATTGATAAACTTTTGATATGGATTAACAATAGCAGGCTTGTGTGCATTGGCCTTTTACAGAGATTGGATATACGATGGTGGAGGGTGCTGAGTCTGATGTGTATAGATATGGGGACTGTCAGGGACGGATCTACTTAGATCCCTGAAATTTTTTTTTTTTGATAATTAATATGTGAAATTTTTTTTTTAATTAATATACTTAGTAAATTTCTGTTTTGCCCCCACAAAAATTAAATAAAAGTATTTGTATACTAATTTTTTGCCCCCTCCAATTTTTTGTTCTGGATCCGTCCCTGGGGACTGTGGTAGTTTTGCTCGAGCTAATTACTAGGAAGAAAGTGTTTGATCGATATTTGCAGGAGGGAGTTTCTGTACTGGATTGGATTTGGCATGTGGGGATGGAAACAGGATATATTGAAAAGATTTTTGATTCAAGGCTTGCAAGGGAGTTTTCATATTTGTGTAGTGGTGCAAATTACCAAAATGCTTTGTGTAGCTTTGTTGTGTATTGAGAAGGATCCACTTTAAGAGACCCACAATGAGAACTGTAATCAAGCTTCTTTGAGATGACAATAAAAACCAATACTATTTCTTGCTTCATAAATTATGGTTTTCGTTTCAGTTCAAGCATTGTTAGTGTCATTGTCCTTTTTTATCATTCATGAAAAAAGTAAAAGATGGTGACAATGACAAGCGTCCAAGTTATGCAAGTTGTAAATCCTTTTCATTCATTTATCCACTCCATGCCATCTCTAAATATGAAAGAAAACCATTATACTCAATTGTGTAGTATGATATTTCTTTCCCCTTGCATTTACAAAGAGTGAAACTTGCTGTTTATCTTCACAGGTTTTTTGCTTTTACTCAAACGTGGTGGTGGCTTCAGTAATGCGATTTTAACTATTTTTTAGGACTTTTTGCTGTCAATAATCTTACTATCACTCACGTTGATAAGGAAGCAAATATGATAGATACTTCTGAGACCAAACTAGTGTTGAGGAGGCTTGCAAATCAGCTACTTCCATGTTTCAACTATTGTCTCCCAATATCATGCTCTAAAAAAATTCTTACTAATCAGAATATCATTTACTCCACGTTTCCAAATTTCAAAAACCGTGAGACAAGCTGCTTCTTCGACAGAGCTTATAATAATAATAATAAATACTAGTAGTTCTAAAATGAAGAGAAATTGACATTGATATTTTTTTAATCCCCAATAATAAAACTTTTAATGTAGAAACTTGGTCTGTCCTTTACTTTTTGACTTTTCTTTCCTATTTTAATCACTACAATTGTCTAACTTTCTTTCCACTTTTAATCTCATTTGACTTCTCTTTACAAGGTTTAGAAAAATCAACCTAATGGGCTAATTCATCCAAAAAAAATTAGTGAATTGGTTAAATTTTCGATGCAAACTAACTATGAGTACTGGTGAAAAACCAATTGAAACAATTTTGAACTAGGAAAACTAGTAAAATCGAATGGTTAATTGGTTCAATCGGTTCATATTTTATTTTATTTTTTGGAAAAATTTCTTGTAATATTTTTTTTTTCTTTTTGTTAATTTTTGTTGTAAACTTTCAATTATAGATATTGTTTTATATTATAGGATATTAAATCTTAGATTTGATTCATTTCAATGATTGTTATGATGATTGATGATATTTTTTTGTTAATTTGTTAATTTTTGTTATAAACTTTTGATTATAGATGTTGTTTTATATTATGAAATATTAAATCTTCTTTTAATTAAATTTATATATTTATATATATTATGGGATATATAATTATTTATAATTATATATATATATATATATTAATTATATATTTTAATATTTCAATATAATTTAAATATCATCGTTGTGACAATTGAACAATTAACTCTTAAATTGATGTAATGAACGACTCAATCACCCTTTTGAAACTTGTGTCTCTTCAAGTTTTAACATAGTACACGTGCAAAGCCAGAACACCTCACATTTGCGTGGTCTTATTTTAAGTTGGATCAAGGTAAGTGCTTTGTTCCTGCAAAAGCTTTGCTATATTTTGTCTGATTATATCAGCATTTTGCTTCGCTTAGAGCATGATTTTTTCTCTCTCTATAAAACTCCAATTACTGGTCCTATGCTTCTCTGCACACTTGTATGTTGCTTCTTCTTTGAGTTCCGATGGGTTGACTCTATTGTCACTCCTAAAGCACTGGACTTTTGTACCTCCTTTCATAAATTCAAGCTGGACTGCCTCTGATTCTACCCCATGCTCTTGGGTAAGAGTAAACTGCAACCATGACAGTCAGGTGATCTCCCTTAATCTCACTGCCTCCGGGGTTACTGGTCAACTTGGTCCAGAAATTGGAAACTTGAATCACTTGCAGACAATTGTGTTGTTGACTAACAATTTTTCGGGAATAATCCCCCAAGAATTAGGCAATTGTAGTCTGCTTCGGTATATTGAAGTTTCAGATAACTACTTTAGCGGACAAATACCATATACCTTGAAAAAGTTGCAAATTTTGCAGTATTTGAGCCTTTCTTCTAATATGCTGACTGGTGAAATCCCGGAGTCCTTGTTTCAAATTACTCAGTTGGAAGAGGTGTACCTGTACAACAATGGTTTAAGTGGTCCTATCCCCACCAATATTGGCAACATGAGTGAACTCTCAAAGCTGTATCTATCTAGTAATCAGTTGTCTGGGAACATTCCCTCTTCCATAGGTAATTGCAGTAAATTACAGGACCTTGAATTGTATTTCAACCATTTGCAGGGTGAAATTCCGCTTAGCATTTGGAAGGTTCAGAGTCTTCGGCATATTCTTGTTCATAATAATAGCCTTTCTGGGACATTACCTCTGGAGGTGACAGAGCTCAAGCATCTTAAGAACATCTCGCTGTTTGACAACCAGTTCTCTGGAGTCATACCCCAAAGCTTGGGAATCAATAGCAGTTTAGTGAAGTTGGACTTGATGAACAATGAGTTTACTGGTATCATCCCACCAAATCTTTGCTTTGGAAAGCAATTACGTGTGTTGAATTTAGGTCTTAATCAACTACAAGGTGGCATACCCCATGATGTAGGAAGATGTGCAACACTTAGGAGGTTGACTCTGAATAAAAATAATCTTACTGGGTCTCTTCCTGAATTTGAAAGTAATCAGAATCTCATATACATGGACATCAGCAAGAACAACATCAGTGGAGCAATTCCATCAAGTTTGGGAAAGTGCACAAATCTCACTGCTTTAATTTTGTCCGAGAACGTCATTAC
Organism: Biancaea sappan; assembly: GCA_037074585.1. NCBI lineage: Eukaryota > Viridiplantae > Streptophyta > Magnoliopsida > Fabales > Fabaceae > Biancaea > Biancaea sappan. The sequence goes on from CM073495.1 coordinate 66,255,471, forward strand.
AGGGCTCATACCCTCAGAGCTAGGAAACCTCGTGAACCTTCAGTTTTTGAATCTTGCTCACAACAAGTTAGATGGACCTTTGCCGCAGCTGCTGTCATACTGTACCAAAATGGAACTGTTTGATGTGGGATTCAATTTTCTAAATGGTTCATTACCATCTAGTTTAAGGAACTGGACAGGGATAGCCACATTAATTTTAAGAGAGAATCGTTTTAGTGGGGTTATCCCATCTTTCTTGTCAGAATTTGACCTGCTTCTCGATCTACAACTTGGTGGGAACCTTTTTGGAGGCACAATTCCTGCATCAATTGGAGCAATGCAAAATCTCTTATATGGGTTGAATCTGAGTGCTAATGGATTAGCTGGTGAGGTTCCTTTGGAAATTGGGAAGCTGAAAAAGCTACAAGTTCTGGACGTATCCCTGAACAATTTGACAGGAAGCATAGATGTCCTCGGTGAACTTTCTTCATTAATTGAAGTCAATATTTCATACAACTTCTTTGTAGGTCCTGTACCGGAAAGGCTGGTGCAATATCTGAATTTTTCTAATTCATTATTCATGGGCAATCCTGGTCTATGTGTGCGTTGTTATGGCTTGAGTTGCTCTAAACCTAGGCCTAGTTACTTAAAGCCATGTGACTCTGAAGCAACTGATCACAAAGGTATCTCTAAATTTGTAATTTTGGTTATAGAACTTGGATCCTCAATGTTGGTTGCTTTTTTTTTCTGGTAAAGCTAATTCACTCGCGTCTCTCGCGCCAAAGATCTGAGGAGGTCGTGGTTGATATGTTGTTGGAAGGGCGATGGTCTCTGAGTGCTTTTGGGGAAGTGATGAAGGCCACTGAGAATCTGAATGATCGATATATTGTTGGAAGAGGAGCGCATGGAATTGTTTATATAGCCAGACTTGATCGTTTCGGATGTGTTGCCGTAAAGAAGCTTGTCTTTCCAGGGATCAAAAGGAAAAGATTAAGAATGCTTAAAGAAATTGAAATCATAAAGAGCCTCAGGCATCGAAATGTGGCAAGCTACCTAGGCTATTGGATAGAAAAGGAGCACTGTCTGATCTTCTTTAAATACATGGAAAATGGAAGCCTTCACGATATTTTGCATGGAAATGATGCACCAGCATCGTTAAAGTGGACGGTGCGTTATAAGATAGCAGTTGGAGTTGCACAGGGACTGGCATATCTCCATCATGGCTGTCATCCTCCCATACTGCATCGAGACATCAATCCGAAGAATATACTGCTTCATTCTGATATGGAGCCTTGTATTACTGATTTTGGTATTGCCATTGCTTTGGGTCAATCCTCCGCTGGAATGCGTCTGCGATCAACATATCATATAGGTACACTTGGCTACATGGCACCAGGTAATTGTTCTTGTGATACACTTTGTTAATCAATTTTTCATTTTCAAATGTTCATTGGTTTTTTCACTGCATTGGTCTAACTGCATGAGCTCGAACTAAAAGTCGAACTAATAATAATTAAATATAAAAAATATATAATATAATAATTGTGTTTTGTAAATAGTAGATTTATTTATTTATTTTACCAAAACTCCCTCAATCAGTTCTTGATCGATTTTTTAGTGAGCCGATTTTTTAGACCAATTGGACTAGACTAGTGTTTTGATCGATTTTTAGTCAGCCGATTTTCTAGATCAATTGAACTAGACTAGTGATTAGTTCTCAATCAAACTGGTTGAACCAGCTGGTCTGGATCTTTTAAACATAACTAGTAGTGAAGACAAGAGAGTAGATAGATGATAAGATGTGATTCTCCCTCCATATTTAGCAATACTAGTTTCTTAATTCCATTATTTGCTTCATCTCATTAGAAATGGATAGAGGCCAAATGCTTGATTTTCTCAAACAATTTCTCTTACCGTATAATGTATTTACATTGTTCTATGACAGAGATTGCATACGTAGTAGTGCCGAGCTATAAGCTTGATGTGTATAGTTATGGAGTAGTTTTGCTCGAGCTAATAACTAGAAAGAAAGTATTAGATTCTTCATTTGAGGAGGAGGAAACCACTTTAGTGGGGTGGTTTAGATCTGTATGGAGGGAAGCAAGAGAAATTGAAGAGATTGTAGATTCAAGCCTTGCAAGGGAACTTTCAGATTTAAATGTGAAGGTACAAGTTATCAAAATGCTTTTGGTGGCTTTGATGTGTACTGAGAAGGATCCTGGAAAGAGACCGGAAATGGAAGATGTTATCAAAATCTATGAAGCAACCACAATTGAAGGTAGGAGTTATTTTTGTTCAATGATGACAAATGTTATTTTCATCGATGAAGTCGTATTGAAAATAAAAATATTAAATTCCAATGTATGACGTTTTTTAGATGTTCTTCAGAGTTATAGATGATGTTATACATGAAGTATTTCTTTATTGTTGACACATTTTATGGTACTGCTTAATTTCTTTTCATGGTGTGGCTTAGTAGAAATAAAGATATCACAAAAATAGTCATGCTTCCCTGCCACTATCATTGTCATTGTCATTACAGCACATCATTAGCTTTTTTTTTTTTCAGCTGAAGAGGTCATGAGTTGTGTGATTTGTACAGGAATTGATGTTCAACGTGGAACTTTTTATTTGGGGAGAGCCCTTGCAACTGCTGCTGATTTGTACAGCACAATGACACTACTCCATGTTAGTCTCCTATTTTATTACCCCTTTTCTATTATTCACTTATGTGGAAGCATCATGATTCTATTTATTTAATCATTAGTAATCATATGTTTCTTACTAACATACAATTATTAAATTGTAGAAATTCACTAAATCATTCATTCATCAATATCATAGGTTTGATATTAAAACAATTTAATTATCATCTCATTTAATTAACTTAATTATGTCATAATAATAATTATGCGAATTATGAAAATTCCAACAATTATATTTGTTTGTAGATTCCCATAATAATTCCCATCTTGATCCTAAGTGTCCTAATGATGACAGAGCACTTACTAAACTCAAAGGAATCAACGAACCTCCCTACAAATAAAAGGTTCATGATAGATACTCCTTATTACTAGGGTTTCTCTTCTTCTGATGTATCAAAAAAAAAAAAAGAAGGAAACAAAGAGTGTGAGTTTATAGAAACTCATTGAATGTACGAAAATCTCAATAATAATAACAAAATGCAAAATCGATCATGATAATGAACTCGAAAGCCGTAAAATCAACTAAGAACACTAGTAGGAAATATACTAGAAGTCAGCAATTTTCCTACAAATAAACAATCAAATGCACACCTTGGGTACGGTACTCATCACTTAGGCGGAGCCACCCCAGGTGCCACTCGCTCAACCTCCAGCTCTGTTATGACCTTAGTGATGTAACACCCTAATCCGTCTCACCAGTAGGTCACCTCATGGGTTTAACAAAGCATCCTAAACTACCACAATTTTCATCCTACTATAAGGAATTATGTCTCTCCTATCATTTATCGAGCCAATGTGACTGGTCTTGCTCGCCACAGATAAGGGATACCACCCAATATCACAATCAGGGCCTTAACTGCGCACATCACAATTTTATCATGAACATGTGTAAAATTTACAAGTAATAACAATAGTAAATATATTGAATTCATGCATTAACTATTTATGTCTTTTTCCTTAACATTTGAAAATAAAGACATCGGGGTTCTCACTAATATCCGTTGTTACCTTTAATCAGTGAAACTCGAGATTTCATCCCGGTTCACTAACGTGATGGATCGTGTTATGATCCTTTATTAAGATTTTGTCCACTCATCTAAATTCCAACAACTCCTTTTTGTAATACGAATGATCTCTCTAGATATGTGAATGTGAATTCAAGACTTATTTTCAAATTCCTCTTGCCGAAGTGTGTCCTTGGTGTTCATGGTTATGGGAGCTCTTTGTGTGTGATTGGGAAGAGAGAGATAGTGTGGCGAATGTGTGTATATGAAGGGGTGGAGATGATGTGGGAGCTTTCGTATTTGGAAGTTTGAAGTGTGTGTGAGATTGAGGAGTAGATATTGAAAATGGTGTGGTTAAATGACAAAGGGGTGAGTTTGGAATTAGTAGAGTAGGTGTGTGATTAAGAAGTAGATGTTGGAAATGATGTGACTAAATGACGAAGGAATGGGCTTGGAATTAGTGAAGAGGATTAGGTTTATAGAATCTTGTTTTATTTAAAATTTAACTTTTCAATTAGGATATAATCATATTAGATTTAGTTTAGTTTAATTTAGATTAGGATATCTTGGTTTAATTTAGTTTAATTAATTTCAAAAGGGTGTTACTATTTAGGTTGGTGTAGATTCTAGATTTAAATCAACCTTATCATTCTTTTATTAATTTTAAAAATTGATTTCATCATATGCTATTTGATTCTTATACATGACTAGTTTCTGTCCATATATATATATATATATATATATATAGTCTTTTAGTACATCTCAAGTTATTATATAATCTTTATATTATTTTAATATATCTACAACATTTTTGTAAGGGTGCACATGCCTACCTTTAAAAGAATTTACTTTTTTTTTTAATTGATTCTTATGCTATGTCATTATCACTTATTTAATTTATTTTATCATTTTACTCATTATTTTTTGGATACTCAATTCATCTAAAAATAAATCTTATTTATTTCTTAGAAAATTTTTTTTCCTCATTTTTACTATTTTAAAAATTTTTTAAATTGTAGATATCTAAATAACTTTTAAAGCCTCACATTTTTTTTTTATTAATTCAATCTCTGTCTAGTGGCGTCATTTTGAACAATTTCGTCCAACCCCCACTTAAGTTTTATTTTTCATCTTAGTCCCTCACTTTTCTTTTTTGTTTTAGTCCATCACTAGCCCAATCCACATTTCACCCATAGGATAAATACCACATCATATTATCCATCATATCCCATAATTCATACAATCTAAATGTGAAAATCTATATTTTCGTGAACATGCACAAACAAGGTAACAAGATTCACATAAACATAAATAAAATTAAATAGACAGGATGATTTTTTTATCACAGGTATTACAGTATTACTCAAAAAATTTGATCATTTGAATTTTTGTTATCTCTATTCTTGAATAGATGCGGGTATCTATTTATTTGCGAATTTTTTTTTAAAACATGTTGAAGTTCCCGCTTCATCACGATGCTGTAATACTGAGGGTATTACACTATATATATGCAGCTGGTAGTTTATATATGCAGCTGGTAGTTTTGGTACCCAGAAAGACTACCATCAAGATTCAACAGTCTTTTATTTATTTTAAACTCTCATTTTGGTTCTATTATGAGTAACCCTTTGCTTACATATGTAGTCATTTAGTATTGCTACTTTAGAAACATTGTATACAAGTACTCATAAACAAGTATTTATCTTTTGTACTAATCTCATCGCTTTTTGATAAATTCAAAATTCCAATGTTTACTCTCTCTTCAGATATAAGGGTTGTGATTTGGGAGGATTATGTACAAAATAAATTGTGAACCAGCATTGCCATATATTTTTTTTTTCTATCTTAGAAGTTTTCTATAGAATTATTTCTACTTTCTAAGGTAATAATCTTATAAAAAAGAAAAAGGAGTTATGATGGTGACACAACTAGTAGTGCCACATTAAAATTTACAGAATTTGGCATATATTGTTTCAGATAATTAGATCTGGCATACTAAAAAATGTGTTGAACTGCAAACATGGATGAATTTTCTGATATGTAAAGTGTTGTCATTAGCACTACTCCTTTCTAAATATTTAAAGCAATTAGAAAAAGTAGGTTCAAGAATCGAGAGTTGTCTTTTCTATCTGTTTTGTATCGAAAAATTGTTTATGCTTTCTAGTGCACTTAGTAATTTTGATCTTTTAATAATAAGCTAAAAAAGTGATTGTTCTTGTGCCTAGCACCGAACAATTGTTATAAAAGGCTTTCCTGAAGATGTAAAACAGAGAGAACTGTCGAATCTGCTGACATGGTTGCCTGGATATGAAGCTTCTAAACTGAGTTTTATATCTAGAAAACCCATAGGATATGCCTTCTTCAACACAGCACAACAAGCTATTGTGGCCAGAGATATTCTTCAGGTTGGACTATTTGATGCAGATGATCTCTTAGATATACTCATTTTTTTTCAATGGTATCTGCTATTGTTTCCTTGAAGCGTGACATATTTTAATTTTCAGGACTTGCTCTTCGATGCAAGGACCAAGTCAGTGCTTCACACAAAGATGGCTGACAAACATCATTTTGTGAACAGAGGTTGTCCTTCATTCCATAATGTTTGAATTTTTTACTCAGAAATTCAGATTAAGAGTATTTGATTTTGACCAAGTCTTTGGTGAAATTTATGCAATTTGCAATTTCATTCCAGTGTGAGATTGGGGCCATGGGGTTATTCCATTTCCATTTCTCCCTCTTCTATCGCTGGCTTCTTTCCTGTTTTGGTCTTATCGTCCTTGGTTGTTTGTGGAAAGACCTTATGTTGAAATGTTGAATTGCAAATTTTCTTTTACTTACTATTTATAACGTCGTTGCTGTGCTAATTCTTTGCCAGTAAAGCATGATGATGATGTGAGAAGCATAGATAAAGAGACCAATTCTGAGCATGTCACCAATACGAGCAAGTCAATACAACAGAATTTTGGTAGTTCAGGTATTCGTAAAATACGGTTTAACATCACTCTGAGTGTGTACTACTACTGCTATTGCATCAAGCCTGATGTAGCAGTATCAGTATATTTGATTTAAATGCATTTGAATTGATTATGCAGGTGCTTATGATCGAGGAAAACGATTGTTGACTGCTGAGGATTATTCTCACACTGGTTGGGAAATGCATGGGTTAGTATTACCAATATCTTAACCTAAAATTATTAGATTGGAATGGGAATACTGTTTTTCATGAAAAGACTCTTATTTTCCTGGTGGTTTCATGTATAGCGTCATCTAAGCTTGTTCTTAATTTGTGACATTGACAGTTTACTTGTTTTCATGGTGTAGATATATGGCTTCATCACCTCCAACTCCAAATATTCCGTATGCATGCCTTCATGATGTTTTGCATGTACAGAATCCACTACGAAACTTGCAGTGGAATGTCCGCTACAAGATAGCTGTTGGAATTGCACATGAACTCGCATATCTCCATCACGACTGTGATCCTCCCTTAGTGCCTCAAGATCTCAATCCAAAGAACATATTTCTTGATTCTGACATGGAACCTCACATTGGTCAATTTGGTGTTTCCATGCCTATTAATCCATCCTCTTCTCCAGCAGGTGAGCCATCCGCAGAGAATGGACAAAGGATGGTGGAGGCTGTTGCATCTGATGTGCATGATTATGGGGTATTTTTGCTTGAGATATTAACCAAGGAGAAGCTATCTGATCCAAGTTTTTGGCTGAAAACTACTTTCTTGGAATGGGTTAGAATTGCGTGGAAGGAAACAGGAAATCTTGAACAAATAGTTGATTCAAGTCTTGCTGGGGAGTTATCATATTTGACTGTAGTGGTACAGATTACTAAAGTGCTTTCTGTAGCTTTGTTATGTACGGAGGAGGATTCTCGCAAGAGACCCACTATGAGAATGGTCGTTGAGCTTCTTTGAGATGATAATGAAAGGAAAGAGCCATGGACTTTAAGTGGTGTAGGAGAATGTAGAATCATTGACCTAAGATATAAGCGGGAAGTAATGAAGGTTACTGACAATCTAAATGATCAGTATATAATTAGCAGAGGAGGGCATGGAATTGTTTATGAAGCTGAACTTGACTTTGGAGTTTGTTAGGGTCCCTACTCATGGATCAGTCCCCCACTGGAATGTGTATGAGATCAATAGTGCCGAGCTGTGAATTTGATACGTGCAGTCACGGGGTAGTTTTGCTTGAGCTAATAACCAGAAAGAAAGTTTTAGATTCTTCATTTGAGGAGGAGGAAACCACTTTAGTGGGGTGGTTTAAATATGTATGGAGGGAAACAAGAGAAATAGAAGAGATTGTAGATTCAAACCTTGCAAAAGAGCTTTCAGATTTAAATGTAATGATTCAAGTTATTAAAGTGCTTTTGGTGGCTTTGTTGTGTATAGAGACAGATCCTTGAACAAGATTGAAAATGAGAGACGTTATCAAAATCTATAAAGCACCCACAGTTCAAGTAGAGTTATGTCTAATTAACAATGAGTCAGTGAACGAGTGTTCTTACCATTCATGAAACCTTGATGAAATTAATAAAAACTTAAATTATAATGTATAACTTTTGTACATCTTTTTTGTAGACTTCGGGTGATGTAGTCCTTGAACTATTGCTTAATTGGCACGGCATCTTAAATATGACATTTAACTTGTTCAGAGATGTTCTATTTGCTGTGAGACTTTTGTATTCTTCGATTTAATGAGGAATTTTAATTAAGATAATCTTTTTATGAGACAAAAACAATTTTTTTTACAGAGAGTCATAACTATTTTTTAAATAAATCATATTAATTAAAATTTTCTTTGAGAATAAGTTGAAACAATTATTATTAAAAGACTAAATAAGAAAGAGAATAATTTGTTAAAAAGTAATTTATAATCAATTTTGTTTTTATTTTTATTTATATAAAAGGGGGAGGTGATGGAGGTTACTCAAATCTTGACAGAGGGGCAATTGGTAATTATAAAGAAATAAGAGGGACGAGGCCTATTAGTTTGATCACTAGTGTACAAGACCATCCTCTACACACCACATGATACAGGCCACGTGCTTCACACCATACCTGGACTTTTAAGTTTCTTTCCAATTAGGTCCCTTTTATATTATTTTCATTATGGTCCTTTTGATCCATAGTTCAGTTTTCTTTTAATTAGATTTTTTTTAATTTTAGCCTTCACTTATTTAATTAAATGATAATGATAAATGAAATAAGATAATATAAAATTCATACAATTTATGGTAATTACATATTTAAAAATATTTTTGCTAACCAATATACAAACGAAGTCTATTTTTTAAAATTACATTTCTGATATTAGTTTCTAAATATAAATCACGTTAATGCAAAATCAATTTTGCTCAAAATTATATTTATCCAACGAATTTCCAAACACTCCTTCAATTAGTCTTTAAAAGATTGTATTTGTCACAATTTGATACATTTTGTTATTAAATCTCAAAATTTTCATTATCATAAATGACTTTAACAAACAGGAAAATCCAATTGGAAGAAACATGATTTTTCAAAAACTAAATTAACATGTTTGATCTTTTAGGAACAAAATTGAAATAATTGTAATATTACGGGGACAAAATCATTAATTTACTCTTTTTGTGTATGTCTTCCTTGAATTAAGGCATTGTTAAAGTCCATATTTATCATGCATCAAAAACTAAATGATGGCACAACATAGAAATGAAAAGGCTCCAGTATGAGACCACAAAAACCCTTTATATTCATTTATCCACTTCATGCAAGAGACCACAAAAACCATCATGCACAATTGTCTTGTACGATGTTTCCTTCTCCCTACATTTACATACAGTGAATTGCTTTGTTAAAAGGATTAACACTTGATTTGGGACATTAAAAGTTACTTCCTATCTATCCTTTAAAATTTCTTGTTTCTGCTCAATTTGGGGCATATTGAAATGTTGTTGTGAAATATGTAGAATTCTATCATAATATTCAAATTTGAATCTTGATTAATAATATCATTAAACTGGATAAGAATGCTGATGTTTTACAAAAGTAATGTTCCTTTTTTCATTTGCCACGGGTTAAAGAGTGAAACAACAAAGTCTTGTTGCTTAACCCCCACACATATAGTTATTTCAAATTATAATTTTAAGCTGAATCCTTTCTTGTTTAGATAACACAGGGCTTTCCAAGTTGTATAAAATATCGTCCATGTCCCAACCTTTGATCTCCAATTTCACATTTGAAAATCTTGCCAAATTTAATCAATGTCTAATTTAGTTTTCTACAGAACAACAACAATAACAACAACAAAGCCTTATCCCATTAGGTGGGGTCAGTTACATGAATCGCACGATGCCATTGAGCTCTATTAGTGATCAACTCTTCAGGTATCTCATCATAATAGAGGTGCAACATGAGCACTTCCTAGGAGGTCACTCATCCTAATACTACTCTCGCAATTAAAATAGAAAAATCATAATCTTACCTTTTTCAAAAATGCAAAAGTCCCTCGTTTTCCGTAGTTTCTTTGAAGTGGGTAACATATCCAAAAGTAAAACTAAGTGTCCTCATGTAACAAGCAATTATTGATACTGATACATCATGGTGCCCAACAATATAGTAATCCGACGTGAAAGCTCTTTATATTATTAGTCTTCAACTTTCTCTCTCCCATTGCAGTCACCGTCATTGTCCATCTCTGTCTCCACTTCTCAGCTTAATTTACCTTATCTTCAACAGAGAGCAAAGTCAAGAACAACACCACTCCATTTTATTACTATTATTTTGAAGCTGCAGAAAGGTAAGTGCTTTGATCCTATAATCACTTTGCTATCTTTTGCATTTCACCCTCAGTTAGAGAGTGATTTCCTCTCTATATGAAACTCCTATTATTGATCCTCTGTTTCTCAGCCCACTTATATGCTGCTTCTGCTTTCAGCTCAGATGGCTTGGCTCTGTTGTCACTTTTGAACGACTGGGCTGTTGTGTCTCCTCGTTCACTGATTCTACCCCCTGCTCATGGGTAGGAGTACAATGCAACCATGACAGCAATGTGGTCTCCCTCAACCTCACTGCTCTTGGCATTACTGGTGAACTAGGACCAGAAATTAGTAACTTGAGTCACTTGCAGACCCTTGTGTTGTTGACTACTTGTTAGGTTACTGAAAGGCAATAAATCAAGGAGAAGGGTAGAGAAGAACACACAAAGAAGTTACGTGGTTCGGTCAATGCGACCTACGTCCATGGACAGAGAGAATATCTGTATTATTTTCTGACGGAGGCTATACAGAGAGAAATTACATCAACAACCCTAATGAATTCCCTTACACACATATATATAGAGAAATAATGGGTTATAGGTCGTGGGTCGTGGGTCGGGTTACAAACCGGGTCACCCACAAAATTCAAGTCAAACCCAACAATTTCCCTCCTTGACTTGAATTCTCTCAAATCACCAGAACTAAGTACAAGTTCATCTCTGTCATTCAAGCCCTGTAGGGCTTCATGGAATGCGAACATTCACCAAGTCCAAGCTATGCTTGAACTTCTCTGAAGGTAGAGCCTTCGTCAACATATCTGCTGGATTATCTGCTGTGGCTATCTTCTCAATAGATAATTTCTTGTCTTCTATCACATCTCGAATAAAATTCAATTTGATATCAATATGCTTTGACCTCTCATGGTAGACTGGATTCTTGGCCAGATTTAATGCACTCTGACTATCACAATAAATGATAGGTCTCTGAATATTTAACCCCAGACTATCTATCAAACCATGCAACCACATACCTTCCTTAACTCCTTCTGCCATTGACATGTATTCTGCTTCAGTGGTAGACAAGGCAACTGTAGATTGAAGTGTTGCCTTCCAACTGACAGCACATCCATTCAGAGTCAAGACATAGCATGTCAAGGATCTCCTTCTCAAAAGATTGAAAGAAATGGTTGGATCCCAACAGGGGGGTGAATTGGGTTTTATAAAAATTTTTCACAAGAATTAATTGGAAGTTAAAATGATTTTCTGTAGAAGTGTAATACTTAAGATAATAAATACAATACAGAAAATCAATGTGCTGTCAAGATAAATAATTATAAAGATCAAGGAATTAAAGAATAAATATCAATATGCACAAATTAAAGAGTAAGGGATAGAGAAAGCAAACTCAGAGATTTATACTGGTTCGGCTAATCCAAGCCTACATCCAGTCCTCAAGAGACCACTTGAGTATTTTCACTATAATTGCAAGTTTAATCCGGGTACTTGCAAACCACTACAACCACGCAAATTCGATCCGGGTATTTGCGAAACCACAATGGAGAATTTATGAATCCGGGCTCCTCCTCAACCCAAAGCAAGTTCTTCCAACACCGGTACTTGCGAACCTCGACTCAGAATAATCTATGTGTTGATCAAAATCAACAATACAAAGAAACTCTCTCTAAAGAGTAGATGAATACAAGTGAAGCTCTAATAACTCTAATGATAGAGAATATGCAAGATTTTGCTCAAGAATGCTTTCCTTTCTCTCAAAGATGATAGAAGAAGTTAATATCACATTGTAGGACTTTGTTCTTACTCAAAATCGTGTATCTAAGGTCATATATATAAGATTTTACAAAACTAGCCGTCATATAGCCGTTATATAGCCGTTACAGCACTTATAGTGCAGTCCAGATTTTGAGCTTTCTTTAAAAATTCATAACTCCCTCATTTGAACTCCGTTTTAAACAAATAATATACCGTTGGAAAGCTCTTGGAGTCTAGTTTCAAATGAGCTAAGTTTTACTCAAAAATTATTTTTCGTTTAAAAGATATAATCAAAATACTGACTATAGGTCAGAACAGAATAATTTTTTATTACAGTAAAATCAACTTTCAGTTTTTCAAACTATATTTTAAATAGTCATATATTTCTCATTTGGACTCCGTTTTGAATAAATAATATACCGTTGAAAAGATCTTTGAGTCTACTATCAAATGAGATTAAGATACTTGAAAAACCGATTTTTCGTTTATGAGATATGATATAAAGAGTGACCAAAGGTCAAAAACTAACTTTTGTAAAACTTCATATCTCACTATCTTTTTGTTCAAAATACTTGAGCCAATGTATGCAAATCTAAATCATTGAGTTGCACAAGTATACTAGCCTATATAAAATATACCTAATGTAAACACATAGGCTATCTTGATGCATCCAAGCTTCCAAGACTTCAAATATTCTAATTCTTCATTTCTTGGAGCTTCATTCTTGCATGTTGTTTTCCTTGAGTGAAGCATGATATTGCTTTTCCTTGTTCTTCAATACAATGCTCACTCTTCTTGTTTTGAACCAACCTATAAAATATATCTTACTTACAAACCCAATGGTTAGTTCAATAGCATGATTCAATATATGCAACATACATATTAAATAACATAATCATGCTTAAGTACTTGTAGCATATATATGATAATTAATCTTTATATATATCAATGCTACTATTCAAATACATTTGTCATCATCAAAACTTATGGCATATAGCCTTAGGGTCAACAAAGATCTCCAGCATAATCTGAATCTGTATAGCCAACCAAGCCACTATCAGATTTATCAGCACCATAAACCAAGCATATATTACTCGTACCTTTCAGATACCGCATAATCCATTTAACTGCACTCCAGTGAGCTCTCCCAGGATTACTCATAAACCTGCTTACCACACTGACTGCATAAGCTAGATCAGGCCTAGTACATACCATTGCATACATCAAGCTTCCAACAGCATTACAGTAGGGCACTGAACTCATGTACCCTTTTTCCTCAGCTGTAGTAGGTATTGTACTAGCATCAAGTTTAAAATGTGCCGCCAACGGAGTACTAACTGGCTTAGAATTATTCATCTGGAAAGACTGCAACAATTTTTCTATGTATTTCTGCTGAGATACATACAGTAAACCTGCATTTCTATCTCTCCAAATCTCCATGCCCAATATCTTCTTGGCTGCACCCAAATCCTTCATCTCAAACTCACTACTCAACAAGGCTTTCAAACTATCAATTTCAACCTTGTTCTTTGCAGCAATCAACATATCATCAACATATAGCAACAAATAAATATAAGAATCATCTGCAAGTTTCTTAGAGTAGACACAGTTATCAAAATGATTACACAGAAAACCATGTGAAGTCATGAATGCATCAAATTTCTTGTACCATTGTCTAGGAGATTGCTTCAAACCATACAAGGACTTTTTCAGTAAACATACATGATCTTTCTTCCCAAAATCAAGAAATCCTTCTGGCTGTGACATATAGATCTGCTCTTCTAAATTTCCATGTAAGAAAGCAGTTTTCACATCCAGTTGTTCCAACTCCAAGTTAAAAACACTTACCATGGACAAAAGGACACGAATGGTTTTATGCTTCACAACCGGGGAGAAAACTTCATGATAATCAATTCCCTCCTTTTGTGAAAAACCCTTGGCCACGAGTCGTGCTTTGAACCTTGCTGGTTCAACTCCAGGAATACCTTCTTTCTTCTTGAAGACCCATTTGCATCCTACCGGTTTCACTCCCTTTGGTAACGGTACAAGATCCCATGTTTCGTTCTTCTCAAGAGATTGCATCTCTTCATTCATTGCAACCAGCCATTCTGATGCTTCTCTACTCTCAACTGCTTCTTTATATGATCTCGGGTCATCAGAATCAATGCTTTCACCTACTGCCAAGGCATAAGCAACTGAATTAATATCGACTATATCAACACAATCTGCATACCTTATAGGTTTTCTGATTTCCCTTCTTTCCCTCCTTGTTGCTATAGGTTGTGATTCTTCTTCTTCCCTGGGCTGCTGTACAGGGTCTGTTATAACCCTTTTTGAAGTTTGAACTTCAATTTCTACCTTCTGGTTTGCACCTTGATCATCATTACCTGCATGACTACCAAGCTCCTCCTTCTGACCAAACATAGCAGACTCATCAAAAGTTACATCTCTGCTAATAATAAATTTCGGAGTTCTATCCTTTTCAGTACACCACAGTCTGTACCCTTTAACTCCAGGTGCATACCCTAGAAATATGCATTTCATTGCCCTAGGCTCTAGTTTACCATCATTCACATGAGCATAAGCAGGACAACCAAATATACGTAGGCCAGAATAATCAGAAGGTTTACCGGACCATACCTCTTGAGGAGTCTTAAAATCAATTGCAGTAGATGGCGATCTATTCACCAGATAACAAGCAGTGTTAACTGCTTCAGCCCATAATTGTTTTGTCAAGCCAGCGTTTAATCGCATGCATCTTGCACGCTGCAACAGTGTTTGATTCATACGTTCTGCAACTCCATTTTGCTGTAGTGTATGACGTACAGTGCGGTGCCTCACTATACCTTCTTTCTTGAAAAATTCATCAAATGGAGCGTTACAGAACTCCAGCCCATTATCAGTTCTGAGTGTTTTGACCTGTTTTCCAGTTTGTTTCTCAACCATGGTCTTCCACTCCTTGAACTTCCCAAACACTTCATCTTTGGATTTCAGAAAATATACCCAAACCCTTCTAGAGTAGTCATCAATGAAGGTAACAAAGTACTTGCATTTGCCCTGAGATTCAACTGGAGAAGGACCCCACAAGTCTGAGTGAACATATTGCAGAACATCCGTAGAAGTATGTTTCCCAGAACTGAACTTAACTCTGCGTTGTTTACCCATAACACAAACTTCACAGAATTTTAGCTTCCCAGTTTCTGCCCCTTCTAACAATCCTTGTTTACTTAAAATTGACAGCCATTTCTCACTCATGTGTCCCAATCGGCAATGCCACAACTATGTACAATCATCATTCATCCCTAAAGATTTAGATACAGCCACTGTCCCCATCACAGAACTACCAATCAGAAAGTAAATGCCATGCTGCAATTTACCTTTTATTATAACCAGAGCACCTTTGGAAATTCTCAATTGTCCATTTTCTCCAGAGTACTTGTACCCTTGTTTGTCTAGAGTACCAAGAGAAATCAAGTTCTTCCGTAGACCAGGAACATACCAAGCATCAAGCGTCCTGACTATTCCATCATACATCTGAATCTGCACAGAACCACTGCCCTTAACACTAAGCTGCTCATCATCACCCAATCTCACAACACCATTCCACTCCTTGAAAGAAGTAAACAGCTCACGTGAAAAAGTCATATGATAAGATGCACCTGTGTCCAAGACCCAAGTATTTGCAGAACCAGAGGTGCTGACTGTGAGAACATCATTGTCTTCTTCTTCGTCAGAACTATCTTGCACCACCGCAGCACTACCACTGGTATTTGGTTCCTTCTCGTCATTTTCCTTCTTCCTCTGTGGACAATTCTTCCTGATGTGCCCCTTCTGTTTACAGTGATAACATCGAGGTCCTCTTTTGTTCCTCGACTTAGACCGTGACTTGCTTCTTTTTTCATCATCTCTTTTAGTGTCTCTGCCTCTGCCAACATACAAACCTGCTTCTGCACTATCCTCATTAGAACTAGAGACTCTCCTCTTCAGCTCTTTAGACTGCAAAGCATCTTTGACATCATTAACAGAGATACTATCTCTACCATACAACATAGTATCAACAAATTTCTCATATGAATTTGGTAGAGAACACAAAAGAATGATAGCTTGATCTTCATCATCTATCTTAACCCCAACACCCTGTAAATCCAGGATAATCCGGTTAAAATTATCAAGATGATCTTTTACCTGCATATTTTCTGTCATCCGCAGGGTATACAAACGCTGCTTTTGATATAACCAGTTTGTGAGAGACTTTTTCTGGTATTTATCATCCAATTTCTTCCACAAACCTGCAGCAGTTGACTCATCAACTACTTCTCTCAACACCTCATCAGTCAGACTCAATAGTAATGCACTATGAGCCTTTGCCAAAATTTCCTTTTTCTCCTCTTCCTTCAATATGTCAGGCAATTTACCTTCTCCTTCTAATGCCCCCGCACATCCCTGCTGAACCAGAAGTGCCCTCATTTTTACCTTCCACAAAGTAAAATCATTCCATCCATTGAACTTCTCAATATCGAATTTATGAGTCGACATCTTCTCAAATAACAGCAGATAAATTACTAGCAAATTTCGCAATCAGAAATTGAATTTCACAAAACTGTTCAGAACCTTGCAAACTGACCAGAACTTCATTAACAGAAATTCAACACAGCAGTCCAACAAAATTCACAGCAGTAAACCAGAAATCCAATCCAGCACAATCCAGTAAATTCACACAGAAATTCAGAATTCTTTTCTGAATTAAACATAAACTCACCGGAACCGTGTCGACGAAACAATAACGATCGCAACAAAAAATTTGGTCCAAACAATAACTATGACCAAACAGCAGCTTTGACCAAACAGCAATTTTTGACCAAACAGCAACTTTAACCAAACAGCAGCTTTGACCAAACAACAGCTTTGACCAAACAGTAACTTTGACCAAATAGTACCGTTGACCGTTGACCGTGCTACAGTGCCGAGTCGCTACAGTACCGTTTTACTACAGTGCACCGAATTGCTACAGTTCTGAGTCGCTACAGTATTCGAGTCGCTACAGTACGTTGACCGTTGACCGCTACAGTACCTCGCCGTAGAAGATGATGAAGATTCCAGCCATAAACAGTACTTCTAATGAAGATTCCGGCGATGAACAGTACTCGCAACCGTAAAAACTCACCAAAACAACTGAAAAACGATCTCCAATGCAATAGAAATGCAATAAACGGTCTCTTTTTCCCAAAAAATAAGCGAATCAAGCTAGATCTGAGATTTAAAACTAGATCTAAAAATTTTCTTACCACCAAAAATTGGTCTCCGACGCTCTTCAACGCACCAAAGATGCCGAAAACGGTCTCCTATGCTCCAAATCAACCAAATCGGGGCAAGATCTGAAATTTTGGAGCCTGATCTGAAAATTTTCGGACGTGCTACAGTAACCGACGAACAAAAAATGAACCGAGGCTCTGATACCACTTGTTAGGTTACTGAAAGGCAATAAATCAAGGAGAAGGGCAGAGAAGAACACACAAAGAAGTTACGTGGTTCGGTCAATGCGACCTACGTCCACGGACAGAGAGAATATCTGTATTATTTTTTGACGGAGGATATACAGAGAGAAATTACATCAACAACCCTAATGAATTTCCTTACACACATATATGTAGAGAAATAATGGGTTATAGGTCGTGGGTCGTGGGTCGGGTTACAAACCAGGTCACCCACAAAATTCAAGTCAAACCCAACACTACTGATCTTAGAGGAGGAATACCCCCAGAGTTAGGCAATTGTAGTATGCTCGAGTATATTGACCTCTCTGAAAATCTCTTTCAATCACAAATACCATATACTTTGAAATAGTTGCAAAATTTTCGGTTTATGAACTTTTCTTCTAATATGCTCTATGGTAATATTCCTGAGTCTTCGTTTCATATTCCTCTCCTGGAAGAGGTGTACCTGTACAACAACTATCTGTCTAGTTCTATCCCCTCCAATATTGGGAACTGTAGTAATTTAAAGGCATTTCTTTTGAATGATAACAGATTGGAGGGAATTCTTCCAGAGTCTCAGTAATCTCGGAAAGTTATTTACTCTGGATCTGTCATTTAATGTATTTAGTGGAGGTATTCCTTCAGCCTTGGGGAATTGTAATAGCTTAGCAAAATTTGCTGCCAGGAACAGCAACTTAGTTGGCATCATTCCATCATCCCTAGGATTACTAGTGAAGCTTTCTATTCTTCTTCTTTCTGAGAACCATTTGTCTGGCAAAATACCTCCAGAAATTGGTAATTGTGAATCAATGATGTAGTTACATTTGTATTCCAATCAGCTGGTGGGAGAAATTCTACACGAGTTGGGAAGGCTAGGTAAATTACAGGAACTTGAATTGAATTTCAACCATTTGACAGGTGAAATGCCACTTAGCCTTGGGCAGATTCAAAGTCTTCAACATATTCTGGTTCATGATAATAGTCTTTCTGGAAAATTACCTCAAGTGCTGACAGAGCTCAAACATCTTAAAATTTATGATTGTTTGACAACCATTTCTCTGGAATCATACCTCAAAGCTTGGGAATCAACAGCAGTTTAGTGAAGTTGGACTTGATGAATAATAAGTTCACTGGTAACATCCCACCAAATCTTTGCTTTGGCAAGCAATTTCGTGTAGTGAACTTAGGTGTTAATCAACTACAATATGGCATACCCCATGATGTAGGAAGATGTCCAACTCTTAGGAGGTTGACTCTGAACGAAAATCATCCTAGTGGGTCTCTTCCTGAATTTGAAAGTAATCAGAATCTCAAATACATGTATATCAGCAAGAACAAAATCAGTGGAACAATTCTATCAAGTTTGGGAAACTGCACAAATCTCACTGCTTTAATCTTTTCTGTGAACATGATCTCGGGGATTATACCCTCACAGCTAGGAAACCTTGTGAACCTTCAGGTTCTGAATCTCGCTCTGAACATCTTAGAAGGTCCTTTGCCACAGCAGTGGTCATACTGTACCAAAATGGAAAGAATTGATGTGGGATTCAATTTTCTGAATGGTTCATTACCATCAAGTTTCAGGAACTGGACAGGGCTAACCACATTAATTTTAAGAAAGAATTGTTTCAGTGGGGGCATCCCATCTTTCCTGTCAGAATGTGATCTGCTTCTCAAACTACAACTTGGTGGAAATATGTTTGAAGGTGAGATTCCTAAATCAATGGGAACAATGAAGAACCTCTTATATGGGTTGAATCTGAGTGCCAATAGATTCAAAGGCAAGGTGATAAGCACCCAAGAAACTTGAGAAACCCACTTTAAAAGCTAGCTATTAAGGGGAGAGAATCAAACCACTTAAGTACTCCATCAAATAACTCTCCCTACCCGATGTATCTTCTATAGCACCCCTCTGGGACTAGCTGATGTCCTGGCGACTGTACCTACGTGCTTCACTTGGTGTTGCTTCACTCGATCCTTTCCGGTCAGCCCCTCCCTAGGCCAGCTTCCTCTGGACGCTCCACCGGTTTTCCTGGCAACAGAACCATTGATAAGCATCCAAGCAACTTGAAAAACCCACCCTTAAAAGCTAGCTATTAAGGGGGGAGAACCAAGCTACTTAAGTACTTCGTCGAGTAGCTTTGGAAAGCTGAAAATTGGGAAGCAGAAAAAGCTGCAAAGAATGGATGTATCCCTGAACAATTTGACAGGAAGCATACATGATCTCGATGAACTTTGTTCTTTAATTGAGGTGAATATTTCATACAACTCCTTTGTCGGTCCTGTACCAAATTGGCTAATGCAATTTCTGAATTCTTCTCCATCATCATTCTTTGGCAATCCAGGCCTATGTGTCAGTTGTTCAATGATATGTTTATCAAAAAGAACAATAGCTTGCTGAAGAAAAATACAAAGATGGAAGAGACAGAAAGATGGTTTGATGGATGATATAGTATCAAATTCCCTGGAGATGAGAAAGTATACAAGTATGATATCCTTTTTCAAGCAAAGGAGAGCTCCTCAAAAAGACTCTGAACATAATTCCCTAGTTTCCTCGTAGACCCTCTGTCCTTATTTAATCTAAAGATTTCATGTAAAGAAAATAAAAACAGCACAATTGACAAAAGGGATCCTAACAGAATGTAGCAGAATAAGTGGCCCCCCCTTTTTCCTCTCCATGAGCAGTATCTGTTTTCCTTCAGCCAATATAGTAATCATGTGCCAGAAACGAGATTTCCTCAACCTCCTTTCTTTCCACATATCTCTGACCTCATTAGCCACATCACTGTCCATATCAGCTACTCTGTCCACATCAGCTGCTTTGCTGTCATTAATTGCCATGTCACCCCTTGTCTGATCATCCAAGGATGGCTGATTCATATCATTCAAGTTGTAATAAAACTAGCTTTTTGATGCCCTGTGAGAAATACAAATCAACCAAACACCAGAACATCTCTAAAATTGTAATTTTTATTATAGGACCTGGATCATCAATGCTGGTTGCTTTTTTGCTGGTCAAACTAATTCACATTCATCTCTCGAGTCAAAGATCTAAGGAGAAGGCCATGGCAATTTATGAAGTGCAAGAGCCATTGTTTTGTAGTGCTGTTCGAGGACATAAAATTATCGACCTAATATATAAGCACCGAGTGATGAGGGCACTGTCAGTGGCATTTCTGCCCTTGTGCTATTAAAATTTTCTCATTAAATGCACTTATGTTGGTTCTTTTCCTTCTTTTTTTTTCTCCCCGTCTTTCGGGCTGAATATATTGGTTCATTTTAGGTATAGCAGCAGATTCTGGTGCATATGATCAAAGCAAACAGTTAAGGACTGCTGGTGATTATACACACACTGGTTATCCAAGTCCATCTCCTTTTCACCCACCTCCAGCACCTGTTTGGGGACCACATGGGTAAGTACTACTACTGTCTCATTCTACAAGAAAAGGTGAAAGGGGGTGTGATAGGCATCATGTGTAAGTGGATATATGAGATGGGAAATTGTATCTTCAATATCAGACCTTTTTCTTTTATTTATTTATTTTTCATGTGTAATAGGATAGTTATCAAGTTGTTTATGTTTGTTCTTAGTTTGTGGTAGTTTATTTGTCTTCATGCTCCAGATATATGGCTCCACCTCCTCCTCCATATGATCCATTCGGTTATCCTGTTGCACCAGTACCAATGCCTAGTCCTGCTTCAGTACCTGCACCTAGCAGTTATGTTCCTGTCCAGGTGAGAGTTGCATAGTTTCTGAGTGTTAAAGGCTTGCTCTTGATCTTTTGTATACAGTGATTTTCCTATTCAAGATTGACTTGCAATGTAAAAAAGGAAAAACAGAAGTTCAAACTTTGTTTTTTTAATTTTTAATTTTGTTTTATTTTAGGGTAAACTATGCGTTGACACTTGATTTAATTTGTTCTTTTGTTCTGAAAAGGGCCCTATCCGTTCTGGGTGATATAATTTTATCTATTTTTTAGATGTTGAAGTAGTCTTTGGGGAGAACATATTTTCGCAAGGAGTGTTTGATTATCATAATGTTTACTTATTGAGTCATGTTTGCAGTGGGCAAACAATCATAGGTGATTTTACATTAGTTCTAATTTTGATGGGGTGTAGTTTGCCTCGAAAATGTCTTATTTCAGTTTTTTTTTTATATTAGTTTATCCTTTAAATGTCTTATTGCAGGATGTAAATAGTGCTACCAATGTGCACCATAGTTTGCAGGGTGCTGTTATCCCAAGTTCTGGTTCTGTTGGCATGCAAATACAATATCCTTTCTTACATTATCTTGGCATTGAAATTGTATTGTTCTGATTTTTATTGCTGGTGGTGGTATGTTCACTCAATAAAATTGATTGGGGTTTAGGACTGGGAACTTGGATTGCGCTAATGCCTGCCTCTGTAGCCCTGTACCACATGTCTTTGATCAGAGTCACTTTGAGTTTTCACTTGTCTCAACCATACTACTAATTCAGAATATGAGGGTAGCCGAAGTTAGATAAGAGTACCTGAATTGCCTTAATATTTGTTGTAAATTTGCTGATTATTGATAAATGAAATTACAATGTGCTCTTTAAATTCAAGCTTAAATTTTTTGACTGCTGGTACAAGCTATCATCACTTACATCTCCATTTATGCATGAAAAAAAGGCATTCAATGCCCTCAATTTGGTATAAATTGGTTCTGACTCCTTACATTTACTTGTTTGCGCTTTGTTATTGTAAGAAATGTATTGTGCTTTCCTTGACTTCTCAGTAGATATTGAAAGAATCCATTTGGGAAAAGAAAGGATGCCAATCACCCTATTGCTGTTCCCAGTGCTAATTGAGCTCCACCATCCAATGACTTATCAGTAGCTATGATCCGACAAAAATTGCTACATAATAGGATCATCTTGCAGCCGTTGCATGCCTCCATCGATCTTCAAGTCACCACCATTAACATCCTGCTCATGTGAATGAATGCACATAGTGGCATCATAAACATAACATTTGGCCATGTTATACTAACTTATCAGACATGCATTTCTTGGCAGCATGTTTTGGTGCCTAGATGACCTTCATAAGTTTTCAGTTGATAACATTTGTAGAAATGATGCATGGGTCTGAATATTATATTTGTGTGCTTTTGTCATATCTACATTGTGTACATTGGCATTAGGAATGCTAGTTTAAACAGGCATTTTGATAAGCTGCCTATTGAGTTTAGGTTAATTTGTGGATTAGTTGTCATGACATCTTACGGTGATGCTTTCCTTCATTTCATGGCACAACCTAGCTAGGATATGGAGAAATAAGGATAACTCACCAATGATCATGCTTCCCTTTTCACTAATATTACAGTTGGCATCACACCACGTTTTTGGCCATAAAATTTTCAATTGAATCGGTCATGATTCCATTTGATCACAAGATCAATGAATGATGATGCTTTGACATTCACGCCATTCAGAGCTATTTAAAGGACTTCGGGTGTTATATCTTGTCTGGTTTATACAGGACAATCATTTGAATACAAAAGCTTTCTTTCATTTGGGGACGTCTATTACTGCTGCTGCCATATTATTTGCAGGTAATTTTTGTTTACTACGCAAAGACTACCGTCAAAATACTCCTTTGGAGGTCGAGTTGACTGCTCGTAAGGTGGAACTTCTGTTGTATTTTAAGTGATGCTGGCTTGTGAATCGTAGGGTATTTTTGGATTCTTCGTCAAGCAATTGATTATATCTGTCCTAAATATTTGATTCCCTCAAAATTGTCAATATCTATGATTGAGGGAAAAGCTTTATTTGTGAACTTGGGTGTCAGTAACTCGTTGTAGCAGAAACAATTGGCAAATGAATTATGAGTCAAAAAAGGAAAATGACACGGATATAAATGGGAGTTTCTGATGCTTTGCCAGTTTTGCCTCCTCTCTCTATTATCATTTGACCTCCAACACATTTCATAAGTATTTGTGTAATGTTATGTTTACTTTTGTAATGTAGATTTTATCTCATCATGCTCTTCCCCGCAGTAGCTTTAGCTGACTCTAATTATGAAACTAGACCTACGAGTTTCAATTTGCGGACTAAATGTGGGACAGTTGCCCTGTACTTCGATCAGAAGCCTAGACGATTTCTGTTGCTACCAATAAAAATGTCTTTGCTTTCCATCTCATTTTGAAGGTTTTGAAGATTGCGCCTGGTGGCTTCATTAATGGGATTTTAACTAATTTTTCAGGACTTGTTGCTGTCAGTAATCATCCAAGATTTACCTTCATAAGAAAGCAGATATGGCACTCTGGCATCTAAGCAGTGTTGCCTGGAGGAGTCTTGAAAATCAACTTGTTCATGTTTTAACTATTGCATGCTTAGTCGGTTCATAAAGCAATTTCCATACGGAGATAGGGAAGTGGGGTGTGAACGTGGTGGAGCAATCAGCATTCCCTCATTTTAGTAAAAAGAGGCTAAATACTTCACTTTTTCCTTAATGAAGTAAAATTAATTAATGGGGAAATGGGTAATATTTAGGAATTTTGATAAATGATGTCATTAATCTAAATGTGAATGCCGATGCTCGACAGCAATGAGTTCTTTTTCCTTAGAGATTATCAAGAGTGAAAAATTGAAATAGCGAAGAACAGTCACATGTTTCAAAGTGTAGTTTTAAACTGAATTCCTTCCTTTAGACCGAGCTTGGATGATAGGATTAGATTGTTAAACACCTAGACAATACCTTCTGTATTATGCGAGCCTGCTTAATTATAGAAACTATTTGAGCATTTTCCCGCCCTTATTCAGAAGTTTAGGAAAACAGTTGAAATTCATTCCAAGTGTAATTGTCTTTGATTCGATTTTCTTAGAAGTTCTAATTAGCTAGAACATCACAATCTCATTGTTTTCAGAATTACAAAATCCGTCTTTTCCCGCTTTCTCAGTTGTTTCACTGGCATATCTTCAGAAGTATGGAATTACCAAATACTTGGTAGTTTTAAGATAGGTTGTTCAAAACGGATCAAGGCAGTGAGGCTAATCATGTTTGCACTGTCCAAACTTGATTTGAAGGCTTTGTTGATGTTTGATATCACATTGGCAGTGAGGCTGACCATTGTACCCCGTCGTTGTTAACACTCCACTTTCCTATCTCTGTAGGTGAGGATTTGTTGGCAGTGTGCTTTTTGTTCAAATTATGTTTATCCACCGATTTTTCGAATACATTATAAAACTAAATTGGTCAAGTTGAGCCAAATTGGGCCAAAGAAAAATTGATTAAAATTGTTCAGTGTTTGGTTTAGCTTGATTTGATGAATGATTAAATCAAAACAAATCGCCGGACTGATTATTATTTTATACATATATATATTATAAATAAAAAATTACTCTAATATAACATTTATATTTTAGAATATATTATAAATAGTTAAGAACTCTAATAATATACTATCTATACACGTTTCTACTAATTAGTTTATGCTTTATTTCCCTTTTAGTGGTTTGATTTGAAAATTAGGTTAACGTTGTTTTTATGAATTGTCTAAATGAACAAATGTATTGTGATAAATAAGCTATTTGACAAGTATATTTAGGTTAATGAATTATTTGAATTTGAGTAAAATATTTAATTTTTTATGAATTATTTCAATAAACAATTGTGAAAAATTCAACCAAAAAAATAAAAAAAATCTAAATATAGGCACAAACCACTCAAACGAATCAATTAATGGTTTGGTTTGATTGGATTTTACATACGATTTGACATTTCATTTGAAATTGCTTAGTCTGGCCGAACACCCCTGTGTAAGTCCTTATTCCATTTTTCGGTTTTTGATACAACAGTCCTAGCTTTTAATGAAGGGACGTTGACTTAAATGTCCAATTTGAAAGATTCCCCTATCCTTGTCCAACTCTGATTCCTCTTGTCATGTCATTTCAGATTTAGTCTATCTTTAACAGATTGGACAACCCAGAGCAACATCACTTCATTTATCTCTGAGGATGCATCCTTTTTATGAGGGGATTTACCATGGTGGAGTAGTTTGTTGATTGATGTGTGTATCTGATTGTGTTTGTGGTTGGATGAGTCAATGGTGCATTCCTAAGGTTAGATGCTGGCAGTTGCTGGGATAGGCTTGGACTAGGACCAAGAGGATTGTAATATTCCAAAAATTTTGTGTAAAAATACATTTTTTATGTTAAATAAGTATTTAATGAAGTGAGATGTGACAGATATTATGTGGGCAATATGAATCTTGGATGGTTAGAGGAATTTGTGGAAACAAATGATGTTTTTGTGAGAAAATCCCTTTAGGGACTAAATGAAAAGGACTAAATTGAAATGAAACTTAAAATTTTAGGAGAAAAGATAATTTTTTCTTTAGTTTTCAATAGTAAAATAATTCAGCCGTCACCTCATGCAAATTGTGGATGCATAGTAAAACTGCATATTGCCAAATAATGTCAGGAGGAAATTTCTTGGAAGCTTCCTGTATATTGTATAATGCCAAATAATACTTATCGATTTTTTCTATAAATAAGCCTTTTCATTTCACTTTTACATACACCTTAAGTTTCTTTTTCTTCCTCTTCTCAAATTTCTCTTGCTCTGGCACTAGATTTCTAAATTATCTTAAATTCTAGGCCTTTTCTCCTCAGTTTGGATTCAAGGTGAAAAGATGTTTCACTATGCTCTTTTCTTACAAGTACTTGAATGTTAAATTCTTAGTCTGTTCTATAGTTTTGGCCTTGACTAATCTTATCAGAAAAGAATTATCCTCAATTGCTTGAAAATTATTTAGATAATTGGTTGCCATAATAGATTGTAAAACTGTGAAGAATACATGTTTAGAAAAGGTTTCGGCTAAAGAAAGACTTGGTATTTATTGGTGTCTATTGTGACCAACCTTTCTTTTTAGAAACTTACCTAGTGTACTCTTTTACAGCTTGTGTTCATCATTCCTTGCATGAATAACATACATACATATAAATAGTACTCTATTGTAGTACTTATACATATGAATATGGCCTATATAGTATTTTTGAATAGTATATAAATAGTATTTATATATATTCTTGAATAGTATTTATACGTATAAATAGTACCTATACAATATTCTTAAATAGTATGCATACATATGAATAATACTCATACATATTTTTGAATAGCATACATATATATAAATAATGTTCGTACACATATATATAAATAATATTTGTACGCATTTATACTATATGAGTTAGTGCTGTATTATGGGTGCTTGAGGCATTGGGGACATGGATGAGGTATAGGCTTGAGGCCACGAGAGCTCGAGGTTGGGAAGTTAACTACGTTGGTATCGAACGTGTGCTCTCTCTTGAGGGCAAAAGACGATGCCATAGGAAGGGTTATTGTTGTGAAAAAAATTGTTCTAGTATACGTCACTATTTACCTATACGATACTATTTATGTATACAATACTGTTTACGTATACAATCTTCATGTCGAATACTAAATGTGGATTAGGCATAGGAGGAAACTAGAAAGAAATTCGTAGAAAAAATGATGTTTATGCTAGAAAATCCCCTTAGGGACTAAAATGAAAAGGATTAATGTGAAAAGAACCTTAAAAGTTTTAAGATAAATGATAATTTTTCTTTAAGTTCTCAATTGTAACCATAGTCAATCGCAGCCCTCGTGAAAAATGTTTGTGCATAGTAAATTAAATTATTAAAGTGTAAAGTAAATTGAATTATTAGTGTATAGTAAATTGAATATTTTATTAATGTATAGTATCAAATAGTACTTCAACTTTTTCTATAAATAGATTTTTTTATTTCACTTCTAAATTCACATTTTCAAATTCTCTTCCTTACTTTCCTCAAATTTCTCTTGCTTTGATGCTAGGTCTTTAAAATTTTAGGTTTTTCCTTCTCAGCTTAAATTCAAGGTAAGGAAATATTCTACTATATATTCTTTTTTCTTACAAACACTTAGATGTTAAATTTTTAGTATGCTCTGTGGCTGCGGCCTTGACTAATCTTCCATGTAAAAAAAGAATTACCTTTGGTTGCTTGTGAATCATTTTGATTTATTGATGCCAGAATATAGTGTAAATTGTAAAAAATACATGTCTAGGAAAGGTTCTGGCTAGGAAAAGATTTGATACTTAAGAGTGTCCATTGTAACCTACCTCTCTTTCTTGGGAACTTACCTGATTTACTATTTTACAATAATACCCATGAAAAATAAAATATAAATGTGTATTTACGAACTACGGTTATTATTCCAGTATACAGTACTATTCACCTATATAATACTATTCACGTATACATATATAATTAAAATGTCGAGTACTAGATATGGTTTAGGCATAAGAAGAAACTAAAAAGAAGTTTGTAGGAGAAAATAACGTTTTATGTGAGAAAATACTCTCATGGACTAACATGAAATGACTGAATTGAAAAGAAACTTAAAGGTTTAAGGTGAAAAAATAATTTTTCCTTTAAGTTTTTAATAGTAACTAATAATTGAGCCACCGTCTTTTCGTAATTTGCACAGTAAGCTAAATTATTATTGCGCACATTAAATTAAATTATTTTATTAAAAATGTCATTTTTATAAATAGTAAATTGAATATTTTATTAGCGCATAGTATCAAATAGTATCTTTAACTTTTTCTAAAAATAGACACTTCCATTTCACTTCTAAACTCACACCTTCAACTTTTCTTCTTCTCTCTCCTCAAGTTTCTCTTGCTCTGACGTTAGGCTTCTGAGATTTTGAGCCTTTTCTTTTTTAGCTTAGATCTGAGGTGAGGATACTATGTCTTTTTTATATCTTTCAAATTTTAGAAGTTATATTCTTGAGTATGCTGTGTGGTTGCGGCTTTGGCTGATCTTCCACAATAGAAAAATTGTCCTTACCTGCCTATATGTTATTTTGATTTTCTAATTACCAAATTAGAATGTAAACTGTGAATAATACATATCTAAGAAAGTTCTGGCTAAAGAAAGATCTAGTACTTAAGTGTGTCCATAGCGACCCTTTATTCTTTTCTGGAAACTTACCTGGTGTACTCTTTTACAGTTTGTATTCTCTATTTCTGGTATAAATAGTACTCATACGTGTAAATATTAACTGTATGTATGAATAGTGACCATACATATGAATAGTAACCGTATGTATGAACAATATTTATACGAAAATAATCCTAACTTGTTTTCTCTAAACTTTTATGAATATCTCTGTAGCGGAATAGTAACCATATGTAATATCCCAAGAATTTATATGAATATTTAAAGCCTATTTTGAAGTTTAGTGAAAAATTTAATTACGTGAAAAATTTTCTTTTTGAATTAGTGAAGAAAATGTGAGAATAGAAATTTTTATTTTTAATTTAGGAAATTTTTACAAATTCTCAAGGACTAAAGTGAAAAGAAAAGAAAGTATAGAGGACTTTTGAAAAATGACCAAGTAGGAACCCGAGAAGAAAAATAAAGCTTATGGGAATGAATTATGAGTCTGGTACCGAAAAGATGATGGATTCGAGGTTAAAGTGGAGTTTGAGACATCGAGAGGGATTAAAGTGAACAAATCTTATAAGCTAAGGTGGCTATGAGCGATTTTATCGAAAAAGAAATTGGTGGGGCCCACGCGTATACACTTCTCCTTATTCTTTTCTTTTTCTCATTCTCCCTCCCGTAGCTTCACTTTCTCTCTCTCTCGATTATGCTTGCAAAGGAATTTCTTCATCAATCATTCATGCAATTTTTGCTTTGGGAAGGAAGCTATGAAAGTTAGGATGATTGGTAAGTTGATGTTCTTCTTCTTCTTCCTCTTATTACAAGATCAAATCCTTGGTTATTATTTTTGCAAAATTTTTGTAGAATATTTTAATGGATGAATTTAAGTGTGGATGTTAATCTAAAACATTCCTAGGTGGTTTATGATGTTATTAGAACAAGAAATTTGGAGAAAACTATGAGAAATTCGTAGAATTTGGATATTTGAAAAAGTTAGTGTTCTTGATGAAAATTTGAGATTTGAGCTTGGATTGTTGGTAGAAATTGGGGGTTTTGGTGTTAAAACACTCCTTAGACATTAAGGATGAAAACCCATGGAAAAAATCAAAAGAAATGTTGTTTTAGATATGATTTTTGGATTTTTGGATGAAGAACACGAAGAACATCGAAAATTTTCCCCAGAATTACTGTTCACCGAGAAAATTTTTTCCAGATTTTCTCGTTACTGTAGCATTGACTCGGTCAACGTTACTGTAGTGTTGACTCGGTCAACGTTACTGTAGCTGC
Source organism: Biancaea sappan (assembly GCA_037074585.1). Taxonomy (NCBI): domain Eukaryota; kingdom Viridiplantae; phylum Streptophyta; class Magnoliopsida; order Fabales; family Fabaceae; genus Biancaea; species Biancaea sappan. Next base: position 66,285,424 of record CM073495.1, read on the forward strand.
GTTGACCGTTGACCGTTACTGTAGCATCAGTTTTTTTTTTTAATATCGTTGAAAAGCTCTTTGAGTCTAGTTTCCAATGGTATAAGTTTCATCTGGATATTCATTACCAGTTAGGAGTTATGATTTGAGAAGTGGATAAAGGTCGAGAGTAGTGGTAGGAAATTTCTCTATTTCGTAACCCTGATGGTTTTTATCTGGTTACAATAGGAATGGTCAAGTGCAAGGTGGGAGTGCTGAGAGCATGAAATCCAGGTGAGTGGGTTAATACTTGCTATGATTAAATATCTGTTATTGACTTTTTGTATCATAGTGGAAATATGTTGTATATCCAAGTTTGAAGAGGATGATGTGGAACGATGAGGCATAAACAATTGTGGAACGTGTCTGGTAATGTATATAATTATATTTTCTTATTTTCCCATGAATGGAGGTTATATGATGGATTGTGAATGGCATGTGAACTGAGTTGAATAATTGTTCTATTTTATGGGTTATGTTATATACATGCTATGTTGCTAGAACCACATTGATTATGTTATGGCTTGAATTGTAAATGACTGAGTTGTGTATGTGGCTCAAGATTATGATTGAGGATGTTTTTATATGTGATTGTGATTGTGTTTGACTGGAAATGAAAGGCATGGTGGTGCACCCCATGGAGAAATCTATGTGAAGCTATAAGGGTGGAGAATATAAATGGAGCGATAAGGGTGGATGCGGCGGGGGCCGCGGGCAACGATCCAGAGGTATTCTGGACGACCCGGTTGGTACGGGAATTGTGTGTGAAATTGATTTCATCGATTGCTGTTGTGAATTTTGAATTTTGTTGAAATGCATTTGATTCACTTGGATATTGTTGTGAAGTATTATGAATAATATTATATCATATGATGATCGATCTACGTATGATTGCTGCATGTTATCATTATGATGCATGATTTTTATTTTGTCATAGTATTGTGTTATCTACTCACTGGGCACGTGGTTTGCTCATACCCCTCTTATTGATATTTTTTTTTCAGAGTTGACAGCTGAAGGTAAATATCGGAACAAGGAATTATGGATCCTTAGTCCATAATTACCTTTTCATTTGTTCAGGATAAAGGTATAATAGTTAAGTTTTATTCTAAGTTGTATAAATCTAGAAATCTCTGTAATCGGGTAGGTTCATTCAGTGATATAATGTGAGTAATTGTAGTATGTATACAGAACTCGTTTTGGTTGCATGAAAAAGAATTGTATGATTTTTTTTAAGAGAAAGATAGGCTTACGGAGGTGAAATGAAATTCACTTTCCGTGCCGGTCACGTGCTCAAATTTTGGGACGTGACACCATATGTATGAATAGTGACTATATATATATGAATAGTGACCGTATGTATGAATAGTATCTGTACGAAAACAACCATAACTTATTTTCTCTAAATTTTCATGAAAATCTCCCTAGCGGAATATTGAAATTTACTTGTGTGCTCTTATCCATAATGACTTAGAGAAGTAATACTCCTACGAAATTTAGGTGAGTTATCATTGGTGATAAAAAGTATGTCGTAGGACACTTCCAAGATTCATAGGGGTAGACTGGTTTGGAGTGGCGAATCTAGAGAGGTAATTCAAATTAATCTAGAAGTATGGATAAGACGAAACAAATATTTCAAGGTGTTATAAAGTTTGAATCTTTCCAAATACAACTTAATTGTTATCTTAATTTATTGTTTATAAACTTGTGATATAGTTATATACAATATCTGTATATGAGTGAATATTACATTATATTTTTTATTATGATATAAAATACTGTACAATTGATTATGATTGAGCGGGATAGTACCTCCTCTTACGGCAAGGCGGAAAACTCGCTTTAAAGGGTGTCTTGACTAACGAGTGTGGAGATAACGATTCCCTCAATAGGAATATAGTCTGGGTCGATAACAAATTCGTGAGGCGTCCTAGTTGAGAGGAAATAAATAAATTTGGTGAGCCAACCTATGTGCACTCTTTGGGATATATTGCCATTGATGAGTACTAACGTTGTTAGATGAATTGGATGCCTTTATATCTTCTAGTATGTAATTTCTAACTATGTTTATTGGTTGAGTTTGAACTTTCGGGTATACTTGCATGACTGGTAATATATTTAAATTTTATTAACGCAAGGTCGATTCACTCACTGAGTTTTAAAGTTTACACTCCCTATGAAATCTTTTTGTTCACATTAGATTGCCAGCAAAGAATATCTGCTAGAAGAGTATATCACTTCGGACATTTTCTCTGTCGGGTAGGCCTCTCTTTTGTTATAGATTATGTTGTTTTGTAATTGTCTAGGACATCTAGGTCAAAAGTTTGGTATATTTGGCTTGTATTTTAGTATAATAATGTATTTCATAATGAGGATCTATTATTATATGCAAGTCATCTCTGTATATTTCAAATACGAAAATTTGATATGTTTTCTTCGTATTTATTTGATAATGAATATTTATTTTGATAACATGGAAATAATAACTAATAATTTAACCTGTGGGTAGAATTTATAGAAAAGCTTACGGTGATAAAAGATTCATCATTGTGCCTGTCGTGTGCCCAGGTAACGGGTCGTGACAGTTTATGTCACTATTCTCGGTATGAACAGTAATCGTATATATGAATAGTATTTGTATGTATGAATAATACTTATACAATACTCATAAATAATATTTGTATATGAATAGTACTTATATGATATTTTAAAATAGTATACATACATATAAATAATACTTATATGTATTCTTGAATAATATACATACATATAAATAGTATCATACATATAAATAATGTTCATACGTAACCATGACAAAACAACTATAATATTATCTCTTTGACTTTTGACCTTTCATGTAACTCCTCATAGTGGAACCTGAAAACTACCAACGTGCTCTTCCCCGTAGTAACTTAAAGAAGTGATTCTCGTAAAGAATCTAGGTGAGTGAATGAATCCTTAAATAATAGGATCATAATGTAGTTTATTATGATGTTGAATCGAGTTGATATTTTGAAATTCATCGTTAAAGAATAATAATGTTTTTAGCATGAATAATTTTCATATGTGAAAATTTAGAAAATTATTTGAATAAACGATTTGTATTATGATTAAGAAATATTAACTTTTATGTGATTTTAAAGTGTAAATGTTCATGCTATGTTGAATATTTGTGATTAAGAAAGCCATATAAAATGTTTGTGATATTGGATAGTGTAATACCCATTAATTTCGGAATATAATTTGCTTAAGAGTATTTTAGAATGTACAACGTTACTTTAGTTATTTATTTTGGTCATTTTTAATTTTCATATTTAATTGTTCTCTTTGAATATTATTTATGAAAATTGAGTTAAATGACTGGACTAAATATTTACACCATGTGGGATATATTCTAAGAATGGTGAAATTCATGGAAAAGTGGTTTAAGAATGGTCAATTAGTCCATTTATTGTAACTTGACTGGATGGGTTTGGATGTTGGGTTATGGATACCCATGGGTTATTCAATAACCCATTAGAAATATTTAATATAAAGTTTCAATAGTACCCTCTCATTTTCTCACTCAGCCGAAGGAAGGCAGAAAAGCATTTTCTCTCATTTCTTCATCCTCTTCTCAAATCCTTTCATTGATCTTCAGAGTTTTGATTATTTGTTCGGTTCAAAAGCTTTGTAAGGATCAAAGGTAAGCTTTAATCTCATTATTTTCCTTAAATTTCAGTTTATATGGAAGATTAGAGGAGGTTTTGTTCTTGAAGATTTTGATGATAATTCGTGAATCTCAGTTGTTTTAGAAGTTATATTTGAGTTATAATCGGTTAAAAGAGTTGAGATTCTGGTTTTGAATCAAAAGAAAGGAAAGGATGAATTTTTTGAAAGATTTTCTGCAAAATTCGAAGTACTGTAGCAACTGGAAAATCTGGAATTTTTCTTCGAGTTACTGTAGCGACCAGAAATTTCGGAAAAAAATCTGGAAAATTTTCTTCGAGTTACTGTAGCAGTTACTGTAGTGTCGGCAGTCAACGATACTGTAGCAGTCAACGTTACTGTAGCGAACAGTTACTGTAGCAAACCGTTACTGTAGCAATCAGAAAATTTTGCGTATTTTCGTGATTTTGTTTCCTTTCTTATGTTTCCTTGTAATATATTTTACTAGGAAATTTTCCTACACAAATTCTAGTGTGGAACAAGGTAAACTTGAACAAACATCAAGGTGAGTGAATAACCTTGCTCAACTAATTTGATATTACTAGTCAAAGTACAATATAAGTCCCATTTACAATATTATTGGATATTAATCAATCAATTTTTCATATGACAGTATATGATGATTGGTATATTTTTTTACAGAAATTCAAAGGAATAAGAGTATGTAGAAATTATTTTATTTCATGGCAATTGTACTATGTGATAAATTCTCACTATCTTGTTAATGAGTAAAGATCTACGGGATCTAATACATGAGTTTGAAAGGGTTAGAGTCTCATACTACTCGGTGTATATCTATGAGAACTTATTCACGAGTTTTGAAAGGGTTAGAGTCCCATACTACTCGGTGTATATCTATGAGAAATTATTCACGAGTTTGAAAGGGTTAGAGTCCCATACTACTCGGTGTATATCTATGAGAACTTATTCACGAGTTTTGAAAGGGTTAGAGTCCCATACTACTCGGTGTATATCTATGAGAACTTATTCACGAGTTTGAAAGGGTTAGAGTCCCATACTACTCGGTGTATATCTATGAAATCTTATTCACGAGTTTGAAAGGCTTAGAGTCTCACACTACTCGATGTATAAGACAATTAATTATATGAGTAAATGTGGTATTTGTACTTTTGATACTTTATATAGTACAGTTATTTACTTACTGAGTTTTTAAATAAACTCACACTCCCTATGATTATCTTTTCAGATACAGAAAACAAGGAAGAAGAGTATCTGTTTGAAGATTAGAAGCCCCTTGGAGTTATTATCTGTTTCTGTCTGGTGGGATACCAGTACAGTACTTATTAATGTGAATACTAGGAATGCTCTGTACTTACTATAGGTCTCCTAGGCTTACGATGAGATAGAAATATCAGACTATGTATATCTATATTTGCTTATCAGATGAATATAATTCTGTAGTGTGGAATGAATGATTAAGGTTGAATGTAAAACTTTACAGAATATATGTAAATAATGTATGTTTGAGAATTTTATCAAATGAGTAGTATCTTTTCACATGTTCAATTTTTGGGATGTGACAGATAGTACCCCTCATCTGTGGCGAGCAAGACTGGTCTCTTTGGCTCAACAAACGATAGGGGAGATATAGTTCCTTATAGTAGGATGACAATTGTTCTAGCTCGGGTGCTTTGTTAAACCCGTGAATCACCCTACTAGTGAAACGGAATAGTGTGCTACATCTTTAAAGGTATTAAGAGGACCAGAGGTTGAGTGAATAGCTCCTGGGGTGGTTCCGCCTAAGTGAAGAGTACCATACCCAATATGTATGTTTGATTGTTTTGATTGTTGAATTCAGCTATATTACTGTATGTGTTTTTGACTATGTTCTAAGTGGTATTATAGCTTGTTTGTTCGCTTTATAGTTTATTTTGTATTTTGTTCTTATTATTGAGTGTTCGTACACTCACTGAGTTTTCCCTAAAAACTTACGCTCATGTTTCCCTTCTTTTAGATCCAGTTAGAGGCAAAGTACCCCCTTTAGAGAAGTAGCAGAGTATTTCGTTTTGAGGACTTTCCGTTGCCGGGAAGGTTTGATATTTCTTTATTTAAGGTTAAGATCTCATAGGTGCTCTGTGGTTGTTAAGACACTTAGGATTAGTTGGGAGTAGTTATTGGAAATTGACGAACAACTATAATTGTTGAGATTTTTCGAAGGTGACTATATCAATTTAAATGCTTCTGCATAATTGAACATAATGAAAAAGGATAGTTAAATAAGAGGCTTATAGTAATGAGAGTATTGTTACTGTGTTGGTCATGGGCTCGAATTTAGGACGTGACAGTTATAGATGGTTCGACGTCGTGCATGCACGACGTTTTATGAGCATTCTTTTATATATGTGTATATATATGTACCTATATTATTTGTATGTTTGTGTAGAGTATAGCTGATTTGGGTGAGTTAGTGGATTAGACTCACTCTCTCACAGTTATAGGTACGGAAGAACGATTAATTTAAGGGCTTGCGGATCAAGGATACTTTCCATTTACTCGGGGTAAAGTAATTTTACTTACTTTTAAAATTTTCTTTTTAATATGATCCGTAATCGGATAGGTCACCTAGGTAATAAATTATGTTAGTTGAGTTAAATTGAAAGATCCTGACTAGCAGTGGTATGGATGTCACATCATTCGTATTTATCATAGTTTCTGGTTTCAGGCCGTGACATTTACATTCTCTCAGTTTCTATACCATGTCTGAGGAGAATGCTTTGAACGTTTCTGACAGCAAGAGGCCATCCACAGTGATCGTCCATGAGACTTCCTTCCCAACTATTTCTATCAAGTTGGATGGGGCTAACTATCGTGTTTGGTCTCAAATTATGGAGATGCACATTGTTGGTAGACAAAAAAGAGGATACATTACAGGAAAGAAGGTTGCACCCGCAGAGACCGACCCAAGCTATGATGAATGGGAGGCTGAAGACGCACTGGTTAAGTCTTGGCTCATCAACTCCATGACTGACAAACTGATGGCCCATTTCGTGCAATGCAGAACAGCTAAAGAAGTTTGGGATGCTGTCAAGAGGAGCTATCTTGATGTCTCCGATAGTTCTCAAACATATGAATTGATGAAGAAATCTTTTCAATCACGCCAAGGAGGCCGCTCGCTTTCACAATATTACAATGAGTTGAATTCCGTATTCCTGAAGCTTGATTATTGTAGGCCCAATGACATGGTGTGTCCAAATGATATTGAGAAACTGAGGAAACGCATTGCTGAGGATAGAGTCTATATATTCCTTGCTGGCCTTGATCACAATTTGGATCAAGTTAGTAGATGTGTCCTGGCTGCCTCTCCTTTACCAAGTCTGGAAGAAGCCTATTCACAAGTTCGTCATGAGGAGCAAAGACAACTCACCATGGGAATGAAATATCGATTTGAAGCGTCAGCTCATGCTGTCCAAAAAAACAACTCTCAGCCAACAACTTCTACTCGTCCTTCCAACTCATTGTCTCGTTTCTGCACTCACTGTAACAACACAAGACATACCGAGGATGTTTGCTGGAAGAAGCACGGCTATCCAAAGGAAGAAAGGTGAAGAACTCTCCTTTCCAAGCCAAAATATGTGTGTGTCATGAGGCATATATGGGAGAAGAGGTGGGATGCTCCTATTTGAGGCTTTGGACAAAGATGGTTTTCCTACTAAGGCCCAATTACTAAGAAGTGTAGAAAAATTTAAAACGGTTAAGTCTTTATCTACACATAAATAATTTCTCCATCTACTTACCTACTTTAAAACTTGGACAAACACATGGTATTTATAATAATATTGAAAATTCTAATCTTGATCACTTATGTCCCTCTTTTATAATCCGACTAGCCATCAGTCAAAATAAATACATGGCACTATGAAAGTTTTCCATGGCATGAAAATGAGCATCTCAACATAAATTACCATCATCTAGATGATAAAATGGTGCACACATGAGAATTATGTAATAATAGTAAATAAGATAAAAATAAAATAAAAATAGCATAGATAATTAAAAGAAAAGGCAGGTATTACAATATGGCTTCATCTTCAACTCCATATCATCTTCCATATGCAAGCCTTCATGATTTATTGCATGTATGCAATCCATTGCCAACATTGGAGTGGAACGTCGGCTATAAGATAGCTATTGGAATTGCACGGAAATTGGCATATCTCCATCATGGCTGTGATCATCCCATAGTGCATCAATATATCTATCCAAAGAATATACTTCTTGATCCTGAAATGGAACCTTACATACATAATTGCAGTGTTTCCATGCTCTTGAATTCGTCATCTTCTCAAGGTAAAGTTAGGTATTTGTCTTGTACACTTGTTGATTTGCTCTTTTTATCTTTATTAGTAAATATTGATAAACTTTTGATATGGATTAACAATAGCATGCTTGTGTGCATTGGCCTTTTACAGAGATTGGATATACGATGGTGGAGGGTGTTGAGTCTGATGTGTATAGATATGGGGACTGTGGTAGTTTTCTAATTACTAGGAAGAAAGTGTTGATCGATATTTGCAGGAGGGAATTTCTGTACTGGATTGGATTTGGCATGTGGGGATGGAAACAGGAAATATTGGAAAGATTTTTGATTCAAGGCTTGCAAGGGAGTTTTCATATTTGTGTAGTGGTGCAAATTACCAAAATGCTTTGTGTAGCTTTGTTGTGTATTGAGAAGGATCCACTTTAAGAGACCCACAATGAGAACTGTAATCAAGCTTCTTTGAGATGACAATAAAAACCAATACTATTTCTTGCTTCATAAATTATGGTTTTCGTTTCAGTTCAAGCATTGTTAGTGTCATTGTCCTTTTTTATCATTCATGAAAAAAGTAAAAGATGGTGACAATGACAAGCGTCCAATTTATGCAAGTTGTAAATCCTTTTCATTCATTTATCCACTCCATGCCATCTCTAAATATGAAAGAAAACCATTGTACTCAATTGTGTAGTATGATATTTCCTTCCCCTTGCATTTACAAAGTGAAACTTGCTGTTTATCTTCACAGGTTTTTTGCTTTTACTCAAACGTGGTAGTTCAAAATATCATTTACTCCATGTTTCTAAATTTCAAAAACCGTGAGACAAGCTGCTTCTTTGACAGAGCTTATAATAATAATAATAAATACTGGTAGTTCTAAAATGAAGAGACATTGACATTGATATTTTTTTAATCCCCAATAATGAAACTTTCAATGTAGAATCTTGGTCTGTCCTTTACTTTTTGACTTTTCTCTCCTATTTTAATCACTATAATTGTCCAACTTTCTTTCCACTTTCAATCTCATTCGGCTTCTCTTTACAAGGTTTAGACAAATCAACCTAATGGGCTAGTTCATCAAAAAAAAATTGATGGATTGGTTAAATTTTCAATGCGAACTAGCTATGAGTACTGGTGAAAAACCAATTGAAATAATTTTGAACTAAGAAAACTAATAAAATCATATGGTTGATTAGTTCAACCGGTTCATATTTTATTTTGTTTTTTGAAAAGATTTCTTGTAATACTTTTTTTTTGGTTAATTTTTGTTGTAAATTTTCAATTATAGATATTATTTTATATTATGCGATATTAAATCTTAGATTTAATTCATTTTAAGGATTGTTATGATGATTGATGATATTTCTTTGTTAGTTTGTTAATTTTTGTTGTAAACTTTTGATTATAGATATTATTTTATATTATGAAATATTAAATCTTCTTTTAATTAAATTTGTAGATTTATATATATTATAAGATATATAATTATTTATGATTATATATATATATGTTTAAATTATATATTTATATTTTAATTATATATTTTAATATAATTTAAGTATCATCGTCGATAATTAACTCTTAAATTGATACAATGAACGACTCAATCACCCTTCTGAAACTTGTCTCTCTTCAAGTTTTATTATAGTACAACTGCAAAGTCAGAACACCTCACATTTGCATGGTCTTATTTTAAGCTGGATCAAGGTAAGTGCTTTGTTCCTCCAAAATCTTTGCTATATTTTGTCTGATTATATCAGCATTTTGCTTCGCTTAGAGCATGATTTTTTCTCTCTCTATGAAACTCCAATTACTGATCCTATGCTTCTATGCTCACTTGTATGTTGCTTCTGCTATGAGCTCCGATGGGTTGACTCTATTGTCACTCCTAAAGCTGGACTGCCTCTGATTCTAACCCATGCTCATGGGTAGGAGTAAAATGCAACCATGACAGTCAAGTGATCTCCCTTAATCTCACTGCTTCTGGGGTAACTGCTCAACTTGGTCCAGAAATTGGAAACTTGAATCACTTGCAGACAATTGTGTTGTTGACTAATAATTTCTCTGGAGTAATACCCCCAGAGTTAAATAATTGTAGTCCGCTTGAGTATATTGACCTTTCCGCAAACTACTTTAGTGGACACGTACCATTTACCTTGAAAAAGTTGCAAAATTTGCGGTATCTGAGCCTTTCTTCTAATCTGTTGTCTCAAATTCCTCAGTTGGAAGAGGTGTACCTGTACAACAATGGTTTAAGTGGTCCTATCCCCACCAATATCGGCAACATGAGTGAACTCTCAAAGCTGTATCTATCTAGTAATCAGCTGTCTGGGAACATTCCCTCTTCCATAAGTAATTGCAGTAAATTACAGGACCTTGAGTTGTATTTCAAACATTTGCAGGGTGAAATTCCGCTTAGCATTTGGAAGGTTCAGAGTCTTCAGCATGTTCTTGTTCATAATAATAGCCTTTCTGGGACATTACCTCCGCAGGTGACAGAGCTTAAGCATCTTAAGAACATCTCGCTGTTTGACAACCAGTTCTCTGGAGTCATACCTCAAAGCTAGGGAATCAATAGCAGTTTAGTTAAATTGGACTTGATGAATAATGAGTTTACTGGTAACATCCCACCAAATCTTTGCTTTGGAAAGCAATTACTTGTGTTGAATTTAGGTCTTAATCAACTACAAGGCGGCATACCCCATGATGTAGGAAGATGTGCAACACTTAGGAGGTTGACTCTGAACAAAAATAATCTTATTGGGTCTCTTCCTGAATTTGAAAGTAATCAGAATCTCATATACACGGACATCAGCAAGAACAACATCAGTGGAGCAATTCCATCAAGTTTGGGAAACTGCACAAATCTCACTGCTTTAATTTTGTCCATGAACATCATTACAGGGCTCATACCCTCTGAGCTAGGAAACCTCGTGAACCTTCAGTTTTTGAATCTTGCTCACAACAAGTTAGATGGACCTTTGCCACAGCTGCTGTCATACTGTACCAAAATGGAATGGTTTGATGTGGGATTCAATTTTCTAAATGGTTCATTACCATCTAGTTTAAGGAACTGGACAGGGATCAACACATTAATTTTAAGAGAGAATCGTTTCAGTGGGGGTATCTCATCTTTCTTGTCAGAATTTGACCAGCTTCTCGATCTACAACTTGGTGGAAATCTTTTTGGAGGCAAATTCCTGCATCAATTGGAGCAATGCAAAATCTCCTGTATGGGCTGAATCTGAGTGCTAATGGATTCACTGGTGAGGTTCCTTTGGAAATTGGGAAGCTGAAAAGGCTGCAAATTCTGGATGTATCCCTGAACAATTTGACAGGAAGCATAGACGTCCTCGGTGAACTTTCTTCATTAATTGAAGTCAATATTTCATACAACTCCTTTGTCGGTCCTGTACCTGAAAGGCTGATGCAATATCTGAATTTTTCTCGTTCATCGTTCATGGGCAACCCAGGCCTATGTGTCAGTTGTCCAAGTAGTAATAAAACTAGCTACTTGATGCCCTGTAAGAAATACAAATCAACCAAACACCAGAACATCTCTAAGATTGTAATTTTGATTACAGGACTTGGATCATCAATGCTGGTCGCTTTTTTGCTGCTCAAACTAATTCACATTCATCTCTCGAGTCAAAGATCTAAGGAGAATAACATGGCAAATTATGAAGTGCAAGAGGCATTGTTCGTGGTGGTGTTCGAGGACATAGAATTATTGACCTATTATATAAGCAGCAAGTGATGAGGGCTACAGAAAATTTAAATGATCGATATATAATTGCAAGCGGAGCACATGGAATTGTTTATAAAGCTGAACTTTTTCACTTTGGAGTTTTTGCTGTAAAGAAGCTTTTCCCTACACGGAATGAAAGGAAAAGATTAAAGATGCCCAGAGAAATTGAAATCAGTAGGAATCTTAAGCATCAATATGTGGCAAGATGCTTAGGCTCTTGGATAGCAAAGGACTATAGTCTAGTTTTCTATAGGTACATGGAAAATGAAAGCCTTCATGATGTTTTGCATGAAAATGATCCACCACCATCCTTTGTGTGGAATGATCGCTATAACATAGCTGTTGGAGCTGCAAAGGGACTGACATATCTCCATCATGGCTGTAAGCCTCCCATTCTGCATCGAGACATCAAACCAAAGAATATACTCCTTGATTCTCATATGAACCCTTATATCACAGACTTTGGTCTTGCCATTGCTTTGAATCAGACCTCTGGTATGAAATGTATGCGGTCAATATACAATCTTGGTACACCTGGTTTTATGCCACCAGGTAATTTCTCTTTCTCTATACTTATTTTCTATTTCTGACATGTATTGTTCCTTACTGATCCTATACATATTAATAATAATAATTTTTAAGGAATACATTTTAGCCGATAAAAAGAAGTGACATGGAGAACATATCTTTCAAGATGATGCATTTATTATATTAATATATAATTTTAGAGACCATTGATAAAAAGCCAATTAACAAATAAATCAATAGTTCACTATAAAATTATAGATGCAAGCCCATGTAGTATTTCCTCAAACAATTTCTTACCGTTTAATTACGTTTACATTGTCTTGTGACAGAGATGCCAACTTCAGTTGTGCCCAGCTGCAAGTATGATATATATAGTTATGGGGCAGTTTTGCTTGAGCTGGTAACCAGAAAGAAAGTATTAGATTCTTCATTTTTGGAGGAAACTACTTTAGTAAAGTGGTTTCATTCAATATGGAGGGTAACAAGAGACATTGAAGAGATTGTTGATTCAAGCCTCGCAGGGGAACTTTCAGACTGAATGTAGTGGGACAAGTTATCAAAGTTATTTTGGTGGCTTTGATATGTACTTACAAGGATCCTGGAAAGAGACTGAATATGGAAGATGTTATCAAAACCTATGACGCACCCACAATTCAAGGTAGGAGTTATGTCTGGTAATGTTGACAAATGGGTTATTGACATCGTTGAAGTCATACTGATAATAAAAACATTAAATTCTTCTAACATATCACAGTTTTTAAATCATTTTCAAAGAGTTTTAGATGATGTTATACATGAAGTATTTAATGATTGTCGACACATTTTATGGTACTGCTTAATTTCTTTTCATGGCGTGATGTGGTAGAAATAAAGAAATCGCCAAAATAATCATGTTGTACTTCCACTGTCTTTGCCATTCACATTAGTTTCAGCTGAACTGATCATGAGTCACAACTCCATTTCATCGAAGGATTAGAAATGATGGTTTGACATTCAAGTGTTGAGGGCTGTAAGACTTATGCATTGTGTGATGTATACAGGAATTTTTATTCAACGTGACAGAACTTCTTTTCATTTGAGGAGAGCCCTTGCTGCTGCTGTTCAATCTATATATCCGCAGGTCATTTTGGTTTGCAGAATTTGACATATATTATTTCAGATAATCAAATCTGGCACATTAAAAATTAATGAACTGCAAAAATGGATGAGTTTTATGATAGAAAAAGTGCACCACTCCTTTCTAAATATTTAAAGCAGTTAGAAAAGGTAGGTTCAAGAATCAAGAGCTGTCTTTTCTATCTATTTTGTATGGCAAAATTTTTTATGTTTTTTAAGTGCACTTAGTAATTGTGATCTTAAAGCAAAAAGCTGGGAAAGTGACTGTTCTTGTGCCCAGGCTCGAACAATTGCTATAAAAGGCTTTCCCAAAGATGTAAAACTAAGAGAACTGCCAAATCTACTGAGATAGTTGCCTAGATACGTGTTCCATTTGGTGTATTGCAAATGTTGAATATCTGGTATTATTACTGAACTCTGGTTTTGGTTTGAGATGTAGGCCCGACAACCACTTCATATAATATTTGATTGTTTGATTTGTATTACGGCATAGCCGTACCATTCGCTGAGTTTTATGACTCACGCTCTTTTTTTACCATTTTTTTTACAAATCCAGTTGTTGTTGAGGAGAGCCTGTCAGAGGAGTAGCAGAGCTTGTCGTGTGAATTTCTTGATGTTGGGTAGGCTCTTTTTTTTTTTTTTTTCTGAGTCCGTGGGATGCTTTGTAGTTGCATAGGACACTTAGAGGGATTTTGGGACAACATCTACCTTGTTTTAAATCTGTCTATTTTTGTGAAATTTTGTTATTTGGGCGATTTGAAATTTCCTTGAAATTGAAGGTGCTTGTGACATTCATTTATTTCAAAAATTACTTAAAGTGAAACTTTGGAAAAGGGATTTAGTATTGAAACCTCATTTATATTAAAAAGGATTTAACATAGAGTCCCAATTGTTTTGAAAACTAAAGGTAAGGCTTAGGGTAATGGGAAGAGTCGTTACTTCGCCAGTCACAGGCCTGGGTACCAGGTTGTGACATTTACTATGTGCATTGTGGTTATGAACGAAAGCTGTGCAACTAAAGATTTTAGAGGAAGATCAAATAAGAGAAGCGAGGTAGGAAACGTTGTTTTGAGTCTATGAATAGAAGACTCAAATGAGAGACAACGATTGGGCATCCGATATATCACATATGCATATGCTAAGATGGCATAACCCCAAAAAGTTTTTGGTACATTGGCAATGAACATTATTGTACACTTGAGCCCACTGGAAACAATGGCTAGCAAAGACGCTGGCAATAAGGCAAAAGAAGACCCCCTGTTGTTGCACAACTCTGACCACCCCGGAAGGAACCTTATCACATCCCTTCTAACTGGCATTTAGCTTTGGAAGAGAGGTTATACATAAATTTTACATGACCTGATATTACTTATGCTATTCAGCAACTCAGCCAATTTGTTAGGGCTCCAACTTTGTTACAATGGGATGCTGCTTGCATTTTTTACGTTATCTCAAAGGGTGTCCATCTCAAGGTTTTTATTTTCCTGCAATAAATTTGTTACAACCAGTTTCTTTTTGTGATGCAAGATGGGCATCATGTCCAGATAGTAGATGTTCTGTCACAGGGTTTTGAGTATCATCGGGTCTACCGCTTGTGAGTTGGCGAACTAAGAAGCAAAGCATAGTTTCAAAGTCCTCTGCAGAGTCAAGAGTATCATAGTATGGCTGCAACCACCTGTGAAGTTCAATGGCTCACTTATCTTCTTCAGGATCTGTATGTGGAATTCCAGAAACCAATTGACCTATGGTGTGATAACAAGATTGCATTGCATATCACAACCAACCTTGTTTTCCATGAACTTACCAAACACATGGAAATAGATTGCCACGTTGTTTGGGAGAAGTATTAGAAGGCTGTGATCATGCCTCACTATATTGCTTCACATTCCCAAGTGGCAGATATTTTTACCAAGTCTTTGGTCAATCCCCAGTTTCAACAATTACTGTCCAAGCCGGGTTTATTCGATGTTCATAAATTGCCACCTTGAGGAGGGGATGTACAAGATGATGCTGAATTATATAGGGAGTCAAAGTTATTATTTAACTGTATTATTATTATTATTTGAAATATTTAAAGTCAGTCTTTATTTATTACCGTTGTTAACTGTTAGGATGGTTTATTCCCGTTATGTCGGTTTTGTTTCTTTTCTTTTCCTGTGTATATATATGAGTCTAGTCCTTGTGTATTGTAATGCAGAAAAAATGAAAGAATAGTTTTTAGTCATTCCATTTCGAATTGTTCAATCATCTTCCTATTTCATGTTCTGAAAAAAATCTAGTTAATTAGAATCTCATTTACTCATTGTTTTCAAAATTTCAAAAACTCTGAGACAATTGTTTCTTTGACAGAGCATCTCAAAATAATAAAATAATTGTGGTACAAAATAGTAGACTACTAGTAGTCCAAATGAAAAGCCATTGATATTGCTATTTTGTCGCTATAATCATCCAACTTTGTTTCCACTTTCCACCTCATCAGCTTCTCTTTAATAAAGTGCAAAGCCAGAGAACACCACCCCATTTGCGTGGTCTTATTTTAAGCTGCATCGAGGTAAGTGCTTTGTTCCTCCAGAAGCTTTGCTATATTTTGTCTGATTATATCAGCATTTTCTTTGCTTAGAGCTTACTTTTTTCTCTCTCTATGGGACACCAATTATTGATCCTATGCTTCTCTGTACACTTGTATGTTGCCTCTGCTTTGAGCTCCGACGGGTTGACTCTATTGTCACTCCTAAATCACTGGACTTTTGTGCCTCCTTCCATAAATTTGAGCTGGAATGCCTCTGATTCTACCCCATGCTCATGGGTAGGAGTAAAATGCAACCATGACAGTCAGGTGATCTCCCTTAATCTCACTGCTTCTGGGGTTACTGGTAAACTTGGTCCAGAAATTGGAAACTTGAATCACTTGCAGACAATTGTGTTGTTGACTAACAATTTGTCTGGAGTAATACCCCCAGAATTAGGCAATTGTAGCCTGCTTCGGTATATAGAAGTTTCTGATAACTACTTTAGCGGACAAATACCATATACCTTGAAAAAGTTGCAAAATTTGCAGTATTTGAGCCTTTCTTATAATATGCTGACCGGTGAAATCCCTGAGTCCTTGTTTCAAATTCCTCAGTTGGAAGAGGTGTACCTGTACAACAATGGTGTAAGTGGTCCTATCCCCACCAATATTGGCAACATGAGTGAACTGTCAAAGCTGTATCTATCCAGTAATCAGTTGTCTGGGAACATTCCCTCTTCCATAGGTAATTGCAGTAAATTACAGGACCTTGAATTGTATTTCAACCATTTGCAGGGTGAAATTCCACTTGGCATTTGGAAGGTTCAAAGTCTTCAGCATATTCTTGTTCATAATAATAGCCTTTCTGGGACATTACCTCTGGAGGTGACAGAGCTCAAGCATCTTAAAAACATCTCGCTGTTTGACAACCAGTTCTCTGGAGTCATACCGCAAAGCTTGGGAATCAATAGCAGTTTAGTGAAGTTGGACTTGATGAATAATGAGTTTACTGGTAACATCCCACCGAATCTTTGCTTTGGAAAGCAATTACGTGTGTTAAATTTAGGTCTTAATCAACTACAAGGTGGCATACCCCATGATGTAGGAAGATGTGCAACACTTAGCAGGTTGACTCTGAACGAAAATAATTTTACTGGGTCTCTTCCTGAATTTGAAAGTAACCAGAATCTCATGTACATGGACATCAGCAAGAACAACATCAGTGGAGCAATTCCATCAAGTTTGGGAAACTGCACAAACCTCACTGCTTTAATTTTGTCCAAGAACATCATTACAGGGCTCATACCCTCAGAGTTAGGAAACCTCGTGAACCTTCAGTTTTTGAATCTTGCTCACAATAAGTTAGAAGGACCTTTGCCACAGCTGCTGTCATACTGTACAAAAATGGAATGGTTTGATGTGGGATTCAATTTTCTAAATGGTTCATTACCATCTAGTTTAAGGAACTGGACAGAGATAACAACATTAATATTAAGAGAGAATCGTTTTAGTGGGGTTATCCCATCTTTCTTGTCAGAATTTAACCTGCTTCTCGATCTACAACTTGGTGGAAATCTTTTTGGAGGCAAAATTCCTGCATCAATTGGAGCAATGCAAAATCTCTTATATGGGTTGAATCTGAGTGCTAATGGATTCGCTGGTGAGGTTCCTTTGGAAATTGGGAAGCTGAAAAAGCTACAAGTTCTGGACGTATCCCTGAACAATTTGACAGGAAGCATAGATGTCCTCGGTGAACTTTCTTCATTAATTGAAGTCAATATTTCATACAACTCCTTTGTGGGTCCTGTACCGGAAAGGCTGCTGCAATATCTGAATTTTTCTGCTTCATCATTCATGGGCAATCCTGGTCTATGTGTACATTGTTATGGCTTGAGTTGCTCTAAACCTAGGCCTAGTTACTTAAAGCCATGTGACGCAACTGATCACAAAGGTATCTCTAAATCTGTAATTTTGGTTATAGAACTTGGATCCTCAACGTTGGTTGCTCTTTTTTTGGTAAAGCTAATTCACCTGCGTCTCTCGCGCCAAAGATCTGAGGAGATCATGATTGTCTATAGGAAAGACGAAGGGCAATTTCACCCAAAAAAGAAAGAGGAAGGGCAATTTCACCCAAAAAAGAAAGAGGAAGGGCAATTTCACCGGAAAAGAAAAGAAAAAGAGGAAGGGCAATGGTTTGGGGAAGTGATGAAGGCTACTGAGAATCTGGGTGATCGATATATTGTTGCAAGAAGAGTGGATGGAATTGTTTATAAAGCCGAACCTACTTTTGGGGAAGTGATGAAGGCTACTGAGAATCTGGATGATCGATATATTGTTGGAAGAGGAGCGCATGGAATTGTTTATAAAGCCGAACTTGATCATTTCAGAGTTTTTGCCGTAAAGAAGCTTGTCTTTGCAGGGAACAAAAGGAAAATATCAAGAATGCGTAGAGAAATTGAAATCATGAAGAACCTCAGGCATCGATATGTGGCAAGATTCCGAGGCTCTTGGATAGGAAATGAGCACGGTTTGATCTTCCTAAGGTACTTTGAAAATGGAAGCCTTCACGATGTTTTGCATGGAAATGATGCACCACCACTATTAGAGTGGACTGTGCGTTATAAGATAGCAGTTGGAGTTGCAAAGGGACTGGCATATCTCCATCATGTCTGTGATCCTCCCATACTGCATCGAGACATCAATCCAAAGAATATACTGCTTGATTCTGACATGGAGCCTTGTATTATTGATTTTGGTATTGCCATCGCTTTGGGTCAATCCTCCGCTGGAATGCGTCTGCGATCAACCTATCATATAGGTACACTTGGCTTTATGGCACCAGGTAATTGTTCTTGTGATTGTGATACACTTTGTTGATCAATTTTTAATTCTCAAATGTTCATTGGTTTTTTCTATATAAAACGAACAGAGACAGCAGCCAAAAAGAAAAATTTGTGTATTCAAATGACGTGTAATATTTTAAAAATTAAACTAATTATTGAATTCATTGAGATATTAGTTAAAGATTTATTACATTAGTTTGATAATTAAATATATATTTTTAATTTAAGATATTAAAAATAGATAATATAATAAATTAGTAAATATTGTTATACTTAATCTTAGTACACATATTATTATATATATATGTGTTTAATTGGTCTTCTATTTTTTTTATTTTTTTATTTGTTTCTGTGACAAAAATAATATTATTATAAAATTTATGTAAGAAGAAAAAAGAAAATTTAACATTATAGAAGATAAAAATAAAAATAAAGATTTGCTAAGTGAGAAATAGTTATGTTTTTTGTAAATAGTAAATTTATTTTACAAAAACCAGTTCAATTAATTTTTGACTGATTTTTTAGTCAGTTAATTTTCTAAATCAATCGGAACGAACTAGTGGCTAGTTCTCAATTGAACTGGTTGAACTAGTTGGTCTGAATTTTTAAACAATAATTAGTAGTGAAGACAAATGAGTAGATAGATGATATGATGTGATTCTCCCTCCATATTTAGCAATACTAGTTTCTTAATTCCATTAGTTCCTTCATCCCATTAGAAATAGATGGGGCCAAATGCCTGATTTTCTCAGACAATTTCTCTTACCGTATAATGTATTCACGTTGTTGTGTGACAGAGATTGCATACGCAGTAGTGCCGAGCTGTGAGCTTGATGTGTATAGTTATGGGGTCGTTTTGCTCGAGCTAATCACCAGAAAGAAAGTATTAGATTCTTCATTTGAGGTGGAGGAAACCACTTTAGTGTTGTGGTTTAGATCTGTATGGAGGGAAGCAAAAGAAATTGAAGAGATTGCAGATTCAAGCCTTGCAAGGGAACTTTCAGATTTAAATGTGATGGTACAAGTTATCAAAGTGCTTTTGGTAGCTTTGATGTGTACTGAGAAGGATCCTAGAAAGAGACCGAAAATGCGAGATGTCATCAAAATCTTTGCAGCACCCACAATTGAAGGTAGGAGTTGCTTTTGGTCAATGATGACAAATGTTATTTTCATCGAAGAAGTCGTATTGAAAATAAAAATTTTAGATTCTAATAGAAGACAAATTTTAGATCCTTTTGATGGTTTTAAATGATGTAGTATGTGAAGTATTTCTTTATTGTCGACACATTTTATGTTACTGTTTAATTTTTTTTCAAGGTGTGACTCGGTAGAATGTTCTAGCACTGCTATAAAATCAATAATATTATATAAGAGTGAATGTTGGGCATTAAAATGACAATATGAACAAAAAATTGGGGTAGCAAATATGAGAATGTTGAAATGAATGTGCGGTCATACAAGAAAATATATGATTCGTGATGATTGTATACGAAGTAGAGTTAAAATGGTACCTATTGAGGAGAAAATAGTAGAAAATTGTTTAAGGTGGTTTGGACATGTTCAAAGAAGATAGTTGGAAGCATCAGTAAAGAGGATTGAATAGATGATATGGAGTCCTGTGAAAAAATACCAAAGAAGGCTAAGAAGAACACTAAGAGAAGTTATTATATAAGATCTTTTAGTTAATAAAATATCTAAAGAGTGGTTATTGATAGAGCTCAATAGCGCCTTGCAATCTATATTCCGACCTTATCTAGTGAGATAAGGCTTATTGTTATTGTTGTTGGGGTGACTTGGTAGAAATAAATAAATCACAAAAATAGTCATGCTTCCCTTCCACTATCATTGCCATTGTCATTACACCACATCGTCAGCTTTCTTTTTTCAGCTGAAGTGGTCATGAGCTGTGTGATTTATACAGGAATTTATGTTCAACGTGGAACTTTCCATTTGGGGAGAGCCCTTGCTGCTTCTGCTCGCTCAATATATATGCAGCCGGTAATTTTGGTTTACCCAGAAAGACTACCATCAAGATTCAAAACAGATATTGATTTTAAATTCTCTTTTTGGTTCTATTATGAGTAACCCTTTGCTTACCTATGTAGTCATTAAGTATTGCTACTTTAGAAACTTTGTATGCAAGTACTCATAAACAAGTATTTATATTTTGTACTAATCACATCGCTTTTTGATCAATTCAAAATTTCAATATTTACTTTCTCTTCAGATAATTAGGGTTGTGATTGGGGAAGATTATGTACAAACTAAATTTGTGAACCAGCATTATTATATTTTTTTAATCTTAGAATTTTTCTATAGAATTATTCCTACTTTTTTAAGATGTATAGTTTACAGAATTAGATCTGGCACATGTTGAACTGCAAAAATAGATGATTTTTCTGATATATAAAGTGCTGTCATTAGCACTACTCCTTTCTAAATATTTAAAGCAGTTAGAAAAAGTCGGTTCAAGAATCGAGAGTTGTCTTTTAGTTCTGTTTTGTATCATAAAATTGTTTATGCTTTCTAGTGCACTTAGTAATTGTGATCTTTTAATAATAAGCTGGGAAAGTGATTGGTAATTGTGATCTTTTAATAATAAGCTGGGAAAGTGATTGTTCTTGTGTCTAGGATCGAGCAATTATTATAAAAGGCTTTCCCCAAGATGTAAAACAAAGAGAACTGTCGAATCTGCTGAGATGGTTGCCTGGATATGAAGCTTCTAAACTGAGTTTTATGTCTGGAAGACCCAAAGGATATGCTTTCTTCAACACAACACAACAAGCTGTTGCGGCCATATATATTCTTCAGGTTGGACTATTTGATGCAGATGATCTCCTGGATATACTCATTTTTTTTCAATGGTTTCTGCTTTTGTTTCCTTAAAGCGAGACTTATTTTAATTTTCAGGACTTGCTCTTTGATGCAAGGACTAAGTCAGTGCTTCACGCAGAGATGGCTGACAAACATTACGTTGTGGAAGGAGGTGGCCCTTCATTCCATATTTTTCTTTTAAAAAAAAAACTTTTGATCTTGATCATTTCTTAGGTGAAATCAATGCATTTTGAAATTTCGTTCCAGTGTGAGATTGGGGACTTGGGAATATTCCATTCCCCTCTTCTACCTCTGGTTTCCTTCATGTTCTGTACTTATTGGTTGTTTGTGGTAAAAACCTTGTGTTGAAATGATGAAATTTTGTGCTACTTTCTTTTACCTGCAATTTATAACACTGTTGGTATGCTCATTGTTTGGCAGTAAAGCATGATAACGATGTGAAAAACACTGAGCATGGCAGAGTTATCTGCAAGTCAATACATTTAGGAATTCTTAAAATGTGATTTTCATGCATTGCAGGATGTGTAATATCACTCTGAGTGTGTAGTATCAGTATTATTGATTTAAATGCACTTGAATTGATTATACAGGCCCACGTGATGAGGATTACCTTCTCATTGGCTGTGCAAGCACAAGTGCATCATCTTCTTCTAGATATCACTCCCATGGTGTTTGGGGAATGTATGGATTAGTATTACCTAATTACCTATATCTTTCATGTATAGAGTCACCTAAGTTTGTTCTTAGTTTGTGACATTGACAATTTACTTGTTTTCTTGGTGTAGAAATATGGCTTCACCTCCAACTCCAAATATTCCGTATACATGCCTTCACGATGTTTTGCATGTAGAAAACTTGCAGTGGAATGTCCGCTACAAGATAGCTGTTGGAATTGCACATGAACTCGCATATCTCCATCATGACTGTGATCCTCCCATAGTGCCTCAAGATCTCAATCCAAAGAACATATTTCTTGATCCCGACATGGAAACTCACATATGTCAATTTGGTGTTTCCATGCCTATGAATCCATCCTCTTCTCCAACAGGTGAGCCATCTGCTATTGTACCAGTTAATGCTGGCACACTTACAGAGAATGGACATATGATGGTGGAAGCTGCAGTTGCATCTGACGTGCGTGATTATGGGGTAGTTTTGCTTGAGCTATTAACCAAGAACAAGCTATTTGATTCATATCGTTGGAAGAAAACTATTTTCCTGGAAAGGGTTAGATTTGTGTGGAGGGAAACAGGAAATCTTGAACAAGTAGTTGATTCAAGTCTCGCAAGGGAGTTATCAGATTCGACTGTAGTGGTACAGGTTACTAAAATGCTTTCAGTAGCTTTGTTATGTATTGAAAAGGATCTACATAAGAGACCCACTATGAAAACAGTTATTAAGCTTCTTTGAGATGATAATGAAATTGAAAACGAGTAAATTATTGATTTAGTTATAAATGATTAGAATTATTTTAATTTAGTCTTTAAAATATCAAGCGTCTCAATTTAGTTATTAAAAATTATATTTATTTTAATTTAGTCCTTTTTATTTTTAAAAAAATTAAATTAAGACACTTGATCTTATAAGAATTAAATTGAGATAATTCTAATTTTTTAAGGACTAAATCAGTAATTTACTCTATTTGTATATGTCTGCTTCGATTCTGGCATTGTATCATCCGCCAAAAAATGTAAAAGATGGTGTAATAGATGGGAAAGGCTCTAATATGCAAGTTTTCTGATACTGGCATGCTAATGCACTCTGAAATTCACTTATTTTGTTCCTCACAAAAAACCTTTTTATTCATTTATCCACTTCATTCCACAGACTGCAAAAAACCATCATACTCAAATGTCTTGTACAGTAGTTCCTTCTACCTGCATTTACAAACAGTGAAATGCTTTATTAAAAGAATTGATATTTGATTTGGAACATCTAGAGTTGCTTCCTTATGTTCGTCTGGGGGCATTGTCAAATACATATGCAGAATTCTACCAAAATCTTTATTCAAATTTGAGTCCTATGCCATTTGAAAGTTGTAATCCCATTTAATGGGAATCACAGTTTTCCCACTTTCTCAGTTATTTCTTGTATGTAGCATATACTAAATGTTTATTTGAAAATAGTTGAAGAATCTTAGATTTTAGGCAAATCAAGGTTTAATTAAAATTAATTCTGTAAAATTTTAGTTTTAAACTCTTTTTTGGTCAAATAGTTTTAAACTCTGAACCAAATGTTATGTTCTCGTAAAATTCTATTTTTGAAGCTTCCCACTAGTTTTTCAAACCTGTACTCTTATCAGAATTTAAGCCTGAAATTCTGACTATCCACTTGATCCAAGAAATCTTTCTAGATGCACCACAGTAATTACAATAAATATTTATAATTAATCCTAACTTAGCTTCTTTATAAATTACAATAAATATAATCTTATGAAAATGATTGGCATTACTCAAAACATTTTATAAAAGATCTTGAGATTTATAAAGCATTAAAACATTGTCTTAACAGTTAGGGTACGTTTGATATAAATTCATAAGTATGAGGAAAAGGGATAGGGAATGGAAATGGTAAAAGGAATGAAAATAGGAAACAAAAATTATGTTTGGTACAATATGAGAAGAAATAGAATGCAATGCATTTATTTTATTTAATATGAGGTTTAAAATTAAAGGGAAAGAATTAGGTACAAATTTATTAATTTGCTTTAGAAAAGCTTTTCTTTTATCTCTCTTTTCTCTCGTTAGATTTCCCACCTCTCTCTCTCTCTCTCTCTCTCTCTCTCTCTCTCTCTCTCTCTCTCTCTCTCTCTCTCTCTCTCCATAAGTCCTCATCTTCTTTTGCATTCTCCATCTGCCTTTCTCCTTCTTATTCCATGTTCTCCATCTCCTCCAACGAGCGACAATTTTACAAGAGGGCAGACATGAAATTTCACAAAAAGCCAATATAATGCAATTCGATTCCCTCTTCAGCCTGATATAAAGAATTCGTACGCCTTGCAATGTAAATGGATTCTCATTGCAAAGAGAAAATGCATACCAAATAAGTTCAAACAGTAAAAATAAAAAAGAATCCCATTACAAAATGCATACCAAATATTCTTTTACTGTTTTCCTAAATAAAAGAAAAAAGAAAACAAAAATTCTATCAAAATCTTTACTCAACTCTTTTTTTTAAGGCCAATAAAATCTTAACCCAAAATTTTATCCAAGTTTATTGAATGGGCTCTATCGGATTTGAACCCCATCAAAGTGTCAACCAGTCAAAAACAGACGCACGAGAGCACGATTGAAACAGACAATCAAAATTCGAACGGTAAGGGATTATCAGTCCTTAATCCCAAACTTCTCCACTTTCCCATAATCCCATTTCAGTCACTGTTCAACTCTATTTCGTTTCAGACTTTGGCGGCTTCTTTGATACGTGCACGTTCCAAAATAGCACTCGAATCGTCTGTTCTGTAAATCCGCAGCAAGGTACGTGCTTTCCATTAGAACGTGATTAGGGATGGCAACGGGGCGGGGCGGAGGCGGGGGCGGGGAGTCCTCCCCTGTCCCAGTCTTCGATCTCCACAGGGGAGAAAAATCTTTTCCATCCCCATTCCCCGCGGGGAGCGAGGACCTGTGGGGACCCGACGGGATTATTTAAAAAATTTTAAAATGTAAAAAAAAATCAATAATATATATTTTAGTCAAAAATCTTCTCTTTTCTCTTCCGAGTTGGGAGATAATTGAGAAAATTCAGACAGAGGAGATCGTGGATTTCGATAGAGAGATTATGTGGGAGAGGACGGGAATTGAAAAATGGGAAGAATGACCACAACAGACAGAGGAGACCACAACGATGAATTGAAGGATGGGGAGAGTGAGTGCAACGGCAAGAAGAGGCTATACCTGAGAGGCAGAAACGACGAGGACACATTCAATCTCAGTCAGATGGTGAATTGGGAATCAGTTTTGGGGGAATGAGATTAGGGTTTTATTTTTTTATTAAATTTATTTTAATTATTTTGAATATAAATGACTAAAAGAGCCCTAATATATATTATATATATATAGATATTATGGGTATTTTATAAATTTACTAAAATACCTTTCGGGGATGGGGACCCCGCGGGGTAGGGAGTGTGATCCCTGTCCCCGTCCCCGTTTAATTTTCAGGAGAATTTTTCCCCCCGCCCCCGTCCCAGTGGGGAAAAATTCCTCGCCAACGGGACCCCGAATGCGGGGATCCTCGCAGATTTTTCCGAATTCGAGTCCCCATTGCCATCTCTAAACGTGATTCCTCTCCATGAACTCCTATTATTGTTCCTATGTTTCTCTGCCTACTCATATTTGAGCTCCGATGAGTTGAATCTATTGTCACTCTTGAAGCACAGGACTTCTGTGCCTCCTTTTATAAGTTCAAGCTGGAAGTACACTGATTTCACTCCATGCTCATGGGTAGGAGTACAGTGCGACAGTGACAGCAATGTGATCTCCCTTAACCTCACTGCTTCTGGTATCACTGGTGTTAACGTTCTCGAGCTATCATTGTAGAAAGAGGGGGAAAAGCCTCTTATCCTCAATTAAGTAAAGTTGATAAATGAGAAAATTGGAAAAATTTAGGAATTTCGATAAATTATACCATTGCATTTGATGTGAATGCGTATGTTGCCAACGATGGTGTTCCTTTTTGTCCTTTTGCTAGAGAGAGATTATAAGATTGTTCTTAGTTTCAGAAAATACTTGCATTTTCCAGCCCTTTCTTGAAGATTCGTAAAACATTTGGAAAAATCATGTCAAGTGTAAATCTCATTTTCTCATTGTTTTCAAAATTTCAAAAACTGTGAGACAGTTGTTTCTTTGACAGAGCATCTCAAAATAATAAAATAATTGTTGTACAAATTACTAGGCTACTAGTAGTCCAAATGAAAAGAAATTGATATTGCTATTTACGTAATCCTCAATAATTAATCTTTCAACGCGAGAGTTTTCCCTGTCTTTTATCCTTCAATGGAAGATTTATTATCACTTATATTCAAATAAATTAATTTATTTATTATGATAAAATAATATAATATTTTAACAGTTTCAATTTGATTTATCTAAAAAATATTTTAAATATATAACGTGTTTTAAAAATTATATAAAATTTTAATTTTATTTTTAACGTAATAAAAATAAGTTAAATAATTTTATTATTAGAAGATACAAAAAAAAAGATAATTAAGTAAAATTTAACTACTACTAATAATAATAAAATTTTTATATAATCAAAATATATTAATAATATATTATTTTAAAAGTAAAATAAAATAAATTAAAAGACAATCTTGATATTAAAAAAAAATTATTAAGAACACTTATATCTTTTATATTGTTACAATTTACCTTCCTTCCAAATACTTTCATTTTCATATAAAAAGAAAACAAGAAGAAGCGATTAAATTTTTCATTTACATTCTTCCCCTTCCCCTCTTCAACTAATTAAAATAAACAAAATCAATTTAAAAAAATCTCCCTCCTTTTCTCCTTACCCTCCAAACAAACAATTTTCTCCCCTATTTTTCGTCACTATAATCATCCAACTCTGTTTCCACTGTCCACCTCATCAGCTTCTCTTTAATAAAGTGCAAAGCCAGAACACCACCCATTTGCGTGGTCTTATTTTAAGCTGCAGCAAGGTAAGTGCTTTGTTCCTCCAAAAGCTTCGCTATATTTTATCTGACTATATCAGCATTTTCCTTCGCTTAGAGTGTGATTTTTTCTCTACCGATGAAACTCCAATTACTGATTCTACCCCATGCTCATGGGTAGGAGTAAAATGCAACCATGACAGTCAGGCGATCTCCCTTAATCTCACCGCTTCTGAGGTTACTGGTAAACTTGGTCCAGTGAAGCCCTTGAGAATCGAAATAAAACGATGCCTTTGAGAACAAGGAAGTAATTTAATTTTGGAATTTTTGTGAATTTGGTTTTATAAACTGTTCCAAGAGGTGAAGCTTTGATTTCAAATTTTCTTGTGGTTGGTTAACATTTCTTATTGAATCCTTAAGATTGCAAACTCTTGAGTTAAATCTTTTGAGTAATGGTTTGATGAGGCTTGGTTTGCTTTAATTCACATTTTCAGATCTTTACTTCTCCTAGTTGCACATATTCATGGTCACACATATTTTTCTCAAAATTTTTCTCATTGAAAGTTTTTGCTTGAGGACAAGCAAAGGTTCAAGTATGGGGGAGTGTTGAGTTCTCAATTTACTGTCATTTTGATGCTAAATACCCTCTCTTTTGATCTCTTTCTTGTTGTCTTGTAATTCTTAGCTCATATTTTGAGTAGTTTAGATTAGTTTTAGTTTTCTTTGATCTTTTAATAAATGGAGTGATTTCATGATTCTTTCATGCGATTCAATGGGTTTATTTGCTATTTTTGGTGTAGGTTGAGTTGGTAAAAAGTTCTTGTTAGAAGATAGAATGCTAGAGCTGAAATTCTGAAAATGCTGAATTAATTGCTGTCTCCCACAGCTATAGCGGTAAAATTTACAACTATAGCGGTGGATTGCTGAAAAAAAGTTTTTGGTGCCTTCTTCTCTGCCAGCCACCGCTATAGCGGTGGATCTTCACCGCTATAGCGGTAAAACCTTAAAAAACTCAATTTTAAGCCTTCTTCTCTGCCTCCTACCGCTATAGCGGTGGGTACTTACCGCTATAGCGGTAGTCGCGATCCTGCACTGATATAAAAGGCTTCAGATGAGATTTTTAGGGTATTCTGGAGTTGGAGACTGAAGGGGGGCGCCGTTTTGGCTGAGAGGAGCAAGGGGAACCTGATTCTCAAGGCTTGGGGAGCTCAATCCATCATTCCACCTCAGATTCATGGCCAACTTCATCTCTTTTTCTGTTTTCTGCTGTTTATTTTCTATGAGTAGCTAGATTTTCTATCTAGGGTTACTATGAACTTGACTCCTGAATAGATTTTACATTCTCTCATGTATTTGCAACCTTATTTCAATTAATATAAGTCTTTCTATCCATTTTATTGTTGCGTTATATGGACTTGATCAATCTATATGTATGCTTGTTGCTGTCTTCGAACTCGGGAGAGGGAGGTGAGAGTAGAACACTGAATAGGAAGGACGAGTGCGTGAACCTTACTAAGTGTTTTCGCTTGTTAGCTAATAGGAATGTTAGTTAATCTCGTTTAATCAAAGCTAGGTTGGTTGTGTTAGGCTTAACCCACACAAGGAATTGCGTAGGAGTTGAGCAACTTAATTGAGATTCGGGAGGATTCTTTTAAGTTATTAGAATAACCTAGGATTAACTTATATAGTTGAATAAGTTGCGAGTGCATGAGAGGGGTTTTGTAATTTCTAAGATAGAGGAAAGGGATTAGTGACCCTAGGCTTTAATTAGACTATTTCATCAGTTTTTGCATTGTTTACTGTCATTAAAAGAAAACTCATAAATATTTACCGTTATTGATTTTATTTTATCATTCATTGGCTAAAGCTATCTTCAATCCAATTGTTTCGTCCAACTAATTCAATTAAATTTCTTGGGTACTTAGTCGGTTAGTCCTCGTGGGAACGATACTTTTACTCTCAAATCACTATATTACTTGTGCGATTGGTGCGCTTGCCAAATCGACTAACAAGTTTTTGGCGCCGTTGCCGGGGACTAAGATTTGTGCTAATATTCAAAGAAATTTGAAAGTGTTAGCTTGGACGCTTCTTTGTTTTATTTTCTGTTTTGTCTTGATTTCTTTCATTTTTCTCTTTACTGTTCTAATTGAGTATTTAATCATTTAAGCTTTTCTTGTGTCAATTTATTTTTAGCTATATTTTTCATTGTTAACCGGTGTTTCTTATTGTGTAGGTGGCCGACATTGGACGATCCACCTTGAACAAGCATCGGTAAAGTCTGGCTGAAGACTATAAACTTAGCGCTCTTGGGAGGCAACCCAAGTTTATTGCTTTCGTAATTTTTTTTTTCTTCTTTTTTTTTGTTTGTTGTGGTTTGATGTGCTGCTATTGGTAATATTTTAACTGCTATTTATTATTTATGTTGGAGATGAATTGATAAATGCTGAATATGGTCATGTTTATTATCTTGGTGAATGGCAGTTAGGATGTTCGTAATAGCATTTTGTTTTGTTTTGTTTGTGATGTTGTGTCTTTTTTTCCTCTATTAGGCTGATCTGGGACAGTGAGGACACTGTCAAATTTAAGTTTGGGGGAGAGGTTTGTTGATGGGTTTCTTCTTTGAGAAAATTTTGGTTAATTTTGTGTTGTCCATATGCATGTGTAGTAGGAGGAAATTTTTGAAAATTTTGAAATCTGAAAGTTTGAAATTTTTGGCAAGTCAAATCATGTCAAATGCAATTCTTTTTAAGAGTTACCTCTTGATTTTGCTAATCTTAAGTTTTCATATTTTGTAAGTGTTAGTTCTATCACTTCAAAATAAAAGGAGTTTTATTTTTGTCTCTTTGAATGGTTTTTAGATCATTTTCATATTTATATATATATATATATAAAGTTCAATAAGAGGCTAGTGAAAAAAGGATTCAATAAGGGGATAGCTGAAAGTTTCAATAAGGGATAAGCTCTTGTAATTAAACTAAAATGAGAAAATTGGAAAAAAAAAATTTCCAAAGGAAATAAGGAAAGTTAGGAAGCTATATCCTTGAGAACAAAACAGTGAAGCCCTTGAGAATCGAAATAAAACGATGCCTTTGAGAACAAGGAAGTAATTTAATTTTGGAATTTTTGTGAATTTGGTTTTATAAACTGTTCCAAGAGGTGAAGCTTTGATTTCAAATTTTCTTGTGGTTGGTTAACATTTCTTATTGAATCCTTAAGATTGCAAACTCTTGAGTTAAATCTTTTGAGTAATGGTTTGATGAGGCTTGGTTTGCTTTAATTCACATTTTCAGATCTTTACTTCTCCTAGTTGCACATATTCATGGTCACACATATTTTTCTCAAAATTTTTCTCATTGAAAGTTTTTGCTTGAGGACAAGCAAAGGTTCAAGTATGGGGGAGTGTTGAGTTCTCAATTTACTGTCAT
Organism: Biancaea sappan; assembly: GCA_037074585.1. Lineage (NCBI taxonomy): Eukaryota > Viridiplantae > Streptophyta > Magnoliopsida > Fabales > Fabaceae > Biancaea > Biancaea sappan. The sequence continues at coordinate 66,316,047 of CM073495.1, forward strand.
TTTGATGCTAAATACCCTCTCTTTTGATCTCTTTCTTGTTGTCTTGTAATTCTTAGCTCATATTTTGAGTAGTTTAGATTAGTTTTAGTTTTCTTTGATCTTTTAATAAATGGAGTGATTTCATGATTCTTTCATGCGATTCAATGGGTTTATTTGCTATTTTTGGTGTAGGTTGAGTTGGTAAAAAGTTCTTGTTAGAAGATAGAATGCTAGAGCTGAAATTCTGAAAATGCTGAATTAATTGCTGTCTCCCACAGCTATAGCGGTAAAATTTACAACTATAGCGGTGGATTGCTGAAAAAAAGTTTTTGGTGCCTTCTTCTCTGCCAGCCACCGCTATAGCGGTGGATCTTCACCGCTATAGCGGTAAAACCTTAAAAAACTCAATTTTAAGCCTTCTTCTCTGCCTCCTACCGCTATAGCGGTGGGTACTTACCGCTATAGCGGTAGTCGCGATCCTGCACTGATATAAAAGGCTTCAGATGAGATTTTTAGGGTATTCTGGAGTTGGAGACTGAAGGGGGGCGCCGTTTTGGCTGAGAGGAGCAAGGGGAACCTGATTCTCAAGGCTTGGGGAGCTCAATCCATCATTCCACCTCAGATTCATGGCCAACTTCATCTCTTTTTCTGTTTTCTGCTGTTTATTTTCTATGAGTAGCTAGATTTTCTATCTAGGGTTACTATGAACTTGACTCCTGAATAGATTTTACATTCTCTCATGTATTTGCAACCTTATTTCAATTAATATAAGTCTTTCTATCCATTTTATTGTTGCGTTATATGGACTTGATCAATCTATATGTATGCTTGTTGCTGTCTTCGAACTCGGGAGAGGGAGGTGAGAGTAGAACACTGAATAGGAAGGACGAGTGCGTGAACCTTACTAAGTGTTTTCGCTTGTTAGCTAATAGGAATGTTAGTTAATCTCGTTTAATCAAAGCTAGGTTGGTTGTGTTAGGCTTAACCCACACAAGGAATTGCGTAGGAGTTGAGCAACTTAATTGAGATTCGGGAGGATTCTTTTAAGTTATTAGAATAACCTAGGATTAACTTATATAGTTGAATAAGTTGCGAGTGCATGAGAGGGGTTTTGTAATTTCTAAGATAGAGGAAAGGGATTAGTGACCCTAGGCTTTAATTAGACTATTTCATCAGTTTTTGCATTGTTTACTGTCATTAAAAGAAAACTCATAAATATTTACCGTTATTGATTTTATTTTATCATTCATTGGCTAAAGCTATCTTCAATCCAATTGTTTCGTCCAACTAATTCAATTAAATTTCTTGGGTACTTAGTCGGTTAGTCCTCGTGGGAACGATACTTTTACTCTCAAATCACTATATTACTTGTGCGATTGGTGCGCTTGCCAAATCGACTAACAAGTTTTTGGCGCCGTTGCCGGGGACTAAGATTTGTGCTAATATTCAAAGAAATTTGAAAGTGTTAGCTTGGACGCTTCTTTGTTTTATTTTCTGTTTTGTCTTGATTTCTTTCATTTTTCTCTTTACTGTTCTAATTGAGTATTTAATCATTTAAGCTTTTCTTGTGTCAATTTATTTTTAGCTATATTTTTCATTGTTAACCGGTGTTTCTTATTGTGTAGGTGGCCGACATTGGACGATCCACCTTGAACAAGCATCGGTAAAGTCTGGCTGAAGACTATAAACTTAGCGCTCTTGGGAGGCAACCCAAGTTTATTGCTTTCGTAATTTTTTTTTTCTTCTTTTTTTTTGTTTGTTGTGGTTTGATGTGCTGCTATTGGTAATATTTTAACTGCTATTTATTATTTATGTTGGAGATGAATTGATAAATGCTGAATATGGTCATGTTTATTATCTTGGTGAATGGCAGTTAGGATGTTCGTAATAGCATTTTGTTTTGTTTTGTTTGTGATGTTGTGTCTTTTTTTCCTCTATTAGGCTGATCTGGGACAGTGAGGACACTGTCAAATTTAAGTTTGGGGGAGAGGTTTGTTGATGGGTTTCTTCTTTGAGAAAATTTTGGTTAATTTTGTGTTGTCCATATGCATGTGTAGTAGGAGGAAATTTTTGAAAATTTTGAAATCTGAAAGTTTGAAATTTTTGGCAAGTCAAATCATGTCAAATGCAATTCTTTTTAAGAGTTACCTCTTGATTTTGCTAATCTTAAGTTTTCATATTTTGTAAGTGTTAGTTCTATCACTTCAAAATAAAAGGAGTTTTATTTTTGTCTCTTTGAATGGTTTTTAGATCATTTTCATATTTATATATATATATATATAAAGTTCAATAAGAGGCTAGTGAAAAAAGGATTCAATAAGGGGATAGCTGAAAGTTTCAATAAGGGATAAGCTCTTGTAATTAAACTAAAATGAGAAAATTGGAAAAAAAAAATTTCCAAAGGAAATAAGGAAAGTTAGGAAGCTATATCCTTGAGAACAAAACAGTGAAGCCCTTGAGAATCGAAATAAAACGATGCCTTTGAGAACAAGGAAGTAATTTAATTTTGGAATTTTTGTGAATTTGGTTTTATAAACTGTTCCAAGAGGTGAAGCTTTGATTTCAAATTTTCTTGTGGTTGGTTAACATTTCTTATTGAATCCTTAAGATTGCAAACTCTTGAGTTAAATCTTTTGAGTAATGGTTTGATGAGGCTTGGTTTGCTTTAATTCACATTTTCAGATCTTTACTTCTCCTAGTTGCACATATTCATGGTCACACATATTTTTCTCAAAATTTTTCTCATTGAAAGTTTTTGCTTGAGGACAAGCAAAGGTTCAAGTATGGGGGAGTGTTGAGTTCTCAATTTACTGTCATTTTGATGCTAAATACCCTCTCTTTTGATCTCTTTCTTGTTGTCTTGTAATTCTTAGCTCATATTTTGAGTAGTTTAGATTAGTTTTAGTTTTCTTTGATCTTTTAATAAATGGAGTGATTTCATGATTCTTTCATGCGATTCAATGGGTTTATTTGCTATTTTTGGTGTAGGTTGAGTTGGTAAAAAGTTCTTGTTAGAAGATAGAATGCTAGAGCTGAAATTCTGAAAATGCTGAATTAATTGCTGTCTCCCACAGCTATAGCGGTAAAATTTACAACTATAGCGGTGGATTGCTGAAAAAAAGTTTTTGGTGCCTTCTTCTCTGCCAGCCACCGCTATAGCGGTGGATCTTCACCGCTATAGCGGTAAAACCTTAAAAAACTCAATTTTAAGCCTTCTTCTCTGCCTCCTACCGCTATAGCGGTGGGTACTTACCGCTATAGCGGTAGTCGCGATCCTGCACTGATATAAAAGGCTTCAGATGAGATTTTTAGGGTATTCTGGAGTTGGAGACTGAAGGGGGGCGCCGTTTTGGCTGAGAGGAGCAAGGGGAACCTGATTCTCAAGGCTTGGGGAGCTCAATCCATCATTCCACCTCAGATTCATGGCCAACTTCATCTCTTTTTCTGTTTTCTGCTGTTTATTTTCTATGAGTAGCTAGATTTTCTATCTAGGGTTACTATGAACTTGACTCCTGAATAGATTTTACATTCTCTCATGTATTTGCAACCTTATTTCAATTAATATAAGTCTTTCTATCCATTTTATTGTTGCGTTATATGGACTTGATCAATCTATATGTATGCTTGTTGCTGTCTTCGAACTCGGGAGAGGGAGGTGAGAGTAGAACACTGAATAGGAAGGACGAGTGCGTGAACCTTACTAAGTGTTTTCGCTTGTTAGCTAATAGGAATGTTAGTTAATCTCGTTTAATCAAAGCTAGGTTGGTTGTGTTAGGCTTAACCCACACAAGGAATTGCGTAGGAGTTGAGCAACTTAATTGAGATTCGGGAGGATTCTTTTAAGTTATTAGAATAACCTAGGATTAACTTATATAGTTGAATAAGTTGCGAGTGCATGAGAGGGGTTTTGTAATTTCTAAGATAGAGGAAAGGGATTAGTGACCCTAGGCTTTAATTAGACTATTTCATCAGTTTTTGCATTGTTTACTGTCATTAAAAGAAAACTCATAAATATTTACCGTTATTGATTTTATTTTATCATTCATTGGCTAAAGCTATCTTCAATCCAATTGTTTCGTCCAACTAATTCAATTAAATTTCTTGGGTACTTAGTCGGTTAGTCCTCGTGGGAACGATACTTTTACTCTCAAATCACTATATTACTTGTGCGATTGGTGCGCTTGCCAAATCGACTAACAAGTTTTTGGCGCCGTTGCCGGGGACTAAGATTTGTGCTAATATTCAAAGAAATTTGAAAGTGTTAGCTTGGACGCTTCTTTGTTTTATTTTCTGTTTTGTCTTGATTTCTTTCATTTTTCTCTTTACTGTTCTAATTGAGTATTTAATCATTTAAGCTTTTCTTGTGTCAATTTATTTTTAGCTATATTTTTCATTGTTAACCGGTGTTTCTTATTGTGTAGGTGGCCGACATTGGACGATCCACCTTGAACAAGCATCGGTAAAGTCTGGCTGAAGACTATAAACTTAGCGCTCTTGGGAGGCAACCCAAGTTTATTGCTTTCGTAATTTTTTTTTTCTTCTTTTTTTTTGTTTGTTGTGGTTTGATGTGCTGCTATTGGTAATATTTTAACTGCTATTTATTATTTATGTTGGAGATGAATTGATAAATGCTGAATATGGTCATGTTTATTATCTTGGTGAATGGCAGTTAGGATGTTCGTAATAGCATTTTGTTTTGTTTTGTTTGTGATGTTGTGTCTTTTTTTCCTCTATTAGGCTGATCTGGGACAGTGAGGACACTGTCAAATTTAAGTTTGGGGGAGAGGTTTGTTGATGGGTTTCTTCTTTGAGAAAATTTTGGTTAATTTTGTGTTGTCCATATGCATGTGTAGTAGGAGGAAATTTTTGAAAAATTTGAAATCTGAAAGTTTGAAATTTTTGGCAAGTCAAATCATGTCAAATGCAATTCTTTTTAAGAGTTACCTCTTGATTTTGCTAATCTTAAGTTTTCATATTTTGTAAGTGTTAGTTCTATCACTTCAAAATAAAAGGAGTTTTATTTTTGTCTCTTTGAATGGTTTTTAGATCATTTTCATATTTATATATATATATATATAAAGTTCAATAAGAGGCTAGTGAAAAAAGGATTCAATAAGGGGATAGCTGAAAGTTTCAATAAGGGATAAGCTCTTGTAATTAAACTAAAATGAGAAAATTGGAAAAAAAAAATTTCCAAAGGAAATAAGGAAAGTTAGGAAGCTATATCCTTGAGAACAAAACAGTGAAGCCCTTGAGAATCGAAATAAAACGATGCCTTTGAGAACAAGGAAGTAATTTAATTTTGGAATTTTTGTGAATTTGGTTTTATAAACTGTTCCAAGAGGTGAAGCTTTGATTTCAAATTTTCTTGTGGTTGGTTAACATTTCTTATTGAATCCTTAAGATTGCAAACTCTTGAGTTAAATCTTTTGAGTAATGGTTTGATGAGGCTTGGTTTGCTTTAATTCACATTTTCAGATCTTTACTTCTCCTAGTTGCACATATTCATGGTCACACATATTTTTCTCAAAATTTTTCTCATTGAAAGTTTTTGCTTGAGGACAAGCAAAGGTTCAAGTATGGGGGAGTGTTGAGTTCTCAATTTACTGTCATTTTGATGCTAAATACCCTCTCTTTTGATCTCTTTCTTGTTGTCTTGTAATTCTTAGCTCATATTTTGAGTAGTTTAGATTAGTTTTAGTTTTCTTTGATCTTTTAATAAATGGAGTGATTTCATGATTCTTTCATGCGATTCAATGGGTTTATTTGCTATTTTTGGTGTAGGTTGAGTTGGTAAAAAGTTCTTGTTAGAAGATAGAATGCTAGAGCTGAAATTCTGAAAATGCTGAATTAATTGCTGTCTCCCACAGCTATAGCGGTAAAATTTACAACTATAGCGGTGGATTGCTGAAAAAAAGTTTTTGGTGCCTTCTTCTCTGCCAGCCACCGCTATAGCGGTGGATCTTCACCGCTATAGCGGTAAAACCTTAAAAAACTCAATTTTAAGCCTTCTTCTCTGCCTCCTACCGCTATAGCGGTGGGTACTTACCGCTATAGCGGTAGTCGCGATCCTGCACTGATATAAAAGGCTTCAGATGAGATTTTTAGGGTATTCTGGAGTTGGAGACTGAAGGGGGGCGCCGTTTTGGCTGAGAGGAGCAAGGGGAACCTGATTCTCAAGGCTTGGGGAGCTCAATCCATCATTCCACCTCAGATTCATGGCCAACTTCATCTCTTTTTCTGTTTTCTGCTGTTTATTTTCTATGAGTAGCTAGATTTTCTATCTAGGGTTACTATGAACTTGACTCCTGAATAGATTTTACATTCTCTCATGTATTTGCAACCTTATTTCAATTAATATAAGTCTTTCTATCCATTTTATTGTTGCGTTATATGGACTTGATCAATCTATATGTATGCTTGTTGCTGTCTTCGAACTCGGGAGAGGGAGGTGAGAGTAGAACACTGAATAGGAAGGACGAGTGCGTGAACCTTACTAAGTGTTTTCGCTTGTTAGCTAATAGGAATGTTAGTTAATCTCGTTTAATCAAAGCTAGGTTGGTTGTGTTAGGCTTAACCCACACAAGGAATTGCGTAGGAGTTGAGCAACTTAATTGAGATTCGGGAGGATTCTTTTAAGTTATTAGAATAACCTAGGATTAACTTATATAGTTGAATAAGTTGCGAGTGCATGAGAGGGGTTTTGTAATTTCTAAGATAGAGGAAAGGGATTAGTGACCCTAGGCTTTAATTAGACTATTTCATCAGTTTTTGCATTGTTTACTGTCATTAAAAGAAAACTCATAAATATTTACCGTTATTGATTTTATTTTATCATTCATTGGCTAAAGCTATCTTCAATCCAATTGTTTCGTCCAACTAATTCAATTAAATTTCTTGGGTACTTAGTCGGTTAGTCCTCGTGGGAACGATACTTTTACTCTCAAATCACTATATTACTTGTGCGATTGGTGCGCTTGCCAAATCGACTAACAAGTTTTTGGCGCCGTTGCCGGGGACTAAGATTTGTGCTAATATTCAAAGAAATTTGAAAGTGTTAGCTTGGACGCTTCTTTGTTTTATTTTCTGTTTTGTCTTGATTTCTTTCATTTTTCTCTTTACTGTTCTAATTGAGTATTTAATCATTTAAGCTTTTCTTGTGTCAATTTATTTTTAGCTATATTTTTCATTGTTAACCGGTGTTTCTTATTGTGTAGGTGGCCGACATTGGACGATCCACCTTGAACAAGCATCGGTAAAGTCTGGCTGAAGACTATAAACTTAGCGCTCTTGGGAGGCAACCCAAGTTTATTGCTTTCGTAATTTTTTTTTTCTTCTTTTTTTTTGTTTGTTGTGGTTTGATGTGCTGCTATTGGTAATATTTTAACTGCTATTTATTATTTATGTTGGAGATGAATTGATAAATGCTGAATATGGTCATGTTTATTATCTTGGTGAATGGCAGTTAGGATGTTCGTAATAGCATTTTGTTTTGTTTTGTTTGTGATGTTGTGTCTTTTTTTCCTCTATTAGGCTGATCTGGGACAGTGAGGACACTGTCAAATTTAAGTTTGGGGGAGAGGTTTGTTGATGGGTTTCTTCTTTGAGAAAATTTTGGTTAATTTTGTGTTGTCCATATGCATGTGTAGTAGGAGGAAATTTTTGAAAATTTTGAAATCTGAAAGTTTGAAATTTTTGGCAAGTCAAATCATGTCAAATGCAATTCTTTTTAAGAGTTACCTCTTGATTTTGCTAATCTTAAGTTTTCATATTTTGTAAGTGTTAGTTCTATCACTTCAAAATAAAAGGAGTTTTATTTTTGTCTCTTTGAATGGTTTTTAGATCATTTTCATATTTATATATATATATATATAAAGTTCAATAAGAGGCTAGTGAAAAAAGGATTCAATAAGGGGATAGCTGAAAGTTTCAATAAGGGATAAGCTCTTGTAATTAAACTAAAATGAGAAAATTGGAAAAAAAAAATTTCCAAAGGAAATAAGGAAAGTTAGGAAGCTATATCCTTGAGAACAAAACAGTGAAGCCCTTGAGAATCGAAATAAAACGATGCCTTTGAGAACAAGGAAGTAATTTAATTTTGGAATTTTTGTGAATTTGGTTTTATAAACTGTTCCAAGAGGTGAAGCTTTGATTTCAAATTTTCTTGTGGTTGGTTAACATTTCTTATTGAATCCTTAAGATTGCAAACTCTTGAGTTAAATCTTTTGAGTAATGGTTTGATGAGGCTTGGTTTGCTTTAATTCACATTTTCAGATCTTTACTTCTCCTAGTTGCACATATTCATGGTCACACATATTTTTCTCAAAATTTTTCTCATTGAAAGTTTTTGCTTGAGGACAAGCAAAGGTTCAAGTATGGGGGAGTGTTGAGTTCTCAATTTACTGTCATTTTGATGCTAAATACCCTCTCTTTTGATCTCTTTCTTGTTGTCTTGTAATTCTTAGCTCATATTTTGAGTAGTTTAGATTAGTTTTAGTTTTCTTTGATCTTTTAATAAATGGAGTGATTTCATGATTCTTTCATGCGATTCAATGGGTTTATTTGCTATTTTTGGTGTAGGTTGAGTTGGTAAAAAGTTCTTGTTAGAAGATAGAATGCTAGAGCTGAAATTCTGAAAATGCTGAATTAATTGCTGTCTCCCACAGCTATAGCGGTAAAATTTACAACTATAGCGGTGGATTGCTGAAAAAAAGTTTTTGGTGCCTTCTTCTCTGCCAGCCACCGCTATAGCGGTGGATCTTCACCGCTATAGCGGTAAAACCTTAAAAAACTCAATTTTAAGCCTTCTTCTCTGCCTCCTACCGCTATAGCGGTGGGTACTTACCGCTATAGCGGTAGTCGCGATCCTGCACTGATATAAAAGGCTTCAGATGAGATTTTTAGGGTATTCTGGAGTTGGAGACTGAAGGGGGGCGCCGTTTTGGCTGAGAGGAGCAAGGGGAACCTGATTCTCAAGGCTTGGGGAGCTCAATCCATCATTCCACCTCAGATTCATGGCCAACTTCATCTCTTTTTCTGTTTTCTGCTGTTTATTTTCTATGAGTAGCTAGATTTTCTATCTAGGGTTACTATGAACTTGACTCCTGAATAGATTTTACATTCTCTCATGTATTTGCAACCTTATTTCAATTAATATAAGTCTTTCTATCCATTTTATTGTTGCGTTATATGGACTTGATCAATCTATATGTATGCTTGTTGCTGTCTTCGAACTCGGGAGAGGGAGGTGAGAGTAGAACACTGAATAGGAAGGACGAGTGCGTGAACCTTACTAAGTGTTTTCGCTTGTTAGCTAATAGGAATGTTAGTTAATCTCGTTTAATCAAAGCTAGGTTGGTTGTGTTAGGCTTAACCCACACAAGGAATTGCGTAGGAGTTGAGCAACTTAATTGAGATTCGGGAGGATTCTTTTAAGTTATTAGAATAACCTAGGATTAACTTATATAGTTGAATAAGTTGCGAGTGCATGAGAGGGGTTTTGTAATTTCTAAGATAGAGGAAAGGGATTAGTGACCCTAGGCTTTAATTAGACTATTTCATCAGTTTTTGCATTGTTTACTGTCATTAAAAGAAAACTCATAAATATTTACCGTTATTGATTTTATTTTATCATTCATTGGCTAAAGCTATCTTCAATCCAATTGTTTCGTCCAACTAATTCAATTAAATTTCTTGGGTACTTAGTCGGTTAGTCCTCGTGGGAACGATACTTTTACTCTCAAATCACTATATTACTTGTGCGATTGGTGCGCTTGCCAAATCGACTAACAAGTTTTTGGCGCCGTTGCCGGGGACTAAGATTTGTGCTAATATTCAAAGAAATTTGAAAGTGTTAGCTTGGACGCTTCTTTGTTTTATTTTCTGTTTTGTCTTGATTTCTTTCATTTTTCTCTTTACTGTTCTAATTGAGTATTTAATCATTTAAGCTTTTCTTGTGTCAATTTATTTTTAGCTATATTTTTCATTGTTAACCGGTGTTTCTTATTGTGTAGGTGGCCGACATTGGACGATCCACCTTGAACAAGCATCGGTAAAGTCTGGCTGAAGACTATAAACTTAGCGCTCTTGGGAGGCAACCCAAGTTTATTGCTTTCGTAATTTTTTTTTTCTTCTTTTTTTTTGTTTGTTGTGGTTTGATGTGCTGCTATTGGTAATATTTTAACTGCTATTTATTATTTATGTTGGAGATGAATTGATAAATGCTGAATATGGTCATGTTTATTATCTTGGTGAATGGCAGTTAGGATGTTCGTAATAGCATTTTGTTTTGTTTTGTTTGTGATGTTGTGTCTTTTTTTCCTCTATTAGGCTGATCTGGGACAGTGAGGACACTGTCAAATTTAAGTTTGGGGGAGAGGTTTGTTGATGGGTTTCTTCTTTGAGAAAATTTTGGTTAATTTTGTGTTGTCCATATGCATGTGTAGTAGGAGGAAATTTTTGAAAATTTTGAAATCTGAAAGTTTGAAATTTTTGGCAAGTCAAATCATGTCAAATGCAATTCTTTTTAAGAGTTACCTCTTGATTTTGCTAATCTTAAGTTTTCATATTTTGTAAGTGTTAGTTCTATCACTTCAAAATAAAAGGAGTTTTATTTTTGTCTCTTTGAATGGTTTTTAGATCATTTTCATATTTATATATATATATATATAAAGTTCAATAAGAGGCTAGTGAAAAAAGGATTCAATAAGGGGATAGCTGAAAGTTTCAATAAGGGATAAGCTCTTGTAATTAAACTAAAATGAGAAAATTGGAAAAAAAAAATTTCCAAAGGAAATAAGGAAAGTTAGGAAGCTATATCCTTGAGAACAAAACAGTGAAGCCCTTGAGAATCGAAATAAAACGATGCCTTTGAGAACAAGGAAGTAATTTAATTTTGGAATTTTTGTGAATTTGGTTTTATAAACTGTTCCAAGAGGTGAAGCTTTGATTTCAAATTTTCTTGTGGTTGGTTAACATTTCTTATTGAATCCTTAAGATTGCAAACTCTTGAGTTAAATCTTTTGAGTAATGGTTTGATGAGGCTTGGTTTGCTTTAATTCACATTTTCAGATCTTTACTTCTCCTAGTTGCACATATTCATGGTCACACATATTTTTCTCAAAATTTTTCTCATTGAAAGTTTTTGCTTGAGGACAAGCAAAGGTTCAAGTATGGGGGAGTGTTGAGTTCTCAATTTACTGTCATTTTGATGCTAAATACCCTCTCTTTTGATCTCTTTCTTGTTGTCTTGTAATTCTTAGCTCATATTTTGAGTAGTTTAGATTAGTTTTAGTTTTCTTTGATCTTTTAATAAATGGAGTGATTTCATGATTCTTTCATGCGATTCAATGGGTTTATTTGCTATTTTTGGTGTAGGTTGAGTTGGTAAAAAGTTCTTGTTAGAAGATAGAATGCTAGAGCTGAAATTCTGAAAATGCTGAATTAATTGCTGTCTCCCACAGCTATAGCGGTAAAATTTACAACTATAGCGGTGGATTGCTGAAAAAAAGTTTTTGGTGCCTTCTTCTCTGCCAGCCACCGCTATAGCGGTGGATCTTCACCGCTATAGCGGTAAAACCTTAAAAAACTCAATTTTAAGCCTTCTTCTCTGCCTCCTACCGCTATAGCGGTGGGTACTTACCGCTATAGCGGTAGTCGCGATCCTGCACTGATATAAAAGGCTTCAGATGAGATTTTTAGGGTATTCTGGAGTTGGAGACTGAAGGGGGGCGCCGTTTTGGCTGAGAGGAGCAAGGGGAACCTGATTCTCAAGGCTTGGGGAGCTCAATCCATCATTCCACCTCAGATTCATGGCCAACTTCATCTCTTTTTCTGTTTTCTGCTGTTTATTTTCTATGAGTAGCTAGATTTTCTATCTAGGGTTACTATGAACTTGACTCCTGAATAGATTTTACATTCTCTCATGTATTTGCAACCTTATTTCAATTAATATAAGTCTTTCTATCCATTTTATTGTTGCGTTATATGGACTTGATCAATCTATATGTATGCTTGTTGCTGTCTTCGAACTCGGGAGAGGGAGGTGAGAGTAGAACACTGAATAGGAAGGACGAGTGCGTGAACCTTACTAAGTGTTTTCGCTTGTTAGCTAATAGGAATGTTAGTTAATCTCGTTTAATCAAAGCTAGGTTGGTTGTGTTAGGCTTAACCCACACAAGGAATTGCGTAGGAGTTGAGCAACTTAATTGAGATTCGGGAGGATTCTTTTAAGTTATTAGAATAACCTAGGATTAACTTATATAGTTGAATAAGTTGCGAGTGCATGAGAGGGGTTTTGTAATTTCTAAGATAGAGGAAAGGGATTAGTGACCCTAGGCTTTAATTAGACTATTTCATCAGTTTTTGCATTGTTTACTGTCATTAAAAGAAAACTCATAAATATTTACCGTTATTGATTTTATTTTATCATTCATTGGCTAAAGCTATCTTCAATCCAATTGTTTCGTCCAACTAATTCAATTAAATTTCTTGGGTACTTAGTCGGTTAGTCCTCGTGGGAACGATACTTTTACTCTCAAATCACTATATTACTTGTGCGATTGGTGCGCTTGCCAAATCGACTAACAAGTTTTTGGCGCCGTTGCCGGGGACTAAGATTTGTGCTAATATTCAAAGAAATTTGAAAGTGTTAGCTTGGACGCTTCTTTGTTTTATTTTCTGTTTTGTCTTGATTTCTTTCATTTTTCTCTTTACTGTTCTAATTGAGTATTTAATCATTTAAGCTTTTCTTGTGTCAATTTATTTTTAGCTATATTTTTCATTGTTAACCGGTGTTTCTTATTGTGTAGGTGGCCGACATTGGACGATCCACCTTGAACAAGCATCGGTAAAGTCTGGCTGAAGACTATAAACTTAGCGCTCTTGGGAGGCAACCCAAGTTTATTGCTTTCGTAATTTTTTTTTTCTTCTTTTTTTTTGTTTGTTGTGGTTTGATGTGCTGCTATTGGTAATATTTTAACTGCTATTTATTATTTATGTTGGAGATGAATTGATAAATGCTGAATATGGTCATGTTTATTATCTTGGTGAATGGCAGTTAGGATGTTCGTAATAGCATTTTGTTTTGTTTTGTTTGTGATGTTGTGTCTTTTTTTCCTCTATTAGGCTGATCTGGGACAGTGAGGACACTGTCAAATTTAAGTTTGGGGGAGAGGTTTGTTGATGGGTTTCTTCTTTGAGAAAATTTTGGTTAATTTTGTGTTGTCCATATGCATGTGTAGTAGGAGGAAATTTTTGAAAAATTTGAAATCTGAAAGTTTGAAATTTTTGGCAAGTCAAATCATGTCAAATGCAATTCTTTTTAAGAGTTACCTCTTGATTTTGCTAATCTTAAGTTTTCATATTTTGTAAGTGTTAGTTCTATCACTTCAAAATAAAAGGAGTTTTATTTTTGTCTCTTTGAATGGTTTTTAGATCATTTTCATATTTATATATATATATATATAAAGTTCAATAAGAGGCTAGTGAAAAAAGGATTCAATAAGGGGATAGCTGAAAGTTTCAATAAGGGATAAGCTCTTGTAATTAAACTAAAATGAGAAAATTGGAAAAAAAAAATTTCCAAAGGAAATAAGGAAAGTTAGGAAGCTATATCCTTGAGAACAAAACAGTGAAGCCCTTGAGAATCGAAATAAAACGATGCCTTTGAGAACAAGGAAGTAATTTAATTTTGGAATTTTTGTGAATTTGGTTTTATAAACTGTTCCAAGAGGTGAAGCTTTGATTTCAAATTTTCTTGTGGTTGGTTAACATTTCTTATTGAATCCTTAAGATTGCAAACTCTTGAGTTAAATCTTTTGAGTAATGGTTTGATGAGGCTTGGTTTGCTTTAATTCACATTTTCAGATCTTTACTTCTCCTAGTTGCACATATTCATGGTCACACATATTTTTCTCAAAATTTTTCTCATTGAAAGTTTTTGCTTGAGGACAAGCAAAGGTTCAAGTATGGGGGAGTGTTGAGTTCTCAATTTACTGTCATTTTGATGCTAAATACCCTCTCTTTTGATCTCTTTCTTGTTGTCTTGTAATTCTTAGCTCATATTTTGAGTAGTTTAGATTAGTTTTAGTTTTCTTTGATCTTTTAATAAATGGAGTGATTTCATGATTCTTTCATGCGATTCAATGGGTTTATTTGCTATTTTTGGTGTAGGTTGAGTTGGTAAAAAGTTCTTGTTAGAAGATAGAATGCTAGAGCTGAAATTCTGAAAATGCTGAATTAATTGCTGTCTCCCACAGCTATAGCGGTAAAATTTACAACTATAGCGGTGGATTGCTGAAAAAAAGTTTTTGGTGCCTTCTTCTCTGCCAGCCACCGCTATAGCGGTGGATCTTCACCGCTATAGCGGTAAAACCTTAAAAAACTCAATTTTAAGCCTTCTTCTCTGCCTCCTACCGCTATAGCGGTGGGTACTTACCGCTATAGCGGTAGTCGCGATCCTGCACTGATATAAAAGGCTTCAGATGAGATTTTTAGGGTATTCTGGAGTTGGAGACTGAAGGGGGGCGCCGTTTTGGCTGAGAGGAGCAAGGGGAACCTGATTCTCAAGGCTTGGGGAGCTCAATCCATCATTCCACCTCAGATTCATGGCCAACTTCATCTCTTTTTCTGTTTTCTGCTGTTTATTTTCTATGAGTAGCTAGATTTTCTATCTAGGGTTACTATGAACTTGACTCCTGAATAGATTTTACATTCTCTCATGTATTTGCAACCTTATTTCAATTAATATAAGTCTTTCTATCCATTTTATTGTTGCGTTATATGGACTTGATCAATCTATATGTATGCTTGTTGCTGTCTTCGAACTCGGGAGAGGGAGGTGAGAGTAGAACACTGAATAGGAAGGACGAGTGCGTGAACCTTACTAAGTGTTTTCGCTTGTTAGCTAATAGGAATGTTAGTTAATCTCGTTTAATCAAAGCTAGGTTGGTTGTGTTAGGCTTAACCCACACAAGGAATTGCGTAGGAGTTGAGCAACTTAATTGAGATTCGGGAGGATTCTTTTAAGTTATTAGAATAACCTAGGATTAACTTATATAGTTGAATAAGTTGCGAGTGCATGAGAGGGGTTTTGTAATTTCTAAGATAGAGGAGAGGGATTAGTGACCTTAGGCTTTAATTAGACTATTTCATCAGTTTTTGCATTGTTTACTGTCATTAAAAGAAAACTCATAAATATTTACCGTTATTGATTTTATTTTATCATTCATTGGCTAAAGCTATTTTCAATCCAATTGTTTCGTCCAACTAATTCAATTAAATTTCTTGGGTACTTAGTCGGTTAGTCCTCGTGGGAACGATACTTTTACTCTCAAATCACTATATTACTTGTGCGATTGGTGCGCTTGCCAAATCGAGCTAACAGAAAGCAGTAAAGGAATGAGCAAACTCCATGAATCCGAGGTTGGGTTGACGGAATTCGGGCTTGATCGGCTTCGAGAATGGATTCCTCCTTCTCCTCTAGCAGAAATCGGCGCCTCCCTTCTGTCTCTAACTCAAAATACCCTAGAAAATATGTTCTGACGCATTTAAATCAGTGCAGGATCGCGAACCACCGCTATAGCGGTGGGAGGCAGAGAAGAAAGCTTAAAAATGAGTTTTTTCAGGTTCTACCGCTATAGCGGTGAAGATCCACCGCTATGGCAGAGAAGAAAGCTCCAAAATTATTTTTTTAGCACTCCACCGCTATAGCTGTAGATTCTAACGCTATAGCTGTGGGAGACAGCAATCACATCAGCATTTTTAGAATTTCAGCTCTAGCATTTCATCTTTTAACACAAACTTTTTACCAACTCAACGTACACCAAAAATAACAAATAAACTCATTAAATCGCATAAACGAATCATGAAATCACTCCATTTATTAAAAGATCAAAGAAAACTAAAACTAAACTAAACTACTCAAAAAATGAGTTAAGAATTACAAGACAACAAGAAAGAGATCAAAAGAGAGGGTATTTAGCATCAAAATAGCACTAAATTGAGAACTCAACACTCCCCCAAACTTGAACCTTTGCTTGTCCTCAAGCAAAAACTTTCAATGAGAAAAATTTTGAGAAAAATATGTGCAACCATGAATATGTGCAACTAGGAGGAGTAAAGATCTGGAAATGTGAATTAAAACAAACCAAGTATCATCAAACCATTACTCAGAAGATTTAACTCAAGAGTTTGCAATCTTAAGGATTCAAAACGAAGTGTTAAACCAAACCATAAGAAAATTTGAAATCAAAGCTTCACCTCTTGGAACAGTTTATAAAACCAAATTCACAAAAATTCCAAAACTAAATTACTTCTTTTTTCTCAAAGGCATTGTTTTATTTCGATTCTCAAGGGCTTCACTATTTTGTTCTCAAGGATATAGCTTCCTAACTTTCCTTATTTCCTTTGGAAATTTTTTTTTCCAATTTTCTCATTTTATTTTAATTACAGGAGCCTATCCTTTATTGAAACTTTCAGCTATCCCCTTATTGAATCCTTTTTTCACTAGCCTCTTATTGAATTTTTTTAATATATAAATATGAAAATGATCTAAAACCATTCAAAGAGACAAAACAAGACTCCTATTATTTTGAAGTGATAGAGCTAACACTTACAAAATATGAAAACTTAAGATTAGCAAACTCAAGAGGTACTCTTAAAAAGAATTTCATTTGACATGATTTGACTAGTCAAATAACTTCAAATTTTCAGATTTCAAAATTTTCAAAAATTTCCTCCTACTACACATGTGTATGGACAACACAAAATTAACCAAAATTTTCTCAAAGAAAAAAAACCATCAAGAAACCTCTCCCCTAAACTTAAATTTGACAGTGTCCTCACTGTCCCAGATCAGCACAATAGAGGAAAAGAAGACACAACATAACAAACAAAACAAAACAAAACAAAACAAAACAAAACAAAATGCTATTACGAACATCCTAACTGGCATTCACCAAGATAATAAACATGACCAAATTCAGCATTTATCAATTCAACTCCAAAATAAATAATAAATAACAGTTAAAATATTACCAATAGCAGCACATCAAACCACAAAAAAAAATAGAAGAAAAAAAAATTACGAAAGCAATAAACTTGGGTTGCCTCCCAAGAGCGCTAAGTTTATAGTCTTCAGCCAGACTTTACCGGTTTTAGGGTTTAGGGTTTAGGGTTTATGGTTTATTTCCTCATCTTCCGCCATGTCTAATACTACAAAATCCACAGGAAAGAAGAATTTTCCCACTTTGACTAGCACATCTTCTACTACCCCATATGGATGTCTCAAGGATCGGTTGGCGAGCTGAAGAGTCATCATAGTTGGTTTTACCTGACCAATCATGAGTTTCTTAAAAATTGATAGTGACATAAGATTGATGCTAGCCCCAAGATCACATAAAGTCTTCTTGAATGTGACATCCCTAATAGTACAGGGGATGGAGAAACTCCCTGGATCCTTGAGTTTCAGAGGCAACTTCTTATGTATGATTGCGCTGCACTCTTCATTCAATGTGACTTTTTCATTATTTCCCATCTTTTTCTTTTTCAGCAACATTTCCTTCATGAATTTTGCATACATAGGCATTTGTTCCAAAGCTTCAGCAAAAGGTATACTTATTTGAAATTTACTCAATACCTCCAAGAATCTACTGAACTGCTTCTCATTGTGCTTTTTAGGCCTCTGAGCCTGAGGATACGGTAGTGGTGGAACAAAACTTTCAGCCCTTTTATCTTTTACCACCCTTCCATATTTACCTTTTTTCTCTGAAACATCAGCTTCCTCAGTTAGAGGTTCAGCAACCTCATCTTTTCCCTCTTCAACAGTCACATCTTTAGGTGGATCATGTGATGTAATAGTATCTGGAAGCTCCTTGCCACTCCTTAAAGTAATAGCATTATAATGCTCTTTCCCCTCCCTTCTTGGGTTATTTTCAGTGTCACTGGGGAGATTACCTTGTGGCCTATTTTTCAAAGCAAGTGCCATCTGTCCCATTTGTGTCTCTAAATTTTTGATTGCCAAATTCTGAGATTGGAACATTGACTCGCTTCTTTCCATGAATTTCATGAACATATCCTCCATTGAAGGTTTCTTTTCCACTTGAGGTAGTGGAGCTCTATTTTGAGGAGGATAATTACTCTGATTATTAAAGCCAGGAGGGTGAGATGGCTTACCAGAGGATGCAGCTGAAGGGTTCAAACAATGATTATTGCTCCATGAAAAATTAGGATGATTCCTCGAACTCGGATGATATGTGTTGGAGTACTGGTTGTTCTGGTCCTTCTGCAAATTACCCATGTAGTTTAACTGTTCCATTGAAGGAAATTCCTCACAATACCCATTGACATGAGCCCCTCCACAGAAATCACATTTTGCACCCGGCATAATTATCGCATTCACCTTTGCCGATTCATTCTGTCTTGAGCATAACAAGTCCACTTTCCTGGTTAATGCTTCATTTTGAGCTAACAAAGCATTTAGGGTATCTAATTCCATGACTCCCCTTCTTGAAGCATTCTTGGATCGGCTAGATGCATTTTGGCTCGCCCCCATAGTCTCTATTATCTCTTACTTGCACTATAGATCTTGCCATCAAAGCACCACCAGCTGCATTGTCTAACTTATCTTGAGTCTCATATGTGAGACCACTGTGAAAAATAGTGAGCTGCTGCCACTCTTGGAGACCATGGTTTGGACACTTCATCAGTAAATTCTTGAACCGTTCCCAGGCCTCATATAAACTTTCTCCTTCATGCTGATAAAAGGCTATGATCTCATTCCTCAATTTGATTGACCTTGATGGAGGAAAGAACTTATCTAAAAATCTCTTTTGGAGTTTATCCCAAGTTGTGATACTCCCTCTCGGTTGAGCGTTCAACCAACTCTTAGCCAAATCCTTCAAGGAAAAAGGAAACAGACGAAGACGTATGGCATCATCACTTACCCCATTCATCTTAACCATGTCACAAATATCTAAGAAGTTTGTGGTGTGGTTGTTTGAGTCTTCTATCGGGCTCCCTCCAAATTGGTTCTACTGGACCAAATTCATCAAGATTGCCTTTATTTCAAAGTTGTTTGCACCAAGTGGAGGTTTCACTATGCTGGAAGCATGTCCAGCTTCAGTGGGTGATGCATAATCCTACACAGCTCTATTGTCATCCTCCTGAGGCTCATTACCAGCCTCATTACCAGCATTAACGTCAAAATCCCGATGGTTCTGGTTATCCTCGACCATTTCTTCTTGTGTAGTTTGGCTCACTTGAGTTCTTCTAACTCTCGCTTCCCTTCTAGTTCTCCTTGCTAGTCTTTCAATCTCAGGCTCAAAAAGAAGATCAGACGTATGAGTGGTGCCTCGCATACACAATAAAAAAATCTAGTCAGAATTAACAAAAAGGAAATTACAAAAATAATGCTAAAAGCAAAAATGACTAACTACACAAAAACAAATAAAAAAAACTAAAAAAAATAAAACAAAACAGAAAAAATGCCTAAGCTAGCACTTATAAATTTTTTAGAATATTAGCTAAAAACCGTTAGTCCCCGGCAACGGCGCCAGAAACTTGTTGGGCGAGTTCTGGCAAGTGCACCAGTTGCACAAGTAATATAGTGTTAAAATGAGTAAAGAGTTATCGTCTCCATAGGGACTAACGTGCTAAGTACTCCAGAAATTCAAACGCATTATTTAGGCAAACCAATTTTTGATTTAAGAAGCTCTAGTTGAAGGTAAAAACAAATTGCAATAAAATCGAATGGAAATAATTCAAATAAAAGGCCTAGAGTTACTAATCCCCCTCTTTCGTTTTAGGAATTACTAATTCTCCCTAACACTTGTGATTCAGTTCAATTATACACAATAATCTTAGATTTTTTAATGGCTTAAAGTGATTCTCCCAAACCTAAATTAAGCTACTCAACTCTAACATAATCCCTTATGTGAGTTTAAGTCGAATTAATGTTAACCTAATTTGATTAAACGAGATTAATTAATATTCCTATTAATTAACAAGTAAAACCCCTAAGTTCTAACACCCGCCCTAATCATTCAGTATTCTACCAACATCTCCCTCTCCCGAGTTCGACGAAAGCAACAAACAAGTCATAAAGTGGCCAATTTCATAACAAGTATAGTAAATATGAATGATAGGTATGTATTAAATTGAAAGGAATCACAAGTTTCAAGAGAAATACAAATCCTAATATGAAATTGGGTTCATAGTAACCCTAGAACAGAAAATTAGCCACTCATGGCTCTAACACTACAGAAAGCAGTAAAGGAATGAGCAAACTCCATGAATCCGAGGTTGGGTTGACGGAATTCGGGCTTGATCGGCTTCGGGAATGGATTCCTCCTTCTCCTCTAGCAGAAATCGATGCCTCCCTTCTGTCTCCAACTCAGAATACCCTAGAAAATATGTTCTGACGCATTTAAATCAGTGCAGGATGGCGAACCACCGCTATAGCGGTGGGAGGCAGAGAAGAAAGCTTAAAAATGAGTTTTTTCAGGTTCTACCGCTATAGCGGTGAAGATCCACCGCTATAGCGGTGGCTGGCAGAGAAGAAGGCTCCAAAATCATTTTTTTAGCATTCCACCGCTATAGCTGTAGATTCTACCGCTATAGCTGTGGGAGACAGCAATCACATCAACATTTTTAGAATTTCAGCTCTAGCATTCTATTTTTTAACACGAACTTTTTACCAACTCAACGTACACCGAAAATAACAAATAAACCCATTAAATCGCATAAACGAATCATGAAATCACTCCATTTATTAAAAGATCAAAGAACTAAACTAAACTACTCAAAAAATGAGTTAAGAATTACAAGACAACAAGAAAGAGATCAAAAGAGAGGGTATTTAGCATCAAAATAGCACTAAATTGAGAACTCAACAGATCAATCCTCCGCTGGAATGCATATGCAATCAACATATCATGCAGGTACACGTGGATATATGGCACCGATAATTGTTCTTGTGATACACTCAGTTGATCAATTTTTCATTCTTAAATGTTCATTGGTTTTTTCTATATAAAAGGAACAGATTACAGCCTTTAGGAAAACTTGTGTATCCAAAGGATGCATTAGTTGCAAGAAAATTTTGAATAAACAAAATCCAAACAGTCCAAAATTATTGAAATACAAATGCAGAAAGTTCACAAATTATAATTCCACTATTGTTACTCTTTGATAAGCAATAAGAACGCAATGAAAATACAGAATAATAGCGTATCTTGACGTGTTGTAATGGGAGAGTGTAAGAGGTTCTCTCTCACTGCATAAATGACAATTCATCTTACTGTCTCACCAAAACAAAGCCCTTGTATAACCCAAGAATTGCTACCCAGTTTATCATTTCCATGGGTCGATCCTTTTATAGTAACACTCAATCACTGTTATTATTTAGAGTCAGGTATCTGTACATATAAATTATTTTCACTAGTACCCCAGACTAACTTATAAAATATATCAAATAGGTCTCTTAACACAACTTATGAAGATCTTAATAATGGACCTAATTATAGATCGTACCTAATATATATGTCACAAATTATGTACAAATATATAATACTTAATATGTTAGTTCACTCGTATAATTGTTAGCTCTAAACATTATTTATAAAATAAAATAATGTATATAAAATAAATAATGCTAACATTAGTAGGAATATTTTAAAAATTGGACCGATAATTGAACCGGCTGAGGTATTAGTTCAAAGTTCACTGATCTGACTGTGGTCGAACCAGTAATAATTAAATAAATATATATATATATATATATATATTAAGTTTCGCTATTAAAAGTATATAATATATTAAATTAATATATGTATGTAAGAAGAAAAAAGAAAGTATAACATGATAGAAAAGAATAAAAATTTACTAAGTCTTACATGGAGAGAAATAATTGTGTTTTTGTACTGGATTTATTTATTTATTCATTTATTTTACAAAAAATGGTTCAATCAATTCTTGACCGATTTTTTAGTTAGTCGATTTTCTAGATCAACCATATTAGACCAGTGGTAGTTCTCAGTCGAATTGGTTGAACCAGTTGGTCTGGATCTTTAAACCATGATTAGTAGTGAAGACAAGCGAGTAGATAGATGATAATATTCCTTCCATATTTAGCAATACTAGTTTCTTGATTCCATTTGTTCCTTAATCCCATTAGAAATGGATAGAAGCCAAATGCTTGATTTCCTCAAACAATTTCTCTTATAGTATAATGTATTCACGTTGTTCTTTGACAAAGATTGCATACTCAATAAGGTCGAGCTGTGAGTTTGATGTGTATAGTTATGGGGTAGTTTTGCTTGAGCTGATAACCAGAAAGAAAGTATTAGATTCTTCATTTGAGAAGGAGGAAAACACTTTAGTGTGGTTTAAATCTGTATGGAGGGAAGCAAGATAGAAGAGATTGTAGATTCAAGCCTTGTAGGGGAACTTTCAAATTTAAATGTTATGGTACAAGTTATCAAAGTGCTTTTGCTGGATTCGATGTGTACTGGGATTTTGGAAAGAGACTGAAAATGGAAGATGTTATCAAAATCTATGAAGCACCCACAATTCAAGTTAGGAGTTGTTTTTGACTTTTTGGTCAATGATGACAAATGTTATTTACATTGATGAAGTCATACTTAAAAAATAAAAATATTAAATTATATATATGACAGCTTTTAGATCATTTTCAGCATTAGATAATATTCAGTAACTGATACGATTGAACAGAGAGAGAAGAATACACGAGAGAAAACTTGAATAATACTATAAGTTGTTATTAACCAAAACTTGGCTATATATAAGCCAGATAAAACTAAAACGGTCTCAACGACAAATGAAAATAAGAACAAGAAAACTAAAATAGAATAAAACTGAGAAAACAATAAAAACGATAAAATACAACATAAGCCATTACTACACAGTAAAGCATACTAAAGCCTTCTATTTAACTGTCCCCCTCAAAATGAGAGGAGGGTGTCTTCACCAAACTGAGTTTGTGTGATATTTTAGTCCTTCGGGGTGTCATTAGTTTTGGAATATGAAAATTTTACTATGTTAAATTGTTGAAATTATTTTACTTTTCATGTGTGTACTACTATGTTTTCATAGTAGGATTTAGGTGACTTAATTAAAATATATTTTGTGACTGGGTTATTATCATTTGAAATCAATTATTGTATATAATTGTGTTAGGATCCAAATTTAATCCATGGAGAAAGCAAAATAGACGGCTGGCACCCAGGCGCTAGGCCCTCAACTCTCGACCTGACACTGTAAGGGTGGCGCCTCAAGCGCCAGCATCCAAACTTTCTATCCGAACTTTTGAAGGTGGCGCTCAGGCGCCATGCAAGGCGCCCAAGTGCCAGACCGCGATTTTTAGCTGTTCTGCGAGAAGCCATCTATATATTGGAAGCCATATTCATTCCTTCCCCATTTTTGGTCTCCACCCCTCCATTCATGCTGAAGTCTTTCTCTTTCTGATGGATAAAGATTTTACTTGGGCTCCTTCCAATTTCAGTGGAAAAACAAGGTAAATAAGCTTTAGATTTCCTTGAAATTCATTTTCCCTCTTCCTTCATTTCCTTTTTCTTCTTAGCCATGAACCCTAGTTAGCTAAGGAAGGGAAAATTCTTATTTAAACCAGATTTTGGTGGTTTCTATGCTATTAGTTCTTAATTAGTAGACATCTAGGAGTTTTTGTTTGTGTAAATGATGGTATAGAAGAAAGGGTGATTGTAGGTGAGCCTGAAGGAGAGGAGGGAAAATGGGATTTTAATTTGATTTTAACTGTGAACTAGGTAACGGATAACTAGGACTGACTTTCCTACAATTTAGGACTAAATTATTGGGCATTATGCTAGCTGAATAGTTTTGTGGAGTGGCAATTAGTTTTGGACAGTAAAAACATAGCAAATTCTGCAAAATTTGCTGTTATTTTACTGTTATTATGCTATTGTTCCTCTGCTGTTTTGCTACTGTTTAGTGGCTGGAAAACATAAGAAAATTCTGCAGGAGAGTAGCGAGTTTATCTTACCGATCCTCTTGTATCTTGGTTTGGTTCTTTTGTATCTTAACTATTTTGTAAACTCTAGGAGTCGCTCTGTGATCACATAAGCCTCCTAGGATTTTGTGGATGGGCTATGTTGAAACATGATACCTTATTCTACTTCCTTGTAAATTTGTTGCTTGAAAGATGATACTTTAATATTATCTTAGTAAGGAACATTGTAAACTTATTTTAAATTCTTAAGTAGCATTGTGGAAATATGTTATATTTGAAAGATGTGAGCTTGAACCGTCTCCATTAGGTTCACGATGTGATGGATAATCATAATCGTGCCGGTCACATCTTTGGGGATGTGACAGTTTGCCATGAAGTTGAACAAATCTAGAACCAGTGACATACTTTGTGAGCATGTCTGCTAGTTGCTCAAAACTTGGGACATAGCCAATTGAAATCTCTTGATTCAGCACCTGATCTCTCACAAAGTGTAGAGATCTATCTCCACATGCTTAGTCCTTGCATGTAGTACAGGATTAGTAGCTATGGCTTTAGCACTAAGATTATCACACC
The DNA here is from genome assembly GCA_037074585.1 of Biancaea sappan. NCBI lineage: Eukaryota > Viridiplantae > Streptophyta > Magnoliopsida > Fabales > Fabaceae > Biancaea > Biancaea sappan. The sequence continues at coordinate 66,340,603 of CM073495.1, forward strand.
ACAACTGTGGCACTCTAGAAACAGGACAACCAATCTCACTCATGAGAGATTTTAGCCAAACAATTTTCCCTGTCAAAGCTGCCACAGTATCTCCAAGTTTTGTGAGACCAGCAAAGATGTGCTTGTGCTGAATAGTGCCACTTTTGAGCCTTGTACAGGAATTTCTGTTCAACGTGACAGAAGTTTTCATTTGGGGAGAGCCCTTGCTGCTGCTCCCGACTCTATATATATGCAGGTAACTTTGGTTTACTAGGAAAGACTACCATCAAGATTCAAAACAGTTATTTACTGATTTTAAATTCTCTTTTTGGTTCTATTATGTGTAACACTTTGCTTACCTATGTTGTTTGTTTTGTATTGCTACTTTAGAAACATTGTATACAAGTACTCATAAACAAGTATTTATCTTTTGTACTAATCTAATTGGTTTTTGATAAATTCAAAATTCCAATATTTACTTTCTCTTCAGATAAATAGGGTTGTGATTTGGGAAGATTATGTACAAAATAAATTTGTGAACCAACATTACCTTATTTTTTTTTTATCTTAGAAGTCTTCTATAGAATTATTTCTACTTTCTAAGGTAATATCTTACCAAAAAAGAAAAAGGAGTTATGATAGTGACACAACTAGTAGTGCCACATTAAAGTTTATAGAATTTGGTATGTATTATAGTTTCAGATAATTGGATTTGGCACACTAAAAAATGTGTTGAATTGCAAAAATTGATAAGTTTTCTTATATAAAGTGCTGTCATTAGCACTATTCCGTTCTAAATATTTAATGCACTTAGAAAAAGTAGGTTCAAGAATCAAGAGTTGTCTTTTTTATCAGTTTTGCATCGTAAAATTGTTTATGCTTTCTAGTACACTTTGTAATTGTGATATTTTAACAACAACCTGGAAAGTGATTGTTCTTGTGCTTAGGCTCGAACAATTGTTATAAAAGGCCTACCCGAAGATGTAAAACGGAGAGAACTGCCAAATCTGCTAAGATGGTTGCCTGGATATGAGGCTTCTAGACTAATATGTCCAGAAGAGCCGAAGGATATGCTCTGTTCAACACAGCAACACAAGCTGTTGTGGCCAAAGATATTTTTCAGGTTGGGCTATTTGTTGCAGATGAACTCTTAGATATACTCATTTATTTCAATGGTATCTGCTTTTGTTTCCTTGAAGTGTGACTTATTTTAATTTTCAGGACTTGCTCTTCGATGCAAGGACCAAGTCAGTGCTTCACACAGAGATGGCTGACAAACATCATTTTGTTAACAGAGGTTGTCCTTCATTCGTAATGTTTTTGATTTTTTGCTCAGAAATTCAGATTAAGAGTATTTGATTTCGAGCAAGTCTTTGGTGAAATTTACGCAATTTGCAATTTCATTCCATTGTGAGATTGGGGCCTTGGGGGTATTCCATTTCCATTTCTCCCTCTTGTATCTCTAGCTTCTTTCCTGTTTTGGTCTTATTGTCCTTGGTTGTTTTTGGAAACACCTTATGTTGAATTGCTGAAATTGCCAATTTTCTTTTACCTACTATTTATATTATCGTTCCTGTGCTTATTTTTTGCCAGTAAAGCAAGATGAAGTGAGGAGCATAGATAAAGAGACAAATTTTGAGCATGTCACCAAAACGAGCAAGTCAATACAACAGAATTTTAGTAGTTAGGTATTCTTAAAATATGGTTTAACATCACTCTGAGCGTGTACTACTGCTGCTGCTATTGGATCCTTCTATTGCGTCAAGCCTGATGTAGCGGTATCAGCATAACTGATTTAAATGCACTTGAATTGATTATGCAGGTACTTATGATCGAGGCAAACGATTGTTGACTGCTGAGGATTATTCTCACACTGGTTGGGAAATACATGGGTTAGTATTACCAATATCTTAACCTAAAATTATTAGATTGGAATGGGAATACTGTTTTTCATGAAAAGACTCTTATTTTCCTGGTGGTTTCACGTATAGCATCATCTAAGCTTGTTCTTAATTGTGACATTGACAGTTCACTTGTTTTCATGGTGTAGAAATATGGCTTCATCACCTCCAACTCCAAATATTCCGCATGCATGCCTTCATGATGTTTTGCATGTAGAAAATCCACTACAAAACTTGCAGTGGAATGTCCGCTGCAAGATAGCAGTTGGAATTGCACATGAACTCGTATATCTCCATCATGACTGTAATCCTCCCATAGTGCTTCAAGATCTCAATCCAAAGAACATATTTCTTGAATCATACATGGAGCCTCACATAGGTCAATTTGGTGTTTCCATGCCTATTAATCCATCCTCTTCTCTAGCAGGTGAGCCATCCGCAGAGAATGGACAAAGGATGGTGGAGGCTGCTGCATCTGATGTGCATGATTATGGGGTATTTTTGCTTGAGATATTAACCAAGGAGAAGCTATCTGATCCAAGAAATCTTGACCAAATAGTTGATTCAAGTCTTGCTGGGGAGTTATCAGATTTGACTGTAGTGGTACAGGTTACTAAAGTGCTTTCTGTAGCTTTGTTATGTACCGAGGAGGATTCGCGTAAGAGACCCACTATGAGAATAGTCGTTGAGCTTCTTTGAGATGATAATGAAAGGAAAGAGCCATGGACTTTAAGTGGTGCAAGAGAATGTAGAATTATTGACCTAAGATATAAGCGGGAAGTAATGAAGGCTACTGACAATCTAAATGTGTTGGGAAAAACACCTTTCCCCCTTGAAAAATACCTTGGCACAAATAAAACAGAGAAATAACAGGAAACAATACTCACAATCACAACACAAGAAAATAACGTGGAAACTCCAAAATCGGAGAAAAAACCACGACCGTTGTCAAAGACAACCAGAGAAAATACTATGTGTAAATTTTTACAACACACAGAAACTTCTCTTAAATACCCGGTACCCAATACTAGATACCAACTGATACCCAAATACACCCACACACTCTCAAGCATGTATTTAACTTACATCTCTCATCACTCTAGAACAAGAGTATAAAGAAAGAAAGAATTAAATACAAGCTAATGTGTCTTGTATTGGTACAAATATTACAAAGAGACAAGGCTTCTATATATAACCTCCATTCTCCTTCTCATCTAATGTTCTGGGCGATGTGGGACTTCCTTCTTCACATTGCAAATTTTCTTCTGTGGGTCCCACCACTTTCAATCAATATTTTCAACAAATCTCCACCTTGATTGAAAGTAACCACATCTACTGATTCATTGTCTATACCGACAATCATAGTTCCAAGAACTACCATACTCCACCATAAAAGAGTATATCCACCTAGAATTAACCAATTCTAGGAATTTCACCTCGGCACATGTTGAAAAATTCCTGCTGAAAAATTTATGGTGCAACTTCCAATGTTGGCTCTCTTTGGAAGTTCTTCAGCCATCAACATCATCCCACTACACATCTTGCATCAATGCCAACCAATGCCCATGTGCAATTGTGGACCCGCTAGTAGCAACTCATCCTCTTCCATGGCAACGCGGACATGCCATGAGGATTCAAACTTCTCACTTTTCAGAGAAATTCCTCCCCCGCAATGAGAGAGACAGAGTTTGCATCTTCCTCGGAGCCTTTTGCCGAACCTGCTCCACCTTGACAATTTCTCTTTACATGCCCAGACTGTCCACATTTCCAGCAAGTCACGTTCTTACCCATATTCTTCTTCCCTTTACTCCCACTTCTAGCTACCGCCATTGAGTCTGACGAAGGTATAGAGCGACCCTCACATTTTAACCTTCTTTCCTCAGAAATAATTTTACTGGCAACTTCTTCGAAGTTTAGAGTCTCCTTCCCATACATCAAAATGTGTTTCATGTTCTCATAGGAAGACGGAAGAGACCATATGAGCCTTAATGCTTTATCTTCATCATCAACTTTGACTTCGATAGCCTCTAGTTCAGATACGATACCATTGAGAGCACTGAGATGATCTGATATTTTTGTACCTTCTTCCATACGAAGCGTATGAAATTGCTCATTCAGTAACAATCGATTTGAGATACCCTTCGCCTGATACAACCCTTCGAGCTTCTCCCAGAGTTCTTTGGCTGTTGATATTCCTTGCACATTTGCAAGAACATTCTTGGCCAGGCACAGACGAATTGCACTTGCCGCTCTCAAATCTAGTTCCTCCCAATCCTCATCGCTCATACTAGATCCGCTCTTTTCAAAATCCTTACTGGAAACCTTCCCCTTCAACGCCTTGTATAACCCAGATTGTATCAGCACGTCCTTGACTTGTACTTGCCACAAGCCAAAATTGATCCTCCCATCAAATTTCTCTATGTCAAATCTCATCGCGCTGGAAAAATTTGACATTGCAACTGTATACTGGAATAGTGAACACAATTGTAAATAGTACACCAGGTAAGTTCCCAGGAAAGAGAGGTTGGTCACAATGGACACCCTTAAATACCTAGTCTTTCCTTAGCCAGAACTTTCCTAGACATGCACTTTCACAATACCACACTTCGTTCCAGTAACCCAGCAACCAAGAACAATCTTCAAGCAACCGGGAACAATTCTTTTCTGATTGTGGAAGATCAGACAAAGCTGCAACCACAAGAGCATACTAAGAATTTAACATCCCACCGAACCATAGGCTTTGATACTACTTGTTGGGAAAAACACCTTTCCCCCTTGAAAAATACCTTGGCACAAATAAAACAGAGAAATAACAGGAAACAATACTCACAATCACAACACAAGAAAATAACGTGGAAACTCCAAAATCGGAGAAAAAACCACGACCGTTGTCAAAGACAACCAGAGAAAATACTATGTGTAAATTTTTACAACACACAGAAAACTTCTCTTAAATACCCGGTACCCAATACTAGATACCAACTGATACCCAAATACACCCACACACTCTCAAGCATGTATTTAACTTACATCTCTCATCACTCTAGAACAAGAGTATAAAGAAAGAAAGAATTAAATACAAGCTAATGTGTCTTGTATTGGTACAAATATTACAAAGAGACAAGGCTTCTATATATAACCTCCATTCTCCTTCTCATCTAATGTTCTGGGCGATGTGGGACTTCCTTCTTCACATTGCAAATTTTCTTCTATGGGTCCCACCACTTTCAATCAATATTTTCAACAAAATGATCAGTATATAATTGGCAGAGGAGGGCATGGAATTGTCTATGAAGCTGAACTTGACTTTGGAGTTTGTTAGGGTCCCTACTCATGGATCGGGTTATGGGTCTCGATACTCTAAAGTCAAACAGGAACGAAGAAGAGAATTTCTGTTTATTCTTTTTCCTACCTATGGTGTTGGCTCTAGATCAGAGAGAGAAAGAGAGGACCAACCAATTTCTCAGTGTAACTCACCAAGTTTGAAGATAAAACTCAATATATATATCCATTAATTTCAGAAAGAGATCAATATATACACATCAGTGAGTAACCAGCCACACTGTCATAAATAAATGTAGCTACACACACCCATAACTGCACAACACGTAAACGTACAACCACTAAGTAAGTCTACACACACACACATAAAATACATAAATATAAATTGTAAAAATAAAAACACATAAAAACACCATCTGTCTCATAACAGTTTTTGCTTTTAAGAAGCTTGTAGTTGCAAGGAACAAAAGAAAGATATTAAGCATGACCCGAGAAACTGAAATCATTAGGAACATTAGACATCGAAACGTAGTAAGATTCCTAGGCTCTTGGATAGGAAAGGACTATGGTCTTATTTTCTATAGGTACATGAAAGTGGAAGCCTATCTGATGTTTTGCTTGAAAATAATCCACCACCATCATTAGGGTGGAATGTTCGCTATAAAATAGCAGTTGGAGTTGCAAAGGGACTGGCATATCTCCATCATAGCTGTGATCCTTCAATACTCCATCGAGTCATCAAACCAAATAATATCCTCCTTCATTCTGATATGGAGCCTTGTATTGTTGATTTTGGTATTGCCATTGCTTTGGATCAGTCCCCCACTGGAATGTGTATGAGATCAATAGTGCCGAGCTGTGAATTTGATGTGTGCAGTTAGTTATGGAGTAGTTTTGCTCGACTAATAACCAGAAAGAAAGTATTAGATTCTTCATTTGAGGAGGAAGCCACTGTAGTGAGGTGGTTTCTGTATGGAGGGAAGCAAGAGAAATAGAATAGATTGTAGATTCAAGCCTTGCAAAGGAGCTTTCAGATTTAAATGTAATGATTCAAGTTATTAAAGTGCTTTTGGTGGCTTTGATGTGTATAGAGACAGATCCTTGAAAGAGATTGAAAATGAGAGACGTCATCAAAATCTATAAAGCACCCACAGTCAAGGTAGGAGTTATGTCTGATTAACAATGAACGAGTGCTCTTACCATCCCTGAAACCATGATGAAATTAATAAAAATCTTAAATTATAATATATAATTTTTATAGATCTTTTTTGTAGACTTCGGGTGATGTTGTCTTTTAACTATTGCTTAATTGACATGGCATCTTAAATATGACATTCAACTTGTTCAGAGCTGTTCTATTTGCTGTGAGACTTATGTATTCTCTGATTTATTGAGGAATTTTAATTAAGATAATCTGTTTGAGACAAAAATAATTTTTTACATGATCGTTAATTAATAATAAAATGTATCTAGTTGTGTTCAACTCGTGAAATGACATTATAATGCGTCAGGGTCATAACTATTTTTTAAATAAATTATCTTAATTAAATTTTTCTTTGAGAGTAAGTTGAAAAAATTATTATTAAAATACTAAATTAGAAAGGGAATAATTTGTTAAAAAGTAATTTATAATCAATTTTGTTTTTATTTTTATTTATGTAAAAGGGAGAGGGGATGGGGGTCACTCAAATCTGATTTGACAGAGGGGCAGATGGTAATTGTAAGTGAATAAGACGGATCACTGGTGTCTGCAAGAACCTTTAAAGTTTCTTTTCCATTAGGGCCCTTTTTTGTATTATTTGTATTATTTGCAATTTGGTCTTTTTAATCCATAGTTCAATTTTCTATTAATTAGATTTTTTTAAAAAATTTTAGCCTTCACTTATTTAATTAAATAATAATGGTAAATGAAATAAGACAATATAAAATTTATACCATTTATAGTAATTACATATTCAAAAGTATTGTTGCTAAACAATATTCAAACAAAATCTATTTTTTAAAATCACTTTTCTGATATCAGTTTTTAAACATAAATCACGTTTATATAAAATTAATTTTGTTCAAACTTAAGTTTATCAAACAAATTTTCAAACACCCTCTCAATTTAGTGCTTAAAAAATTTCATTTGTCACAATTTGATATATTTTGTTGTTAAATCTCAAAATTTTCATTGTCAGAAGTGACTTTAATAGACCGAGAAATCCGATTGAAATAAACATGATTTTTTAAAAAGATATTTGATTTTTTAATAACTAAATTTAGATAATTGTAATATTATGGGGACCAAATCATTAATTTACTCTTTTTGTGTGTCTTCCATGAATTCAGGCATTGTTAAAGTTCGTATTTATCATGCATCAAAAACTAAATGATGGCATGAGATAAAGATGAAAAGGCTCCAAAATGAACAAATTGTTTGCTATTGGCATGCCAATGCATTCTGGAATTCACATATTTCGTTCCCCAATAACTATAAACCATTTATATTCATTTATCCACTTCATGCTAGAGACCACAAAACCATCATACACAATTGTCCTGTACGATGTTTCCTTCTCTCTGCATTTACAAACAGTGAATTGCTTTGTTAAAAGGATTAATACTTGATTTGGAACATTAGAAGTTACTTCCTATCTATCTTTTAAAGTTTCTTGTTTCTGCTCAATTTGGGGCATATTGAAATGTTGTTGTTAAATATGTAGAATTCTATCAAGTTATTCAAATTTGAATCTTGATGAATGATATCATTAAACTAGATGAGAATGCTGATGTTTTACAATATTAATGTTCCTTTTTTCTTTTGCCACAGATTAAAGTGTGAAACAACAAAGTCTTGTTGCTTAACCCCCACATATATAGTTATTTCAAATTATAATTTTAAACTGAATCCTTTCTTGTTTAGATTACAGGGGGCTTTCCAAGTTATATAAAATATCGTCCATGTTCCAGCCTTTGATCTCAAATTTCACATTTGAAAATCCTGCCAAATTAAGCAATGTCCAATTTAGTTTTCTACAGAAGTTCTATTAAAATAGAAAAATCAAAATCTTACCTTTTCCAAAAATGCTAAAGTCCCTCGTTTTCCCGCATTCTCAGTAGTTTCTTTAAGGTAGGTAACGTATACAAAAATAAAACTAGGTGTTCTCGTGTAACAAGCAATGATTGATACTGATGCTTCGTAGTGCCCAACAGCAAAATAATCCAACGTGAAAGCTCTTTATATTATTAGTCTTCAACTTTCTCTCTCCCATTGCTGTCACCTTCATTGTCCAACTATGTCTCCACTTTTCAGCTTAATTTACCTTATCCTTAACAGAGACCAAAGTCAAGGACACCACCACTCCATTTGATTGCTATTATTTTGAAGCTTCATGTAATCACTTTGCTATCTTTTGCATTTCACCTTCAGTTAGAGCGTGATTTCCTCTCTCTATGAAACTTCTATTAGTGATCCTCTGCTTCGCAGCCCACTGATATGCTGCTTCTGCTTTAAGCTCAGATTGGTTGACTCTGTTTTCACTCTTGAACCACTGGGCTGTTGTATCTCCTCCCATAGATTCAAGCTGGAAGTTCTCTGATTCTAGTCCATGCTCATGGGTACGAGTACAATGCAATCATGACGGCAATATGGTCTCCCTCAACCTCACTGCTTCTGGTATCACTGGTGTTAACGTTCTCGAGCTATCATCGTAGAAAGAGGGGAAAAAACCTCTCATCCTCAATTAAGTAAAGTTGATAAATGGGAAAATAGGAAAAATTTAGGAACTTCGATAAATTATACCATGTTGCATTTGATGTGAATTCGTAAGTTCTGCGACAAGCCAACAATAGTGTTCCTTTTTTCCTTTTGCCAGAGATTATCAGATTGCTTTTAGTTTTAGAAAATACTTTGCATTTTCAAGCCCTTTCTTGAAGATTCGTAAAACATTTGGAAAAATCATGTCGAGTGTAATCATCTTCCTATTTCGTGTTTTATAAAAAATCTAGTTAATTAGAATCCGATTTACTCATTGTTTTCAAAATTTCAAAAACTGAGACAGTTTTTTTATTTGACAGAGGATCTCAAAATAATGAAATAATTATTGTTCAAGATACTAGACTACTAGTAGTCCAAATGGAAAGACATTGATATTGCTATTAATATTTCTTTAATCCTCAATAATTAATCTTTCAACGTGAAAGCTTTCTCCATCCTTTACCTTCAACTTTTTCTCTCCTATTTTTAGTCACTATAATCATCCAACTTTGTTCCCACATTCCACCTCATCAGCTTCTCTTTAATAAAGTGCAAAGCCAGAACACCACCCTATTTGCCTGGTCTTATTTTAAGCTGCATCAAGGTAAGTTCTATGTTCCTCCAAAAGCATTGCTATATTTTGTCTGATTATATATCAGCATTTTCCTTCGCTTAGAGCGTATTTTTTCTCTTCCTATGAAACTCCAATTACTGATCCTGTGCTTCTATGCACACTTGTATGTTGCTTCTGCTTTGAGCTCCGATGGGTTGACTCTATTGTCACTCCTAAAGCACTGGACTTTTGTACCTCCTTCCATAAATTCAAGCTGGATTGTCTCTGATTCTACCCCATGCTCATGGGTAGGAGTAAAATGCAACCATGACAGTCAGGTGATCTCCCTTAATCTCACTGCTTCTGGGGTTACTGGTAAACTTGGTCCCGAAATTGGAAACTTGAATCACTTGCAGACAATTGTGTTGTTGACTAATAATTTCTCTGGAGTAATACCCCCACAATTAGGCAATTGCAGTCTGCTTCGGTATATTGAAGTTTCTGATAACTACTTTAGCGGACGAATATCATATGCCTTGAAAAAGTTGCAAAATTTACGGTATCTGAGCCTTTCTTCTAATATGCTGACTGGTGAAATCCCTGAGTCCTTGTTTCAAATTCCTCAGTTGGAAGAGGTGTACCTGTACAACAATGGTGTAAGTGGTCCTATCCCAACAAATATTGGCAATATGAGTGAACTGTCAAAGCTGTATCTATCTAGTAATCAGTTGTCTGGGAACATTCCCTCTTCCATAGGTAATTGCAGTAAATTAGAGGCACTGGTTTTAAATAATAACGGATTGAATGGAAATCTGCCTCGGAGTTTGAACAATCTCAAGAATCTTGTTTATTTAGATGTCAAAAACAACAGCCTTGGAGGCATCATCCCTCTTGGTTCTGGCAGTTGTGAGAAGTTATTTATTTTGGATCTGTCATTGAATGTATTTAGCGGAGGTATTCCCTCAGGTCTGGGGAATTGTAGTAGTTTAGCAGAATTTGCAGCCGTGAAGTGCAACTTAGTTGGTGGCATTCCATCATCCTTAGGATCACTATCTGAGCTTTCTATTCTTCGCCTTCCTGACAACCATTTGTCTGGAAAAATACCTCCAGAAATTGGTAACTGCAAATCTTTGAAGAAGTTGCATTTTTATTCCAATCAACTAGAGGGAGAAATTCCAAATGAGTTGGGAAGGCTTAATAAATTACAGGACCTTGAATTGTATTTCAACCATTTGCAGGGTAAAATTCCTCTTAGCATCTGGAAGGTTCAGAGTCTTCAGAATATTCTTGTTCATAATAATAGCCTTTCTGGGACATTACCTCTGGAGGTGACAGAGCTCAAGCATCTTAAAAATATCTCCCTGAGTGACAACCAGTTCTCTGGAGTCATACCTCAAAGCTTGGGAATCAATAGCAGTTTAGTGAAGTTGGACTTGATGAATAATGAGTTTACTGGTAACATCCCACCAAATCTTTGCTTTGGAAAGCAATTACGTGTGTTTAATTTAGGTCTTAATCAACTACAAGGCGGCATACCCCATGATGTAGGAAGATGTGCAACACTTAGGAGGTTGACTCTGAACGAAAATAATCTTACTGGGTCTCTTCCTGAATTTGAAAGTAATCAGAATCTCATATACATGGACATCAGCAAGAACAACATCAGTGGAGCAATTCCATCAAGTTTGGGAAAGTGCACAAATCTCACTGCTTTAATTTTGTCCATGAACATCATTACAGGGCTCATACCCTCAGAGGTAGGAAACCTCGTGAACCTTCAGTTTTTGAATCTCGCTCACAACAACTTAGAAGGACCTTTGCCACAGCTGCTGTCATATTGTACCAAAATGGAACGGTTTGATGTGGGATTCAATTTTATAAATGGTTCATTACCATCCAGTTTAAGGAACTGGACAGGGATAACCACATTAATTTTAAGAGAGAATCGTTTTAGTGGGGTTATCCCATCTTTCTTGTCAGAATTTGACCAGCTTCTCGATCTACAACTTGGTGGAAATCTTTTTGGAGGCAAAATTCCTGCATCAATTGGAGCAATGCAAAATCTCTTATATGGGTTGAATCTGAGTGCTAATGGATTCGCTGGTAAGGTTCCTTTGGAAATTAGGAAGCTGAAAAAGCTACAAGTTCTGGACGTATCCCTGAACAATTTGACAGGAAGCATAGATGTCCTCGGTGAACTTTCTTCGTTAATTGACGTCAATATTTCAAACAACTCCTTTGTGGGTCCTGTACCGGAAAGGCTGGTGCAATATCTGAATTTTTCTCCTTCATCATTCATGGGCAATCCTGGTCTATGTGTGCGTTGTTATGGCTTGAGTTGCTCTAAACCTAGGCCTAGTTACTTAAAGCCATGTGACTCTGAAGCAACTGATCACAAAGGTATCTCTAAATTTGTAATTTTAGTTATAGAACTTGGATCCTCAACGTTGGTCGCTCTTTTGCTGGTAAAGCTAATTCACTTGCGTCTCTCGCGCCAAAGATCTGAGGAGAATATGATTGCCTATAGTGAAGAGGAAGGGCAATTTCACAAAAAAAAAAGAAAAAAAAAAGAAGAGCGGAAGGGCAATGGCCTTCGAGTGCTTTTGGGGAAGTGATGAAGGCTACTGAGAATCTGAATGATCGATATATTGTTGGCAGAGGAGCGCATGGAATTGTTTATAAAGCCGAACTTGATGTGGGAGTTGTTGCCGTAAAGAAGCTTGTCTTTCCAGGGATGAAAAGGAAAAGATTAAGAATGCTTAAAGAAATTGAAATCATGAAGAACCTCAAGCATCGACAAGTGGCAAGCTGCCTAGGCTATTGGATAGAACAGGAGCACTGTCTGATCTTCTTTAAATACATGGAAAATGGAAGCCTTCACGATGTTTTGCATGAAAATGATGCACCACCATCGCTAGAGTGGACTGTGCGTTATAAGATAGCAGTTGGAGTTGCACAGGGACTGGCATATCTCCATCATGGCTGTCATCCTCCCATACTGCATCGAGACATCAATCCGAAGAATATACTGCTTCATTCTGATATGGAGCCTTGTATTACTGATTTTGGTATTGCCATTGCTTTGGATCAATCCTCCACTAGAAGGCATCTGCGATCGACATATCATATAGGTACACTTGGCTATATGGCACCAGGTAATTGTTCTTGTGATACATTTAGTTGATCAATTTTTAATTCTAAAATGTTCATTGGTTTTTTCTATATAAAAAGAACAGATTGCAGCCTATAAGAAAAACTTGTGTATCCAAATGATGCATTAGTATTAGTGTTTTAAAAATTAGACTAGTTATTAAACCAATTGAATTATTAGTTACTGTACTAGTCTAACTGTGGTTGAATTAGAGTTAAATCAATAATAATTAAATATATATATATAATTTTAGATATTGAAAATATATAATATAATAAATTAGTAAATATTTTTATACTTAGTCTCGGTACACTTATATTTTATATATATATGTGTGTGCGCGCGCGCACAGGGGGTACATGTGTGTGTAATTTATTCACATTATTCTGTGACAGAGATTGCATACGCAGCAGTGTTGAGTTGTGAGCTTGATGTGTATAGTTATGGAGTAGTTTTGCTCGAGCTAATAACCAGAAAGAAAGTATTAGATTCTTCATTTGAGGAGGAGGAAACCACTTTAGTGGGGTGGTTTAGATCTGTATGGAGGGAAGCAAGAGGAATTGAAGAGATTGTAGATTCAAGCCTTGTAGGGGAACTTTCAGATTTAAATGTGAAGGTACAAGTTACCAAAGTGCTTTTGGTGGCTTTGATGTGTACTGAGAAGGATCCTGGAAAGAGATCGAAAATGGAAGATGTTATCAAAATCTATGAGGCACCCAGAATTCAAGGTAGGAGTTGTTTTTGGTGAATGATGACAATTGTTATTCACATTGATGAAGTTGTACTGAAAATAAAAATATTAAATTCTAATGTATGACTTTTTTAGATGTTCTTCAGAGTTATAGATGATGTTATACATGAAGTATTTCTTTATTGTTGACACATTTTATGGTACTGCTTAATTTCTTTTCATGGTGTGACTTATTAGAAATAAAGATATCACAAAAGTAGTCATGCTTCCCTTCCACTATCATTGTCATTGTCATTTCACCACATCATTAGCTTTCTTTTTTCAGCTGAAATGGTCATGAGTTGTGTGATTTATACAGGAATTTCTGTTGAATGTGGAACTTTTCATTTGGGGAAAGCTCTTGCTGCTGCTGCTCACTCTATATATATGCAGCTGGTAATTTTGGCTTAACCAGAAAGACTACCATCAAGATTCACCAGTTATTTACTTTAAATTCTCATTTTGGTTCTATTATGAGTAACCCTTTGCAGATGATCTCTTAGATATAATCATTTTTTGATGCAGATGCACATGATCTCTTGGATATACTCATTTTTTTTTTCAATGGTATCTGCTTTTGTTTCCTTGAAGTGTAACATTTTTTAATTTTCAGGAGTTGCTCTTCGATGCAAGGACCAAGTCAGTGCTTCACACAAAGATGGCAGACAAACATCACTTTGTGAAAAGAGGTTCTCCTTCATTCCATAATGTTTTGAATTTTTTACTCAGAAATTCAGATTAAGAGTATTTGATTTCCATCAAGTCTTCGATGAAATTTACGCAATTTGCAATTTCATTCCAGTGTGAGATTGGGGCCTTGGGGGTACTCCATTTCCGTTTCTCCCTCTTGTGTCTCTGGCTTCTTTCCTGTTTTGGTCTTATTGTCCTTGGTTGTTTGTGGAAAGACCTTATGTAGAATTCCTGAAATTGCCAATTTTCTTTTACCTACCATTTATAACATCGTTGTTGTGCTTATTCTTTGCCAGTAAAGCATGATAATGATGTGAGAAGCATAGATAAAGAGAGAAATTCTGAGCATGTCACCAATACGAGCAAGTCAATACAACAGAATTTTAGTGGTTCAGGTATTCTTTAAATACGGTTTAACATCACTTTGACTGTGTACTACTACTGCTATTGGATCCTGCTATTGCGTCAAGCCTGATGTAGCAGTACCAGTATAATTGATTTAAATGCACTTGAATTGATTATGCAGGTGCACATGATCGAGGCAAACAAGTGTTGATTGCTGAGGATTATTCTCACACTGGTTCGGAACTGCATAGGTTAGTATTACCAATATCTTAACCTAAAATTATTCAATTGGAATGGGGGTACTATTTTTCATGAGAAGACTCTTATTTTCCAAGTGCTTTCATGTATAGAGTCATCTAAACTTGTTCTTAATTTGTGACACTGACAGTTTACTTGTTTTCATGGTGTAGAAATATGGCTTCATCTTCAACTCCACCTCCAACTCCATATATTTCGTTTCCACTCCTTCATTATGTTTTGCATGTACAGAATCCATCACAAAACTTGCAGTGGAGTGTCCGCTACAAGATAGCTGTTGGGATTGCACGTGAACTAGCATATCTCCTTCGCTGCCATCCTCCCACAGTGCGTCAAGGTCTCAATGCAAGGAATATAGTTCTTGATTCAAACATGGAACCTACCTTACATCAACCTGTTTTCATGCCTATATATCCATCCTCTTCTCCAGCAGGTGAGCCATCTGCTGTCGTACCAGTTAATGCCTGCACACTCATTTCTATTAGCTGATTTTATTTATTAATAAGGTGGGGGTTTGGGCATTTTTCTGTTTTTATTTTCGTTGAAAATAGAAAATGAATTTAAAAATGTGTTTGGTTGAGTTTAATGAATTTCTTAAAATAGGCTCAAATCTAAAAATACCAAAAAAATATTTTCAGTATTTTAGAAAATACACTTCAAAAAATAAAGACTAAAAATAAAAATAAAAAATATTTTCATAAACCAAACAAATCGTAAACTTTTCATGTGGATTAAAAATAACATGGATTGTTTCTATTGGCTTTTACAGAGAATGGACATAGGATGGTGGAGGCTGATGCATCTGATGTGCATGATTATGGGGTTATTTTGCTTGAGCTGTTGACCAAGGAGAAGGTATCTGGTTCAGATTTGAGGTATAAACTCACTTTCATGGAACAGGTTAGATCTGTGTGGTGCAAAACAGGAGATCTTGAAAAAATAGTTGATTCAAGTCTTGCAAGGGAGTTATCAGATTTGACTGTAATGGCGCAGGTTTCTAAAGTGTTTTCTGTAGCTTTGTTGTGTACTGAGGAGGATCCACGTAAGAGACCCACTATGAGAAGAGTTATTGAGCTTCTTTGAGATGATAATGAAATTGAAAATGAATAAATTATTAGTTATGAATCATCATATTTCAATTTAATTTTTAAAAATAACATTTATCTTGTTAAATTTCAAATTTTTTTTGGGTCAAAAATCACTTAACAAATGTAAGTACCAAATTAAAATAAACACGACCTTTGAAGAATTAAATTAAAATATTTAATTTTTAAATATTAAATTAAAATAATTGTAAATTTGGAAGATCAAATTAATAAATTATTATACTTGTTTTGTCTTGCTTTAGTCAGGCATGTTAAAGTCCATATGTATCATGCACCAAAAAAAAAGGAGTAAAAGATGACAAATAAATGAAAAAGCTCCAATTTGCAAGTTGTTTGACACTGCACATATCTTGTTGCTCTGTATAACTGGAAATTCTTTTTATTCATTCATCCACTTAGAAACCATCACACTCAGTTTTCTTGTAAGATATTTTCTTTTACTTGCATTTACAAACAAACAGTGGAATGCTTTGTTAAAAGGATTGAAACTTGATTTCGAACATTTGAAGTTACTTCCTGTCTATCTTTTAAAGTTTCTTACATTTGTCCAATTTGGGGTATATTGAAATGTTGTCAAATATGTACAATTCTATCAAAATATTTTCTCAAACCAAGTCTGGATCTCTTTTAAGTCAAATAGAGTCGTCCGATTGGTAATTGTAATATCCCAAGAATTTTCATGAATATTTAAAGTCTATTTGAAGTTTATTGAAAAATTTAATTACATGAGAAATGTTCTTTTTGAATTAGTGAAGGAAATTTGGAAATAGAAATTTCAAAAATTTTAATTTGGGACATTTTACAAATTCTCAAGGACTAAAATGAAAAGAAAAGAAAGTATGGAGTACTTTTGAGAAATGACCAAGTAGGAACCTGAGAAGAAGAATAGAGCTTATGGGAATGAATTATGAGTCCGGTACCAAAAGGATGATGGATTCGAGGTTAAAGTGGAGTTTGAGACTCTGAGAGGAACTAAAGTGAAATAAGAAAATTGTGGGGCAATTAGGATTTAGAATCACCCGAGGTGAGATTTTATGAATTTGCTTTTACTAGTCTTGACTGAGGGTCAACTGAAGAGCAAGTGATAATTTCACCCCGAGCGAGTAAATAGGCGGCCTCACCTAATTTTTCTTCATTTTCTCCTTTCCTCTCTCTCTCTTCACTTTCTCTCCTCTCTTTCTCTCTCTACACTCCAACTCCACAACCGGGCTTGGAGGGTGGATCTTGGGCTACGGGGCGAGCCTCTAGGAGCCAAGTAACGTAGGGAAAGCAAGGAATTGAGGTAGAAATTTCTATTTCTCAATCTTTTCCCTATTTTATAGTTTTCAAAAAGTTTGGGGTAAAAATCGAGATTTCGGCTTCGTTTCTCGATTAAAATTGGTGTTTTTGGTGTCTAAATGCTCTTTATACATTAAGGGTGAGATCCTATGGAAGAAATCATGGAAAACGGTGAAGATTTGGCCGGATCTGAGCCAAAACCGAGAGGAATCGCGAAAGGTCGTGATCCTGGCGCTCATGCGCCAGCTCCTTTCGCGATCCTGGCGCCCAGGCGCCAAGGTTCAGGAGATTTTGGGAAGAAAAGGGGCTTGGCGCCCAGGCGCCAGGCTTGTGTTGGCGCCCAGGTGTGGCACCCAGGCGCCAGGCTTGTGTTAGCGCCCAGGCGCCATGTGAGGCGTCCAGGCGCCAGTTATGCTGAAAAGCCTTAACTTATTTTCAATCAGGCATAACTTCTTCATCCGTACTCCGTTTTGGGCAAACTTTATATTGTTGGAAAGCTCTTTAAGTCTAGTTTCCAATGGTATAAATGTCATTTAGAAATTCATTGCCGGTTAGGAGTTATGACTTAAGATGTGAGTAAAGGTCGAAAGTAGTGATAGGAAATTTCTCTATTTTGTAACCCTAATGGTTTTTACCTGGTTACAATAGGGATGTTTGGGGCAAGGTGGGAGCGCTGAGAGCGTGGAATCCAGGTGAGTAAAAATAATACTTCTTTTCTAAATCGGTTTACTAAATAATTTCTAAATAAATTCCTTTCAAATAATTATAGATTTCACTATTCAAGAATTATACTATTCATGTGAATAGTAATCTCACAGAAAAACTGATATGATTCTCACTAATTATGTCTGAGCTTGAATATATACAAAAAAAATAATTTACATAATTTTTTATATTCTCTTTATATGTTTGTATCATAAGCTACCATAAAATATATTTCTACACTTCAATCTCATCATTAATATCATCAAAGCCTTTCCCTTTTGCCGTTTTTCTGAAATGATCAAATTTTTAAAAGTGAGATATAAATTATCTCACTAACTAGTCACTTTGTTAAAAACATATATACGATCAATCTCACAGAAAAACTGACAGGATTCTCACTAATTATGTCTGAGTTTGAATATATACAAAAAAATAATTTACATAATTTTTGTTATTCTCTTTACATTTTTGTATCATAAGCTACCATAAAATATATTTCTACACTTCAATCTCATCATTAATATCATCAAATCCTTCCCCTTTTGCCCTTTTTCCTAAAATGATCAATTTTTCTAAAAGTAAGATATAAAATATCTCACTAGCTAGTCACTTTGTTAAAAACATATATATGATCATTTTAGCCATAAAAGCATATTATCACATCGATAATAACTAAATTTTTCTTGTTCACTACTGTAAAACAAGATTAATAATAAAAACTTTGTAAAAATTAATTATGCATATAGATATCATAAATCATAAATAAACATACTTTTATAGAAGACTAACTACCTCATTATGAAGAACGTGCTTGAATTTTAACTCTAATTTTCTTCTTACTAGTGTCTTCATGATACTCTTCCTTTCTTTTTCTCTCTATTTACTCTATTTTTCATTTCTTCTTTCTTTCTTTTCTTTCCCTTACCGTGCTTCAACACAACACACACACACACATACATATATATCTCCTTCCTTTCTCCTTTTTACCGTTTCTTATAATATTTCTTACACCACTCACACTTCCACTCACACACATCACTTATTTTTGTCTCTTCCTCTCTCTTTCTCTCTTTCTTTTCTATACTTTCGTCTCTTCCTCTTTCTTTGTTTTTCTTTTCTTCTTCCACTTAACCCCCCACACACACACATACACCTACCATATATATACAAATCCAACTTGTCATCATTTCTTCCTCTTTTTCTCTCTTCTCTTCATGTGAATACACCACACACATATAAATATATATATATATATATATATATATAAATTATATCTCTTAACTTTGTCATTAATAATATCATTACCTAACCTTTCATCATGTCTCCTTCATACTTATTTCTCATCTCCACCTTGCTGTCCAATTATTCCTATGTGTAGCATGAGTATATTTTATTTTTCTTTGGTTGAAATAATAAAATGACCTCATATCTTTTAATTTCATTCAATTAGGTCCTTTTCTAATGATAAAATTCTATTTATGTATCTCAAAGATTTCTTTATTACTATTTTATCCCTATTTATTTGCTCATTTATTTATTTAGCCTCATTTTCTAACGTAATTAAATTTGGAATATTACAATCTGTAACCAAAATTATTCCTTCTTCATCCTTAACACATTTTACTTGATCCAAATCTCTTGATTTCCTTTCTCTAATCTCCACAATTTTGTAAATCTTTTGTTCCCCATTTTTCATCCCTAAGTTCTTATAGAACTCTTCAAACTCTTTAAATCGTGCTCTATCTATTGCTTTTTTAGTCCCCTTATTAGCCTTCTGATACCTTTCACAATTTTATCTCTTGGTCTAAAACCTTTTGATTCCCCTAAAAGTACTTTAGCAACCTTCCTAATCCTCTTGACCATTTCATCTCACATAATGTTAACACCTTCATGTAGCTCCTAGGCTACTTTCTCCAATATTTTCTTCTTGAAAGTCTGTTGTTTCTCCCCCTTTAGTTACCACCACTTGAGCCTAGGATTTATCACATGTCAACAATTTTGTTTTCAACCCTTAATAAGCTCATCAAGGATCAAAACACTATATTGAGTTGCCACAAGTCCCAAGATTGGGTAAAGAGGAGGGTTGTGTTAAGCCATTAACTGCCAACATAAAACTACGTCGAAACTCTCATAGACATAAAAAGTTCAACAAAAAAGGACCACGAAAATGAGAGTCTAAATATAGGCCCAAACTCAAACAAATTATTTTATGATTTAGTTTTACACATAAAATCATATACATTTCTTTATTTGAAACTGCCTAAATTGCCGGCCATACACCCTAAGTCCTAAGTCCTTTTTTCTTTTTTGATAGAAAACAAAAGTCTTAATACAAGTCCAAACTCAAACAAATTATTTTATGATTTGGTTTTACACATAAAATCATATTTATTTCTTTATTTGAAACTGCCTAAATTGCCGACCAAACACCCCTCCAAGTCCTTACTTCTTTTTTCTTTTTTGATACAAAACTCTTGTCCTTACTCTTGTCCAGCTCTGTTTCAACTTCCATCACATTTCTGATTCGGCCTATCTTTAACAGATTGGAGAACCCAGAAAAACATCACTCCATTTATTCTTTTTTTAAGCTGCAGCAAGGCAAGTTTGGTGCTTTGTTCCTTTAAAAACTTTTCTATCTTTTATATCAACTTTTTCTTTCAGTTAAAGCGTGATTTCCTCTCTCTATGAAACACCCATTATTGATCCTATGCTTATCTTCCCACTTGTATGTTGCTTCTGCTTTGAGCTCCGATGGGTTGACTCTATTGTCACTCCTAAAGCACTGGACTTCTGTGCCTCCTTCCATAAATTCAAGCTGGAATGCCTCTGATTCTACCCCATGCTCATGGATAGGAGTAAAATGCAACCATGACAGTCAGGTGGTCTCCCTTAATCTCACTGCTTCTGGGGTTACTGGTAAAATTGGTCCAGAAATTGGAAACTTGAATCACTTGCAGACAATTATGTTGTTGACTAATAATTTCTCTGGAGTAATACCCCCAGAATTAGGCAATTGTAGTCTGCTTCGGTATATTGAAGTTTCTGATAACTACTTTAGGGGACAAATACCATATACCTTGAAAAAGTTGCAAAATTTGCAGTATTTGAGCCTTTCTTCTAATATGCTGATT
The DNA here is from genome assembly GCA_037074585.1 of Biancaea sappan. Taxonomy (NCBI): domain Eukaryota; kingdom Viridiplantae; phylum Streptophyta; class Magnoliopsida; order Fabales; family Fabaceae; genus Biancaea; species Biancaea sappan. The sequence goes on from CM073495.1 coordinate 66,361,451, forward strand.
GGTGAAATCCCTGAGTCCTTGTTTCAAATTCCTCAGTTGGAAGAGGTGTACTTGTACAACAATTGTGTAAGTGGTCCTATCCCCACCAATATTGGCAACATGAGTGAACTCTCAAAGCTGTATCTATCTAGTAATCATTTGTCTGGTAACATTCCCTCTTCCATAGGTAATTGCAGTAAATTTGAGGCACTGGATTTAAGTGATAACAGATTGAAGGGAAATCTGCCTCAGAGTTTGAACAATCTCAAGAATCTTGTTTATTTAGATGTCAAAAACAACAGCCTTGGAGGCATCATCCCTCTTGGTTCTGGCAGTTGTGAGAAGTTATTTATTTTGGATCTGTCATTGAATGTATTTAGCGGAGGTATTCCCTCAGGCTTGGGGAATTGTAGTAGTTTAGTAGAATTTGCAGCCGTGAAGTGCAACTTAGTTGGTGGCATTCCATCATCCTTAGGATCACTATCTGAGCTTTCTATTCTTCGCCTTCCTGACAACCATTTGTCTGGAAAAATACCTCCAGAAATTGGTAACTGCAAATCTTTGAAGAAGATGCATTTATATTCCAATCAACTGGAGGGAGAAATTCCAAATGATTTGGGAAGGCTTAGTAAATTACAAGACCTTGAATTGTATTTCAACCGCTTGCAGGGTGAAATTCCGCTTAGCATTTGGAAGGTTCAGAGTCTTCAGCATATTCTTGTTCATAATAATAGCCTTTCTGGGACATTACCTCTGGAGGTGACAGAGCTCAAGCATCTTAAAAACATCTCGCTGTTTGATAACCAGTTCTCTGGAGTCATACCTCAAAGCTTGGGAATCAATAGCAGTTTAGTGAAGTTGGACTTGATGAATAATGAGTGGGGGAATCCCATCTTTCTTGTCAGAATTTGACCAGCTTCTCGATCTACAACTTGGTGGAAATCTTTTTGTAGGCAAAATTCCTGCATCAATTGGAGCAATGCAAAATCTCTTATATGTGTTGAATCTGAGTGCTAATGGATTCATTGGTGAGGTTCCTTTGGAAATTAGGAAGCTGAAAAAGCTACAAGTTTTGGATCTATCCCTGAACAATTTGACAGGAAGCACAGATGTCCTCGGTGAACTTTCTTCATTAATTGAAGTCAATATTTCATACAACTCCTTTGTGGGTCCTGTACCGGAAAGGCTGGTGCAGTATCTGAATTTTTCTCGTTCATCATTCATGGGCAATCCTGGTCTATGTGCGCATTGTTTGTCTTTAGATGGCTTGAGTTGCTCTAAACCTAGCTACTTAAAGCCATGTGACTCTGATCGCAAAGGTATCTCTAAATTTGTAATTTTGGTTATAGAACTTGGATCCTCAACGTTGGTTGCTCTTTTTCTGGTAATACTGATTCACTTGCGTCTCTCGCGCCAAAGATCTAAGGAGGTTGTGATTGAAGGGCAAGAGCCATGGTCTTTGAGTACTTTTGGAAAAAATAGAATTCTCGATCTAAGATATAAGCGGGAAGTAATGAAGGCTACTGAGAATCTGAATGACCGATATATTGTTGGCAGAGGAGCGCATGGAATTGTTTATAAAGCCGAACTTGATCGTGGCAGAGTTTTTGCCGTAAAGAAGCTTGTCTTTGCAGGGAACATAAGGAAAAGATTAAGAATGCTTAGAGAAATTGAAATCATGAAGAACCTCAGGCATAAATATGTGGCAAGATTCCGAGGCTCTTGGATAGGAAAGGAGCACGGTCTGATATTCTTTAAATACATAGAAAATGGAAGCCTTCACGATGTTTTGCATGAAAATGATGCACCAGCATCGTTAGAGTGGACTGTGCGTTATAAGATAGCAGTTGGAGTTGCAAAGGGACTGGCATATCTCCATCATGGCTGTGATCCTCCCATACTGCATCGAGACATCAAACCAAAGAATATACTGCTTGATTCTGACATGGAGCCTCTTATTACTGATTTTGGTATTGCCATTGCTATGGATCAATCCTCCGCTGGAATGCGTCTGCGGTCATCATATCATATAGGTACACGTGGATATATGGCACCGGGTAATTGTTCTTGTGATACACTTTGTTGATCAATTTTAAATTCTAAAACGTCATTGGTTTTTTCTATGTAAAAAGAACATATTGCAACTTATAAGAAAAACTCGTGTATCCAAATGATGCATTAGTAGTAATGTTTTAAAAATTAGACTGTTAATTGAACTAACTGAACTATTAGTCAAAAGTTCACTACATTTGTCTGGTCGAGTTAAGGTTAAATCAATAATAATTATATATATATATATATATATTTAATTTTTGATATTAAAAATATATAATATAATAAATTAGTAAATGTTTTCATAGTTATCAAACTTACATATATATGTGCGCGCGAGTGCTTTTCTCTTTCTCTTACTTATTTTTGTGGCAAAAATATATGTAAGAAGAAAAAAGAAAGTATAACATGATAGAAAAGAATAAAAATAAAAAAATAAAAATTTGTTACGTCTGACATAGTGTGAGAAATAATTGTGTTTTATAAATATTAAATTTATTTATTTTACAAAAATTAGTTCAATTAGTTCTTGATTGATTTTTTAGTTGATTGGTTTTTTAGGTCAACCAGACCGGACCAGTAGTTGAATTGGCTAGTTTGGATCTTTAAATCATGATTAGTAGTGAAGACAAACAAGTAGATAGATGATAAGATGTGATTCTCCCTCCATATTTAGCAATACTAGTTTCTTAATTCCATTAGTTCCTTAATTGCATTAGAAATGGATAAAGGCCAAATGCCTAATTTCCTCAAACAATTTTCTTACAGTATAATGTATTCACTGTTCTGTGACAGAGATTGCGTACACAGTAAGGCCGAGCTGTGTGTTTGATGTGTATAGTTATGGGGTAGTTTTGCTGGAGCTAATAACCAGAAAGAGAGTATTAGATTCTTCATTTGAGGAGGAGGAAACCACTTTAGTGGGGTGGTTTAAATCTGTATGGAGGGAAGCAAGAGAAATTGAAGAGATTGTAGATTCAAACCTTGCTGGGGAACTTTCAGATTTAAATGTGATGGTACAAGTTATCAAAGTGCTTTTGCTGGCTTTGATGTGTACTGAGAAGGATCCTGGAAGGAGACCGAAAATGGAAGATGTTATCAAAATCTATGAAGCACCCACAATTCAAGGTAGGAGTTGTTTTTGGTGAATGATGACAAATGTTATTTACATCGTGAAGTCGTACTGAAAATAAAAAATATAAATTCTAATGTATGACAGTTTTTAGATCTTTTTCAGAGTTTTAGATGTTATACATGAAGTATTTCTTTATTGTGGACACATTTTATGGTACTGCTTAATTTCTTTTCATGGCATGACTCCGTTGTCATTACACCATATCATTAGCTTTCTCTTTTCAGCTGAAGTGGTCATGAGTCATGACTCCATTTCATTAACGGATTAGAACTGATGTTGTGACCTTCAAGTTTTGAGAGCTATGAGACTTATGCGATGTCTGATTTATGCAGGAATTTTTGTTCAACGTGACAGAACTTTTCATTTGGGGAGAGCCCTTGCAGCTGCTGCCGACTCTATATACATGCAGGTAACTTTGGTTTACCGGGAAAGACTACCATCAAGATTCAAAACAGTTATTTATTGATTTTAAATTCTCTTTTTGGTTCTATTATGAGTAACCCTTTGCTTACCTATGCAGTCATTTAGTATTGCTACTTTAGAAACACTGTATACAAGTACACGTAAACAAGTATTTATCTTTTGTACTAATCTCATCGCTTTTTGATCAATTCAAAATTCCAATATTTACTTTCTCTTCAGATAAATAGGGTTGTGATTTGGGAAGATTATGTACAAAATAAATTTGTGAACCAGCATTTTTTTTTTTAAATCTTAGAAGTTTTCTATAGAATTATTTCTACTTTCTAAGATAATAATCTTATTAGTGCCACATTAAAATTTACAGAATTTGGCATATATTGTTTCAGATAATTAGATCTGGCACACAAAAAAATGTGTTGAACTGCAAAAATGGATAAGTTTTCTTATATATAAATTGCTATCATTAGCACTACTCCAGTAGTTAGAAAAAGTAGGTTTAAGAATCAAGAGTTGTCTTTTCTATCTGTTTTATATCGTAAAGTCTTTTCTATTTGTTTTGTATCGTAAAATTGTTTATACTTTCTAGTGCACTTAGTAATTGTGATCTTTTAACAATAAGCTGGAAAGTTATTGTTCTGGTGTATAGGCTCGAACAATTGTTATAAAAGGCCTACCCAAAGATGTAAAACAGAGAGAATTGTCGAATCTGCTGAGATGGTTGCCTGGATATGAAGCTTCTAAATTGAGTTTTATGTCTAGAAGACCTGAAGGATATGCTCTTTTCAACACAGCACAACAAGCTGTTGCAGCCAAAGATATTCTTCAGGTTGGACTATCTGATGCAAATGATCTCTTAGATATACTCATTTTTTCCAATGGTATCTGCTTTTGTTTCCTTGAAGTGTGACTTGTTTTAATTTTCAGGACTTGCTCTTCGATGCAAGGACCAAGTCAGTCCTTCACACAGAGATGGCTGACATACATCATTTTGTGAAAAGAGGTTGTCCTTCATTCCATAATGTTTTTTATTTTTTGCTCAGAAATTCAAATTAAGAGTATTTGATTTCGATCAAGTCTTTGGTGAAATTTATGCAATTTACAGTTTCATTCCAGTGGGAGATTGGGGCCTTGGGGGTATTCCATTTTCATTTCTCCCCCTTGTATCTCTGCCTTCTTTCCTGTTTTGGTCTTATTGTCCTTGGTTGTTTGTGGAAAGACCTTATGTTGAAATGCTGAAATTGCCAATTTTTTTTTACCTTTTATTTATAACATCGTTGCTGTGCTAATTCTTTGCCAGTAAAGCATGATAATGATGTGAGAAGCATAGATGAAGAGACAAATTCTGAGCATGTCACCAATACAAGCAAGTCAATACAACAGAATTTTAGTAGTTCAGGTATTCTTAAAATACGGTTTGACATCACTAGTGTGTACTGCTACTGCTATTGGATTCTGCTATTGTGTCAAGCCTAATGTAGCAGTATTGGTATGATTGATTTAAATGCACTTGAATTGATTATGCAGATGCATATGATCGAGGCAAACGATTGTTGACTGCTGAGGATTATTCTCACACTGGTTGGGAAATGCATGGGTTAGTATTACCGATATCTTAACCTAAAATGATTCAATTGGATTGAGAATACTATTTTTCATGAAAAGACTTATTTTCCAGGTGCTTTCAAGTCATGTATGCTTGTTCTTAGTTTGTGACGTTGACAGTTTATTTGTTTTCATGGTACAGAAATATGGCTTCACCTCCAACTCCAAATATTCCGTATGCATGCCTTTCTGATTTTTTGCATGTACGGAATCCACTACAAACCTTGCAGTGGAATGTCCGCTACAAGATAGCTGTTGGAATTGCACATGAACTCGCATATCTCCATCATGACTGTGATCCTCCCATAGTGCCTCAAGATCTCAATCCAAAGAACATATTTCTTGATTCTGACATGGAACCTCACATAAGTCAATTTGGTGTTTCCATGCCTATGAATCCATCTTCTTCTGCAGTAGGTGAGCCATCTGCTATTGTACCAGTTAATGCTTGCGCACTTAAAGAGAATGGACATAGGATGGTAGAGGCTGTTGCATCTGATGTGCATGATTATGGGGTACTTTTGCTTGAGCTATTAACCAAGAAGAAGCTATTCGGTTCATCATTTCAGAAGAAAACTGATTGCCTGACAAAGGTTAGATATGAGTGGAGGGAAAGAGGTGATCTTGAAAAAATAGTTGATTCAAGTTTTGCTAAGGAGCTATCAGATTTGACTGTAGTGGTACAGGTTACTAAAGTGCTTTCTGTAGCTTTGTTATGTACTGAGGAGGATCCACTTAATAGAACCACAATGAGAACAATTGTTGAGTTTCTTTGAGATGATAATGAAGTTGAAAATGAATAAATTATTTAGTTATCTTGCTTTAGTCAGGCATGTTAAAGTTCATATTTATCATGCACCAATGAAAAAGCTCCAATTTGCAAGTTGTTTGACACTGCACATATCTTGTTGCTCTGTATAACTAGAAATTATTATTATTCATTTATCCACTTAATGCTAGAGACTACAAAAACCATCATACTCAATTTTCTTGTGCGATGTTTTCTTCTACTTGCATTTACAAACAAAAAGTGAAATGCTTTGTTAAAATGATTGAAACTTGATTTTGAACATTTGATGTTGTTTCCAGTCTATCTTTTAAAGTTTCTTGCGTTTGCTCAATTTGAAATATATTAAAATGTTGTTGTCATGTATGTACAATTCTATCAAAATCTTTATTCAAATCAAACTCGAATTTTTTGCTTAGTCAAGTAAAGCTGTTCAACTGGTATTGACAAGTGGAGCATATGTGAATTTTAACTGATCAGATGGCCATGCTTAGTTAAACGGAGTTCCGATCAAGTAGAGATTCGAGAGCATTCAAACTTAAGTCCAATCAAATGTGAAAGTTGTAATCTTTTTTTTTAAAAAACATGATTTTTCCACTTTCTCAGCCCTATCTATTGTGCAAAATATTCCCCTTGTATTCACTTACACTTGTTACTTTTTGAAAGATTACATAAGACAATAAAAGATCTTTCAATTTTAACACAAGCCACATTAAAAGGTCATTAATAGAACATATCATGTTTATGAGAATAAGGATTCACTTTGAACATGTAGGAAGCTACACAAAACATGCATATGTAGTTGAACTCCAACAATATTTCTAACAATAATGTAATTTTTCATTTCATTGATCCTAACATAGCAAATCTAAGTTACCTTCCATGATTTCAGACATACATAAGAATTCATTTAACATACAAATAAAGCATTTATTACATCAGAACTTGAACTCCAACAATATTTCTAACATCAATTAAAGTTATCATTTCTAACGTTTAGGAACATAACATTGAATTTCATTTATTTAATGAAAAACACGGTTTTCCCACTTTCTCAGTTCTTTATTCAGCTAAATAGTCATGGCAAGAAGTTGCCCGGTCGTAACTTCATGTGTTGACTGTAGATTCGACTAAACTGACATACGCACAGCCAACTTCAAGCAATCCACAATAATAAATATTTAATCCCAGGGATCAAAATTTCAACCCTAAAAGGTTTCTCTGTCCTGTCTCTATTCCATAACTTCATCTAATTTTCGCTTACGCATTTCATTCATTATCTCTTAGTCTGACTTTTCCAACTTTCCTTCTTATTTCAGTTTCTCCATCACAGCATGAAAATCCCAAAACACCCTCCAATTGCTTCTTCTTCTTCTTGTTCTGCAAGGTGAGCCCTTTCTGTTTCTCTGTCTATGAAACCCCTATTGCTGATCCTATGCTTCTCTGCCCTTTCATACGGTGCTTCTGCTTTGAGCTCTGATGGGTTGACTCTATTGTCACTACTAAAGCACTGGACTTTTGTGCCTCCTTCCATCGCTTCAAGCTGGAATGCTTCTGATTCTACGCCATGCTCATGGGTGGGAGTACAGTGTAACCATAACAGCTATATGGTCTCTCTTAATCTCACTGCTTCTGGGATTAATGGCAATCTCGGACCAGAAATTGGACACTTGAATCACTTGCAGGCCCTTGTGCTGTTCACAAACAATTTCTCAGGTACAATACCCTCAGAATTAGGCAATTGTAGTCTGCTTGAGTATATTGACCTTTCTGAAAACTACTTTCGTGGAGAAATACCTTCAGAGCTGACAGAGCTCAAGAATCTTAGAAATGTTTCACTGTTTGATAACAGTTTATCTGGAGTCATACCTCAAAGCTTGGGGATCAACAGCAGTTTATTAAAATTGAATTTGATGAATAATATGTTCACTGGTAACATCCCACCGAATCTTTGTTTTGCAAAGCAATTAAGCCTACTGAATTTAGGGCTTAATCAACTGCAAGGCGAAATTCCTGGTGATGTAGGAAGATGTGAAACTCTTAGGAAGTTAATTCTTAAAGGAAATAATCTTAGTGGGTCTCTTCCTGATTTTGGGAGTAATCAGAATCTCAAGTACATTGACATCAGTAAGAACAACATCAGTGGAGCAATTCCTTGAGTTTGGGAAACTGCAGTAATCTTGTTGAAATTAACTTGTCCATGAACAAATTAACGGGTCTTATACCATCCGAGTTAGGAAACCCTGTGAATCTGTAGATTTTGAATCTTTCTGACAACAATTTGGAAGGTCCTTTGCCGCCTCATCTGTCAAACTGTGGCAAAATGGATTATTTTGAAGTGGGATTCAATAACCTAAATGGTTCATTACCATCAAGTTTGAAGAACTGGAATAGAATAACCACATTAGTTTTAAGAGAGAATCATTTCACTGGGGGTATTCCAGATTTCTTGTCAGAATTTCAGAAGCTTCTTGAGCTACAACTTGGTGGAAACTCGTTTGGAGGTGAGATTCCTGGATCACTAGGATTATTGCAGAATCTCTTCTATGGGTTGAATCTGAGCGCTAATAGATTGACAGGTGAAATTCCTTCAAGATTTGCGAGCCTTAATAAGCTGCAAAGTCTGGATCTATCTGTAAACAATTTGACAGGAAATGCAAATGTTCTCCGAGAACTTTCTTTAATAAATGAATTCAATATTTCAAAAAATCCCCTTGTGGGTTCTGGCCTTTGTGTCAATTGTTCAGGTTTAGAGAGTTCAAGTTGCACTAAATTTGTTACTAGCTTGCATTTGGAGCCTTGTGACTTCACATCAACTAATAAGAGTGATCTGAGCATAAGTAAAATTGTGATGGTAGAGCTTGGATCCTCAATCTTCCTTTTTCTATTGCTTCCAAGACTAGTTTACATGTATCTGAACTACAGATCTAAGCAGAAAGAAAAGGAAAAAGAAGCCAAATTGTCGAGAAATATTGACAGAGTGGTCCATGGGATTGTTGGAGATGAGCCATCCTCTTTGCTAGTCAAGGAAGTGATGAAGGCTACAGATAACCTAAACGACAAGCATATCATCGGCTGAGGAGCCCATGGAGTTGTTTATAAAGCCTCAATCGACCCTTCATCAAATCACATAGTTTCAGTGAAGAAGGTTGTATTCACAAGGAACAAAGGGAGGAGCTTAAGCATGCTGAGAGAAATTGAAACTGTTAGAAAGATCAAACATCGCAATTTAGTCAGATTCGAAGGCTTCTAGATGGGAAAGGACTACAGTCTAATCTTCTACCCTTACATGGTAAATGGGAGCCTTCACGATGTGTTGCATGAAAGGAATCCACTGCTTCACTTAGGGTGCAAAATCCGGTACAAGATAGTCGTTGGAATTGCACACGGACTTGCGTATCTCCACCATGACTGTGATCCTCCCATAGTGCACCAAGACATCAAACCAAAGAACATTCTTCTTGACTCTGAAATGGAAGCTCACATATCTGATTTTGGTGTTGCCATGCTTCTGAACCAGTCCTCTTCTTTCCCAGCAAAAAAGCGATCCACATACATTGCACTAGGCACAGTTGGGTATATTGCACCAGGTAATGCTTCTATACGTGATATGGGAGAATTGATGTTGATCTTTCACATGGGTTAATAGTTAATACTGACACTTCTGTTTTTGCAGAGAATGCATATACAATAGTGGAGAGTGGTGTGGCTGATGTGTACAGTTTTGGGGTAGTGTTGCTTGGGCTGATAGCAAGGAAGAAGGTGTTAGATCCGTCATTTCTGGAGAAGATGACTTTAGTAGGATGGGTTAGATCTGTGTGGAAGAGTACAAGAAAGATTGAAAACATTGTGGACTCAAGCCTTGCAAGGGAGTTATCTGATAGGGATGTAGCAGAACAAGTTATTAAACTTCTTTCTATAGCTTTGCAATGTTCTGAGAAGGATCCACGCAAAAGACCCTCAATGAGAGACGTTATCAAGCTTCTTTGACATGATATTTAATATTTAAAAAAATAAAAAGCCATTTAGTGTATTTCTTGCTTCATTCTGTATGGACTTGTCGTTACTGCTACACAGTAGAAATTATGTTATTCAAATCTCTGTTCATGGATGCCACATAAAAGTAATTATCATTGTCTTGTATACCAATTTTTTTATAAATATATTAAATGGAAAACGCGGATTTCCCACTTTCTCTGTTCTTTCTTCAACAAGAGACAGATTCACATTCACTCCACTCTTAACTTCATGTGTTGACTGTGCATTACAAAGACTCAACTTCAAGCAATCTATCCTTCTTTTTTTTTTCCTTAACTTGATGTGATCTTCATTTTTCCGTTTCACTGACTATCTTCTTGTTCCACACTTTTTCCAACTTTCCTCCTCATTTCAGCTTCTCCATCACATTGTGAAAATCCCAAAACACCCCTCCAATTGGGTATTCTTCCAAGAAGCTTGGTGCCACATTATAAGGAAATTCTTGAGAATTTCTGTCAAATATCTAACTAACATAGATATTAAAAGAATGCATCTCCGTCCTTTGAAATTATTATAGTGCATAAAAAGGGAACTTAATGAACCCACATATTATACTTGTTTCAAAAATGAAAAATGCTATATTTTAGGATAAGAACCAAATTAAGAATTTTCATTTACAAACCATAGGGCAAAATTGACAAAGAGTGACATTATTGCCAAGCACCTGACTACGCAAACCTACATCTACACTACACATAATGAAGGGGGAACAAATCAAGGATATGGTGAATATGAAAAGCACTAAACAGATGCATCTCTCTGTGAGTACAAGGATCTGCCCCAAATTCATGAACTATTATGAGATCTAACAGATGAGATTGATTGAGCAGAGACAGACGCAGTTGGGCTGTTGAGGTCCCCTCCCCATTTATTTCCTTTGGTTTTCCACTCAATCTTTCCATAGCATCTTGACAAATGTGTGAAGTAAATATTGAATAAAGAATTTTTTTATTGCATCAAAATTTGTACAATTGTACTTCATATAAATTGTCGAATGTTGAAGGACTAACAATACAAATCGAACAAATTCGTCAGATAAGCTTGACTGACATAATTACATTTGGCACAAACATTCCCATACAGAGGCCAATGTCTCTTTTTCCATACAGGCTATCAGATAACCAGTCTCCAAAGACTTCATCTTTTTGGCAACTACTTAGACTTTGACTACGATGGCTGTAATGCTTTCTTTTATTTTTTTCCCATTTTGCCAAGTGTTTGATCATATTATTGTTAATCATGTCTCTTAGCATTTCAAATGACCCCAATTCTTCTTTAGTTTTTCTAATTCTTTCTTCCAACTCGTCAAGGAATTGTCTGTACAAGTTAACATTATTATTAACATGCTTTCTATCCCTTTGGCTATCATCTCATCCTGTCGATCTCTTTTAGCCTTCAAATCTTGTAATTGACTTAGGATGATTTCTTTTTCGGACATCTCCTTTTTATAAGAAGAGATGACTTGATTGAAGAAAGAGGTTTGTCAGATAAGTCGTCAATAAAATCCTTAAAGGTTGAATAAAGACTTCAATAGGATATAGGGAGTTATGATTTGACTGGCTCAAGTTCACCCAAGATAACTTGAACCTTGCTTCTCAGAGACTCATCAGACACAATAACCTCGAAGGAATAATCCAGGAAGTTCTTCAACTCTTTTAGTAGCTCTTTGACCTTCGGGGTCTGTTGAAAACTCCTTTGAAACCAAAACAGAAATCGTTAAAGTTTGATTACCTAACAAAAGGTTTATCAAAGCATCTATTTCTAGGTCCTTAGTGCTTGGACACCTAGAAGGCCTAATTTAGATTGTCAGGTGAATTAGACTGAGAATAGAAGAGAGAGGAGAAACATCGGCCATCAATGCCTCTATGTCTATATTATCCCTAATCACAAGTGGTAGACTACTCTGTAAGGGTAAGTTGACAGCAGAGTGGCTTTGTTCGACCTGATGGGAAATAGAAGGCACAAGCTCATGTCTGTACTCTTCAGGCGATGGAGACTGTTGTTAATTGCCAAATCAACATATTTTTCGTGCACTTTTTTTAACATCTGAACTTTAATTGTGCTTGAATTTTACTAATATAATTCGTTTGGCCTTCAAGTTTTCTAATTTGGAATTCTTTAAACTCAATGTTATTTTCTTGATTTTGCCTCTAAATTTTATGACAATAATTGGTATTTGATATTGCATTTCAGGGAACAAAGAATGATATGATCATTAACTAGAGGGGAAGAAACCACTACATTCAAGTCATAACTTTCAGCCCTGCATTTTAGAAAGAGAATTTCTGTCCAGCAGTCTAGCACCCAGCATTGGCTACCCAGCACCCGGCGTTGGAGTCTAATTTCATAACAGCATGCTCTGCTGTTTGCCGCGCAGGGTAGAAAGGAGCCCGTTGTAGTGCAAGGCCAGCGCCCGGCGCCAGTTAGAGAAGACTGCAATAATTGTTTTCTATCTGCCATCGCTGCAAGGGTGGGATCGTACCGCTGCAACACCAAACCTCTGCTGAAGCTTATTTTTGGCCATTTTTCTTTGTTCTCTACCGCTGCAGCGGTGAGTTCGTATCGCTGCAGCGTTGGGACACATTCTCAGCCATATCTGAAAGTAATGGTTGGAACCCAAGAGGGGGGGTGAATTGGGTTTTAATAAATTTTTCACAAGAATTAATTGGAAGTTAAAATGATTTTCTGTAAAAGTACAATGCTTAGGATAATAAATACAATACAGAAAATCAATGTGCTGTTAAGATAAATAATTATAAAGATCAAGGAATTAAAGAATAGATATCAATATGCACAAATTAAAGAGTAAGGGATAGAGAAAGCAAACTCGGAGATTTATACTGGTTCGGCTAATCCAAGCCTACATCCAGTCCTCAAGAGACCACTTGAGTATTTCCACTATAATTGCAAGTTTAATCCGGGTACTTGCAAACCACTACAACCACGCAAATTCGATCCGGGTATTTGCGAAACCACAATGAAGAATTTATGAATCCGGGCTCCTCCTCAACCCAAAGCAAGTTCTTCCAACACCGGTACTTGTGAACCTCAACTCAGAATAATATATGTGTTGATCAAAATCAACAATACAAAGAAACTCTCTCTAAAGAGTAGATGAAAACAAATGAAGCTCTAATAACTCTAATGATAGAGAATATGCAAGATTTGGCTCAAGAATGCTTTCCTTTCTCTCAAAGATGATAGAAGAAGTTAATATCACATTGTAGGACTTTGTTCTTGCTCAAAATCGTGTATCTAAGGTCATATATATAAGATTTTACAAAACTAGCCGTTATATAGCCGTTATAGTGCAGTCCAGATTTTGAGCTTTTTTTAAAAATTCATAACTCCCTCATTTGAACTCCGTTTTAAACAAATAATATACCGTTGGAAAGCTCTTGGAGTCTAGTTTCAAATGAGCCAAGTTTTACTTAAAAATTATTTTTCTTTTAAAAGATATAATCAAAATACTGACTATAGGTCAGAACAGAATAATTTTTTATTACAGTAAAATCAACTTTCAGTTTTTCAAACTATATTTTGAATAGTCATATATTTCTCATTTGGACTCCGTTTTGAATAAATAATATACCGTTGAAAAGATCTTTGAGTCTACTATCAAATGAGATTAAGATACTTGAAAAACCGATTTTTCATTTATGAGATATGATACAAGGAGTGACCAAAGGTCAGAAAATAACTTTTGTAAAACTTTATATCTCACTATCTTTTTGTTCAAAAATGTTTGAGCCAATGTATGCAAATCTAAATCATTGAGTTGCACAAATATACTAGCCTATATAAAATATACCTAATTTAAACACATAGGTTATCTTGATGCATCCAAGCTTCCAAGACTTCAAATCTTCTAATTCTTCATTTCTTGGAGCTTCATCCTTGCATGTTGTTTTCCTTGAGTGAAGCATGATATTGCTTTTCCTTGTTCTTCAATACAATGCTCACTTTTCTTGTTTTGAACCAATCTATAAAATATATCTTACTTGCAAACCCAATGGTTAGTTTAATAGCATGATTCAATATATGCAACATACATATTAAATAACATAATCATGCTTAAGTACTTGTAGCATATATATGATAATTAATCTTTATATATATCAATGCTACTATTCAAATACATTTGTCATCATCAAAACTTATGGCATATAGCCTTAGGGTCAACAATCTCCCCCTTTTTGATGATGACAAATCACCACATAAAAATATGTATCACAAGATAATGAATGCAATGTTATAAGCACGTATACATATTTTTCTATTGTTTCTTCTCCCCCTATTTGACATCAACAAAAAGGTGTAAGGAACACAATATATAGAAGTTAAAGCACATACCTTCATTAAGTCAGGATGTCAGAAGATGTCAATATAGTATGGGGTAAGGATACATCAAAACTTATCATTGATTTCATTGACATGTAAAAAGAAAATTTTAGAAAAATTTTTCTCATGTCAAATGAAATGAGCCAAAAGATAAAACTTGAAAGAGTTTTAGGCTCCCCCTTAAACCTTGCATAATTTGAAAAATAATAATGAATAATGAATATCCAATTTTTCAAGATATATTCTTTTTCAAAAAAAATACATTCAAGTGAGACAAAGCTCCCCCTGAATTTCATAACATTTTTCCTTTGAAAAAGATTGTCCAAATCATTATAAAGGAAATTTAGTTTTTGATTGCAGAATTTTGAAGTAAGATTTTTGAAGAAATTTCTGCAATATTTTCATTGAAAATGATTTCTGCTTGTTTATGAAGAGGCATTTTTAGTAAATAGCAGAAAAATTAAACTCTTTGAAAAAAAAACATCATTTGCTGTCATATGATAGAAATATTTACAGCACACAGCAGAAGTATGATATATGGATTAGCAAAGCATGATATAAACAAGAATATTAATCATAATCCATAAATCGAATAATAATATTTTTCAAGATTTCTGAAAAACAATTTCTGCATATATGCATAAAATTATTTCAACATATAGCAAAAGTGATTTAAAATAAGGATACTCAAATCCTTTTCTTTTCAAAACAGATAATGCTTCAATATGGTAAAGCAATTTCAGAATTGTGGAAGCAATTCAAGAGATTCACGATATTTTTCAAAAACATTTTGCTTCGAAGGAATTTAGAAACGTTTCATCTAAGGAAGCAATATATATGGATTAGTGTAATAAGATATATTCAAGCATATAGTTCATAATCCATATATGAAACATCAATATCCCTTTGTCATCAACAACAAAAGAGATCTTTAAGACCTTTTCTTTTTCAAAAAAATATTGCTTCATATGATAAAACATATTAACATAACAGAAGCATTTTTAAAGTTCTTTTTCAAAACAAATTTGCTTCATAAAGGATAAGATAAATTTCAGCACAAAGGAAGCAATTTATATACCCATTCAAAATGAATTTATATATGTATCTTGAGGATGAGTACATGTAAAAATTTTGACAGCTCATTTTGTATGAGTGCATGTGGAATCATGAAATATTATTCTTAGCCATAGCCTTCGCTCATGATGCATGAATAGCATACACAACATATGTTCTTCGATACATATAATCACAGCATGATGTAATCATGTATGCTCTCAAGAACAACACAACAAAGCAGAGTGATACGGTTCTGAATATCACCATTTTATTAATCCTTAAAATTTCTAATCAAAACAAATTAAATCAGCCGCAAATCCACCGAAAATTGACTTTCGTGGTTTTGTCATTAATGCGACGCGTTGTTGGTGTGCATGCGTACTCTAGACTTCTGGCTTCCAGCTTGCAAAATCCATAGGATGAGCGTGTAGGGGTGCGGCGAAGAGATATCTTCGTTGGCTCTAAGTCACAATTTTCTCTCTATAAAGACTGCCCCAGAGTTGTCAATTATCACACCACAAAGAGTATTCATCTCTGAGCCTACAACTTTCTGACATTCTTCTCTCTTCATACTCCAAAAAAAATTTCAAACCATGGCAGCAAGAAAGTTCATTGATCTCACAGTAGAGGCCAGGGAGGAAGAGCTCGACTTAAACTTGAGTCTAGGTAAGGACAAAGGCAAAAGACCTTTAGAAGGATCTCAAGAGAACCGAAAGAAGAAGATGAAGATCGAAGAAGCTGAGGAGATTAGTACAGGTCATACGTCAGAAGACAAAATTGCTTGTCTGGAGCAGGAGGTGAAGAAACTCAAGAAGATGATAGAGGACCAGGAGAAGTTAGCTAAACGCAACAATGCGGCACTGACTTCAAGAATAGATAGGTTCTTCTATTGGTCTACCCAATGCTTCTGCAATCAACAACAAAGAAGTGTTGATTGTATGAATGGGATTTACACTACCCTCCGTGACATTGCTCAGTCTCTTGCTCCAAGGAATGGCCGAGGGGTGATGATACAATACGGGCCTCCTAATCCAAGACCACCTCGCCTGTAGATTGCTCATGCATGAGCAAACTTTCCCTTCTTTTTTTTAATTATGCAATGTAATCCTTCGATTTTTTTTAATGCAAGTGGTTTCTTTTATTTGACGGTACAAAAAAATAATAATAAAGAAAGATAAAATAAATCAGCTACACAAATTCAGCACAGTATATATATATTGAAAAATATATATCCATTTTAAAGATGGAAAGAATTTTCTGACATGGACATATATATCATCATTTCAAAGCAAAAGCAAGTTACATACTTATCAAGATAAAACATATTATAACTTGAGTATGTAGTACAATAATTGAGGTAATATGGATTAGTAAGATATAATCAGATATAAACTAGAATCCATAAACAATCGTTCATAAGCTATATCTTATACAAAGGATATGACATGTATAATGCTCAAACCATGATGAATGGTATAAAGACAATATCTTTATATACAATGATATGATCAAATATGTAAGATATTAGAGAACAATATATCATTGTAATGAAAGTATGTCAGTAAAAAAAATTGCCAACATAGCCAATTATGATCAGGGAGTATCACTCAATTAAATATTAAAGTGGTAAAGAATAGAGATACTCATCAATTTTGGCAAACTCATATTGCTTCTTGAAGTTCCTCCTCAAGATTTTGATATTCTTGTTTTGCTCATTGCTCTTCTTTTGATTCTATCTTCTTGCAATTTTAATGAACTTAATTGATTGATTATTTGCAAGATCCTCTTGAAAACAATCTCTCATAAGATCACTGTCAAGCATTGGTCGATCATTACGAATGAGCTTAGAGGATAGATTTGAGGACTAACTCCTGCAAAACACTTTTGGTGGAGCACTTTGATGTTCAAATCAGTAATGTTCAAATAAATCTCGAGTACTAGGAGCAACATTATGTTCAAGATATACCATATTAATAAAAGTGCTATGCTTTCATGAAATGCAATTTTGCAAAATATTTGATTTCATCGAAAATATTTAAATAAGATTACAGCAAGGATAAATACTATAGGTAGGAGGAATCTTATTGTTGTGAAGACAAGAAAAATGTGTGTGTAATGGAAGCAAGTTTTCATGATGCAGTAAAAAGGATAGTTTGAGCAAAATTTGGAAGAAAGATTTTAGATCAAAACAAAATTTGAATCTATAATCTGCACACCTAACAATTGTTTTCAGATATAGCATGCATGAGTATCAAGGATAGATGTAAGGCATATTAGATAACAGACAAAAGCATTAGAGAGCAGTAAACATATCTGTCAAAATTCTTACAATGCATTCCAGCTTATATGTTTACTTATCCATTGCCTCCTTTTGATGCAAGAGAGTGGAGTTTGAATGATGTAGCCATTGAAAAGTCATTTCCGCTCCTTGCTTCGAGGCAAATCTACAAATTATTCATTTATCTTTGGTACCCAAATTTCTTTGGGTTTGCCTGGGTCATGAGTTCCTTTTTGAACCCATTTCATTTTTACTCCATGAACAAGATTTTTCTTATAAAAACAGGAGTAAGATTTGTGTCCTTTCAGTCCACAATAGAAAAAGTGCAAGTTGGACTATTGGACATCTTTTCAGAAACAAAGAAGTTTTTAAACTGCTTTTGGTTTGATTTCTTTTTAGAAACAATACCAACTTTGTTAATTCTTCTTTGTTTCAAAACTGAGGTATTTAAAATTTCTCTACCTTGAGAGAGTTTTGCAAGTGTGTTTTTAAGATTATCATTTTCTTTTTTCAAAAAATCACACTTGGTACAAAAGCAATTTTTGTTGGTAGAGATATTTGTTTTTAAAATCAAATTCTCTTCTTGCAAAGTTTTGTTTTGATTTTCAAAAACAAAATTCTCTTCCTTGGAAATAGAAAATTCATTTTTCAATATTTCCAACTCATTTTCAAGAGAAGAGTTTTTCTGTTTTGAAACATTTAGTTTCTTTGCAAGTATAAGAGATTCTTCATGTAAATCATCAAAGGCATCTTGTAATTCTTCAAAAGAGTAGTCAAATGAATTTACCTCATCTTTATCTCTGGCCACAAGACAAGTGTTGGCTTCTTCATTTGTGTTCTGCTTATCAGAATTGTTATTTCCCCAATTGAAAGATAGGTAAGCTTTCTTTGATGATTCACCTTTTGGTTGTAGTTTCTCTTTTTCTCCTTTTTCTTCTTCGTCTGCCACCTTGGTGATTTGAGATTTTCCTGTAAGTTCAACACCAAGAGCTTGCAATTGATTAAGCACAAGTTGTATCTCATTAATGGTTTTGCAATTGTTCATTTGAGCAATTTCAAGTTCATTAATGAAACTTCTATACCTTAATTCCTCAGCAATAAGATCTTCCTCATGTGCAACTTCAAGAATTTCCCACATTTCTTTTGCAGTTGCACAGTTGGAGATTTTGAAAAATTCATCTTGACTCAATGCACAAGAAATAATCAATTTTACCTTAGCATTGAGTTGCATTAAACTTCTTTCAGTATCATTCCATTCACTCTTAAGTTTTGGAATGCATTTTCCTTGTTCTTCCTTGACAGGCATACAAGAACCATTTTCTATACCATCCCAGAGTTTATGGTCTACTGAAATTAAAAACATTTTCATTTCATACTTCCAATATTGAAAATGATTAACATCAAAAATTGGAGGTTCTGTGAAAGAACAATTTTTAGAAATAAACCAATCACTATATCCAACCATGCTAACTCTTAGACGGTTAAGTCTTTAAACAAGAGCCCAAGCTCTGATACCAATTGAAAGTAATGGTTGGAACCCAAGAGGGGGGGTGAATTGGGTTTTAATAAATTTTTCACAAGAATTAATTGGAAGTTAAAATGATTTTCTGTAAAAGTACAATGCTTAGGATAATAAATACAATACAGAAAATCAATGTGCTGTTAAGATAAATAATTATAAAGATCAAGGAATTAAAGAATAGATATCAATATGCACAAATTAAAGAGTAAGGGATAGAGAAAGCAAACTCGGAGATTTATACTGGTTCGGCTAATCCAAGCCTACATCCAGTCCTCAAGAGACCACTTGAGTATTTCCACTATAATTGCAAGTTTAATCCGGGTACTTGCAAACCACTACAACCACGCAAATTCGATCCGGGTATTTGCGAAACCACAATGAAGAATTTATGAATCCGGGCTCCTCCTCAACCCAAAGCAAGTTCTTCCAACACCGGTACTTGCGAACCTCAACTCAGAATAATATATGTGTTGATCAAAATCAACAATACAAAGAAACTCTCTCTAAAGAGTAGATGAAAACAAATGAAGCTCTAATAACTCTAATGATAGAGAATATGCAAGATTTGGCTCAAGAATGCTTTCCTTTCTCTCAAAGATGATAGAAGAAGTTAATATCACATTGTAGGACTTTGTTCTTGCTCAAAATCGTGTATCTAAGGTCATATATATAAGATTTTACAAAACTAGCCGTTATATAGCCGTTATAGTGCAGTCCAGATTTTGAGCTTTTTTTAAAAATTCATAACTCCCTCATTTGAACTCCGTTTTAAACAAATAATATACCATTGGAAAGCTCTTGGAGTCTAGTTTCAAATGAGCCAAGTTTTACTTAAAAATTATTTTTCTTTTAAAAGATATAATCAAAATACTGACTATAGGTCAGAACAGAATAATTTTTTATTACAGTAAAATCAACTTTCAGTTTTTCAAACTATATTTTGAATAGTCATATATTTCTCATTTGGACTCCGTTTTGAATAAATAATATACCGTTGAAAAGATCTTTGAGTCTACTATCAAATGAGATTAAGATACTTGAAAAACCGATTTTTCATTTATGAGATATGATACAAGGAGTGACCAAAGGTCAGAAAATAACTTTTGTAAAACTTTATATCTCACTATCTTTTTGTTCAAAAATGTTTGAGCCAATGTATGCAAATCTAAATCATTGAGTTGCACAAATATACTAGCCTATATAAAATATACCTAATTTAAACACATAGGTTATCTTGATGCATCCAAGCTTCCAAGACTTCAAATCTTCTAATTCTTCATTTCTTGGAGCTTCATCCTTGCATGTTGTTTTCCTTGAGTGAAGCATGATATTGCTTTTCCTTGTTCTTCAATACAATGCTCACTTTTCTTGTTTTGAACCAACCTATAAAATATATCTTACTTGCAAACCCAATGGTTAGTTTAATAGCATGATTCAATATATGCAACATACATATTAAATAACATAATCATGCTTAAGTACTTGTAGCATATATATGATAATTAATCTTTATATATATCAATGCTACTATTCAAATACATTTGTCATCATCAAAACTTATGGCATATAGCCTTAGGGTCAACAATATCAATATCAGTTCAAATAGCTTCCTAGGTTATTTTCAAGGGGGATTCTGATCTGGACAAAAGGGGAAAGCACCGTTTTAGCTAAGAAGAGCAAGGGGAACCTGATTTTTAAGGCTTTTGGAGCTCAATCCATCATCTAACATCAGATTCATGGCCATCTTTATCCCTTTTTCTGCTTTCTGCTATTTATTTTCCATAGTAGCTAGATTTTTCATCTAGGGTTACTATGAACTTGACTCCTGAATAGATTTTTCATTCTTTCATGTATTTGCAACCTTATTTCAATTAATATAAGTTTTTCTATTCATTTTATTGCTGTGTTATATGGATTTGATCAACCTATATTTATGCTTGTTGCTGTCTTCAAACTCGAAAGAGGGAAGTGAGAGCAGAACACTGAATAGGGAGGACGAGTGCATAAACCTTACTAAGTGTTTTCTCTTGTTAGCTAATAGGAATGTTAGTTGATCTCGTTTAATGAAGGCTAGGTTAGTTGTATTAGGCTTAACCCACACAAGGAATTACGTAGGTGTTAAGCATCTTAATTGAAATTTGAGAGAATTCTTTTAAGTTATTAGAATAACTTAAGATTAACTTATACGGTTGAATAAGTTGCGTGTGCGTGAGAGGGGTTTTGTAATTTCTAAGACGGATGAGAGGGATTAGTGACCCTAGGCTTTTAATTGGATTTATTTCATCAGTTGTGAGTTTATTTGCTGTCAAATTGAGAAAATCCTTATAAAATTTTATTATCATTGATTTTATTTCATCATTCATTGATTAGAGCTATCTTTAATTCAATATTTTCGTCTAACTAATTCAGTCAAATCTCTTGGGTAGTTAGCCACTTAGTCCTCATGGGATCGACATCTTTACTCATTTTACACTATGCGACTGGTGCGCTTGCCAAATCACCTAACAAGTTTTTGACGTCGTTGTCGGGGACTAAGATTTGTGCTAATATTCAAAGAAATTTGAAGGTGTTAGCTTAGACGCTTTACCTTGTTTTGTTTTGTTTTGTTTTTGTTCTTTTTTATTATAGGGTCATTTTTAGTTTTTGCTGTGTTGATTTTTGCTGCTGAATTTGCTGTCATTGCTAATTGGTATCTTCCTCCTGTGCATGCGCGGTACCATTACTCAAGCTGATCTTCTTTTTGAACCTCAAATCGAGAGACTTGCAAGGAGAACTCGAAAAGAAGCTAGAATTAGAAGAACCCAATAGGGACAAAGTTCTCAAGAAGAAATGGCAGAAGATAATATCAATCTTGGGGGTATTGAAAACAATGGAGGAAATGGAGCTATAAATTTGCACCAAGATGAAAATAGAGCTGTGTGGGACTATGCCTCACCCAACAATGCTAGACATGCCTCCAGCATAATGAAACCTCCGCTTGGTTCAAATAACTTTGAAATAAAGGTAGTCCTGATGAATTTGGTCCAATAGAACCAGTTTGGGGGTAGCCCGATAGAAGACCCGATCAACCATATCACAAATTTTCTAGATATTTGTAACATGATCAAGATTAATTGAGCCAGTGATGATGCCATCCGTCTACGTTTGTTTCCCTTTTTCTTAACGGATATGGCTAAGAGTTGGTTGAATGCTCAGCCAAGAGGAAGTATAACAACTTGGGATGAGCTAAAGAAAAGATTCTTGGGTAAGTTCTTTCCTCCATTAAGATCAATCAAACTAAGGAATGAAATCACAATATTTTATCAGCATAAAGGTGAAAGCCTATATGAGGAATGGGAATGATTCAAAAACTTACTGATGAAATGTCATAATCATGGTCTCCCAGAATGGCAGCAGCTCACCATATTTCATAGTGGTCTCATATATAAGACTCGAGACAAATTGGACACCGTAGCTGGCGTTGCTTTGATGGTGAAATCAATAGTGCAAGTAAAAGAAATAATAGAGACAATGGGGGCAAGCCAAAACACATCTAGTCGAGCCAAGAGTGTTGCAAGAAGGGGAGTCATGGAATTAGACACATTAAATGCTTTGTTAGCTCAGAATGAAGCATTAACACATGCTTTGCTCTAGACAAAACAAACAGGCGAAGGTAAATGCAATAGGAATGCCATAAGCGAATTGTGATTTCTGTGGAGGGGCTCACGTTAATGGGTGTTGTGAAGAATTTTCTTCTGTGGAACAGTTAAATTACATAGGTAATATGCAAAGGAATCAGAACAACCAATACTCAAACAATTATCATCCGAGCTCAAGGAATCATCTGAATTTATCCTGGAGTAATAATCACTGCCTTAATCCATCGACTTCATCTTCTGGTAAACCATCTTATCTTCTTGGTTTCAATAGTCAGAATAACTTTCCTCCCCAAAATAGAGCTTCATCACCTCAGGTGGAGAATAAGTCATCAATGGAGGAAATGTTCATGAAATTTGTGGAGAGTACTGAGGCAATAAGTCAGACTCAAAGTGTTGCAATCAAGAATCTAGAAATTTAAATGGGCTAATTGGGATCTGTGGGGTGGAAAATAGATCTTCTAAAAATTGTTGATTCAAGTCTTGCAAGGGAGCTAGTAGATTTAACTGTAGAGGTACAAGTTACTAAAGTGTTTTCTATAGCTTTGTTATGTACTGAGGAGGATCCACTAAAGAGACCTACTATGAGAACAATTATCAAGCTTCTTTTAAGATGATAATGGAATTGAAAACGAATAAATTATTTAGTTCTAAATGATCACAATTATCTCAATTTAATTTTTTAAAAATCAAGTGTCTCAATTTAGTGTTTAAAAATTACATTTATCTCAATTTATTCATTTTCATTGCTAAATCTCGAAAGAAACTAAATTGAGAGGATTATAATATTCTAAGAAATAAATCATTGACTTACTCTATTTGTTTATGTCTACTGCAATTCAGTTATTGTATCATGTACCCAAAAAAGATGGTGTAATAGATGGGAAAGTCTCTAATATGCAAGTTGTTTGATACTGGCATGCCAATGCACTCTGAAATTCACATATTTTGTTCCTCAGAATAAACCATTTTTATTCATTTATCCACTTCATGCCTCAAACTGCAAAAAACCATCATATCCAGTTGTCTTGTGCAGTAGTTCCTTCTACCTGCATTTACAAACAGTGAAATGCTTTGTTAAAAGAACTGATACTTGATTTGGAACATCTGCAGTTACTTCCTTTTGTTCACTTGGGGGCATTGTCAAATTTAGATGTAGAATTCTACCAAAATCTTTATTCAAATTTGGGTCCTATGCCATTTGAAAGTTGTAATCCTATTTAATGGGAAACAGAGCTTTCCCACTTTCTCAGTTATTTCTTGTATGTAGCATATACTAAGTGTTTGTTCAGAAAATAGTTAGGGAATCTTAAGTTTTGGGTAAACCAAGGCTTGCATAAAATCAATTCTGTAAAACTTTATTTTTAAACTTTGAACCAAACATCAATTTATTGTTGTAAAACCTTCATTTTCAAGCTTCTCACTAGTTTTCCAAACATGTTCAAAATAACAATGGCAATGAACAGAGATTGATATCAACTGCTGTTTCTCCCATTGCTTAAGTTCACTGAAGAATTCAAATTGTTTGCGTATAACTGTATTTCCTCTCACCTGCATTTACAAAGAGTGAAATCCTCTTGTAAGAGGAATTGAACTTGATTTGTAATATGTATAAACGTGTCCTACATAGAATTTTCCTCAACTGTAACTCTATAAGTTAAATAAAATTTTTGTCTCTAAAATTTTAAAATGTACAAATATTATATGTTAGTTTAAAATAATATTTAAAAATCAAATAATTTGTTTGTACGATGCTTTATGACACAATTTTGGGCTTAAAATGACTTCAACTGTGTAAACCAATTGCCACGTTGATTACCCATGGAAAGAACTTTCATGGATATATTATACTGGACAAAATTCTTCTTAGATTAAAAGTTATGCTATTTGAAGTTGAGGGCAAGTTAGAGTCAATTAGTGCCTCCTGTGAGCTATCCAATCATGATAATGTTTTTTTTAAAGACATATACTAGCTATCTGATCGTAAGGGCTCCGGTTAGGTTCAATACAGGAGCCAACTTGTATCCAAGTGTCAGACACTCTTATCAGGCTTTAAGCTTGAATTTTTGACAATCTGCTTGATCCAAGTAGCTTCAGTACTGGTGCATATGATCAAAGCAAACGGTTAAGGACTGCTGGTGATTATACACACATTGGTCATCCAAGTTCATCTCCTTTTCACCCTCCTCCAGCACCTGTTTGGGGACCACATGGGTAAGTACTACTAATATCTCATTCTACAAGAAAAGGTGAAAGGGGGTGATAGGCATCATGTGTAAGTGGCTAATGAGATGGGAAATTGTATCTTCAATATCAAACCTTTTTCTTTTATTTTTTTCATGTGTATTAGGATATTTATCAAGTTGTTTATGTTTGTTATTAGTTTGTGGCAGTTTATTTATCGTTATGCTCCAGATATATGGCTCCACATCCTCCTCCATATGATCCATACGGTTATTCTGTTGCACCAGTACCAATGCCTACTCCTGTTCCAGTATCTGCACCTAGCAGTTATGTTCCTGTCCAGCTGAGAGTTGCATAGTTTATGAGTGTGCTTGACTCTTTATTATTTACTTTGGGTAAAAGGCTTGCTCTTGATCTTTTGTATACTGTGATTTTCCTATTCATGATTGACTTGCAATGTAAAAAAGGAAAAATAGAAGTTCACTGATAGAGACCAGTAAAAGAGATAAACTAAAAATACTGAATAATATTGATTATTATTAAAGTAAGGAAATCACCACTTCCAGTGGGGAAGGGATGAAGTTACAGACCTCACAACAGAAAACAACACACACAATAAAGTAAAACAGAATTAAAAGGTAGCACACACTGAAATCACAAGAACACTCAAACGGACTATATCGCTAGACATTCGAGAGGTCTAGCTCTCTCCCTAAACCAGTCCCAATACCTTCCCTCCCCTTCCTCACTCCTCCTTCCAATATTACCTCCCTCCACTACACTGTCAGAGCCAACTCAGCAAGTTAGTTACGCCACTTCCCTTTCCTTCTCCTCCACTTCCTTATTTTCCAAATCAGCCCCGGTTCCCTTGCCCTTAGGCCCATTTCTTCTTTTGTAATACTTAAGGGCCACAGGCCCAACATTACTCCCCCCTAAAAGATGCACATTGTCCTCAAGGTGGAAATCTGGAAACTGATTTCTGATGGTATCCACTGATTCCCACGTGCTCTCGAATTCGGGTAAATTCTTCCATTTAATCAAAACCTCCCTAGTCCCATCAGTAATTGATCTCATCTGTTTTACAGCTTCAGGCTCCACTACTAACTCCAAATCCTCTGTCAGGACTAAAGGTAAAGGTTAGGTAAAGGTTGGGGCTTCACCTCAGTTTGGAGAGATTTTTTAAGTTGAGAAACATGAAATACCGGATGAATGCGGGCTGTATTTGGAAGTTTCAGCCTGTAAGCTACTTGACCAATTCTTTCTGTCACCTCGAAGGGGCCATAGTAACGAGCACTCAATTTCTCATTCACTTTTTTAGCGAGCAATTTCAATCTGTAAGGTCTGAGTTTGAGGTAAACAAATTCCCTTTTCTCAAAGGAAATGTCCCTCCTTGATTTATCAGCATACCTCTTCATGAACTCCTGTGCCTTAGCCAAATGCCCTTTAAGTTCCTCTATCACAGCATTTCTATTTCGAATCTGCTGATTCACTTCTTCCACAATTGACGGCACATCCTCAAGCTTAAAAAGAGTGGGAGGATCCCTACCATATAAAGCTTTAAATGGTGACATCCCAATTGACTGATTAAAATTGGTATTAAACCAATATCCAGCCCATGCAAGCCAGTGTGACCACTTTCTGGGTTTGTCTGAAGTGAAACACTGAAGGTAAGTCTCTAGGCTTCTATTTACCACTTCCGTTTGCCCATCTGATTGTGGGTTATAAGCGGAGCTGCGAGCAAGAGTAGTACCAGACAGCTTAAACAATTCCTGCCAAAAATTACTTATAAACACTCTGTCTCTATCAGATACAATATATCTTGGTATTCCATGCAACTTGACCACCTCTTTAACAAAAGCTGCCGCCAAGTCACTAGCACTATAAGGGTGTGAAAGAGGGACAAAGTGAGCATATTTCATCAACCGATCTACCACAATGAATATTGTATCAAATCTATTTGACTTTGGCAGCCCAGTGATGAAATCAAGGCTGACATCCTCCCAAACTTGCTTTGGAATTGGTAAAGGTTGTAATAACCCGGCTGGGCTTCTAGCTTCATACTTGTTTTGCTGACAAGTGGCACATCTAGCCACATAATCTTCAATTTGCTTCTTTATTCCCTCCCAAAATAGTACTGCAAACATCCTTTTATAAGTTCTCAAGTATCCTGAATGGCCACCCATTGGTGTGTTTTGGAATTCTGCAATCAGTAGAGTAATTCTTTGGGAATCTTTTGGTAGCACCAATCTGCCCTGGTATAGAAGACACCTATTCCTCAATGTGTAACCCTCTGGTGGATTGGAATTGGTGATGAGTTGCTGTAATATTAAGGATAATTTATCATCTCTTTTAATTTCTTCTTCCCATTGTAGTATGTCCTTATATTGATGTATTGTAAAAGCTTTGTACTCTAGCTTCTCTCTTCTAGAGAGTGCATCAGCAACTTTATTCTCCCTGTCTGGCTTATATTTTATCTCAAAAAAGTAACCATGCAATTTTGATACCCATTTTTGCTGCTCATTCCCCAACTCGAGCTGTTCCAGCAGATATTTTAGGGCCCTTTGGTCAGTTTTAATAATGATATGATGGCCTAACAAATAATGTCGCCATTTCTTTACCGTTAACACAATAGCCATGAGTTCCCTTTCATATACTGACTTTAATTGATGTCTAACAGTCAATGCCTGGCTATAATAGGCTATAGGTCTCTTGTTCTGCATGAGTGTAGCTCCTACACCCACACCCGATGCATCTGTCTCAAGCTCAAAGGGTTGTGTAAAATCTGGCATGGCTAAAATCGGAAGTGTCGTCATAGCTCTCTTCAACCTTTCAAAAGCATCTTGAGCCTCACTTCCCCATTTAAACGCATCTTTTTTTAGCAAAGCTATCAACGGGGCTGCAATTTTACCATAATTCTGCACAAACCTCCTATAGTATCCGGTCAATCCTAAAAATCCTCTCAAGGCCTTCAAGTTTTTTGGAACAGGCCATTCCACTATGGTTTTAATTTTAGAGGAATCCGCCTTCACCCCTTCAGTCGAGATGATATGTCCCAAGTACTCCAATTAGGTTTTCGCAAATACACATTTCTTTATATTGATGACCAATTTGTGTTCTTGCAGAATCCTCATAGTCTCATTTAAATGCTCAATATGGGACTTGTAGTCAGCACTATATACCAATATATCATCAAAAAACACTAAAATAAATTTCCTCAGTTGTTGCTTGAATATGTCATTCATCAGAAATTGAAAAGTAGCAGGTGCATTAGTGAGTCCAAAGGGCATTACCATGAACTCATAATGTCCCTGGTGTGTTCTGAAAGCTTTCTTCATTTCATCTCCTTCTTTAATCCGTATCTGGTGATACCTAGACTTCAAATCAAGCTTGGAGAATACTGATGCTTCCTTGAGCTCATCTAATAGCTCTTCTATTGCTGGAATGGGAAATTTATTAGGAATCGTTATTTTATTCAATGCCCGGTAGTCAACACAAAACCTCCAACTTCCGTCCTTCTTCTTCACCAACAAAACTAGACTCGAATACGGACTACTGCTGGGACGAATCAAGCCTGCTGTCAACATTTCATTCACTAAACTCTCAATTTTTGTTTTCTGTGAGTGCAGATACAAATATGGTCGGATATTTAGAGGCTGTTCTCCTTGCTTAATCTCAATGGCATGATCCCTGACCCTTCTCGGAGGTTAGCCGTGAATGGGATTATGTACTGCAGGAAATTGGTCCAACAAGTCCTGTATCTCCTGGGGAAATTTTTCTTCTATTGGTGCTACTGACATCTGTCCAAACTCCACCAGATAGCCCTGTCCTCCCTTCCTCAGGTTTCTCATCATAGATTTTAAAGAAACCAAGGTTTTCACCAATGATAGGTCCCCTTTTATCCTTCTTTCCTCATTCCCAATCTTAAACTTCATGGTTAATTCATCCCAATTGACTTTGACCTCACCCAAGGATCGAAGCCATTCTACTCCAAGTACCATGTCTGTATCTCCCATATCGAAGACGTGGAAACTCTGTCGGAGCTCTACACCTTGCATCTCTACCACCACCGCAGGGCATATGTGTCTTCCTCTTACCTTGTAACCATCCCCCAACAAGACTTCAAATAACCGAGAAGATTAAGTAGGTATATTCAGTCTTTCCACTAATTCAGTAGCAATGAAATTGTGGGTAGCTCCATTATCAATCAAGATTAGTATTTCCTCTCCTTTAACCTTACCCTTCAGCTTCATCGTGTGGTTTCCTGTGAGACCCACCACTGCATTCATGGATAGTTCGAGAATAGGGGTATCTTCTTCCTTCTCGAGATCACCCTCCAAGTCCTCTTCCTCCTCCTCGTCGCACGGTTGCAAGATCATGACCTGTAATTGGTGATTCTTGCACTTATGTGTTGGAGCCCACTTCTCGTCGCACCCATAACACAATCCCAGGCTTCTCTTCTTTGCAACTTCCGCGTCGCTGAGCCTTCGGACTTGGGAGCTGGAGCTTTTGTTACTGGACGAAGACACAAAGCTAGTCGTGCTCTGTTTTTCTACTGTCGGGGGCTTCGACTCAGTCATCTTAGTAGAAGTTGGGTTGTAGATAGTGGTCCGAGTCGGGTCTGACCCACCCAAGATCCTTGTCCATCCAGCAATGGGTTTCGTCACGTTCCACTTTATTGTTGTTGTTGTCTTCAGGTGTTTGGACAAAAAATCTTCCCTGTTTTTTTTCGACAATAATGTTCCTCTCTTCCACATTATGGGCTAGGTCCATCATCTCCTGCAAGAACCCAAACTTCATGATTCTTAATTCAACCCTTATGTCTTCTTTCAGCCTATTCCTGAAGGCCCCCATTAACATATCATCTTATGGCTCACTCAAGGGTGCTGACATCGTCTTAAATTTTTCCCTGTATTCAGCCACCGACCCTGACTGTCTCAATGCCATCAACATCTCATAGGCGTCGCCGGCCTGGGAATGCTGAAACCGATTCAGTAACTGGCATTTGAAGTCAGCCCATGTTTTTACTGGATTACGCACTTCCAGCCATTGGTACCAATTTAGTGCCTTATCTTCCATACACACTACAGCAGCTTCAAGCTTCTCACTATCATCAATGGCATTCACAGTAAAGTATCTCTCTAATTTAAATAACCAACCTATTGGATTTTCACCAGCAAAGAGGGGAATCTCAAGTTTCCTGAAACGCGAAGGATCCTTCTCCATGTGCCGTAGCCGACTAGTGTCTCCTGTGTCTGCTGCTGCCGTTTTATTGTTAGCACCGTGATTGCCCACCTCCTGATTCTTCCCTTTTTCTTTAAGCCGTGTAAGAGACTCTTTCATCTCAATCATCCATAACTTTATCATCTCTAAATCTTTTTCCACATTCTCTACTCTACCCTCCATTCTGGTATTCACTATAACCCACCCAGATCTGCTCTGGTACCAAATTGATAGAGACCAGTAGAAGAGATAAACTAAAAATAATGAATAATATTTTCTATCAAAAAAAAATACTGAATAATATTGATTATTATTGAAGTAAGGAAATCACCACTTCCAGTGGGGAAGGGATGAAGTTACAGACCTCACAACAGAAAACAACACACACAATAAAGCAAAATAGAATTAAAAGGCAGCACACACTGAAATCACAAGAACACTCAAACGGACTCCATCGCTAGACATTTGAGAGGTCTAGCTCTCTCCCTAAACCAATCCCAATACCTCCCCTCCCCTTCCTCACTCCGCCTTCCAATATTACCTCCCTCCACTACACTGTCAGAGCTAACTCAGCAAGTTAGTTACGCCACTTCCCTTTCCTTCTCCTCCACTTCCTTATTTTCCAAATCAGCCCCGGTTCCCTTGCCCTTAGGCCCATTTCTTCTTTTGTAATACTTAAGGGCCACAGGCCCAACATTCACACTTTGTTTTTTTAATTTTTAATTTTGTTTTATTTTAGGGTAAATTATGCGTTGACACTTGATTTAATTTATTCTTTTGTTCTGAAAAGGGCCCTATCCCTTCTGGGTGATATAATTTTATCTATTTTTTAGATGTTGAAGTAGTCTCTGGGGAGAACATGTTTTTGCAAGGAGTGTTTGATTATCATAATGTATACTTATTGAGTCATGTTTGCAGTGGGCAAACAATCATAGGTGATTTTACATTAGTTCTAATTTTGATGGGGTGTAGTTTGCCTCGGAAATGTCTTATTTCAGTTTTTTTATAATAGTTTATCCTTTTTCTTTTTCTTTTTTTTAATGTTATAAATTAATTTTTAAAAAAAGTTGCTTTAGAATTGGAATCAATTATAAGTGATTCTCCATATGTGTGTGCATGTGCACGTGTTTTTTGTATTTTATTTTTATTTTTAAGTCTTCCCATACAGAACACAAAAGATAACCTTCCATGCAACACCCTGTTTATTAGGAACTTGGGGGAGAACATAAATGAGGAAAAACTGAGGGGCCTTTTTAGTGTTTAAGTATATTTTATCCCCCAGTGCTGGCTTTTCTGATATCTGTTTGTTTTGTGTGTTATTTCATTTGCTTGCTCAAGTACTGAGAATAGCTGTTCAACTTCACTTTGTAACGCAGGCAACCTGGTTTTAAGAAAATGAAGGTTTTGAGACAGGAGAGGCATACAGTTTGCTTCATTGAGTTTGAAGTCAGTAACATTCTGATCATATTAGTAACTTTGCATCCATGACTGAGATATTTTATAATTATTTGCATCCCAAGTTCTGGTTCTGTTGGCATGCGAATACAATATCCTTTCTTACATTAACTTAGCATTGAAATTGTATTGTTCTGATTTTTATTGTTGTTGGCATGCGAGGGATATACTGATTCTGTTACTCCGCTTGCAAAAGAGATCGTTGTATCACAGCGGAATTGGCCAGATTTCGTTTGCCTGCTGAGGTTTGCATCTCTTCAACTCTTTCAAGTTTACATTAACAAAAATTCTTTTCCCATTACAGAGTAACTTCGAATCAAGAAATACAGAGAAGAAATCACAGTTAAAACTCGGCAAGAGTAATTACGAGATCAATTTGCTTACCTCTCGGTCTTCTTCTTCTTCTTTTTTTCTTTCTCTCCATTCGTCTCTTTTGCCCTTCATCTTCTTCCTATGTAATTTCTGATTATTACAGAAATTTTCCCCACCATGGACCTCTACTTCGTCATCTCGCTGAAGGAGAGAGAAGAGAGAACGCAGGCGACGGCAACCGAGAGAGAGACAAAGCTACAAAATGATGAAGGAGTTTCTATCTCTTGCTGCTACAGATTCTTTTTTCTTTTTTTTTTCTTTTCATGATGGATCATGGCAAGGATAAGGGAGGGGTAATGGGATATGCATGTGATTGTCTGCCACTAGTATATGGTTTGGCTGAAATGTTAGAATATCTTTCCCAAACTTTTTTGCCCTTCAATAAGGTCGTCTCTCTCTCTTGCTGCTACAGATTCTTTTTTTTTATCTTTTCCTGATGGACCACGGTAAGGATAAGGGAGGGATAGTGGGATACACGTGTGATTGTCTGCCACTAATATATGGTTTGGCCGGCAAGGATAAGGGAGGGATAGTGGGATACACATGTGATTATCTGCCACTGATATGTGGTTTGGCTGAAATATTAGAATATCCTTCCCAAATTTTTTTACCCTTCAATAAGGTCCATAGTCTAATGGGGGTTCAAAATTTTAAGGGGGTTCAAAAGTTAAAAAAATGGAGGGATTATAAAAAATTTGTATGCAAATATTTAAAATTCAAGAGATGCGCAACATGGCTCCGCCACTTAGAGATGTAATACCCTTAAAATTTTATATGTTTAAAAATACATTTCTTTTATGATAAATGAGTATTTGATGGAGTGAAATGTGATAAATATTATGTTGATAATATGAATCTTGGATGGCTAGAGGAACAAATAACGTTTTATGTAAGAAAATCTTTTTAGGACTAAAATGAAAAGGATTAAATTAAAATAAAACTTAAAACTTTAAAAGAAAGAATAATTTTTCCTTTAATTCCTAATAGTAAATAATTCAACCACCAAAGTAAAAGTGTATAGTGTCAAATAACTGTAATACGTATAAAGAAAAATGCGTGTTTGTAAACTACGATAATTTTAATTTAAAGAAAAGGATTCCTTTGTCTATTTAATTTTATATACTTTTGTGAATCTTGCTACCTTGTTTGTGTATGTTGATGAAAATATAGATTTTCACATATGCATAAATTGTAGGGTATGATGGATGATATGATATGAAATTTATTCCTTGGATAAAATGTGGTTTGGGCATAAGAGGAAACTTAAAAAAAAAGAGAAAAAGGACATTTTATGTGAAAAAATCCCCTTATAGACTAAAATGAAAGGACTAATTTGAAATGAAACTTAAAGCTTTAGGAAAAAAGGATAATTTTTCCTTTAAGTTTTCAATTGTAACCAATTTCCAGCCGCCCTCACAGTAAATTTAATTATTAAAGTGCATAGTAAATTAAATATTTTATTAGCATATAGTACCATGACTTTTTCGACTCCTTCATTTCATTTCTAAACTCACACCTTCAATTTCTCTCCCTTACTCTCCTCAAATTTTTCTTGCTCCAATGCTAAGACTCTAAAATTCTAAACATTTCCTCTTCAACTTAGATCCAAGGTGAAGATATTATGCTCTTTTAATTTTTTACAATTATTTAGAGGTTAAATTCTTAGTATACTCTATAGTTACGGCTTTAGCTGATATTCCACATCATAAAAGAATTATCCTTAATTGCCAGTTGAATTATTTTATTTACCAGTTGCCGGAATAGAGTATAAAACTGTAAAAAAAAATACATATCTAGAAAAGATTATGGTTAAGGAAAGACTTGGTACTTAAGAGTGTCTATTATAACTCACCTCTCTTTTTTGAAAACTTTTCTAGTGTACTCTATTACAGCTTGTGTTCACTATTCCCAGTATGAATAGTATCTGTATGTATGAATAGAGCCTTTCATTTCACTTCTACATACACCTTTAGCTTCTCTTCCTTCCTCTCCTCAAATTTCTCTTGCTCCGACGCTAGGTCTCTGAATTATCTTAAATTCTAAGCCTTTCCTCCTCAGCTTGGATTCAAGGTGAGGAAATGTTCTACTATGTTTTTTTTCTTACCTTAATATTAAATTTTTAGTATGCTCTGTGGTTATGGCCTTGGCTGATCTTTCACATCAGAAAAGAATTATCTTCTATTGTTTGAAAATTATTTGGATAAGTGATTACCAGAATAGATTGTAAAACTGTGAAGAATATATGTCTAGGAAAGGTTCTGATTAAAGAAAGATTTGGTACTTAAGAGTGTCCATTGTGACACACTCCTCTTTCCTGATATACTCTTTTTCAGCTTGTATCCATCATTCTTGGCATGAATAACATAAGTACATATGAATAGTACTCATACATATTCTTGAATAATATCATACGTATGAGTAGGGCCTATATAGTACGAATATTACTCATACATATTTTTAAATAGTACTTATATGTATAAATAGTACCTAGATAGCATTATTGAATAATATATGTACATATGAATAGTACTTATACATACTTTTGAATAGTAAACATATGTATAAATAATATTCATACACATAAATATAAATAATGTTTGTACGCATACATACCGTATGGGTTAGGGCTATGTTATGAGTGCTTGAGGCACTACAAACATGGATGAGATATAGGTTTGAGATTGGGAGAGGTTGAGGTTGGGGAATTAATTATGTTGGTATTGGAAGTGTGCTCTCTCAGGGGCAAAAGGACAATGCCATAAGGAGGGTTATAGATGGTTTGACGGCGTGCGTGCACCACCTTTTGTGAGTATTCTTTTATATGTGTATATGTATATACATGTATTATTTGTATGTTTGTGTAGAATAGGACTGGTTTGGGTGAGTTAGTGGATTATATTGTAATATCCTTAAAAAAATAATAAATAAAAATAAAAATTTGTGTTTATGAACTATGATAATTTTAAGAAAATGATTCCCATGTTTATTTAATTTTGTATACTTATGTGAATTTTGTCACCTTGTTTATGTATGTTGATGAAAATATGGATGTTCACAAATAGATTACATATATTGTGGGGTTTGGTGGATTATATGATATGACATTTATCCCATGGGTAAAGCATGGATTGGACATAAGAGGAATCTAGGAAGAAATTGGGAGAAAAATGACATTTTTTGTGAGAAAATCTCCTTAGCAACTAAAATGAAAAGACTGAAGTGAAAAAAAATTTTAAGGTTTATGGAGAAAGGATAGTTTTCCCTTTAAGTTCTTAATAGTAACCAATAATTCAGCCGCCTCGTGAATGCACAGTGAGCTGAAATATTAAAGCGCATAGTAAATTGAATTATTTTAAA
Organism: Biancaea sappan; assembly: GCA_037074585.1. NCBI lineage: Eukaryota > Viridiplantae > Streptophyta > Magnoliopsida > Fabales > Fabaceae > Biancaea > Biancaea sappan. The sequence goes on from CM073495.1 coordinate 66,396,887, forward strand.
GGAAAAGTCATTTTCATAAATAGTAAATTGAATATTTTATTAATGCATAGTGTCAAATTGTAATATCCCAAGAATTTTCATGAATATTTAAAGTCTATTTGAAGTTTATTAAAAAATTTAATTACATGAGAAATGTTCTTTTTGAATTAGTGAAGGAAATTTGGAAATAGAAATTTCAAAACATTTTAATTTGGGACATTTTACAAATTCTCAAGGACTAAAATGAAAAGAAAAGAAAGTATGGAGTACTTTTGAGAAATGACCAAGTAGGAACCCGAGAAGAAGAATAGAGCTTATGGGAATGAATTATGAGTCCGGTACCAAAAGGATGATGGATTCGAGGTTAAAGTGGAGTTTGAGACTCTGAGAGGGACTAAAGTGAAATAAGAAAATTGTGGGGCAATTAGGATTTAGAATCACCCGAGGTGAGATTTTATGAATTTGCTTTTACTAGTCTTGACTGAGGGTCAACTGAAGAGCAAGTGATAATTTCACCCCAGGCGAGTAAATAGGCAGCCTCACCTAATTTTTCTTCATTTTCTCCTTTCCTCTCTCTCTCTTCACTTTCTCTCCTCTCTTTCTCTCTCTACACTCCAACTCCACAACCAGGCTTGGAGGGTGGATCTCGGGCTACGAGGCGAGCCTCTAGGAGCCAAGCAACGTAGGGAAAGCAAGGAATTGAGGTAGAAATTTCTATTTCTCAAGCTTTTCCCTATTTTATAGTTTTCAGAAAGTTTGGGGTAAAAATCGAGATTCCGGCTTCGTTTCTCGATTAAAATTGGTGTTTTTGGTGTCTAAATGCTCCTTAGACATTAAGGGTGAGATCCTATAGAAGAAATCATGGAAAACGGTGAAGATTTGGCCAGATCTGAGCCAAAACCGAGAGGAATCGCGAAAGGTCGCGATCCTGGCGCCCAGGCGCCAAGGTTCAGAAGATTTTGGGAAGAAAAGGGGCTTGGCGCCCAGGCGCCATGTGTGGCGCCTAGGCGCCAGGTATGCTGAAAAGCCTTAGCTTATTTTCAATCAGTCATAACTTCTTCATCCGGACTCCGTTTTGGGCAAACTTTATATCGTTGGAAAGCTCTTTGAGTCTAGTTTCCAATGGTATAAATGTCATTCAGAAATTCATTACCGGTTAGGAGTTATGACTTAAGATGTGAGTAAAGGTCGAGAGTAGTGATAGGAAATTTCTCTATTTTGTAACCCTAATGGTTTTTACCTGGTTACAATAGGGATGTTTGGGGCGCAAGGTGGGAGCGCTGAGAGCGTGGAATCCAGGTGAGTAGGCAACCTTGCAAAATTAATTTAATAAATTAGTCAAAGCACAATATAAATACCATTTGCGTTATTTGTGAAATTGAGAAGATTATCAGTGTGTGTTCAGGTTGAGAAAAAGTATAATATCATTGGAAGGTATTTTATTACCTTTGAGAATTGATTTCTCTAGTTGACTAAAGAACTAGATGTGATTGTTCCTTGAATAAATTGGAACATTTTGTAAGTGAATAACCTTACTAAACTAATGTGATTTTATTAGATAAGGTACAATACAAGTCTTGTTTATAACATTATTGAAGTGAGAAATAATCAATCTCGCTGTTGATAATATATGATGATTGTTATGGTTGATGATAGACATTCAAGGGAATAAAAGTATGTGTAAATTCATTTATTCATAGTAATTATATTGTGATAAATTGTCACTATTTTATTGATGAGCAAAAGATCTACGAGATCTAATACACGAGTTTGAAAGGGGTTAGAGTCCCATACTACTCGGTGTATAAATGTGAAAACCTATGCACGAGTTTGAAAGGGTTAGAGTCCCATACTACTCGGTGTATAACTGTGAAAACCTATGCACGAGTTTGAAAGGGTTAGAGTCCCATACTACTCAGTGTATAACTGTGAAAACTTATGCATCAAGAGTTTGAGGGTTAAATTCCCAAGTCACTCAGTGCAAGTATCTATGGCATATAATGCAAAGTGATTGAGGGATTGATCACCCAAGAAATCATACGTAAATTCAGACAAGTGTAATACTATAATTATTTACAATAAATGATAGATTGATTGTATTAGTAAATGTGGTGTTTGTGCTTATGATATTTTCATGTACAGTTGTTTACTCACTGAGTTATGATAAACTCACACTCTCCATGATTATCTTTTCAGATACAGTGGTTGAGGAGAAGAATTTATAACCTTTAAGGATATACTCCACTTTTGTCTGGTAAACAATTGGTAAGGATTAGGAAACGCTCTGTAATCTAGTAGGTCACCTAGGCTTGGGAGGTTGTATAGTACTGTATAGTTTTTGAAGGTTGAACACTTTCTGAATATGTATATAAAATATCTTTCTTGGAATATTTATGATTCACATAATTATGGATATTAAGAATGTTCACAGAGATTATGAGGTACCACGGAGGTACACCCTAGGTATTTTATGTTTATATCACATGTAAGTTTTGGGATGTGACAAATTGGTATCAGAGGTGGTTTTTAGGTCCCCTATAGATTACAGAGCAAAGTGTTCTTTGTGGACCCTTTTCCATTGTCATGAACCGCGGTATGACCATGGGATTAGGTTCCATAAAAGACCTTGTAAAGTTGAGTGTTCTTGTCATAACTTACCCTTCGATGGAGTTAGTTAGAGATAATTTTGTTACAGTATGAGGTAATTGATTTCATATATGGAACTTTGGAACTTGTTGGAGGTATGATCTTTATACCGATGGAAAAGGTGATCTCTGTATGAAATTTTTCTTTTTGAGAAATTGGGAACATAACTCTGTAGTGTACTCTGAAAGCTGAGGATTAGTAATTACTAGAATATGGCTTGAGGGCGGGCCAAGAGTGATGTATTAGATGGGGTAAAGTTGATTATGAGGCATGGGCTAGAGTTCAAGAAAGATTTTTTTGCAAAGAATATAGCGCAGATTACTAATGCAGGGATGGGAAAGAACCCTTGTGAGGCATATCAAGATTTGATTTTGATAGATGCCAGACATATGTAATTTACGGAAGAGGATGTAAGTCCTAAATAATATGTTCCTTGATAAAAGCTTGGTTGAGAAAATAGATGTGGGCTAGGTAGTTTTTCCCTAAGGGAGATACTACGGTAAAATGAAACCTAGCATAAGAGATATTGAGGTAAGTTATAAGTCTTCTCTAGGGGCGACTCGCCAAAGTTGCACTTGTTTAGTTAGGGATTGGCATGATGGTACTATGTGATAGAAGTGTTTCAAAAAAATATATACAATATAGAAGTTTTGTAACATTGGAACAATTAGAGCATGTTATAGGTAGGCTGTTGGCGTATGAACATTCATAATTGTTAAACGTGATGTATGATTGGAATGGTCTAGAAAGATATTCTTATGGTAGTTTGTGCCTCAGAGTGTTAGTTTAAGGAAAGCTTGCGAATCGAGGCTCTTAAGCAAGAATTCATGACAATTCGAGGGCATAATATCGAGTTCAATAGATCTATACGGTAAGCCTTCATCTACTCCTGTATGATAAGAGGAAAGACAACGAGACTTGTACAGAACTTCTGTTTGTCTCTGTGACAGCTTAAATTTTTATGTGATTGGCTTTATAAGCTGAATTTGTTATTGATTTTGTGTGGCTAATTTCTTTTATCTTTCTTCATTTTATTATTATTTAGAGTACCATCTAGTAAAAGAAACTATTGGCATTAAAAGCGGAAGGATTACATTGCAAAAAAAAAAAAAAGGGAAATTACTCATGCATGAGTAATCTAAAAGCGAGGTGGTCTCGGATTAGGAGGGTTGTATTGTATCATCACCCCTCGACCATTTCTTGGAACAAGAGACTGAGCAATGTCACGAAGGGTAGTGTAAATCCCATTCATACAATCAACACTTCTTTGTTGTTGATTGCAGAAGAATTGGGTAGACCAATAGAAGAACCTGTCTATTCTTGAAGTCATTGCCACATTATTGCGTTTAGTTAACTTCTCCAGGTCTTCTATCATCTTTTTCAGATTTTTCACTTCCTTCTCTAGACAAGCGATTTTGTTTTCTGACGTGTGGCCAGTGCTAATCTCCTCAGCTTCCTCAATTTTTATCTTCTTCTCCTTTTGATCCTCTTGAGACCCCTCAAAAGGTCTCTTGCCCTTGTCTTTGCCCAGACTTAAGTTTAAGTCGAGCTCTTCTTCCTTGGCCTCCACTGTGAGATCAATGTACTTCCTGGTGGCCATGGTTTAGAAAATTCAGAAGTTTTTGCAGGAGTATGATGAGAGAGAAATGCTGGGAAATTGTAGGCTCAGAGATAATTACTCCTTGTGGTGTAGTAACTGAGAACTCCGGGGCAGTTTTTATAGAGAAAAATTTAGACTTAGAGCCAAAGAAGATATCTCTTCACCGCACCCCTACACGCTCAACCTATGGATTTCTGCAAGCTGGAAGCCAGAAGTCTAGGGTAGGCATGCGTGTCAACAGTGTGTCACATTAATGGCAAAACCACGTAAGTCAATATTCGGTGGATTTGCGGCCGATTTATACTTGTTTATTTTTCATATCTCTTGTTGGCATTTTCTGAAATTCTAAGAAGCCGACAGCGTAGCCATTAAAGATTGCCTTGGATGCTTTTATGATGAACTAAAATGTATTTCTCTGCTTTCTTGTATTGTTCTTGAAAGCCTTCAGTTGAGTATAATATACATGATTGATTGAATTATATTGTGATTATATGTATTTAAATACATATGACATGTATGTATGTTATCCATGCATTGAGAGTGAAGGCTATTTGTTATGGCCAGGAATAATATGTAATGATTCTACATACATTCAGAGAATGAGAACTCTGAAATTTAAAAAGGACTTGAATAGATGAAAATATATAGATAATGATGTATCTCTATGTTGATACATACATACATATATGCTCGTAGAGGCAAGAGAAAGGTAAAAATTTTTCTCACTTTATGGTAACACTTGATATGTGTAAATGTGAGAAGTTTTTATTTTAATATGTATTTTTTTTTAAAAATGTGTAAGCCTAGAGCAAAGCCACGGATTAGAAACCTAGATAAGGCTAGTATGAAGTTACCCGTTCATCGAGTAATATCTCGATCTAGGATTATTTGATAAGACAAATACAGAGTTAGGAAGTCATAGATTGAAGCGGCGATTAGTTGAATGATTTGAGCAAGAGTCAAAAGTTAGCCGAATTTTTTTGAGAAAATCTTTTGCATGAGATTATATTTATTATTTTCTAGCATACTTATTATAGACCGTTGGCATTGCGACGGATAAGGTCTGGAGGCCATCTTTAGAGTGTGATGTAAGGGTTTTGGTAGCCCTAAATTTCGTCTATAAATAATGGATGCCCCATTACGCCGCTCACTACACTAAGAGTTCATTACTTATAAGCTTTCTAGCATCAAACCTCTCATTCCATACAACCTTTATAGTTCAGAAAAATATGGCCGGCAATAAATCTTTCAATTTAAACTTTGAGGCTGGCAAGGTAGAGCTGGATCTAAATCTTAGTCTGGAGAACTATAAGAATAAGAGATCCATGGAAGAGTCATCAGAAGCTAAGAAAAGAAAAAGGGATGTAGTAGGGCTAGAGGATGTTAGCACAGCAACATCTTCAAATGATGAGCTTGCGCTTATGAGAAAAAAGATGGAGGACTTGGAAAGGTTGATAAACCGTCACTCTGAGGACCAGGGAAGATTGATAAATCGTCTCTTTGTAGAATAAGAGAAGCTCTTGAATCGTCATTTTAGGGAATTGGCGAATAGGGTTGATAGACATTCGATGTTTGCAACTCAAAATTTTCGTGACCAACAAGTGAGGTGTATTGACTGTATGAATGAAGTGACCTCTGCACTTCGCCAAATTTCCCAAACGTTTCCTCCAGAAACTCTTTCTAGGCTGCAACGATTAGCCTCCTCCTTAAGATCTGAATCACCTTCCTCTTCTAGACTTGGAGCACTTTCTGCATTTCAAAAGCCTCCTCGTCCTTAATTTATTCTTTCTTTTATTTGTACCTTAAGCTAATATTTGATCTGAGCTTCGCGTATTAAGATTATCTGTTTTGTAAATCAAGTTCAGTTTGTTGCCTGTAACTTATGTACTAGAAATAAGGCAATTCTTGTACTGAAGAAGCTCGAGAGATAAAAATATGTTGAACTTGTTATATTTTGTACTTGATTGTGAAAATTCTAAAAGAGAGAACGAGATTTGGACAAAATATCTGCATTTGTTTCAATCTTGAGTTAAGTTTTGAATTCGGAGGACCGAATTCTATTAAGGGGGGAAGAATGTAATATCCCAAGAATTTTCATGAATATTTAAAGTCTATTTGAAGTTTATTGAAAAATTTAATTACATGAGAAATGTTCTTTTGAATTAGTGAAGGAAATTTGGAAATAGAAATTTCAAAAAATTTTAATTTGGGACATTTTACAAATTCTCAAGGACTAAAATGAAAAGAAAAGAAAGTATGGAGTACTTTTGAGAAATGACCAAGTAGGAACCCGAGAAGAAGAATAGAGCTTATGGGAATGAATTATGAGTCCGGTACCAAAAGGATGATGGATTCGAGGTTAAAGTGGAGTTTGAGACTCTGAGAGGGACTAAAGTGAAATAAGAAAATTGTGGGGCAATTAGGATTTAGAATCACCCGAGGTGAGATTTTATGAATTTGCTTTTACTAGTCTTGACTGAGGGTCAACTGAAGAGCAAGTGATAATTTCACCCCGAGCGAGTAAATAGGCAGCCTCACCTAATTTTTCTTCATTTTCTCCTTTCCTCTCTCTCTCTTTACTTTCTCTCCTCTCTTTCTCTCTCTACACTCCAACTCCACAACCAGGCTTGGAGGGTGGATCTCGGGCTACGAGGCGAGCCTCTAGGAGCCAAGCAACGTAGGGAAAGCAAGGAATTGAGGTAGAAATTTCTATTTCTCAAGCTTTTCCCTATTTTATAGTTTTCAGAAAGTTTGGGGTAAAAATCGAGATTCCGGCTTCGTTTCTCGATTAAAATTGGTGTTTTTGGTGTCTAAATGCTCCTTAGACATTAAGGGTGAGATCCTATAGAAGAAATCATGGAAAACGGTGAAGATTTGGCCGGATCTGAGCCAAAACCGAGAGGAATCGCGAAAGGTCGCGATCCTGGCGCCCAGGCGCCAAGGTTCAGAAGATTTTGGGAAGAAAAGGGGCTTGGCGCCCAGGCGCCAGGCTTGTGTTGGCGCCCAGGCGCCATGTGTGGCGCCCAGGCGCCAGGTATGCTGAAAAGCTTTAGCTTATTTTCAATCAGTCATAACTTCTTCATCCGGACTCCGTTTTGGGCAAACTTTATATCGTTGGAAAGCTCTTTGAGTCTAGTTTCCAATGGTATAAATGTAATTTAGAAATTCATTACCGGTTAGGAGTTATGACTTAAGATGTGAGTAAAGGTTGAGAGTAGTGATAGGAAATTTCTCTATTTTGTAACCCTAATGGTTTTTACCTAGTTACAATAGGGATGTTTGGGGCGCAAGATGGGAGCGCTGAGAGCATGGAATCCAGGTGAGTAGGCAACCTTGCAAAATTAATTTAATAAATTAGTCAAAGCACAATATAAATTCCATTTGCGTTATTTGTGAAATTGAGAAGATTATCAGTGTGTGTTCAGGTTGAGAAAAAGTATAATATCATTGGAAGGTATTTTATTACCTTTGAGAATTGATTTCTCTAGTTGACTAAAGAACTAGATGTGATTGTTCCTTGAATAAATTGGAACATTTTGTAAGTGAATAACCTTACTAAACTAATGTGATTTTATTAGATAAGGTACAATACAAGTCTTGTTTATAACATTATTGAAGTGAGAAATAATCAATCTCGCTGTTGATAATATATGATGATTGTTATGGTTGATGATAGACATTCAAGGGAATAAAAGTATGTGTAAATTCATTTATTCATAGTAATTATATTGTGATAAATTGTCACTATTTTATTGATGAGCAAAAGATCTACGAGATCTAATACACGAGTTTGAAAGGGGTTAGAGTCCCATACTACTCGGTGTATAAATGTGAAAACCTATGCACGAGTTTGAAAGGGTTAGAGTCCCATACTACTCGGTGTATAACTGTGAAAACCTATGCACGAGTTTGAAAGGGTTAGAGTCTCATACTACTCAGTGTATAACTGTGAAAACTTATGCACCAAGAGTTTGAGGGTTAAATTCCCAAGTCACTCAGTGCAAGTATCTATGGCATATAATGCAAAGTGATTGAGGGATTGATTACCCAAGAAATCATACGCAAATTCAGACAAATGTAATACTATAATTATTTACAATAAATGATAGATTGATTGTATTAGTAAATGTGGTGTTTGTGCTTATGATATTTTCATGTACAGTTGTTTACTCACTGAGTTATGATAAACTCACACTCTCCATGATTATCTTTTCAGATACAGTGGTTGAGGAGAAGAATTTATAGCCTTTAAGGATATACTCCACTTTTGTCTGGTAAACAATTGGTAAGGATTAGGAAACGCTCTGTAATCTAGTAGGTCACCTAGGCTTGGGAGGTTGTATAGTACTGTATAGTTTTTGAAGGTTGAACACTTTCTGAATATGTATATAAAATATCTTTCTTGGAATATTTATGATTCACATAATTATGGATATTAAGAATGTTCACAGAGATTATGGGGTACCACAGAGGTACACCCTAGGTATTTTATGTTTATATCACATGTAAGTTTTGGGATGTGACACAAATAGTACCCTTAACTTTTTATATAAATAGGTCATTCTATTTCACTTTTAAACACACACTTTCATTTTCTCTTCTCTCCTCTCATCAAATTTCTCTGACTCTAGTGCTAAGATTCTAGGCTATCACATGGAGGTAAAGGAATATCCTACTGCGCTCTTTTAAATTCTTGCAATAATTTAGAGGTTAAATTCTCGTTATGCTTTGTGGTCATAGTTAGGCTGATCTTCCACATGAGAAAAGAATTAAACTCAGTTGCTTAAGAATTATTATTGATTACTAAGATACTGTGAGGATACTATGCTCTTTTTTTTTAACAAATACCTGTATGAAATTCTTAGTATGGTCTGTGGTTGCAGCCTTAGCCAATCCTCTACATCAAAAAAAAAATTATCCTCTATTACTTGAAAATTATTTTCTGATTATCGGAATAGAGTATAAAACTATAAAAAAAATACATGTTTAGGAAAGGTCTAACTAAGGAAAGACTTGCTACTTTAGAGTGTCCATTGTGACCTACCTCTTTTCCTTGAAAACTTTTCTGGTGTATTTTTACAGCTTATGTTCACTATTTTCGGTATGAATATTACTCGTACCTATAAATAGTATGATATATATGAACAATAACATATATATATATAAATAATGCCATATATATGAATAGTATAGTGTATATGAACAATACCATATATATGAATGATGTCATGTACACGTGTAGTATTCATGTGTAAGGTTGATTTATTGCGATTGTGAATCGATGATAAAACTAAATATGATTATGTCTGTGATTGATGGTGGATATTATGGGGTGGGTCCCTATGTAGGAGTAAAAAGGGAGGAGTAGAAGATAATAAGGGTGACAAAATCATGTTAAACAAAAATTTGTTCAAATACAAAAAGTATTGAAAATGGGGTAGAATAAGGGAGGCACTTATAAAGGGAGCAATAAGGGAGGATGTGGCAGGGACCGCGGGGCAACGACCACTTTATGTGGATGGGATCCGAAAAATGTCTAAAAACTTAATTTGGAACTATGTAATATGTTGCCCTTATATGATTTCATTAATTATATATGAATTATTTCTTACATTGATGTGGTAGAATAATATATCTCTTCACTGAGTAAAAATATACACGTCTTTCCTCCCATCACAGATTTTCAAAAAGAAGTAGAGGCACATCCAACAATTTGTTTGAGTCCTCAACCTCATTGATCAGGGTAAATCTTTGTTATCTTGTAAAATTTTATCCAAAAAATTCTAGTAGTAACTCTGTAATTTGGGTAGGCAAGTCTTGGATGAATAAATGTTTGTTGAGAATGTTAACTATTAATGAATAAATGGATATATTTGACAAATCTATTGTCTCTTTCTCTATAAAAAGATAAGGGAATTTGTATTCCCCAATTTGAGATTATATATATATATATATATATATATAAATTTTTGATATGTGTATTAAGATGGTACAGAACTAGGCTTATGGTGGTGAGGTAAAGCTCATACATTGTGCCAGTTACATGCTCAAATTTTGGGGCGTGAATTTAAACTCACCCCCTCACAGTTATAAGTACGGAATGACGATTAATTCGAGGACTTGCGGATTAAGGATACCTTCTTTTTGTTTAGGGTAAGGTAATTTTACTTACTATTAAAGTATTTTTTTTAGTTTGCTCTATAATTGGATAGGCCACTTAGAATGTAGATTATATTAGTTGAGTTAAATTGAAAAATTATGGCTTGCAGTGGTGTGGATGTCATATTGTCTTCATTTATTACAGCCCCTGGTTTTGGGTCGTGACATTTACATTCTCTCAGTTTCTATACCATGTCTGAGGAGAATGCTTCGAACGTTTCTGACAGCAAGAGACCATCCATAGTAACTGTCCATGAGACTTCCTTCCCAACTATTTCTATCAAGTTGGATGGGACCAACTATCATGTTTGGTCTCAAATTATGGAGATGCATATTGTTGGCAGACGAAAAAGAGGATACATTATAGGAAGGAAGGTTGCACCCGCAGAGACTAACCCAAGCTATGATGAATGGGAGGCTGAAGACGCATTGGTTAAGTCTTGGCTCATCAACTCTATGACTGACAAATTGATGGCCCATTTCGTGCAATGCAGAACAACTAAAGAAGTTTGGGACGCTGTCAAGAGGAGCTATCTTAATGTCTCCGATTCTTCTGAAGTCTATGAACTGATGAAGAAATCTTTTCAATCACGCCAAGGAGGCCGTTCTCTTTCAGAATATTACAATGATTTGAATTCCATATTCCTGAAGCTTGATTATCGTAGGCCCAATGACATGGTGTGTCCAAATGATATTGAGAAATTAAGGAAACACACTGCTGAGGATAGAGTCTATATATTCCTTACTGGCCTTGATCACAATCTAGAACAAGTTAGTCGTCGCGTCCTAGCTACCTATCCTTTACCAAGTTTGGAGGAAGCCTATTCACAAGTTCGTCATGAGGAGCAGAGACAACTCACCATGAGAACGAAAGATCAATCTGAAGCGTCAGCCTATGGTGTCAAAAAAAAACAATTCTCATTTAGTAACTTTTACTCGTTCTTCCAACTCATTGTCTCGTTTCTGCACTCATTGTAACAACACAAGACATACTGAGGATGTTTGCTGGAAGAAACATGGCTATCCTAGAGATGGGCATGTGGTGAGTAGACCAAAGGAAGAAAGGTCCTCTCTGTGTCTGTGTCTATATGTGTGTGTGTGTGGGGGGGGGGAGAAGGGGTGGGATACTCCTGTTTGAGGCTTTGGACAAAGATGGTTTTCCTACTAAGGCCCAATTACTAATAAGTGTAGAAAAATTTAAAATGGTTAAGTCTTTATCTACACATAAATAATTTCTCCATCTACTTACCTTCTTTAAAACTTGGACAATCACAAAGTATTTACAATAATATCCAAAATTCTAATCTTGATCACTTATGTCCCTCTTTTATAATACGACTAGCCATCAGTCAAAGTAAATGCATGACACTATGAAAGTCTTCCATGGCATGAAAAAACAGCATCTCAACATAAATTACCATCATCTAGATGATAAAATGGTGCACACGTAAGAATTATGTAATAGCGTAAATAAGATAAAAATAAAATAAAAATAGCATAGATAACAAAAAAAAAATGACCTTACATGCATAATTGCAGTGTTTCCATGCTCTTGAATCCGTTCTCTTTTCAAGGTAAAGTTGGGTATTTGCCTTGTACACTTGTTGATTCGCTTTTTTTATCTTTATTAGTAAATATTGATAAACTTTTGATATGGATTAACAATAGCATGCTTGTGTGCATTGGCCTTTTACAGAGATGGATATACGATGGTAGAGGGTGCTGCGTTTGATGTGTACAGTTATGGGGACTGGGGTAGTTTTGCTTGAGCTAATTAATAGGAACAAGGTGTTTGATCCATATTTGCAGGAGAGTTTCTATACTGGATTGGGTTAGGCATGTGTGGATGGAAACATGAAATACTGGGAAGATTGTTGATTCAAGGCTTGCAAGGGAGTTATCAGATTCGAGTGTAGTGGTGCAAATTACCTAAGTGCTTTGTGTGGTTTTGTTGTGTACTGAGAAGCATCCACTCAAGAGACCCATAATGAGAACTGTCATCAAGCTTCTTTGAGATGACAATAAAAACCAACACTATTTCTTGCTTCATAAATTCTGATTTTCGGTTCAGTTCATGCATTGTTAGTGTCAAAGTCCATTTTTATCATACATGAAAAAAGTAAAAGATGGTGACAATGACAAGCGTTGAATTTATGCAAGTTGTATTCCTTTTCATTCATTTATGCACTCTATGCAATCTCCAGTTTAACTATTTTTTAGGACTTGTTGGTGTCAATAATCTTACTATCACATACGTCGATAAGGAAGCAAATATAATAGATACTTTTGACTCCAAACTAGTGTTGAGGAGGCTTGCAAATCAAATCAGCTAGTTCCATGTTTCAACTATTGTTTCCTCAGTTGTCAAGGACATCTGCTGGGGTTTATAAGGATGTTTTTTGATTTTGAAAATATTTTTCATTTTCCAGCCCTTATTTGAAGATGCGTAAAACATCTGAGAAAATGAAATAGGTTTTTTGGGAGCTGTCAGCTTTTTTTTTAATTTTTTTACAAATATTAATTGATCCAATAATAATTATAAATATAAAATAAATATAAAATAATAATTATAATTTTTAAAAAAATAAAAAAATGATAAATAATTAACAGCCATTGGATCACAAATCCAATAGTTGCCAAAACCTTCTACGCAAGAGCTTATCTGCTTCTTAAGAAAATAATCTCTCAATATCATGTCCTAAAAAAATTCTAATTAATTAGAATATCATTTACTCATTGTTTTCCAAATTTAAAAGACTGTGAGACAAGTTGCTTCATTGACATAGCATATAATAATAATAATAAATACTAGTAGTTCTAAAATGAAGAAGCATTGACATTGATATTTATTTGATCCTCAATAATGAAACTTCCAACGTAGAAGCTTAAACTGTCGTTTACTTTTTGGCTTTTTCTCTCATATTTTAGTCACTATAATTGTCCAACTTTCTTTTCACTTTCAACCTTATTCGACTTCTTTTTACAAGATTTAGATAAATTAACAATTTGTTCAACTGAAAAATTAATTAAATTTTCAATTTACACTGGCTCTAAGAATCGGTAAAAAACTAATTGAACTAATCTTGAATTAGTAAAATCGATAAAACCAGTTAGTTTATTGTTTTAGCCAGTTTAGATTTTATTTTTATTTTTTAAGAAATTTCTTGTGATAATTTTTTGTTAATTTGTTAATTTTGTTATAAATTTTTGATTATGAATATTATTTTATATAATAGGATATTAAATTTTAGATTTGATTCATTTTAATGATTGTTATGATAATTAATTTTGTTGTAAACTTATGATTATAAATGTTGTTTTATATTATAAAAATATAATTTGCAGATTTATATATAGTATGTGATATATAATTATTTAAAATTTTATATATTATAATTATATAATTTAGTATCTTAATATAATTTAAGTACCATGGTTCCATCATTCCCTTATTGGTTCCTTCACGAGTTCAATTATCAAGCCTGAAACTTGTCTTTTCAACATAGTGCAACTGCAACTGCAAAGCCAGAACATTAAGTGCAATGGCGGATGTTGAAGACCAATTAAAAAAATTTTTAAGGGGGTTATATAAAAGAAAATTGAATTGGTAAATATTTTTTTAAGAAAATTAATTAAGAAATTTTTTTTAGGGTGGCGGTTACTCCCTTCTTCCTGCACGAAGATCTGCCCCTGATTAAGTGCTTTGTTCCTTCAAAAGCTTTACTATTTTTTGTCTGACTATATCAGCAATTTCTTTCGCTTAGAGCGTGATTTTTTCTCTCCCTATGAGACACCGATTATTGATCCCATGCTTCTCTGCACACTTGCATGTTGCTTCTGCTTTGAGCTCCGATGGGTTGACTCTATTGTCACTCCTAAAGCACTGAACTTCTGTGCCTGCTTCCATAAATTCAAGCTGGACTGCCTCTGATTCTACCCCATTCTCATGGGCAGGAGTAAAATGCAAGCATGACAATCAGGTGATCTCCCTTTAATCTCACTGCTTCTGGGGTTACTGGTAAACTTGGTCCAGAAATTGGAAACCTGAATCACTTGTAGTGTTGTTGACTAATAATTTCTCTGGAGTAATACCCCCAGAATTAATACAAGTGTAGTCTGCTTGTGTATATTGACCTTTGTGCAAACTACTTTAGCGGACAAATACCATATACCTTGAAAATGTTGCAAAGTTTGCCGTATTTGGGCCTTTCTTCTAATATTCTGACTGGTGAAATCCCTGAGTCCTTGTTTCAAATTCCTCAGTTGGAAGAGGTGTACCTGTACAACAATGGTGTAAGTGGTCCTATCCCCACCAATATTGGCAACATGAGTGAACTCTCAAAGCTGTATCTGTCTAGTGATCATTTGTCTGGTAACATTCCCTCTTCCATAGGTAATTGCAGTAAATTAGAGGCATTGGTTTTAAATGATAATAATAGATTGAAGGGAAATCTGCCTCACAGTTTGAACAATCGCAAGAATCTTGTTTATTTAGATGTCAAAAACAACAGCCTTGGAGGCATCATCCCTCTTGGTTCTGGCAGTTGTGAGAAGTTATTTATTTTGGTAAGTGGCATTCCATCATCCTTAGGATAACTGTCTGAGCTTTCTATTCTTCGCCTTCCTTAGAACCATTTGTCTGGAAAAATACCTCCAGAAATTGGTGAGTGCAAATCTTTGAAGAAGTTGCATTTATATTCCAATTAATTGGAGGGAGAAATTCCCAGCGAATTGGGAAGGCTAAGTCAATTACAGGACCTTGAATTGTATTTCGACCATTTGCAGGGTGAATTCTTGTTCATAATAATAGCCTTTCTGGGACATTACCTCTGGAGATGACAGAGCTCAAGCATCTTAAGAACATCTCGCTCTTTGACAACCAGTTCTCTGAAGTCATACCTCAAAGCTTGGGAATCAATAGCAGTTTAGTTAAATTGGACTTGATGAATAATGAGTTTACTGGTAACATCCCACCAAATCTTTGCTTTGGAAAGCAATTACATGTGTTGAATTTAGGTCTTAATCAACTACAAGGTGGCATACCCCATGATGTAGGAAGATGTGCAACACTTGGGAGGTTGACTCTGAATGAAAATAATCTTACTGGGTCTCATCCTGAATTTGAAAGTAATCAGAATATCATATACATAGACATCAGCAAGAACAACATCAGTGGAGCAATTCCATCAAGTTTGGAAACTGCACAAATCTCACTTCTTTAATTTTGTCCATGAACATCATCACAGGGCTCATACCCTCAGAGTTAGGAAACCTCATGAACCTTCACTTTTTGAATCTTGCTCACAACAACTTAGAAGGACCTTTGCCACAGCTGCTGTCACACTGTACCAAAATGAAACGGTTTGATGTGGGATTCAATTTTCTAAATGGTTCATTACCGTCTAGTTTAAGGAACTGGACAGGGATAACCACATTAATTTTAAGAGAGAATCGTTTCAGTGGGGGTATCCCATCTTTCTTATCAGAATTTGACCAGCTTCTCGATCTACAACTTGGTGGAAATCTTTTTGGAGGCAAAATTCCTGCATCAATTGGAGCAATGCAATATCTCTTATATGGGTTGAATCTTAGTGCTATTGGATTCGCTGTGAGGTTCCTTTGGAAATTGGGAAGCTGAAAAAGCTACAAGTTCTGGACGTATCCCTAAAGAATTGTTATAAAAGGCCTACCCATAGATGTAAAACAGAGAGAATTGCCAAATCTACTTAGGTGGTTGCCTGGATATGAAGCTTCTAAACTGAGTTGTATGTTTAGAAGACCTGAAGGATATGCTCTCTTCAACACAGCAAAACAAGCTATTGCAGCCAAAGATATTCTTCAGGTTAGACTATTTGTTGCATATGATCTCTTAGATACACCATTTTTTTCAAGGGTATCTATTTTTTTTCCTTGAAGTGTGACTTATTTTAATTTTCAAGATTTCCTCTTCGATGCAAGGACCAAGTCAGTGCTTCACAGAGATGGCTGACATACATCATTTTGTGAAAAGAGGTTGTCCTTCATTCCATGATGTTTTTTTATTTTTTACTTAGAAATTCAGATTATGAGTATTTGATTTCGATCAAGTCTTTGATGAAATTTATGCAATTTGAAATTCGGGGCCTTGGGGGTAATCCATTTCCTTTTCTCCCTCTTGTATCTCAGCCTTCTTTCCTGTTTCGGTCTTATTGTCCTTAGTTGTTTGTGGAAAGACCTTATGTTGAAAGGCTGAAATTGCCAATTTTCTTTTACCTACTATTTATAACATCTTTGCTGTGCTTATTCTTTGCCAGTAAAGCATGATAATGATATGAGAAGCATAGATAAAGAGATGAAGTCTGAGCATGTCACCAATATGAACAAGTCAATATAACAGAATGTTAGTAGTTCAGGTATTCTTAAAATACGGTTTAACATTACTCTGAGTGTGTACTACTACTGCTATTTGATCCTGCTATTGCGTCAAGCCTGATGTAGCAGTATCAGTATAATTGATTTAAATGCACTTGAATTGATTATGCAGGCGCATATGATGGAGGCAAAAGATTGTTGACTGCTGAGGACTATTCTCAGGGAAATGCATGGGTTAGTATTACCAATTTCTTAACTCGCATATCTCCATCATGACTGTGATCCTCCCGTAGTGTGCCAAGATCTCAATCCAAAGAACATATTTCTTGATTCTGGCATGGAACCTCACATATCTCAATTTGGTGTTTCCATGGCTATGAATCCATCCTCTTCTCCAGTAGGTGAGCCATCTGCTATTGTACCAGTTAATGCTGGCACACTTACCGAGAATGGACGTAGGATGGTGGAGGCTGTTGCATCTGATGTGCATGATTATGGGGTAGTTTACTTGTTTTCATGGTGTAGAAATATGGCTTCACCTCCAACTCCGAATATTCCTAATGCATGCCTTGATGATGTTTTGCATGTACAGAACCCACTACGAAACTTGCAATGGAATATCACGTAGTGTGCCAAGATCTCAATCCGAAGAACATATTTCTTGATTCTGAAATGGAACCTCACATATCTCAATTTGGTGTTTCCTTGCCTATGAATACATCCTCTTCTCCAGCAGGTGAGCCATCTCCTATTGTACCAGTTAACGCTTGCACACATTTTTATTAGCCGATTTTATTTATTAATAAACTTTTCATGTGGATTAACTATAACGTGGGTTGTTTATATTGGCTTTTACAGAGAATGGACATAGGATGGTGGAGGCCGTTGCATCTGATGTGCATGATTATGGGGTACTTTTGCTTCAGCTATTAACCAAGAAGAAGCTATTTGATTCATCATTTCAGAAGAAAACTGATTTCCTGACAAGGGTTAGATATGAGTGGAGGGAAAGAGTTGATATTTGAAAAAATAGTTGATTCAAGTCTTGCAAGGGAGTTATCAGATTTGATTGTAGTGGTGCAGGTTACTAGAGTGCTTTCTATAGCTTTATTATGTATTCAGGAGGATCCACATACGAGACCCACTATGAGAACAATTAAGCTTCTTTGAGATGATAATGAAAAAGAACACGAATAAATTATTGATTTAATTATGAATAATTACAGTTATCTCAATTTAATCTTTAAAAGATCAAGTATTTTAATTTAGTTTATAAAAATTATATTTGTCTTAATTTGATTATTTTTGTTTAAATCTCACATTTTTTTTGTTGTCAGAAATTATTTTAACAAATAGAGACATCAAATTAAAACAAACACGATTTTTAAAGAATTAAATTGAGATGTTTAATTTTTAAAGACTAAATTAAAAAAATATAAACTTTTGAGTACCAAATTAATAATTTATTATACTTGTTTTGTCTTGCTTTAGTCAGGCATTGTAAAGTTCGTATTTATTATCATGCACCAAAAGAAGTAAAAGACGACATAATAGATGAAAAAGCTCCAGTTTGCAAGTTGTTTGACACTGCACATATCTTGTTGCTCAGTATAACTAGAAATTATTATTATTCATTTATCCACTTAATGCTAGAGACTACAAAAACCAACATACTCAATTTTCTTCTACTTGCATTCACAAACAAACAGTGAAATGCTTTGTTAAAATGATTGAAACTTGATTTGAGTTGCTTCCTGTCTATCTTTTAGAGTTTCTTGGGTTTGCTCAATTTGGAATATGTTGAAATGTTGTTGTCAAAATCTTTATTCAAATTGAATTTGATTTTGGTCAAATAAAACTTTCTAACTGACATTGACAGGTGAGACTCATGTGAGTATCAACTAATCAGACGGTCATATTTAGTTAAGAAGAATGTTAACCAAATAAGAGATTTATAATCATTCAAACTTAGGTCTTATCGCATGTGAAAGTTGTAATCTTATTTTTTATGGAAAACATGATTTTTCCATTTTCTCAGCCCTATGTGCAATATATTCCCCTTGTATTCACTTACCCACACCAAGCTATTTCTAACTTTGAAACATAATTTTCTTGTACGGTATTTCTTGTCACCTGCTTTTACGCACTGAAATCTATTTTTTAAGAGGAAATGAACTTGATTTGCAGTATTTATAGTTGTATCCTGTGTATCTAATAGGAAAATTATACACAATTTTCGTCAACTCTAACTAAAATATAATTTTAGTCTCCGAAATTTAAGACATAAAAACCTTACATATTAGTATAAAATAATATTTAAAAATTAAATGATTTGTTATAAGATACTTTATGTTGCTACAAAATAAAATACGCATAAAATATGAATCAATTTTGAACTTCAAGAGAAAACACGTTGTTGAATAACTCTTGAATAATTCAATGATACAAAAATAACATATTAATCAGGTCCAATAGTCAACTCTAATGAAAATGTGATAACTGCTAATCAAATGAAATTGTGATAAAATAAGAAATTAGATAAAATGACTTCACTTGTGGAAATCCAATCGCCATGTGGATGGACCATGAAAAGAATTTTTCTAAAGATATATTATAGTGACCAAAATTCTTCCCGTATTAAAAATTATGGCTGTTTGAAGTTTAGTTGTTCAACATTCTTGGCAAGATTTACGCTGGGATTTTTTACAATCAATTTGACCCAAGAAATTTTTTTCTAGATGCTTCATGTCACTTTATGCTTTCATCATCTTTCTTAATTTTCTTCTCGACGTCATTTTTGACTTATTATTTTCTTAAATATTTAACATGTTCAATTTTGTGATAGTTTAAAAAATAAAATGTTATGTTTAAATTTAAAAACTAAAATTATGTTTAGACTATAATTTGTCCTCATCTTTTTTTTTTTTCATTTGGGATATATTGAAATCTCTTGCTAATTGAATATGGCTCATCCTATCAAAATCTGTACTCAATTTTCCTACTAAACATATAATTTGGTCTCTAAAAAAATTTCTCACTCTTTGTTTGGTCCTTAGAAGATTCCAATAATACTTGTTAGTCCTTGGAAGTTGAAACCACTATACTTGTTAGTCCAATCATCCGTGTGTTTTGTTTTCTTAGCTGATGTGGCACATTATATGCCTATATGTCTCGTTAATTACTGATTGGTATCAATGGGTCTCTACGTCAGCAAAAACAAAGTCAATTTGCTTGATTTGTTGGTTGCTATGCTGTTGTTTCATAGATATTTGTCAAAATAGACTAATCGGTTCTAAACGATTTTAAAGCTATTCATCCTTGAAATTTTTTAAAAACTACTTGTTAGTTTTTGAAATATTCCACAAGATACTAAAAGGTCCCTCAATTTTAATACAGGCCACACTAAAAGATCCTTCAATTTTAATACAAGTCACACTAAAAGGTCATTAATAGAACATATCGTGTTTATGAGAATAAGGATTCAGTTAGAACATGTAAGAACCTACACACAACATGCATATGTTGTTGAACTCCAGTAGTATTCCTAACAATAGTGCAAATTTCTATTTCATTGATTCTAACATAGCAAATGTAAGTTACCTTTCATAATTTCAGATATACATAAGAATTCATTTAACATACAAATGAAGCATTTATTACATCAGAACTTGAACTCCAACAACATTTCTAACATCAATTAAAGTTATCATTTCTAACATCATTTAAAGTTATCATTTCTAACATTTAAGAACATAACATTGAATTTAATTTTATTAAATTTTAATAACATTCAAGCAGAAATAAAATTCCTACGCCTTAAGCCCTAAATGCTAAGGCATTATATGTAAGCCCTAACCTCTAAGCCTTTCGGCCTAAGCCCAAAGCTAAACCATAAGGCCTTATGCCCAATACTTTGATACCTATGCCTTAAACCCTAATCTGCAATTACTAATTTCTAAAGCCTTAACCTAGGCCTAATCTCTAAACTCTGTTGACAGCTTAATTAAAACATGAGCCTAAACCCTTAGTATTAAGCACTAAGTCCCACTAAATCCGAAGCCTTAAGCCCCATTAAGTCTTAAGCACTAAGGGGACGTTTGGTTCAATCTCTAATCAGGAAAGGAACACGGAATTCCACTTCCATTTAGAGGCTCCCGTGTTTGGTTCAATCTCTCATCAGGAAAGGAAGCCTTCTACGGAAAAGCCAAATAGAAATTGTTCTCCTGATGAATTTTTCTTGTAAGACTGGATGGAAAACTGCAATTCCTCTCTAGAAAACCACATAAATTACAATAATACCCTTCCATCTTCAGCTTGGCACTTTGTCCTCATCCTTGTCTTTGGAAAATGAAATTGAAGGAACGCAGTCACACGCACTTCGTCCTTGTCATCTTCCAGCACTGGCCTCTCAGCTTTGTCTTCTCCACTTCACCGAATCCATTCTGTTGGTTTTGGAGGAGTAATCCAGAATGCGAAAGGAGACTGGTTAATGTCTATGTTTGGTTGCTACCAAAAACTTCTTGTTGTTCGCCTCTTAGTCATCGGTCAGCTGCTTGCCTTGATGTCTCGCACTCTTCAGTCTTCTCGGCATTCGTTGCTTGGGGTTTTTTTCGGTCTTTCCATCACTGGTCATCTGCTTCTCTCGTCGATCTCCTCTTTCAGTCACCGAGGATTCGTCACCGGCATCGACAAATTGGCCTAGTTGATCTTGATTGTGTGTGCGCTGAGAGAGAGTGCAAGAGAGTGAAGCCTGATGAGGGAACCAGATTTTTTTTTGGTAAATACAAAATATAAATAAGAGTAATTTAGTAAAATTATCTTATTAAAAAATATATACTAAAATATTTTTTCTCTCTCCTTTTCTTTTTTTTCATCCTCAACCAAACAATTTTTTTTCTTTTTCTTTCTCTCCTTTTCATTCTTTTTTTCTTTTTTATTTTTTTTTTCTTTTTATTCCTATCTGTATTGCAAACCAAACAGACCATAAGCGCCATATGGCCCTAGTTGCCAAACCCTAAGGTCGAAGGCCTAAGCTTGAAGCCTAATTTCTAAGGCCTAAATGCCTATCCTTCAAGCCTTACAACCCAAGAACAGATTAAGTCCACAAACCCAAGTCCTAAATCCTATGCCTTAAAGTACCTTTTTGAATCACAGCTATTTCTCAAATAGTAGTAAACTAGGCTATTCAATTTTGTATCTATCCAATTAGGTTCCCAATGATTCATATGATTGACCTTCTCTGATGAAAATAGGCTTCAAGTTATACTCTATGTTTCAGACTGAAGTCCTAAATCTACAATCATGCAAACCCACGTACAAAGAATCAAATAACCACTCTCTTAGAAGATGAAAACAGATATTATCAAGCAAGAAGCAACGAGTTAAGACTGATTTAATTTCTGCTGCGATATGAATCTCTAACCCCGTATAAACCCCATATACATTTAGTCACAAGAATCAAAATACGAAAAAAGTAATTGACTAATTGGTCACAAATGAAAGTTGAGATGCAATGAAGACATCGTACCTCCGCTTTCTGGTCGAGCCTATTTGCGTTGCCAGCATAATTGTGTCTGAATCCTTTGGATAACTGGAAAACATTTAGAAGTTGAATAAGAATAATCAATTATGAAAGTAGACTTGATGGGAATTATTACAGTACCATTAATTAAGAAAATAAGAAACTATATGTTCAAGCAGGAAGTATAGAACAGAGCATCCACAAAGGCTGTTGGCTTCAGAAACTACATGTTGCTGAATTATAGATGATGTGCTCCACCCCGCATGTCCTGATCTACAGTCCAGTCGTTTATGTAAGCACTAGAGACAGAGTAACAAATAAATTGTGACAAGAGTACAGTAACACAACGATATATACGGTCATGACCAAATTTGACACGAGGATCTATGGAACATCAGAGAGTGAAAGGAAGAGCAAAGTGTGCAAAACAATCGTCAATAAGAAAAACAGAGAAAACGATATAAACCACAATCTTCAATCAGCATTAGCGTTAGAGAGAGAGAAAGTGAGATTGAAAGTGAGAGATGGAAAGAGAGAAAACAGAGCATCAAAAGAGTAAGTGTGTATTGATTAACAGTGTGTCAATGCTTGCTTCCTGTTTATCCTTTACATTTTCTTGCTTTTGCTCAATTGGGATATATTGTAAGTTCTCATGAAATATAGACAATGTAATCGAAATACTTAAACAAGTAGGAAGGTTATAAATTTATGACAAAATATTTTATGTCTTTAAAGTTTACACTATATTTTATTTATAATTCTACTATTTTTTTTACATCAAACATGTCAAATATATTTAATTTTTTTTAAATGTGTCATTTTCACTAACGTTATTAAAAATAATAACGAAAAATATTGACTAAACTGTCTCCATGAAATATATCACTTACAATGTAATTTGTCACATGTACCTACACTTCAAAATTTAAAAAATGCCCTCCATCTCTCTCTCTCTCTTGCATCTTTCTCTCCTCACTTTCTCTCTCTCTTGCATCTTTCTCTCCTTACTTTCTCTCTCTCTTTCAGCGTTAGTAAAAATTACATATTTAAAAAATAAAATTATACATGTAAGACATATTTAATAAAAAAAAATTTAAGGATATAAATAAAATTTGATATAATAATAAAGTATAATTTTATCTAAATTTATTTAATGAAATACACGGTTTTCCCACTTTCTCAGTTCTTTCTTCAGCTAAATAGTCACGGCAACAAGTTGACCGGTCTTAACTTCATGTGTTGTCTATAGGAAACTGACGTACGCACATGTCTGACTTTTCCAACTTTCCTTCTTATTTCAGTTTCTCCATCACAGCATGAAAATCCCAAAACACCCTCCAATTGCTTCTTCTTCTTGTTGTTCTGCAAGGTGAGCCCTTTCTGTTTCTCTATCTATGAAACTCCTACTGCTGATCCTATGCTTCTCTGCCCTTTCATACGGTGCTTCTGCTTTGAGCTCTGATGGGTTGACTCTATTGTCACTCCTAAAGCACTGGACTTTTGTGCCTCCTTCCATCGCTTCAAGCTGGAATGCTTCTGATTCTACCCCATGCTCATGGGTGGGAGTACAGTGTAACCATAACAGCTCTGTGGTCTCTCTTAATCTCACTGCTTCTGGGATTAATGGCAAACTCGGACCAGAAATTGGACACCTGAATCACTTGCAAGCCCTTGTACTGTTGACAAACCATTTCTCAGGTACAATACCCTCAGAATTAGGCAATTGTAGTCTGCTTGAGTATATTGACCTTTCTGAAAACTACTTTAGTGGAGAAATACCTTCAGAGCTGACAGAGCTCAAGAATCTTAGAAATGTTTCACTGTTTGATAACAGTTTATCTGGAGTCATACCTCAAAGCTTGGGGATCAACAGCAGTTTAGTGAAATTGAATTTGATGAATAATAAGTTCACTGGTAACATCCCACCAAATCTTTGTTTTGGAAAGCAATTAGGCCTACTGAATTTAGGGCTTAATCAACTGCAAGGAGAAATTCCTGGTGATGTAGGGAGATGTGAAACTCTTAGGAGGTTAATTCTTAAAGGAAATAATCTTAATGGGTCTCTTCCTGATTTTGGGAGTAATCAGAATCTCAAGTACATTGACATCAGTGAGAACAACATCAGTGGAGCAATTCCCTTGAGTTTGGGAAACTGCAGTAATCTTGTTGAAATTAATTTGTCCATGAACAAATTAAGGGGTCATATACCGTCCGAGTTAGGAAACCTTGTGAATCTGTGGATTTTGAATCTTTCTGACAACAATTTGGAAGGTCCTTTGCCGCCGCATCTGTCAAACTGTGGCAAAATGGATTATTTTGATGTGGGATTCAATAACCTAAATGGTTCACTACCATCAAGTTTGAAGAACTGGAATAGAATAACCACATTAGTTTTAAGAGAGAATCATTTCACTGGAGGTATTCCGGATTTCTTGTCAGAATTTCAGAAGCTTCTTGAGCTACAACTTGGTGGAAACTCGTTTGGAGGTGAGATTCCTGGATCACTAGGAAAATTGCAGAATCTCTTCTATGAATTGAATCTAAGTGCTAATAGATTGACAGGCGAAATTCCTTCAGAATTTGCGTACCTTAATAAGCTGCAAAATCTGGATCTATCTGTAAACAATTTGACAGGAAATGCAAATATTCTCATAGAACTTTCTTTAATAAATGAATTCAATATTTCAAAAAATCCCCTTTTGGGTTCTGGCCTTTGTGTCAATTGTTCAGATTTAGAAAGTTCAAGTTGCACTGAATTTGAAACTAGATTTCATTTGAAGCCATGTGACCTCACATCAACTAACAAGAGTGATCTGAGCATAAGTAAAATAGTGATGATAGAGCTTGGATCTTCAATCTTCCTTTTTCTATTGCTTCCAAGACTGGTTTACATGTATCTGAATTACAGATCTAAGCAGAAAGAAAAGGAAAAAGAAGCCAAATTGTCAAGAAATATTGACAGAGTGGTCCATGGGATTGTTGGAGATGAGCCATCCTCTTTGCTAGTCAACGAAGTGATGAAAGCTACAGATAACCTAAATGACAAGCATATCATCGGCCGAGGAGCCCATGGAGTTGTTTATCAAGCCTCAATCGACCCTCCATCAAATCACATAGTTGCAGTGAAGAAGGTTGTATTCACAAGGAACAAAGGGAGGAGCTTAAGCATGCTGAGAGAAATTGAAACTGTCAGGAAGATCAAGCATCGCAATTTAGTCAAATTCGAAGGCTTTTGGATGGGAAAGGACTATGGTCTAATCTTCTACCCTTACATGGTAAACGGAAGCCTTCACGATATGTTGCATGAAAGGAATCCACTGACATACTTAGGGTGGAATATCCGGTACAAGATAGCCGTTGGAATTGCACACGGACTCGCATATCTCCACCATGACTGTGATCCTCCCATAGTGCACCAAGACATCAAACCAAAGAACATTCTTCTTGACTCTGAAATGGAAGCTCACATATCTGATTTTGGTGTTGCCATGCTTCTGAACCAGTCCTCTTCTTTCCCAGCAAAAAAGCGATCCACATACATTGCGCTAGGCACAGTTGGGTATATTGCACCAGGTAATGCTTCTATACGTGTTATGGGAGAATCGGTCTTGATCTTTCACATGGGTTAATAGTTAATATTGACATGTTTGTTTTTGCAGAGAATGCATATACAATAGTGGAGAGTGGTGTGGCTGATGTGTACAGTTTTGGGGTGGTGTTGCTTGAGCTGATAGCAAGGAAGAAGGTGTTAGATCCATCATTTCTGGAGAAGATGACTTTAGTAGGATGGGTTAGATCTGTGTGGAAGGGTACAAGAAAGATTGAAAACATTGTGGACTCAAGCCTTGCAAGGGAGATATCTCATAGGGATGTAGCAGAACAAGTTATTAAACTTCTTTCTATAGCTCTGCAATGTTCTGAGAAGGATCCACGCAAAAGACCCTCAATGAGAGACGTTATCAAGCTTCTTTGACATGATATTTAATATTTAAAAAAATAAAAAGCCATTTAGTGTATTTCTTGCTTCATTCTGTATGGAATTGTGGTTACTGCTACACAGTAGAAATTATGTTATTCAAATCTCTGTTCGTGGATGCCATATATACCAAATTTTTTTTTAAAAAAATTATATCAAATAACAATAAGTATATAATTAAATAGTGAATATTTTCTTTATTTGAATAAAATTTCCTTATCATATTTTTTAAGAAAAAATCCAATATAAACTACTTGCAAAACCCGTATACCAATTTGAAAAAAAGGTCATAATTGACAATATAAATGAGGGTTAGCAATTAAAAGGAAAAAGTACAAGTTTTAAATCATGTGGACAAAGAAGTGTTCCACATAATAACTCCAGTTGTTTTTGAATCAACGATTCAATTACGATCAGATTATTGATCCTCTATTGATTTAATGTTAATCTGATTTTCTAAACCTTGTTATTTACTTGATTTGGTACATACTCTAAAAGTTGTGGTAAAATATAGACAATTCTATCAAAATATGTACTCAAATATAAAAGTTATAAATATATTAAAATGGAAAACGCGGATTTTCCACTTGCTCAGTCTTTCTTCAACAGGTGAGAGATTCACATTCACTCCACTCTGAACTTCATGTGTTGACTGGCTGTACATTACAAAGACTCAACTTCAAGCAATCTATCATATAAAATAATTTACTCTATATAATAACAATAAGGAAAATGCAAAAAGATCACCCTTAAACTTTTAATTTAAAAAAATAAAATAGATCCCCAAACTTTCAATCTTTAGAAATTACCTCCTTAGAATTTTGATATCAGATTTGACCTATGAAAAATTTGGTGTTAGAAGATAATACTATTAGATCCCCAAACTTTCAATTTTAAAAGAACTTTTAAATTAAAAGTTTAGATACTTATTTTCAACATTAAAAGTCCACAGTTTTGCTCCAAACTAGCCAACTTTATCCTTTTTTTTTTTTCTTAACTTGATGTGATCTTCACTTTTCCATTTCACTGGCTATCTTCTTGTTCACACTTTTTTCGCATCCGGCGCCTCTGCATTTTTTTTGGGACTTATAGCAACGGTTTTTTCTGTTGCTAACGGTTTCAGCAACAAAAAGCTCTGAAACCTTTAGCAACAGAAAAAACAGTTGCTAAAGGTAGTATTGCACTCTGCATTACTTTTCAGTAATGCAGAGGATCCGCATCCACTTTTTTCAACTTTCCTTCTCATTTCAGCTTCTCCATCACATTGTGAAAATCCCAAAACACCCCTCCAATTGGGTATTCTTCCAAGAAGCTTGGTGCCACATTATAAGGAAATTCTCGAGAATTTCTGTCAAATATCTCACTAACATAGATATTGAATATTCAGAAGATCTACTCTTCGCATAATGTGATATTATGCTTTATAAAGTCCTTTCATTTTCGTAAGTAAATGCTTTAGACCCTCATAAACTTTTTGTAATAATCAACCATATTTCTGTGGGTTTTATTTGAAGAGTTCATCCCTCCCAACAACCCTTAATTTATATGATTTGACAATATGTTCTTCTAAAATAAAATTACCTAAATAGTCTCATTCTTTCATTGTGAGAGTCAAATATGATACTTTACAATTGAGTCAGGATATAAAATTGATTTTGAAAAAATTTAAGTTTAAAAAAATTTTGGTTTGTAAAAAGAATAATATGAAGTTTTCACCGAAATTATAATCTGATGGCAAAATCAGGTTAATGTAAAATTTTTTAAACATGTTATTTTTCACCTAAATCACATTAATATAGTCCAAATCATAATTTGTAAAACCTAACCAAAAACCAAACACACAATAATAAATAACTGGTGAATTTGAAATCAAATACGAAGTGTACACACTTTTTTATTTTTGGTCAATTTTTCTTAATTGAAGAAGAACCATTTTGCTTAACTACTCCTCTTTTTGTTTAAAATTTGTATTAAGACTAAACCCTTTCTTCAATTCAAAACAAACAAATGAAAGTGGTTAAAACGCTTTCTCTAGTCATACAAATAAACTAATAAAATTTAATTATATTTTTAGTCTCTTTAATTTATTTAACTAAACATCTATTTTTTAGTTTTAAAGTAGATTACTCTTCCTCCCTCTGAAAAATGATTTAATTACAGGAATTTGTTTGCAATTAAAGTATATGCATACCTCCCCTGAAACTATCTATTTAACCAAAATACCCTAAAAAATAAAATTAATTTCGTTTTGTAAAAATGTATCTACAAAAATATATAATTTAATTATTAGAAGTGGAATATTAATTTAATTAAAAACAAAAATGCAAACGATTTAAGAAATAAATTAAAAGGATAATATTATTCTAATTAACCGCGTTGAAACCACTGAAGAATGACAAACAAATTAAAGAGTCAGTGTCAGAGACTGCTTTTATTCTATCAAGTATGAACAGCATTTATTATATAGTTTGTTGAGATTAGTTTTCAACCCAAAACTCATAATAAAATTACCATATCATGAAATAATCAAAGCTTTTACGTAAGGACACCAACCCTTGGATTTATTACTTTTATTATATGTATGTGATAATGCCTACTTCGAATCCAAAATTCCCCAAATCTCACTTTATTCAATTGAATATCATAAACATAAAAATTGAAACAGACAGAAAATTCTTGCTCTCCTATCAGAAAATAATATTAATCTTCACCCTCTTCATACCATCATTTTAAATTACAGGCGACTTATCTCTACCTTTGAGTGCAGTAATTTTTCCAAAATCTCCAGGCTTGTTGTATTCTTTCAGCTTTAACTGCTATATGCTCTTTAAATCTATATTTGCTATTATGCACTAATTATGTACGCTGACTTTTTTTTATTATTCTATTTTCCTTTTTACAAAAAAAAAGTGATTTAAAATATTAAACTTTTTATGCTAAACTTTCCGAAGTCTTAACTATTTGTTTAAAGTAGTATTTAAAAACAAAGCTTGTTTTTCAAGAAAAAACATAGATACCTCAAAGTTATTAAAACCTTAATCATAGAAAATATCAAAACTTGCCGCGTATTTGTTTTCAGTCAAGAATTGAAGGCTCCACCCTGCCTTTACAGCCTTGTTCTCTACAAAGACCAAAGTTCAAATCAAGTCTGACGCAAATTCTTTTTTTTTTTTGGCCCTATTTTAATGTAAAATCGTTTTCAAATGGGTCAAAAGTGTTCAACTGTTTAAGTGTATTACAAAAGGCGTTCACATGAACAAATTAAAAAAAATATGAACGAAAAAATATAAAATAATTTGTTTGATTCCTTATCAGAGTTCAGAGATAGTGGGGAGGCAGAAATATGTACAAAAATGAATGAATCATGTCCTCTATTTATTTCAATATTAATGACCGCCCAACGAACATACTCCCTAGCGCCTTCTTCTCCATTCCTTTCACACTGCACTCACTGCGTTTTTCTCTCCTCCTTTCTTCACACATTCAACTCTGTTTCATCCTCATTTCAGCTTCTCCTTATCAGAATGTCACTCCCTAGTCCAAGACAGCTCTTCTTGTAAACAACCACAACAAAAATGCGTGCTTTCTGTTCCTCGTAAGTTGTAAGCTTTTCTTTTTCAATTTCCAACCTCGGTGTCTTGTCTTGTCGTGTCTTGTCTTTGTCTTCTCACAATGAGGCATCTCACGATGCTTCTTCTTCTTCTTCCATGTTTTTCTTCCTTCTTATGTTCTGTTTCTGCTTTGAGCTCTGATGGGGTGACTCTATTGTCACTGTTGAGGCATTGGACTTTTGTGCCTCCTCCCATAAACTCCAGCTGGAACCCTTCTGGTTCCACCCCTTGCTCATGGGTAGGAATCCAATGCGACCATGCCCACAATGTAATCTCCCTCAACCTCACTGAGTATGGGATTGTTGGTCAATTAGGACCTGAGATTGGACTTCTGAGTCACCTGCAAAGCTTTGTGTTGATGACTAATGGCTTCTCTGGAAAAATGCCTCCTGAGTTAGGAAACTGTAGTCTGCTAGAGTACTTAGACCTCACTGACAACAACTTTACTGGACAAATACCTGATAGCTTCAAAAACTTGCAAAAGTTAACGTATATCAGCCTTTCTACTAATCTACTCGCAGGTCAAATTCCAGAATTTTTCACTCAAATCCCTCACCTGCAACTTGTTGACATGTCTTATAACACACTCAGTGGTCCAATCCCTTCAAGTATAGGAAACATGAGTGAGCTTTTGAAGCTGTATCTGCAAAGTAACGAGTTGTCAGGGGAAATTCCTTCATCAATTGGGAATTGCAGTAAATTGCAGGAATTGTTCTTGGATAGGAATCAGTTTCAGGGAACCCTTCCTGAGACACTTAACAGTCTTCATGACGTTGTTTATTTAGACTTCAGTGATAATGATCTTAGGGGTTCTGTTCCATTGGGTTCTGGCAGATGTGAAAATTTATATTTCTTGGATCTGTCATATAACGTATTCAGTGGAGGCATTCCTTCAGGCTTGGGGAAATGTACTGGTTTAACACAATTTGCTGCTGTTAACAGTAGCTTAACCGGCAGTATTCCATCGTCCATCGGTCTGCTTCGTAAGCTTTCGATTCTACACCTTTCTGTGAACGGCTTGTCTGGGAAAATACCTCCAGAAATTGGCAATTGTAAGTCTTTGACGGAGTTACAATTGGATGCCAATCAACTCGAGGGAGAAATTCCCAGTGAGCTGGGAAATTTGAGGGAATTGCGGGATCTTGAATTGTTTTCCAACCATTTGACCGGTGAAATTCCTCTTAGTGTCTGGAAGATTCAAAGTCTTGAGCATATCCTTGTGTACAATAATAACCTTTCTGGGGAACTGCCTTTAGAGATGACAGAGCTCAAGCACCTGAAGAATATCTCGTTATTTAACAACCACTTCTCTGGAGTGATACCTCAAACTTTGGGAATTAATAGCAGTTTAGTAGAGTTGGACTTCACAAATAATAAGTTCACCGGTAACATCCCGCCAAATCTTTGTTTTGGAAAGCAATTGAGTATCCTGAATTTGGGTGTTAATCAACTTCAAGGTAGCATACCTCCTGATGTAGGAAGGTGTACAACTCTTAGAAGGTTGATTCTAAAAGAAAATAACTTTACAGGGCCGTTTCCTTATTTCGAAAGTAATCCAAATCTCATGTTCATGAATATCAGCAGAAACAATATCAATGGCACTATCCCACCGAGTTTGGGAAACTGCACAAGTCTCACTGATTTAATTTTGTCGCATAACAACTTCTCAGGGCATATACCGTCAGAGCTAGGAAACGTCGTGAACCTCAAGACTTTGGTTCTTGCTCACAACAACTTAGAAGGTCCTTTGCCGCCTCAACTGTCAAAATGTACCAAAATGGACAAGTTTGCTGTGGGATTCAATTTCCTAAATGGTTCATTCCCATCAAGTTTGAGGAGCTGGACGGGGCTAACCACATTGATTCTAAGAGAGAATCATTTTAATGGCGGTATCCCAGATTTCTTATCAGATTTTAGCAAGCTTTCTGAGCTACAACTTGGTGGAAATAAGTTTGGAGGCAAAATTCCTGGATCAATTGGGGCATTGCGGAATCTGATGTATGGGTTGAACCTAAGTGCTAATGGGCTGATTGGTGAAATTCCTCTAGAGATTGGAAAATTGAAAAATCTGCAGAGTCTGGATATATCTCGAAACAATTTGACCGGAAGCATAGGTATTCTTGCTGAGCTTTATTCATTATTTCAAATTAATGTTTCATACAATTCCTTTAATGGTCCTGTACCAAAGACACTGATGAAGTGGCTTAATTCATCATCATTTTTGGGAAATCCTGGCCTGTGTGTCAGTTGTTCATCATCAAGTGGCATGGTTTGCAATAGAAGCAGCTATCCAAAGCCATGTGACAATGAATCAACCAACCAGAAAGGCCTTAGGAAAGTTAAAATTGCAATGATAGCAGTAGGATGCTCAATATTTTTTGTTTTTGTCCTACTGGGACTAGTTTATATGTTTGTCTGTGGCAAAAAGTCTAAGCAGGAATGTCAGATCTCTGCCAATGAAGGTCCTTCTTCACTGCTTAACAAAGTAATGGAAGCTACTGCAAACCTCAACGATCGATATATTATTGGTAGAGGAGCCCACGGAGTTGTTTATAGAGCTCCACTAGATCCAGCCCGGGTTTATGCTGTAAAGAAGCTTGCATTGACTGGGAACAAAGGCAGAAGCTTAAGCATGGTTAGAGAAATTCAAACCCTTGGAAAGATCAGGCATCGGAATCTTGTCAAATTGGAAGACTTTTGGTTGAGAAAGGATTTTGGTCTAATCATGTACAGGTACATGCCAAACGGAAGCCTTCATGATTTCTTGCATGAAAAGAATCCACCGCCATCCTTAGAGTGGAATGTCCGGTACAAGATCGCCATCGGAATTGCTCATGGATTATCATATCTCCATTATGACTGTGATCCTCCCATAGTACACCGCGACATCAAACCAAAAAACATACTTCTGGATTCTGATATGGAGCCTCACATTGCTGATTTCGGTATTGCCAGGCTTTTGGATCAGTCTTCTGCTTCAACACCATCTGTATCAGTTCCTGGCACTGTAGGTTATATTGCGCCAGGTATTTCTACTCTTACTGTGAATCAATCTTCTCCTTCTTCTTATTTTTAACTTCTCATGTTGATTGACATGTCTACATTGGCCTGTGACAGAGAATGCATATACAACAGCAAAGAGTAGGGAATCTGATGTATACAGTTATGGGGTGGTTTTGCTCGAGCTGATAACCAGAAAGAAGGCGGTGGATCCATCATTTATGGAGGGGATTGATATAGCAGGTTGGGTCAGAAATCTCCGGGGACATACAGGAGATATTG
Organism: Biancaea sappan; assembly: GCA_037074585.1. Classification (NCBI taxonomy): domain Eukaryota; kingdom Viridiplantae; phylum Streptophyta; class Magnoliopsida; order Fabales; family Fabaceae; genus Biancaea; species Biancaea sappan. Next base: position 66,430,012 of record CM073495.1, read on the forward strand.
AAGAAATTGTTGATCCAAGCCTTGCACAGGAGTTCTTGGATTCAAGTGTGCTTGAACAAGTGACCAAAGTGTTTTTGGTGGCTTTGAGATGTACTGAGAAGAATCCAAACATGAGACCCACAATGAGAGATGTTATCAGGCAATTAGAAGGTGCTAATCCCAGGACAAGAAGCAAAAAGCATCCAAGTTCAAACTCCTTAATGCGCATTTGATCCCCACATTGTCGAAGAGAGGATTGCATTTTTTATTCTCTCAAGTAGTGAAATAGATGTTCACGTCTTTTTACTGAGGAGATCCCTTAGAAACATTCCTGGGACTAACGTGTACATATTTTTGTGAAAGCACGCTTTTGTATCAACATTGTTAATTCTTGTTGAAACATTCGCAGCTAACAATGTCAATGCCTTGATATGCTGGTTGGTTCTTGTAAGATTTATTGTCTTATAGTTCATTACCGAGTGAGGGAACAAGTGATCAAAGAGAGAAACTAAGATGCCTCTTGTAATGATTTTAAGGTTTGAAATTTTTCTTTGCTCTCCCAGCTCTTACACTCGCTTCGTTTTATTTTTGTTTTTAATTTTTTTGGTGATTCAAATCAGCATATAGATCACCCTTGCTGGCAACTAAACACTTTTTCCTACGAAATCTTAGAATCAATTGGGATAATAAATTGATCTTCCCCACAAATTTAATTAAATTTTTAATTAGGTTGTCATAATTTAAAATTTTGAAATTAAATCTTCCCGGTTTTAAAGATGTTTAATTTAGTCTCTATTATTAAATTTTTATTAATATTCCATTAATAACATGGCCAATTGAATGAAATTATAAGGATCAATAGAACAATATAACCAATCATTTGTGAGTAAAGTTTAGGTTCCTATTAGCCATACGCTATATCTGTCTCCCAGAGAAGTCCAGGAGAGATGTCATAATATGTAATCAAATTCGCAGTACTAACATGAAATTTACATGTACTGATAATTTTATTATTTTATATATAGAATGTGTTAAAACGCTTGAAAGTTTTAGAACGCATCGCCGGCCTTTGAAATTAGTGTCGTGCATAAAAAGCGAACTTAATGAATCCACATGTTATACTTCTTTCAAAATTAAAACTGCTACATTTCAGGATAAGAACCAAATTATAGAATCATTATTTACAAACCATAGGCCAAAATTGACAAAAAGAGAAACATTATTGCCAGACACCTGACTACGCAAACCTAAATCTACACTGCACATATGTAGGGTTATCCTCCATCAAAATTGAGTTTGGAAAATAATGAAGGGGGAACAAACCAAGGATATGGTGAATATGAAAAGCACTAAACAGATACATCTCTCTATGAGTACAAGGATCTGCCGCAAATTCATGAACTACTATGAGATCTGACAGATGAGATTGATTGAGCAGAGACGGATGCAGTTGGGCTGTTGAGGTCCCTCTCCCCATTTATTTCCTTTGGTTTTCCACTCAATCTTTCCATAGCATCTTGACAAATGTCGTTAAACCATTCATCTTCAGGTAGTTCACTGACAAATAAAAGTCATATCAGCCTTAAGAGAAAGAGCAAGTGTCTTCAGTGCCACAAGAAGCAGAAAAACGGTGAAAGCGCGCACACAAACAGAAACATAGAGGACAGATACTGGGATGCTAGCTATCATGTAACATCATCCCAACAGATATTTTTTTGACCCCAAAGAGAAGGGACAAAGAAGAAGGAACAGAGGTGTAAAAAAAAAAGACTGCTCCAGCTACAGCAACTGTCTTGGGAATTGAGACTCACAATAATCACAAGATTTTTTTAGCTATCCACAAGACTTTGCCTTGAAGGATCAAAGCCCATATCAAAATATCAAGCACAAAGTGTGATAATAATTTTTTATATAGAGAGAGGGAGAGAAGAAGCAGCAGCTAGAGCTCCGGTGTCTTGAAATATAGACATGCAGTAACAGCCAAAAAAGAAAGAGAAAAACAATAACCATTTGTAAAATGTGAAAGATCAAAGATCAAGTTAAAACATCAAGTATGAACACCCCTACCTATACGGGTCCATCCCTGTTGCAGCAAATGCTGCCATTGCTTTTGATATGATCTCATTAACAACTCTTTGCAAATTCCGTGACAAGTACCGACCTTGGGAAGCAAAGCATATGACAAACTTCATATCCAAATAGAACTGCACAATGCACAGAAAATAAAATTATAAGGCAGTGGCAGTTCAAAAATTTACTTCGCAATTAAGTTTGCTGTTTTGATCTGCCATGTCAGCAAATCATTACCATAAATAGACACACTTTCAAAGATACAAAATTTAAAGAATTCAGCAATGCAAGAATGCAGCAAATAAGACCATTTTAAATATATAACAAATACCGAGTACATAGAAGATTCCTACTAAAGTTAAGGTACCAATACATTTCAATGTAATAACTAACAAACAATGTGATCTGATGATGTAGTTAAAAGCTAGAAACCAAAGGAGGTAACATTATCCAAGTTGCTTCTCTCACTCACCACATTTCTCCATCTGTTTGATTCTTGCATAAATTAATACTTATATAAAGGAACAGAAAGTCCCAAATATACCAGAAGCAATGCAACATATAATGCAAAAAGTTATAATGGTAAACACTCATGTTATTGGCTTATTTTTATGTTGTAAAACGTGGTTGGTTCAAACCATAGATTGTTGAAGACTAGACACACTTGCTATTAATTATTTTAGTTCAAATATATTTAAAAAGATTTATTACTTAAAAACACAGGTTATTAGAACAGTAGGCAAGTTCTCCATTTCTAATTTATACAACACTTGCTTACAAAATTTTACCCTACGTCAAGTTCTCTCTTCTATTCAGATTTGCAAATGGACATAACCATTTCTCTGTCTTGGCACACAGGTTTCTAATATTTAGTTGAGCGGTAACAAAGAGAACCTGAGAAAAGATAAACTCCAACAGATGAATGAAGATTTGCATACCTGTTGAAGACCAAGAGGACCTAGGGGCCTTGGGCCTTCTTCAATATCATCCCAGAAGCTTTGGTCTTCTGAAAGCCACAAAATAACAGTTTCTGTAAGTCTCATCAAAAGCAATGTAGCAAATCTTTCCCTCCCTACGAACATATCAACTGCTATACTGGCCAATCTGGTCAGTTTTATGAAAAGTTCCTGGACAACAACAAAATAATATTGTAGTCAAATCATGAACAAGAACTGTAGCATCACTCTGCAGTGAAATTAGAAGACCATTCATATTTTCTATATTAAAAAAAAAAAGCAAAATAAGTCATATTACAATAAAAGTCAGAACTTTAATGTTTGTCATACAAGTTAATAACAACAATTGATAAATGGATCCAACATGCCAAGCAATTTGAAGAAGAAAATTAACAAGAACCTAATGCAGCATGGGGAAGAAACAGGAAAATAGCCCCCTCCCCCCCCCCCAAAAAAAAAACAGAAGAAGCAATTAGTCAATAAATATCTTTAGTGTTTGTACTGTGTGTCAAGTGTGCAGTGTGTAGTGTCTAATGTAGTGAGTCATGTAGTGGAGTAGTGTGCCTAATGAGTCATGAAGTGTGTAGTGTGCATTGTGTATTGTGTAGTGTGTGTCAGATGTGCGGTGTTTTTGGTGTGTGGTGTGTGGTTTGTAGTGTGTAGTGTGTAGTGCGTGTAATGTGTGTAGTGTGTGTGGTGTGTGTAGTGTGAAGTGTCTAGTGTGTGTGGTGTGAGTCAAGTAGTGTGTAGTGTGTCTCGGTTGTGCACTCTTCGTGGTGTGTGGTATGTAGTGTGTATATAGTTTGTGCGGTGTAGAGTGTGAAGCGTGTGTAGTGTGTGATGTGTGGTGTGAGTAGTGAATGTGGTGTGTGGTGTATGATGTGTGATCCGTTGTCTGTGATGTGGGGTATATGGTGTGTTTTCTATGTAGTGTATAATGAACTAATGAGTACTGAATTACTGCTATCCCCATTTCCCAACCAAGAAGTTGATAAGTAAAGAGGGTTAAAGGCATGAAGCATAGAAGAGACATCAAAAAGATATCTCCAGAGAAAACTAATGACAAAAAGAAAAATTATAATCCATTCTAAGGACAAAGTGAGTCATTTTGAAGGACAATCATACAAATGCAACGATCTTTAATTATAGGTTTTCAAGCTACCTGGTAAATCAAAGATGGGAACCATTCAATTTCATCTGCAATTCCATCCATATTTATATACATGTCAGCTGTAAGATGACTATCACCTTCCTCAGTAAAAATGAGGTCTAAAGCATGCTGACGACAGAATGTATCTTTTAATCTGTCAACTGCAGTCACAAGTCTTCTCCTCCATTCTCTTTGTTCAGGATGACGGTTTTGCCTGTCAGATGGTCTTCTTCGGTTGTCATCCTTGTAGGCAGCCTGATTTTGTGAAGAAATTTTTATGGCTGCACGAGGTAGTAGTTCATCAGCTAGTAATAAGGCATTAACTAGCAAAGCGATCTGTTGTGCCTCAGTCTCAGCCATTTGTACAATTTTATTTACAGAACCCTCAAAGTTTGCCTCTTCCTCCATAAATCCAGGTAATGCTTTTATTAGCATGTCCACATAAGAGTTAAATACTAGAAACAACCCTTCTAGAGCCTGGCCTCCCAACTGCATACTGAGCAGCGGTCCTACATCTTCAAAGAAGTCCTGGTATAAGAATACAAAAAATCAGTATTAAGTAAATTGATAATATAAAACCACAAAACTGCAGATACAAGAACTGGAAGCTGAATTTATCACTACCACCGGTTTTGTTTAAATTTTAACACACAAATACATGAAGGAAATGATCACTGATAGAAACTTGAGCAATTAGGATGATCAACAGTTTGGTACACAATTAAACAAGATTGAAATAGAGTTGTTGTGTCTGTGTGTATAAGTAGGAAGACAACTGCTTACTCAATATGGGTAAAAGAGCTCAAAAAATTTTAAGAGACTAAAGTAAGAAAATAAAAGGAATATAGAAAATAAGACAAAAGATGGAAACATTAATTATAAATGAACATGAATAAAGTAACTGATTGTAATTGAAAATTAAAATATCTTTGCTGCAGGAGAAAACAAATCCAGATTGAGAATCTTATCAATAAATAGTTTGTGCACTTGATTTTGCAGCATCTTTTCACACAGCACTATCACAATCAATGCTGCATCCCTTCTCTCAAAACAGACACATCATTCCAAGTCCAAGATATAAGCTGACGTTGTGTCAGAACTAGAATCTCACCTGCACCATCAAATTGAAACGATGGGCACTACTTGTAAGTTTATGTTGAAATGCTGCTGCATTACTAGTCTGACGGTTAGTCACAGGCGGGTACATGAGTACCCAATCATCAGCTGCAGCCAACGCAGCAGTACTTTCTTGAATTCGTTTCAAATTAGCATTTAATGCTTGTTCAACACTAGGCCTAAATAGTTTCAAAAGCACAGGACAAAGAGCCAGGCCACGAGCTTCCAACAGTGAGCAATGACCCAGTGCTATTTGAACACACTCTGCAGCAGCTCTTAAACCTCCTGCTGCTGCTGACGAAGCTAATGCATGCCTTTTAACCAGAAGAGCAAATGCCTCGGTTTGCTTTGTGGCCCAAACAACAAGCTCAGAAGCATAAGATGGCTCCTGACCAAAAATAGACAATGAGTCACTTGCAGCTTGTGCAACAGCAGAAAAAACCAATTGTGCAAGAGCAGCAGTATATGCTCCTCCATATGAGGTGCTTGATGGCCGAAGACTTTGCATGTTATACTGATATCTTTGGAGATGGGCATTAAGAAGCAAATTGTGGGCACGGGCACCATCTCCAAGTTTTTTAAGGGCTGAAATGGATCCACGAAGCTCGGCACCACGGGTGGATGGTTGACAAGCAGCTTCAGCAAGCTGATCAGCTAACTTCTGCCTGTGTTCAATAACGGAGGTTTGTAGAGACATAAGAGATGATGGATTCAGAGTTTTCATCTCTTTTGCTTCAGCAACTACACGTTCCCCTTCATCAAGAGCAAACAATGCTTCATCCACTCTCCTTTCAGCTAAGAGAAGATCCAAGAGATCAGGAAACTCAACCAACCATTTGTCCAGGTCTGCTGTATCCCTATCTTTAGAATTTGATATAGCATTGGCAGCAATACCTTCAGAAATGGAGATGGATAAGGAATCAATGTTAACTCCCTCAGCCAAACCATGTATCATAGCAGCTTGTGTAGATAACAGGTTTCTGATAGACGAAAGCTCCCCCTCTAAATCCGATATCTCCTTAGATGTACTGTAAGATATACATATTACTTAAATTTAAAATACAACAAATGATACATCAGCTAAACAACAGTAAAAAAAAAAACTTAATGATACATAGGCTAAAAAACAATGCAGCAACAATTTTGACCCCCCCTCCGAATATAAATTGTGTAATTAAAAAGGACGGATCAATGGTCTCCTCCTCCTCCCCCAACATGCACCACGGCCAGAAGTTTTTCCCATATATAAAATGAAGGAAGTGATACAAATATGATATTTTGAGGCCATATAAAAAGGTAGATACTTAATTCTCTTATTTAATCTAATCTAGACACTACTTTTATTCTAATGACATACAAGTATGCACCAAAAATTATTAGGGCTTTCAGTATTGTAAAGCATCCCAAGAAATCCAGAGAGCACCATGTAAAAGATTATGTTATGTCTTATACACCTGACAAACAACTAACCGTATAAAGGCTGCATAGTTAGCATAGACACTTCGACGCATCTCCTCAGCAGAAGCTTTCTTCAAATCCACTAAATATGTGCATAGTTGCTTTACTTCCTGAAAAATGAAGCAAACATTATCATGGATTATTTTAAAAAATTTAAAACCAACAAAATGAAGTAATGAAAACTCTTCTCAATATGGTAGGAACAAGACACATCCAATAACAGGTTTAACCAGTAAATAACAGTAAATAAGTGGTCCTCACTAGTGTCATTAGTCATTACTCAAGCTTCTTTTTGTTAGTTTAAAATGCTATGGTTGCACATTAACGCTAGTTGCAACTAACAAGGCTTAGACAATAAAAAGTGTGAATAATGCATGCACCATTCCATACAAACAATATATTAATGGTAAATAGCCCAATACTCTTTTTTTATCAATAACAGAATGCAATTTAAAATGCTGTTATTAAGAATAAAAATTCAATATATGAAGTACTTCCAGCAAAACTAGACACCTTTTAACTGTTTGAACAATCGTCATAGCTGTTATCACCGGAACCATGTAACTATATTTAAGCTTCAATGTTTGGGGTATTAACATTCCCAACTAGTAGAATATGGCGAGGCCAATGCAAGCAAAAGGAAGATAATTCATTCACAGATTTATCCTCTCATCATTCTTTAATTTTCTTTAGAAAGTATAATATATTGGGTCAAATTGATGAATATTTTTCTTGAAAAAATTGGAGATTATTGATGTGTGAAAGCTGGTTATATGTTTGTTGAGACTGAAGTTGGATTGAATGAAATACTGAATATTGTTCGTAGAAGATAAAATTATAACAATGATAGCCAACATAATAGAACAATACGCACAGGTGGCTCAAAGGCTGTGGCAAAAGATGATGAAATAAATGGTTATGGAACTGTGAGATACATTTATTGTACTGCATGACTATACAATGAGCGAATAAACATCCATCAAACTGGATGTCAACGGTAGTAAGTTCCAATGACACACTCACTTTTGAATTTCATTGGCTTGTTGTAAAGTCACGCGGTATATTATATGTTCCTAACTATTTCTCTTGCAACTAATTCCAAATGGCAATGCCCAAAAGGGCTGAATCACTATTATTAATAAGTAACTATAGTTAATACCCATAAAAATTCTCCAGCGGTTGAAATGAATTCAGCTACAACGCCTACAACCAATATTATATCACTAGAAAGATCGGGACCGTAAGGGCATTAGTACTACAGTCTACATAATCAGATAAATGAGTATTTACAATCATAAACCCCAAAAAAAAGAAAAAGGATGGACCAGTTTCATCGATAAAGTCCTCATTCACTTTCTAATTTTCCCACTTGCCACGTATTAACGAGAAAGCTAAGAAAAATGAGTGATTTTGTACACACTAAAATAAGAAAACCAACCTTTTCGTTGAGAGAACATTTGGACTGGACATAGCCGTCGGCATCAAATTTATCAGACTTGAAGACATTGAGACCGTCAACGAGCTTTGCCCCAGTCTCGTTCACAGGTGCACCCCTGGACCGAGCTATCTTCCCAGTAGCCATAACCTACAATGCTGGTAGGAAAGCCACAAATTACCGTTGAAATGGAGAGATCAAAAGCAATAAGCAAAGTCTAGGGTTAAAAAAGGCAAAACGCAAAGCTAGATCCAAACAGGAATCTAGAAATAAGGAGGGGAATGTGCCATGGAGTTGGGATGAAGAAAGGAAGGAGGAGAGAGAGTGAGAGAGAGTTTCCGTTGCCCAACCTTTCTTGAGCAGTTTTTTCTTTTTCTTTTCTTTGCAATTCAACTACTGTATAGCCTATTATCAAAAAAAAAAACTACTGTCTAGGCTCCAGGCTTTGCTTGGACTGTGGTCCATAAACTGTCAAGGTTAAACTGCCATAATCACCATGGATTCTGTGCACTAAAACATCATATTTAATGTCATTATTAATTGGTTTAAATATGTCGATGCTTGTTTCTATTAAACAAGATATCATATTTAAGTCTTATAAATAAAAAAAAACTCTAAGAGAATTTTATATCTTTGCAAATTGTAATCTAACTTTATTCAAATTAAATTAATCAAAATCATAATATTCTAGAGTATGATATTTAATAATTTTTTGATTAAAACCATCAATATTAAAAAAAATTACTAAATTTTAATTAACCTAATTTGAGTTGAGTTAGACTATAAATGTGTAAAGTTTTTTTTTATTATTTATAAGTCTCAAACTCAATAGCTTACAACAACAACAACAAGTCTTATCTCACTAGGTGGGGTCGGCTACATGAATCACACGACGTTATTAAGTTTTATCCATTACCAACTCTTTAAGTATCTCATTCACCTGAAGATCTCGTTCAATGACTTCTCTAAGAATCTTTCTTGGTCTTCCACGACTTTTTTTCACAAAACTTTATACCATATGTTCAATCCTTTTTACTGGCACCTCCAACTCTTCATTGAACATGTCCAAATCACCTTGAACGATTTTCTACTATTTTTTTCTCAATAGATGCTATTCTAATTCTACCTTGTATACAATTATTATAGATCATATATCGTCTTGTATGACCACACATTCATCTCAACATCTTCATCTCTGCTACTTCAATTTTTTATTTTTGTTATCCTTTCAATGCCTAACATTCACTCTCATATAATATTGTTAGTGATGTGATTTCCGGAGGGAAAACACTTGATCGATTTTCTGGATAGGTTGAAAGAAACAAACAAATGAAACCAAATCACTCAATTGATAAGCCAAAGGGCGCCACAACTAAGAGAAATGGGTTGATCTCGCCACACTCAAGAAAGAAGAACGTGAGTGATAAGAAATCTAGTTGCTCTCGCCACTAACACAAGTTAGATAAGAGAAAGAACTCAAGAATCCTCTTGAAAGCAAAATGTCAATATCTCATATATGATTCAAAGATGGTTTCAACAAATGGCAAGGACCCTTTTTATAGAGGGTCTCCAAAACAAAAAGACAAAAGACTCCAACTAATGCATTAAATGCATCAACTAAAAGTCAAGTAGTGTAGGCTAAATGTCAAAGACAATAAATGCATAGGTAGCTAAATGTCAAAGACAATAAACGCATAGGTAATAGACTACAACTATATTCAACAAATGCAACTATCCCACATGTAATCTTTTTCACACTTCTTCCACTTTCAACAAAGTGGTTAAGCCCAATTCAAGCCCTTTAGCCCTTAAACAAGTTAGAGGCCCAATTGAAGTGTTCTCCCTTTCTTGGGCTGCAATTAGTCCAAGCTCTTTAACCCTTAAACGAGTTAGAGGCCCAATTGAAGTGTTCTCCTTTTCTTGGGCTGCAATGGGGTTATCCTTGATTACATCAGTTAGTCTTATAATAGTACGATAAAACTTTCCTTTGAGCTTATCAGGTACTTTCTGATCACAAACAACTTCATATGCCTTTCTCATTTCAACCACTCAGCTTGTATCATATGTATAACATCTCCATTAATTTCACCGTCATCCTATATAATTGATCTCAAATACCTAAACTTTGACACTTGTGATATAATTTGGTATCCAATTTTCACCTCTAACTCATTTTTAGCTTGTCTTTTGTTAAACTTGCAATGTATATATTCTGTCTTACTCCTGCTCAAATGAAAACCTTTCGATTCCAAAGTACCTCTCCATAACTCGAATTTAAAGTTAATCTCTTCCCTTGACTCCACCATGAGGACTATATCATCTGCAAAAAGCATGCATTTGGAGATTTCTTCTTAGATGTGCTTCGTCAAAATGTCTAAACTCAGATTAAACAATAAGGGCTCAAAGATGATTTTTGATGCAGCCTGATCTTAATAAAAAAGTCTTTTGTCTCCTCTCAATATGTTTTTACACTAGTTGTTACCCCTTTATACATATTTTTTATTGCTCTAATATACGCAATACGAACGCCTTTCTTTTCCATGGCTTTCCACAGCACTTCTCTTGATACTCGATCATAAATTTTTTTAGGTTAATAAAAGCTAAATGCAAGTCTTTTTATTTACTCCGGTATTTTTTTATCAACTCTCTTAATAGATAAATAGCTTCCATAGTCGATCGCCCTAACATAAATCTAAATTAATTATCACAGATACGTGTTTCAATTCTTAACATGCATTTTATCACTCTTTCCCATAGTCCTTCGGTAGTTTGCGCAGTTTTGGATATCTTCTTTATTTTTGTATATAGGCACTAAAATGTTTTTTCTCTATTCTTCAAGCATATTCTTGGTCCGTAAAATCTCATTAAATAGTTTAGTTAGCCAAATAATACCCTCCTTCCTTAAACACTTTCAAACTTTGATAGGAATACTATCAGGATCAATAACTTTACCATTATCTATTTCGCTAAGAGCTTCCTTGACTTCATCAACCCTAATTCTATGATAATAAGTCAAATTTTGTTTGCCCTCTTGGGTTGTTAAATCTTTCAAATCACTAGTTGACCCTACACCGTCATTAAAAAGCTTGTGAAAGTAACCCTCCCATCTATTTTTAATGTCTCCATCTATAACCAAAACATTTCCTTCTTCATTCTTAACACATCTTACTTGATCCAAATCTCTAGATTTTTTTTTCTATTATTCGTTATTTTGTAAATCTTTCAATCCCCATTTTTTGTTCCTAAGTCCTTATAAGACTCTTCACACACTTTAGATCGTGCTTTACTTACTATTTTTTTGTCTCCTTCTTAGCCTTCCTATACATTTCCCAATTTCCCATGTTATTGCATAAATGTATAACTTTAAAGCATTCTCTTTTATATTTGACCTTTGCTTGAATGTTCTTATTCCACTACCAAGTTTTCTTATCTCTTGGTCCAAAATCTTTTGATTCCCCTAAAAGTGCTTTAGCAACCTTCTTAACCCTCTTGGCCATTTTATCCCACATGATGTTAACATTTTCTTGTGATTCCTAAGCTCCTTCCTCCAACAGTTTCTTCTTGAAAGTTTGTTGTTTTTCTCCCTTTAACTACCACCTCTTGATTCTAGGGTACATTACTTGTCGATATTTTGTTTTCGACCCTTAATAAGCATTTCAAATATCAAAACCCTATGTTGAGTTGCCACGGGTTTCTTAGAGATCACTTTACAGTTTTTACAGATCTTTCTATCTGGATTTCTTATAAAAAAAAAGGTCAATCTGTGACCTTGAGGTTCCACTCGTACATCTGATTAAATGCTCTTTTCACTTCTTAAAGTAAGCATTGACAATCTTGAAAATATAAGCCATAGAAAAATTCAGTATAAATTATCCTTCCTCATTAAACTCTCTAAAACCAAAACCACCATGAGCCCTTGCATATTGTCTTGCTTTTTTCCCTACGTGGCGGTAATTAAGATCCCCTACCCCTCATGAAAATCTTCTCCTCTAGTAGTATGTTTCTGACCAATTCCTCCAAATCTTTCCAAAACTTTTTCTTAAAATATGCTTTTATCCGTAGTTGAGGTACATAAGCATTCATGATATTAATAGTATCCCTTACAACAATCATTCTTAAAGATAGGATCCTATCCCCAATTTTTTTTACCTCTACCACATTCTGCGTCCATTTCTTGTCAACTATAATACCAACCTCATTCTTTATCCTTACTTTTCCTGTGTACCAAAACTTAAATCCTTAACAGTCAAGCATCTTAACCTTTTCTCTAACCTATTTAGTCAATTGAAGGTACAATATGTTAATTTTTCTCTGTTTCATGGTATCCACTTCCTCCATGAATTTTCTTGCCATGATCCTAATATTCCACTTACCAATCTTTATTTTGCCCTCATGGACTAGCTTCTTTGCCTGCATTCATCCAGAACATGCAGGAACCCTTGCTTATTAACACTACATCCAGGCATCGATGTAGTGGCTCTCACTCACTTGACACTATACTCGAGCTATATAATATATTGTTTAAGGTCAACGACCTAGCATTAGCACAATATTTCGTTGATCTATGTTCATAAAAGTTTTGACAGAATTTTACGTTGGCTGTCGAAAGTTTAACACAACCCTCCTTACACAAAACTCAATAGTTTACTTAAGACAAAATAATATCAACACTCAAACTAATAAGTTATATTTAGTATTTTAATTTAAAGTTGAACCGAAAACTTAATTTGAAAGTATATCTATTCATGTTAACTAATTATTATGATGATTCCTTATTTACACATTGCAAATGTGGGATATAACAGGGTCGTTTGATGGATAAAATTAGAGGGAAAAGAACCAGAAATTATAGAAGAAAAAATTTCTTTTCTCTTGAAAATTTTAACAATATAGAAAGAAATAAGCAAGAGGAGAACATTTTTATCATCTTCTCCTCGTACTCTAATTTTTCTTTCCTCCCAGTTTATTATTATCATTTTCACAAAGTCATGCTTTCTCTCAAAATCTGGTCAAAGATATTTGCCTTTCTAATGAGTAACATCCATCCTATTCCTTTTGATTTGTTTAAAAGATATTTATCGCATATTAAACAGGTGCTGAACATCCCAATCTTTTTCAAAACCTCCGTGCTTAAATGAATTCTTGCCATGTCAACTGATAGACTTTTTCTTTTTAATGACATTCAATTAACACTTTCTTTCATGATAGAAAGCAGCGCGCCACTTTTCAATTTTTAAGACCTTTTACCTTATAACCCCAATGGGCTTCCTTTTTTTTTTTTTTTCCTATCAACGTTTGAAAAAACATAAGCTGCAAGTGAGGACAATTTGCATCCTCTATGCTTTGAACATTGTAATATTAAGTATTTAGGGAGCTCACCAACATTGTACAGTTATTTGCATGGCAATAGCCAATCAAACAAATGATAACGAGCTTCCTTCCATGAATTTGTAGATGGATAGAAAATTGTGGGGAATATTAAAATATTTATTGGAGCAGGTACTCTTTGATTATATGGAACAATGAATTTAATATGAGAGCACACAAACGATAGCACTAGAGAACACCATCAATATAACCAACTCATGATTTGAGAGAATCAAGATGGTGTCCGAGTGTCAACTATGCCCTGCCTTTTTACATTTATCTTGTATTTCTTTCTTCTATAGAAATAAATAATGCTTCTGGTGTGCGTGTGCGTGTGTAAACATCTTTGTTCTGACTTTTAACAATGAAGATAGCATTTTGGACTCTCCAGGGCAATCGTAGACCAAAGGCTCGTCTGCCGTAACCCACAAAATATTGTAAGCTTCATAGAAGAGATTTGTTCCACTTGCAACGGATTAGCAGCTTCCCCATGTCTCGTTTTAGAAGTTACGTCATGTGAAGTTGTATTGGCTTTCATTACCCAATGAGCCACTAAGCACTTGGACATCCTCAGAGTACACAAAGGCATTGTTATTGTTACAACCTTTGCTGACAGATTTTTCAGCGATATCGTATCAGCCTATTAGAGCTTAGCCTTCAACTCCTTTATTACATCTATACGAGTTTTATACGGGTTTCATTTCAAGTAATGATAGCGTTGAAACTTTGAATTTCATATATTTATGATCTAGACCTATCACATATAGATTAGTCTCGATCTTCCGTTTAGAAGACCGCCTCAGATAAGAACTAATGGGAGTTTGTTCCATTTCTTGACACACCAAATCATGAAAGTTACGCCGAGTTTGGAATCATGAGTTTGAACTAGACAATGCAAATTGCATTATTACATAATTACTATGCAAATTCGAAATCAAGCATGCATGACCCTTCGAATGGATATCATGAGAGAAAACAAAAAAAAAATACAGTGAAACATGGCAAACCACAAGAAGCTTCAACCAGGACAGTTGCAGTTGCTTTCAGAAAATTTGCATGCCAAGCTTCCAACTATTCTTCAATCATTGCGGTGAATCGTCCGAACGAATAGCTGAAGATAAAGTAATTGAACACTTTCATCAGAATATAACAAATAGAGAGCCAAGCAAAATTGATGGTAGCTGCAAATCGTTATGAGGATAAAGACACATCTTGTCTCTTGGACCCGAATACTAATATTAAAACATCACCGTAACTCTCATCCTACACAACAACTGCATACATATCATATTCCATTGTAAATTATGCTTATGCTTCCCCATAGTCAGTTACCCAGAAACCTTAGGCACTCAATTTTGTGACTGCCCTGTCAACCATTGGCCTAAAGACTAGAAACAGTTGATATTTTAGCTTCTTTAGAGAGAGAGAGAGAGAGAGAGAGAGAATGAGTTTTCATTCGCAAAAGGTATCAACATTTTTCTAGATAAAGGGACCTCATTTCCAAGATTCTACCAAACCGAACAAAAAAAAAATACAATGATGCCTTTGCACATGAATTTTACATTAAGAAAGCAACAGCTATTGGATAATAAATACTTATTTAAAGATCCATAATTTCTCCATTTTCTAGTTATTCTAAACAATAAGGGAAATAGGCACTTCATTGAAGATATATATGTTATGGAACAATAATAATTATAGTATTTTACAATAAGCACCGTCCATCAGTGATCTCTCTAAATAGTGCATAAATTGTGGCTTCAAAAGTCAAATATGAATGAATGCATTGTTTGATATATTCTAACCAAAAAATGGCAAAAACTCCCTTTTAACTTCGTGTCACTTGTAAAAGGCCTCATGAACTTTTAAAACAAAAAATTAGGTCCCTAAACTTTTATACTCTGGAAAATGGATCCTTCTGTGTATTTTCCTCTTAACAACGTATTCATAGGCCATTTTAGACATATCGCCTTGAACTAGACATACTAGCATTGGAGACAAATGAAAGCTTTATATGCTAATTATGGGAAGTATGGAGATGGCAAACGAATTAACATCAATAAGAAGAAAATAGACAGAAGGATCTATTTCCTAAGATGTGAAAGTTTAGAAGCCTATTTTCTAATTTTGAAAGTTCATAGGACTATTTGCAAGTGATTCAAAGTTAAAGGGTACTTTTTGCATTTTTTCCAAAACCAACACCCCAAGTTCAAGAAATTTAAAGCCAGAGTAACTTACACCAACTTCACATTTTCAGCTATCTATTTATAAGGAAAAGGAAATTTTTGCCAAGCATATATTGAGAGCCAGCCATCAAGAGTAATCGAACTTATATTTTGTTCATTAAAACCGCATGGTCAATAACTCAGTATTACTGCTTTGTCGCTTTGATGCAAAGCCTGCCTAGCGTTTTCCTTTGGAGCTACAATAACATTCAAAATGGCCGCTTGCTTTTATGCATGGGTAAATGAGTGAACATATATACTTGAACCAATTCTCATCTCCCGTTAAGTTGTTAAATTTGTAACATACTACGAAAAAATTAGCAATCCGTATCATCGGCAAATATTTTTTTTGAAATCAATGCCAAATCACTAGTGAGAGAGCAGGAACAACAAAATTCATCAACATGCAGCCATCCACACATGAACAATGTAATTGAAAATTAAAAGAAAAAAATTTGTAAGAATGCTTACTAGGCTTCTGAGGCTTGCCGTCGATCCACTTAGAGGCGGCGAAATGGACCTTCTCGCGAGAGACGGATTCAGACCTGTAGGGTTCCTTGAGGCAATTCCTCACCAGATTGGCACATATGTTGGAGTAGGTGATGTAGGTCATTCCCGCCGCCCTCCAAAACGGCACCGCCGCATTTGACGCCATCTTTCTCTTCTTCCTCTGATGCTTCTCTTCTGCTTCGTTCTCAACTCCACTGGATCCTACTTCCTAGCTCCCTCTCCCTCTCTCTTCTTGCCCGAATAATATATCGACTTGACGGGCTTGGACCATTGGGCCTCCACTTGGGCTTCATTAATCTCATTCAAAAACAGTTTTTAAGCCTAAATAACGTATTTCGCTGAAGTACCATAGAGCAACACAAAAGCTATCATTTACACTTTTCACCAAGGTTCAGAAAATTGGACCGGTCATTGAACCGGTTGAAGTATTGGTTCAAGGGTCAATGATCAGATCGTGATCAAATCGGTGATACTTAAAATATATTAAAATATATAATTAATGTATATACTTCAAATATTAAAATATATAATATATAATATTTGTACTTACTAATATAATGCAAGTACATTCATAAATTGTATAAAATTCTCAACTTGTAGTTAGTTTTATATCTTTATGGTTTTTATATAAACTTGAACCCCTAATCTTAGGTATAAATTAATAGGCATGGACCACCATATAATTTTAATTATTGTTCATAATTCATATTTATAATCTAAGATAAAAATCAAGTTAGATAAGAAGAAAAAAATAGAAGAAAAATCAATTAAAATAACTTAAGAAAATAGAAGAAAGAATGAGAGAACATGAAGAAGCCAAGCACATGCCAAATAGGAGAAGTCCCACATCGGCTGCGTCACTAGATGGAGCTCCCACAATTGGCTATATATATGCTTCATTCACATAATTTTGTACATTGCAGTGTGGGTTGGCTGATGCCTAGGCCCACAATTGGTGCATTCTTAAGTACACTACGGGTATTGGGTAATCGGTGAAGTATAAAATCCATATGGTTTTTACGGTTTTGTCTAGTTTTATTGTTTTTGATCGATTCTTGACTGGTTTAGTTGATGTCCGGTTTTTAGTAAGTTTCGGACCGGATGAGTGACCGGTTCACTGATTTTTTGGTTGAACAGGCCGGTCCGGTCCAATTTTCTTATCCTTGCTTCTCACTTAGGGTTTCTCCACTATCACAGTCACCCTCGCTTAGGCGGCCTTCACTTGCTTTTTTTCCTTTCACTCTTATTCTCTGTGAGAGACTTTTTCCTTTTCTTTGTAGAAGTCTTCTCTCTTCTTTAGAATAGTTTTGTTGTTTCTATTTCAACCCTAAATCTTTGTCATGTTAGTACTCTGATGCTTCTAACCTTGCTTAATGAAAAATCATCGTCTTTTTCGTCAATGGTTCCCATATCTATCAATAAGCTTTGGCAACGACAACCCACCTTGAACCCATCTTTTCCACCCTGGTTCTCTCCCCTTTCTTCTCCTTTGTCGAAGTTTTGTCTTCCATTATCGCTCATTGCACAATCCCAATTTCCATCATAGCTGCTTCCAAATCAGCAGCATAACAACCACACATGAGACACTAGAGGCTCTCCAAAACTATAGAAGGGCGGAGCATATTGGGATGCTGGGCTATTCATTTAGGATCGAGATCCAGATGTAGCGTTGAGCTTCGATGCTCAACGTGACAGTGACACCAAGATAGAATTGTGAAACAATGAGTGGAAGAAAAGTGGCAGTGCCGCAAGTTTCTGCTGAAAATCGCCGAGTTCCCCTGCGGGGTCTCCCTTCCTTCTACTTTTCATTTAGATACAGCATTAAACATCTTCGAGGCTCAACCATGCACGATTTCGATGAAGACAATGAAGACTCGCAATGGTTTGCTGGGTGGGAAGTCTTGGCCGGCACCTTAGAACCCACTTCGTCACTAGTAAAGGTGAGTTTGCTTGCGAACTTGGGCGTGATGCGGCTTTGAGTATGTTGTGGCCTTGGGACTGTCGAGTTTTGGACCTCGAAGATATTGTGCTTGTTCCTGCTTTGCTTTGTTTTAGTCATCTTTGTTCTGTTTTTGATAGGTTTAACCGGGCTTTTTGGCAATTTTGTATCTTTTTAGGGTTTTTTTTTAGAAAAAATGGTCTGCTCTTTGAATTAGGCTTTTCTATCCCTAATCTCATTAGTTTAAGGGTGTGTTACATCTGTTAAAACCTAAGTACTATTTAGCGTGTGTTGCTCTCAATTTATGTGCTTGATATCTCATGAATTCAGGTCTGATTTATATTTGTATTATCTTGAAGTCCTGTAATATCTCATGTACTTAAACTTTATGCCTGTATTGTATTTAATGGAAAATATTTTCATTTGTCCCCAAAAAAAAAGTATTTCAGACAACAAAAATAGAATAATTATTGATTTAGTTCTTAAAATATTATGTTTATCTTATTTTGATTTTTGAAAGATTAAAGGTATCAATTTAATCCTTATAAAATTGTAATTATCTCAATTTGTCATTTTTGTTATATAATCTTTAAATTTATCATGGTTAAATCTTAAATTTATTGTTATTAAAATGTATAGAAAGACAAAATTGAAATAAATATAATTTTTTAAAATATTTAATTTTTTAATTATTAAATTAAGACAATTATAATATTCTAAAAATTAAATAATAATTTATTAAAAAATATAAATAAATAAAGTTAATGTCATGGAGTTTAAATTTGAACTATCAACTATGTTACTTAATAAAAATCAAGTTATATATATTGTTAATCTTCTAATTTTTGCATAAATAGTTTGCATCTCATATAGTTTAGGCGAACTGCATGCAAGTGGATTCAGAAGCTATTTGATCCAATAGTAAAAGGGAAACAAATTCAATTGATACTGACTTAGACAATTTTTTATTTTTTATTTATGACGACTTAGACAATTGAGTGAATGAAAAATTAGGTAAATAGTCATCTTGAACATGATACATTTAGTTCACTGAAGTAAATGAACTGAATCTATTAATCTTCTATATATTAATTCGCTGGCTTATTTATTAAAAGTGGTTCAATAAATATTTGGTAATAATCTATGCCACACGGATTTAAATTTTCCTTGCACCAAAGTGTCGGTTATAAATATTATATATGATTCGATAAATGTGCAGTGTATATAACATTGACATTTTAACTAATAATATTATAGTAGTAAACTTTTATTACTATTTGTTGCACTTCAAAAAGAAAATCAATACTCCAGAACAATAACATATCATAATTAATAAATATATTTTTCTTGGTAGGAAAAAGGAATTAAAAAGAACAAACACAAAATTAAAGCCATAGAGGTATAGTTGGCAAGCAAAGACAATTTTAAGGCAACTAGAAGATCCTTGTGATAAATGCTAAACAACGACATTATATTTATAGGTGAAAGCATTTTCAAAATTAATTAGATTTTCAGCTTCGAGTCTTAACAAATAAATTTTTCTAGTTCAACATCAAACTAGATAAGTCAATCGTAATTTTCAAATCTTAACAAATAAATGCTAATTTAGCATGCATGTTTATTGGTTAACAAAGAATTACCAATAAAAACGGTGCATCCTTTGAACCTATACACTCAATTGAACAATTATTATACTTGAATGCATGTTAATTACAAAGAATATCATTTTAAATTATGTCTTTAACTTACGAAGATCTCATCTTAGCGAAGAGGCCACAAACAAATAAATTATATAAAATTGAAACAAATGGAGGACAACATAGTAGTAATGAAAGCGGCTTTGAGGAAGCAAGTGGGTAGGGTTTCTCAAAAAATGTTATGTGGGGACTCTTGGCTCTTCATCTTATAGGAAGAAGATGTCATATTTAATCTCAAATTAGGTAACGTGTTTAGTTTAATTTAAATTGTTAATTTTTATAACTATAAGTATCATAATGTTATTTTTCTTAAAGGATTAAAAAATATATATAAGATAAAATTAAGAGATTAAATTAAAAATCAAAAAAAAATAAAGATATAAGACTATAGTGAAACTTAAGATAAAGTTAAAAGAATAAATGAAATAAACAAGTATTATAATTTTTTTAACAAAAAAAAGTCAAGGGAAAAAAATGAAACTTAAAACAAAGTTAAGTAACCAAAGTAATATTTTAGCTAACCAGACTTTTAAATATTAGCTTAATTTATGTATAAATGCATATAAATTAACTGTTATTAACCTTGCTAATTGACCACCATTCTTTTCATTTTTTCCTCACATGTAACATTAGAATTATATTTATTTCTTTTGGTACTTGGCTTGATGAAATATAACTATTTAGGTGGTGGTTGTTAAACAAGTATTATATTTTTTATAACTATTTATAAAATATTAAAATGGGTAGCATTTTTTTTTAAAAAAAGCCAAGCTAATTCCGCTCTTCCCTTGAAAATAATGTCATTGTCCATTCTCACATGGTATCTGGCGCCTTCTTCTGATGTAGTTTTTAAAAATAAAGTTATATGTCTAAATTCTAAGGACAGGTGTTACAGTATTTCATGTAATTAGTTTTTTTTTATTGCCTTTAATTACTGGGCAAGGATTATAAAATAAAATATTCTTCTTATCCAATTATTAGTGGAAAGTAAAAATGGGTTTTTGTTTGTTTATAGCTGGAATAACAAGTTGACTAATCATGTCAACAAACAAGAATTACGTCTTCAAGATTTGAGAAAAGAAGATTAACCCAATCCCATCTTGGTAATTTCATTACTGATGCCTTGTGTTGTACTTGAGTCTCTGCTTCTGCACTATTCCAAAGCAAGCCGAGAACCCCACTCTACTGCTTCTCACTCTCTCTCCATATTTCTCTCTCTAGCTTTTTCCTTTGCTGCATTGAGGCGAGAAATGCTGAAGCTTGGACTACGTTGCATATAATTGTTTACTGGTGGATCTGACACTTCCATGACCAAAATGAGTTTGTGAATCTTATCTTCCCTTCTTTTTACTTGCGATTTCTAAGCTTTTCACTCTCATTTGAGCTTTACTCTCGGTTTCCAAAATGGATTTTGGACTTTCTCAGTAATGGGGTTGCGCTGAAGTGCTGAGACTTTGCTCAGTGTGTTTGGGAAATTTGCTGTTGTATATCCTGTGGTTCATTTTTGTGCAAGAACAGATGGCTCCAAGCATAGATTTCTGTAGGTGGTGGGTAAAGGACACTACGAGGAAGGGAAACCCAGTGGTGGTGACTATGGAGAATCCCAATTACTCTGTGCTGGAAATAGACGGCCCAGACTCGGCATTCCAGCCAGTTGACAAGGACAGAGGTAAAAATGCGAAACAATTTACATGGGTTTTGCTTCTAAAAGCACACAAAGCTGTGAGCTGTGTTGCCTGGTTTGGAGGTGCTATTTGGGCATTGCTTGGTGCTATTAAGAAGAGACTGATATTTGGGCAGGGAATCTCAGTGGAGAATGAAAAATCCGCAAAGGGAAAGTTTCTGTTTAGATTGATTCTTACATTCTTAGTAATGGCTTTGGCATTTCTGTGTTTTGAAGTGGTTGCTCACTTCAGGGGCTGGCACTATTTTCAGAACCACAGTTTGCACATTCCACAAACTTTGGAAATCAAAGGATGGTTTCACACGGCTTATGTTATATGGCTGGAGTTTCGTGCCGAGTATATTGCACCTCTGATTCAATCTCTCTCTACCTTCTGTATAGTTTTGTTCTTAATTCAGTCTTTGGATCGAATGCTGCTGTGTCTAGGTTGCTTCTGGATCAAATTCAAGAAGATTAAGCCCAGGATTGAAGGGGATCCCTTCAAGTCCGAGGATTTGGAAGGATCCAACTATACATATCCTATGGTGCTTGTTCAAATTCCTATGTGTAATGAGAGAGAGGTGACAGTCTCTCTATTTCTGTATACTTATTGCTTTTTTATTGTCGGTGTGGCTAATTAAAATGAGTCACATCCAGTGGATTCTTCTTTTTATTTGTGTTTTTAGCTTCAAATCTGCTCTGTTGAAGTCCAATGTAACTAAAGTAGTAAAAGTTAACTGCATGATATATGGATTACCCTCCCCATTAAAGACTGATGAGTTTGGCGTTGACTGCAGGTATATGAACAATCTATTTCAGCAACCTGCCAACTTGATTGGCCAAAAGACCGCTTGCTGATTCAGGTTCTGGATGACTCTGATGATGAGGGCATACAGTGGTTAATCAGGGGAGAAGTCTCTAAGTGGAGCCAGAAAGGTATCAATATTATCTACCGACACAGAAAATTTAGAACTGGTTACAAAGCAGGCAATCTCAAGTCTGCAATGAGCTGTGCTTATGTGAAGGATTATGAGTTTGTTGCGATTTTTGATGCCGATTTCCAACCAAATCCGGATTTCCTTAAGAGGACCATTCCACATTTTAAGGTGATTGTAATTCATGTTATTTTTTCTTGGTTATTCTGTCCAATAGTTTTCCATTTTCATTCTTGAAGTTGCTTTGCAGGACAATCCCGAGCTTGCATTGGTGCAGGCTAGGTGGACTTATGTGAACAAAGATGAAAACTTGTTGACTCGACTGCAAAACATTAATTTATGTTTCCACTTTGAGGTGGAGCAGCAGGTTAATGGGGTCTTCTTCAACTTCTTTGGTTTTAATGGAACTGCTGGTGTTTGGAGAATAAAAGCACTCGAAGAATCTGGTGGCTGGCTTGAGCGGACGACGGTTGAAGATATGGATATAGCAGTCCGGGCCCATCTTAATGGTTGGAAATTTATCTTTCTCAATGATGTGAAGGTAACCTTCTTGTTTCATTTCAAGCCAATCCTTCCATGTAATATACATTTCTATGTGCCTGCAGCAAAAATTATTTAGCAGTTTAACTAAATGCTGGGTTCAAAAACCAGTGAATAAACATATAATAAGTCCAATCACCATATGATTTGAGACATAACAATGACTAGTCTAAAGAACACTCTTTCAGGTGCTTTGTGAGCTACCTGAGTCTTATGAAGCTTATAGGAAACAACAACATCGATGGCATTCTGGTCCTATGCAGCTCTTTCGACTGTGCCTTCCGGGTATTATAACCTCTAAGGTGAGACTAGCCTATATTCCTTTTGTGTAGTTTATGTCACACCATTCTGAGGTAAAGCCCAGTCTAAACAAGTTATGGTTTCAACATTGCAGATTGCATTCTGGAAGAAAGCAAACCTAATATTTCTGTTCTTTCTGCTTAGAAAGCTAATCCTCCCATTCTATTCTTTCACATTGTTTTGCATCATCCTTCCTTTGACAATGTTTGTCCCGGAAGCCGAGCTTCCAATCTGGGTTATTTGTTACATTCCTGTATTTATGTCATTCTTGAACATCCTTCCTGCTCCAAAATCGTTTCCCTTCATCGTTCCTTACCTACTGTTCGAGAACACGATGTCCGTTACCAAATTCAATGCTATGGTATCAGGATTGTTCCAGCTGGGAAGTTCATACGAATGGGTTGTCACGAAAAAAGCAGGCCGCTCATCAGAGACCGACCTATTAGCTGCTGAAGAACGAGAATCGAAGGCCGTGAGTCTCCAACTTCAGAGAGGGACTTCTGATGGTGGACTTTCTGAGCTTAACAAAATAAAGGAATGCCAAGAATTGGTTCCAAGTCCACCAGCGAAGAAAATGAACAAGATATATAAGAAAGAGCTTGCCCTTGCATTCTTACTGCTGACAGCTGCAGTTAGAAGCCTCCTATCAGCACAGGGAATGCACTTCTACTACTTATTATTTCAAGGTGTGTCATTCCTCCTTGTAGGTCTGGATCTGATTGGTGAACAGATGAGCTAGAGGATCAGAGAGTATGGTAAGAATGGAAATGAATATTATAAAGAAGACAAATAATTTGAGAAGCCATTTAATCCGGATTACTGCAGGATATATAGTAGGTTTTAGCATTCAAATTGAAGGTCCCTGAATATGACTCGGGTAAAAGCTGTAAGCTAACGTGGGTCAAATCATGAAATAAGCTTGTTCTTGTCCTCATAGAAATTCCACTGTTCACTGTCCACAGTACAACCATTTTTCTTTTGTCCTCTTGAATTTTCTGTAACATAAAGCCTATTCATTTATCACAGCATCACCCTCTTCCTTACATTACATCTCAGTTGGTTCATATGTATGTATCTGTTGAATGTGATCCTGCTAAACACGTTTAAAGTCAACCCTGCAATGAAATACCGAATAGTTTGAGACATGTTAAGGTTCAAAGTGTAAACTTGAAGTACCTTATAATATCTTTCTTTTTTAAAAAAAAAAAAAAGTTCTTGTTCATGTTTTTAACTTGGCATTTTAGAAATGGGAAAAGAAAATAGTGTAGTGTCGGCAGGCAGCGAGGATTGAGGAGAAAGAAAGCAGAAAATATAATCATGTGGACAGAGACAGGTGGTTTATTAATGTGGCTATTAGGCTATGGATTTGCTAAGGACGGGTTATGGAGGGCTAGTCCCACATCGGGACCCCATTGTTTTAATACAGACTTTAAATTAAGCCTAAGAGGGTTCGTGGTGTGTGCTGCCCCAATAAAGGTAGGGCACATGAGCACACCTACTTCTCATGCAGGTCATGTGGACCTGCTTCTGCTTCCTCAACAAAGCATTCTTTTCTGCTTTTGAAACACTTTCAGTCCTGAATCCATCATAACCATTGTACTCTTCTTTTGGCATTTGACTATGAGATTACCAGTTTCTTACAAGAGGTAAATTTAGAGTGAATTATCACTTTTTTTCTTAAATAATGAAGTATATTAATTTAGTCCTTTCATAACGTTTTGCTAACAAAAAGTTTAAACTTGACAATAATTGATTTGGGGATTTTAAGAACTAGATTGAAATGTTTTATCTGTGAAGGATTAGCTGTAATATTTAGATGTCAATTCAATAATTTACTCATAGTTTTATGACAAGCTTCACTATCAGATATCAAAAGATTAAACTTCATTACAAATCACAGATAGTTACATATTTTTTACATTGCTTTTTTAGGATTACCGCAGAGAGTGAAATTTGTCTGTATTAATATTAAGATGTTAATCAAACTAAATAAAAAAACTGAGGTTTAAATTAATTTTTAAAATATAAATTTTAATTGATTTGATTCGATTATTAATTTGGTTTGGTTTAACCGAATCAAATTTATATATAAAAAAAATATATTTTATATACATATAATATTATATTTATATAATTTTATGTTAATAAAATTATTTTTATATATTTTATAATTAAGTTGGTCTTTTTTAAAATTTATATATATTTTATTAAAATTAAAAATCATAAATTATTATAAAATAAAATTGTCTAAAATCAAATCAAATTATTTAACCAAAATCAAACTAAATCATTTAGAATCAAATTGAATTACAAAAAAATTAAAATTAAAATTAAATAAATCTATTTTTTTGACAAATCAATTAGGTGATTTAGCTTAATTTATGTTTAAAATCAAACCATAACTATACAAGCACTTAGTTGGTACTCGTACGTCAACATTTTCTTTTTATAAAAGGAAAATTTAAGATGTGGAAATAGATAAATAATATTATGAGGCGAAAGTGAGAGACAGAAGGATGGAGGTAAAGGGTAAAGGGTTGATATACAATGTCCGTGTTGAATGTGAATACGTGTGAGTTGGTGTATGGCATAGAAGAAGACAAGTATAAATGTAAATGCATATCTGACTGATAGGACATTCAACTATAGCCTAACTACTACTTCTTTTCTAAGCCTATTCTGTTTTCACCTTTTTCTCTTGAAGCGTGATTATTGCTCTAAACTCACGTAATTAAGGGTAGCTGGGTAGGTACGGAAGGATGAGTGGGATATGAATATCCCAAACTGAATTGTTAGTTTATACAAATTTAAAAAAGAAAATGACATCTTGAAATTTAAATTAATATTATAAAAATTAATAATTCAGATTAAACAAAACACTCAGTTTGACATCAAAGCAAAGCAAAGCGGGACATCTTGTTCCAATCCTATGTACCTTTATGCACAGCTTGTCACTGCCCTTTATATATATATATATATATATATATATAATACAATATGATACCGTACTTCAATATTTAACATAACAGTAAATTAATGTTAATATCTAATAACAAACCGTGGCTTTTATTTTTGATGCCACAATAAAAATTGTTCGATAATTTTATTACTACAAGGAATACTTATTATGAAAAATATTAATTTTAATTAGAGAAGAGTTTAACGTAATATTCTTTTTGGTTACGAGTCTAATGTAATACTTAAAGATAGAAGAGTGGTAAATGTAATTTAATCGGAGAAGTTAGTATGACTTACTTAAATATACATGACTGGTGGGGATAGATTTTAATACGGGGAAAATGTTATTTTTAAGTTTCAGAGTATTAACTAATTGGTATTTAAAATTCTAAAATACATAATTTAATTGACTTCTGGAGCACGAACATTTAACTTATCTTTGTTTTGTTTTTGTTAGACAGATGATTAATGATTAGGGAGTAAAAAGTTTGGGAAGGATATATTTCATAGTTTACATATGTTTTTATTTGTCACTATCGTTTTTATCAAATATGTCTCACATATTTTAATTTTTGTCAGATATATTTTTTTTTATTAAATACTGTCAAATTTGTTAATGAAAAATACATATTGGACAGTCCACATAGCACATATCACCTGCCACTTAGATCATATTTCAAAATTACAAGAATGTCCTGATCTCTTTCCTCACTCTCTGCGTCTCCCCTCTCCTATCCCTTTGGCATCTCTCTCTCTACACGGATTCAGATGTCACTTTCGGCTTCCATTCGGAGTTCCCATACAAGATTGACTCGTTCGGGGTTTCCTCCTCCTCGGCTTTGGGCTCGTCGATGGAGTTGTTGGTGCAGGGAACATGGGCTAGAGAAATTCACCAGAGATGTGTAGAGAGAGAGAGAGAGTGTGTGTGTGTATGTGGAGAGAGATAAGGGTATTTTTGTAATTTTGAGATATGATCCACGTGACAGGTGATATGTGTCACGTAAATTGTTTAGTCAGTGTTTGCTGTCAACAAATTTAATAACATTAAAAAAAAGATATATCTGACAAAAATTAAAATATGTGAAACATATTTGATTAAAAATAAAAATTATGGACATAAATAAAAATATGTGTAAATATTAGTGACATGAAATATATTTTTTCAAGTTTTTATAAATCAAAACATGTAATATCAAAATTTAAAGAGCAAATAATTAGAATATATGTCTTTTAAGGATAAAAGGTAGAATTGTTTGAGAACATGTTTTGTTGAGAAATTAGTGGAATAATCAGCCATAGAATAGAAGCAAACAAAACTTGGACGTTACTGCCCAACTTCCCATTATTGTGAAAGTCTTTGGACCCATCTTTGAAAGCTGACACTTCATTTGCCTCCTTTTCACTGTTCCTCCAAGTATTCCCATTTCCATTACATCCCAATAACTCTTCACCGACATTTCCAATCTGCTTTTGCAACGCAAATCCTAAAGCAGCGATCAGAATAAGTCTCACGTTCTCGAATTAACTCTTAAATTTTATTTGTGCTTATGAGTTTAAATTTTTAAATTAAATAAATTTAATTTTAGAATTAAAATTCAATCAAATTCATCAAGTTTATATCAAATCAACTAAGTTAATTTAGTAACAGTCTAAAATATTTTTTTTTATTTTTCTAATACTCAATTCAAAAAAATCAGGTCACCTATATCTAAAATTCAGAAGTCCAAAATCAAATGAGGAAGTTGTAATTTTTAATATATTTATTATTAGATTTTGTAACTAATAAAAATAATTTATGTTTGTTAAATAACGTTCTTATCATAACGTTTTGTTAAATAACGTTCTTATCATAACGTCTTATCAATTGATATTTTATTTTACTTTGTCAATTAACATTTTGTATAAAGAATCAATTGAACCTAAGACTAACAATATTACAATAATTGAAATTAAAAAAAATTAAATTAATTATAAAGTAAGACATTTTTTGTGTTAGAATAGATATATATATATATATATATATATAATGCAAACATGTTGTGGATATGCCTCGATATAGAGAAATTAAATGTGCAAGAAAATGATTAGACAAGAATAAGACACAAAAATTTAACGTGGTTCAGCAATATGCTTACGTCCACGACCGGAGAGCAGCAAGAAATTTTTATTATGATAAAACAAGTACAATGACTTTCCTCACACACCCAAAGGCCTCACAGGCTAACCCAAGCTACGCCACTCTCTAAGAGCCAAAGTTTGGCTTAAATAACCCAAAGCTCTTAAAGTTCACACCTTGCTCACACTCACTCACTTGTTTCTCCACTTCTTCTTGTTGGTGTGTCTAAAACAAATGGAATGAAGGGGTATTTATAGTTGAATACAATGACCAAGGTGTTGTCATAATGTGCACATAATGTTGACATAATATGCACATAAAGTATGTCATTTAGTTTATCTTTAAATTGTGTGGTCATAATGTGCACATTGTGTTAACATGATGTGCATATTATATTGTTATCTTCTTTTAGCGATTATTTTAACAAATCTTCACATTGGCTAAAAGACTCATAGCTTTTCTTCTGGTACTCTCCTTCATGCCCCTTTCACCTGCTTTGAATTCCAATCAAGTCCAAGCAATGCTTGAATTTGTTTACCGGAACTGGCTTAGTCAACATATCAACTGGATTATCTATAGTACCTATTTTCTTTACTTTAGTAATCCCTTCTGCAATCACATCTCTGATGAAGAACCCCATGTATCATGAAAGAACAAAGCACATTGATGTGAGGGTGCACTTCATCAGAGATGTGATTGCAGAAGGGATTACTAAAGTAAAAAAGATAGGTACTATAGATAATCCAGCTGATATGTTGACTAAGCCAGTTTCGATAAACAAGTTCAAGCATTACTTGGACTTGATTGGAATTCAAAGCAGGTGAAAGGGGCACGAAGGAGAATAGCAGAAGAAAAGCTACGAGTCTTTTAGTCAAGGTGGAGATTTGTTAAAATAATGATTAAAAGAAGATAACAACATAATATGCACATTATGTCAACACTATGTGTACATTATGACCACACAATTTAAAGATAAACTAAAGGCCATACTTTATGTGCATATTATGTCAACATTATGTGCACATTATGACAACACCTTGGTCATTGTATTTCTTGTCTAATCATTTTCTTGCACATTTAATTTCTCCATGTCGAATTTTGTGGTTGCCATGCCTCTTATACCAGTTTGTTGTGGATATGCCTCGATATAGAGAAATTAAATGTGCAAGAAAATGATTAGACAAGAACAAGACACAGAAATTTAACGTGGTTCGACAATATACCTACGTCCACGACCGGAGAGCAGCAAGAAACTTTCACTATGATAAAATGAATACAATAACTTTTCTCACACTTAAGGCCTCACAGGCTAACCCAAGCTACACCACTCTCTAAGAGCCAAAGTTTGACTTAAATAACCCAAAGCTTTCAAAGTTCACACCTTGCTCACACTCACTCACTTATTTCTCCACTTCTTCTTGTTGGTGTGTCTAATACAAATGGAATGAAGGGGTATTTATAGTTGAATACAATGACTAAGGTATCGTCATAATGTACACATAATATTGACATAATGTGCACATAAAGTATAGCCTTTAGTTTATCTTTAAATTGTGTGGTCATAATGTGCACATTATGTCAACACTATGTGCACATAATGTTGTCATATTCTCTTAGCCATTATTTTAACAGAACAATTATAATTATATATATATATATATATATATATAGAAACACTTATAATTTGAAGTTTTGAGTTTAAGTAAATTTTCAAATTTGAAAACCTACTGATAAGTATTCGCAAAAATTAATACAAGGAGAGTTTTTATACATTTATGGCCTAATTTAACTCAAATCAAATTAATTAGAGTTATTGGTGGCTCTAAACATACAATGACGAGTAATCTGTCATTTTACAATAAAGATGTGCTTTGAGTTAAACCAAGGTTTGATAGGCAAAATAGCTTCTGGGCTTTTGACCCGTTGATTTTCCAAACATTCCCAAACCGTGCTAAATACAATTACAAACATGCAATTTGGAATTGTAGTTGGATTTTACAGAAACAAAAACAATCTGAAACTGTTCAAAAGATTTCAACACAAGTATTTAATGCTTGCACTATACTCTACTGTCAACTAGCCGTACAATCTTCGCCCATTATGGAGTAAAATTTCCTTGCAAATCTTGAGTTAAAAACTTCATTTTCCTCACATCATCACGCATCAGACATGCATGCCACTATCTAGCGACTTCCAGATTTACGTGAGTCTAAAGAATAATCTGTCAACTTTCTCCAAGGAAAGCTCAGTAACTTTTTTCACTGATCTTTTTGTAACATAGCATAATCCTTCACCATTAAAATCTCCCCACATAATTTTCGCGGTATTTGCTCTAACTTTTTCCCCTCTTGCCATACTTGTCCTACTGAGACCCCTGGTCCTAGATGGCGGACATATATAACAACGTGATCACTGAAAGGATAAGGATGTTTAGCTGCAAAAACAAAGCCATTCACATGAACACTCAGCTTGTTATCTGCTAATCTGGGAACCTTGAAGAAGTACAATAAAGCCTATGAGAAAATAATACCACAAGTACAACACACTACACAGAAATAATGACTTGCATATCTAACACAAAATTTCTTCTAGGTGATGGGTTCATTAACTTCTAAAACATCAGTACCACCATCATCCCTAGAAACTTTACACCTTACTGGCTCCAGACACGTCAATGGCATAATCAAGGTGGTTACCATACAATCATAAGAAGATATTATAGCAAGAAGCCCAAAGAGATTGTCGATGAGGATTAATAGTTATTAGATAATGAATACTTTATAAGCTGTTAAATATGCTATTGCTGGCGTTAATATTAAGAATAACCATGAATGAAAGAATAAATAATTCCCCACCTGGTTTTGGAAAGCCTTGCGGGAGTTCATCGATATCATATAGTCCATCTCCAAATTCGTAAGCTAAATCACATGGCTGCTCAGTTGACATCACTTCCTTAAGTTGTCTCACCGTGAAATACAAAGGAGTAAAAGAATTAGCAAATGCAGCCAAAACCGATCCACCTGTATTGTTCCAATATTCATAGAAAATGTCAATAGTGGGTCAACTAATGCTTTAAACTTGAACCTCAATGCAATGAAAGAAGTATATAACAAGCTAAGCCAGACTAATCAGCGTGACTATTCAGCCTCTTCATGACAGAGAAAACCATGTAATTTTAAATTGAAGAGTGACCACTGAACAGGTAAGCTAGCTATGACAATATACATGATTTGACTTTTCTTCCTTCAGGCAATGAAGATAATTAATTACCAAATATCAATCACTTCCTATTAATCCTTAATGCAAAGGGGACTATACGTTTTATATCCTGGACCAATTCAAGACTAATATACATCGGACTCAGAAGTTTATATTAACATCTTTCCTTCTGCATGTCTATAAACAATCATGCTGTCACATACCTGAATCATTATAGACAAGTGAGGCACCGTTATTAGTGATTATTTAATTACAGACTTAAGCGGTGACCACTTGTCTTTATTTTTGTTTCAGACAAGAATAACAATATCCTGTATCCATGTCAATTAACTATAACATTTCAGGGAGCTGAAAAGATAATTGATATTCAAGTCAGTAGACTATACTATGAACTTTATTTTTTGGCCCACAAGCTGTTGCATTTAAGTAGACAGGAGGTGGCAGTCAGGATCAGACAAACAATCCCAAGAGTTAAGGAGCAACGGGTATTCAATATGGACTCGCATATCTTCACTAAAATCAGTAATTGTGATTTGTGCAAGTGCACGTATTTATTTTTCTTTCAAATATGAAAGTAACTTACCAATGAGTCGTCCATAGGCCTTCCCATCCTTGCAAGAAAATATAGCCTTAAAAAGGAGCAAAGGGATCAACCAAAACCTTCAAATATACCATACAAGAGCAGAAAGCACAAAGAGAACAGGGAAGTTACCTTTTTGAAGAATTTGATCCAGGAAATTGGCATTGGTCCTATTTAAGAAAGTTCAATATTGGGATTAAAAAAATTACAAAATTGATACCCTTAGATTTTCAAGTTTTAAGACAAGCAAACAAAAGGAATATAAATGAAACTATGATAGATATTTTTTTACTGAGAAAGGACATGAGTACCACAGCAGTGTAAGTGATCGAAGACGAAGGTCTCAAATAAGGCAGATCAAAGCAGTCGAAAAAAGAAACTTAACATTTCAACAT
Source organism: Biancaea sappan (assembly GCA_037074585.1). Lineage (NCBI taxonomy): Eukaryota > Viridiplantae > Streptophyta > Magnoliopsida > Fabales > Fabaceae > Biancaea > Biancaea sappan. The sequence goes on from CM073495.1 coordinate 66,462,620, forward strand.
AAAAGATCTCATGATGCCAGTCAAATCAAGATAGAAAAAGCTTTGCTTCAGGAGTCAGGAGACAGCTTATAAGCAAGAGAAGGGAAGACAATTTAACCCTCTGATTTAACTGTACAATACATTAGTATTAGAAAACAAGAACACTAGTCCATAAGTTGCTGGTCCTTTCACGTGGACTTGCTTTATGTACTCTTCACAATACTCTCTCTGAACTGAATAATGTGTTAGCTAACAAAATGTATTGTATTCAACTTCATTAAGAATAAATACCAAATCAATATATGAACATCACTTAACTAACCTCCACTAGTTCGGCAGCTATAATATTCAGGCATCACATCATTTTCATTAGAAATTAATGTAGATGCAATTTTCTTCACTAACTTGGAATCCTCAAATCGTGTGCCAGCTACTTGCCAAGCCCTTGATATAAGCCTGCATAAATCTGCCAAAGATATCAATTTCCACGCTTATATAAGATGAATATGAAGTACATACACCATTTTCACTTATATTATAGCAACAGCAATTACAAAGAAGAGATAGAGAGACCTAGGCTCTAACAAGAGCAGCAGTCGATGACGCCTTTCATCAGGAATATTTTCAATCTTTTTCCTGAACATACAGGAAAGACAATATGTGAGAGGAGAAGTTTAAAACAGTAAGATAGTTACATGAAACTCCCTCATCTTATAGGGAGTAGATGTATGAAGCCATGCAATAACTGTTTACTTCACATTAGCCGACTGGCATTAACATAATCTCTTTGGAAGTCATATCCACTGTATAAACTCATTGATAACACTGAATGGAAAGTCCCACGGCTTGCAACCTCCATCCTCATTTTGCTTAAACGGTCACAAATGAGCCATATTCATCTAATATTATGCGAGAGAGCAAGTCACCTATGCAACCATGGAAGGGAAGCATAAACTACGCTTAAAATTGTTTTGCAATTTCCTCTACAGTGAAAAACTTTCTCATTAGAGCAAACAGAATGATGTGAAGAAAAACTTTTCTCTTTCATCGGCAAGTAACTGAAATGTTATATGTTTCATGTCTGTAAAATAAGCTTACAAAACAATTTAAAATTCCAATTGCCTTCCAAGCAGTGTCACTTTCACTTCAATAACAGAAAAGGAAAGTGTTATGGTCCCTTCTATAGGATCGAGTTATGGGTCTAGATACAGTTAAAATAAGAGAGAGAGAGAGAGAGAGAGAGAGAGAGAGATAATTGATTTCTTTTTCTTACCTATGTTGATAGTTCAGATTATAGAGAGAACAAAAATCTCCAGTGTTCACACACAAGGTTTCTTTGACAATAAAACTGATCTGATCATTAATTCTGAAATAACAAGTTTAAATACAACATGAGGGCATAACTACCCTTAAAATAAGCCTAACTCCCCTTAAACTAAGGATATGGCTGAAAACTATAACTACTCTTAATCTCTAATAACTACTCTTAATCTCTAATAATTTAATAAAATACATAATAGCACTTGGTAACTGCCATAGTCACTATCAGAAAGTAAAGTAGACACCCTTCATTATTAATAATCCACCTTATTGATGGAATTGGCTCTTTTCTCTACCCCGGCTGAGTACATTGAAATATAGAAATGAATAAAAATTTAAGGTGGCTTTTTCCTCCACTTATGCAATAGTTGAGTATACAGACATAGAAATGGATAAACAGTTTACCATCATCAGTTATTGTTAACTCCCTCAAGAAAGAAGAATAATTATTTCAACACAGTTATATTTCTAAGTTTAAAAATGTCCAAAGTATGTTAATAACTCAGTATTTTTTCAGTTTGTTAACTCCTCAGTAGCTAAAGGGGTCGTGTTCTCTGTATTATGCATCTTCTTCATATTCCGAAAGTCTTAACCATCAAGATCTTGTCTTACAGAACAAAGAAAATAATTCTAAATGCAGCTATGTTCATTCTAGCTTCTGTATTACTGAGAGATAATGCCAAAATATTCAATAGCAAGCAAGAAGAAAATTATAACCCGAAACCGAAAAAGAATATATAAAATCACTAAATGTTTGGTATGCAAATAATTCTTATTCCCTTGTTTTAATATGTTTAGTACTCATTAATTAATAAAAAAACAGATTCCATGCGAGCAAAATTTCAAAAATGGAATTCCATCAAAATTGTAAAAAAATAAGATTACATTGTCTTTGTTTCCTTCAAATTATACCAAACATGAACTGCTTCAACCATAATACAGCATATCCTCTAAAGAAAAGAAAAATTAAAGCGCACTGACCAAAGATACGCAGCAGGATTATAAGAAGTTGGGTCGAAAGGAATCAACTCCTTAGGAGGATCAAGAAACGACACCACATCTTGTTCATCCAAGTAAGCCTTTCTCCCACTCGGAAGAATTTCAAAGGGCTCATCATCCCAAGGCGACACATACTCTTCCTTACTTCTAGAGACAGCATGAGCTGCATCACTAGTAGACTGTAGTAGAAGCCCATTTCTGTACAATCTCAGACCTACACGAGCAAAAATTAATAAATAAACAAAGTTAGAATCTTTTCAATCCACTTTTCGATAATTCAGCAGACGAAGGAGGAAGAATAGAAGAAGAGGACAAGTTGCTTATTTGCTCTCACCTTTGGATTGTGTGAACCGCAGAAGCAGGAAATTAGTTTGGCGGGAAAAGGGAGAGAAGAAGGATGAAGGAGTAGGATGGTGCTGTATACACCGACTTGGGGCTGTCACTGCCTTCATTTCTGCAGGGCCAAGCAGAAGCTACTTGTTCTGCTAATCATCCTCTTCGGTTTTTACAGGGACAAGGGCGATGCCGTTTGAAGCTCTAAAACGGCGTCAAATAAAAGTGTCGTTTATTTCCTGACGTTCACTCATTCTCAACTTCAACGACGTCGTTGCACGACTCGCTGGTCCTGGATCCCCTTTGTCCAATTGCTTTTCGTCATTGTCATCGTCGTCGTCTTCTCTGTAATCTCGAGCTCTTTCCATTCAATAGCTATTCTAAACTCTTACTGGCAAAATTTCTGCTTTGCTAATCCTACGACTTTCCTCAATTACTGAAGCATTTCTCGATTCTTACGAAGAAATCCAATTTTCCCGCAAAGCCTTTCACTTTCCCTCAATGCTTCTTCAGACCCAATCTCTCACGAGGCATCTTGCACCTTCAGTCACTCCCTCAAAACCCTTAAGAGAAACCCAGCTCAGTGCATTCAGTTCTCCAAAACGAGTATCGTTTCGCAATTCTTCATTTAAGACTCTAAAATGCTCGCTGTCAACGTTATCAGAGCCATCCCAATTGGAATTGAAGGGTAATAAGCCGTTGCCTGCAGAAGTTTCGAGGACCATAATGGAGTTGGCCACTGTAGGTACGCTTTCCACGTTGACTCAAGAGGGTCGTCCTCTAGGTATTGGCGTGCGATTCGCTGTTGACCGGGAAGGGACACCAGTATTGTCCTTGAACGCTACCAATAAGCACTTTCTTTTTGACACGAAGTCTAGCCTTCATGTTCAGGTGCGTCCTTCTCTCTCGTTCTATATGTTCGGATGTTTCGAGGAACTTCATTGTAACGGATTTCAGTTTCTGCTAAGCAGTTGACACAGTCAGGGTTACGCACTCCCCAGTGTACACTTCAAGGGAGCCTTAACAAACCAGAGGATAGAATCCTGATGAAGGTAATTTCATTATATGGGAAACTTCTAGATTCAGCATCTCTCAGAGTTGAGAAGATACATATTAGCAGTGTTGTTCGCGTGTTCTCGGTATAATCTTTCGTTTGATTTCTATTAGAAATTGCTTTGCTCAAGTTATTGAGTTCTGCATAGCCAAGAACTGGACTATAAGACAACAGAGGAGGTAGTTTCAACTCAGAATGTTAGATTACTGGTTTCCAGGATTTCTGTATCTGACTCAAGCTGCTGAACTAGTTTGCTGCTGCCCTTGACCACCTAGTCTATATCACTCTTGGCTTGTTAGACAAAAACATTTTACACCATGCTGCCTTTTCTAGGCACTGTTTTGTTATTGGAACAATTAACTTGTATGCTGCTTCATTTGATTCTTTAATCTCTAGTCATATTGTTTGACATTAATTAACTGCCATTATGCAGCGGCTTATTTCTTTATGGAAGAAGAAATTTGGAGAAGAAGTCCATGAAGATTTTATTTACACTGTTGCTGTAGAGCAGGTCCTGCAGATGGAAGACTTCCAGGAGGTGTGACAGGTTTCATTAGATTTTCTCATGTTTTGGGCAGTTATAATTTTAGATCCAAATATGTTTCTTTTTGTTGTTGATACTTGATATTCCTCATTAATATTGAAAGGTAGGTTATTGTCTAACACCAAATCCATTGTCCATGTGTTCCAGGATGGTGTATGGGTTAGTTCTTTAGAATATAAAAATGCACAAGCTGATCCTCTTCGAGATGCTGCAGAGAAGTTAGTGGATGAAATTAACACCAACAACATGGAAGACATTACTCGCTTTTGCAATGTATACGTTGATTTGGATTTCCAGGTTTGGCCCAAATCTTATGTATCCGTGTTACTTGCATACTGCAATTTGCTCCCATTGGATCACATAAAGTCTAGCAATTACCCAACACTTACGGTATTTCTGTGATACTATGTCTATGAAATATCTGCATAGGAAGAACTTTTAGAATTTCAGGAGTATACATGGGAAATTTAGGTCACTTTCATGATGCAGAAAATGATTAGTAATTTCAATATTAACTATATATTATCTTTCTGTATTTGTCTCACAAGATCTCAGAGGCAAAGATGATATGGGTTGATCGGTTGGGCTTTGACATGCGTCTCTGGTCTTATGAGAAAGGCATATTCGAGGTTCGTATTCCATTTCCCAGAGAAGTTACTGATGAAAAAGGTGCCAAGTCAACATTTAATTGCATGTCACAAATGGCTTGGGAGGTGGAAAAGAACTTCCATGATTCAGATTTTGAGAAGGTGAAGCATTTGAAGCACGTAAAGCACTGATGCTTCATTTCCATTTTTGTTTTTGATCACCCATTCTTCAATCTTTCATCAAATACGCATCCTTGGTGGGACTGTAATCTCTTCCTAGAACTGAAAATGTTCCTGTATATTGTGTTCCTATTGTGTGACGATTCATTCAGGGTTTGATGCTCAAGATTCATTTAGTTTGCAGTTTGGTGTGATTTTCATAATATGTTATATCCTTCTCGTGGAATGAACTGTCTTCACTGAACAGAAGAAAAGTGAAGAAATGGATATGCACTTTATGGATGAACAATTGCCTTTTCACTTCCCAGTTTCTTGTCTACTTTCTTTCAAATGGCTTTTATGCTTTCTGCAATTTTTTTTGTCACCTTGTTAATGTTACTTAGCATGAATGAGTGACCAACCCGATTGAATTAATATCGTTTCTCCGTCACACATCAATGGTATATAGCAGGTTGGATCAAACAAATAAAAAGGGATTCAAACCCAAAATAAAAAAGGAAAGAGACCCCAAAAAAGTACTCAACACATAGAAGGGTCTCTAAACCTATACCCAGGGTCAATTAGCCCGGGGTAAATTACATTAATGCTCCTGAGGTTTGAATAAATTATATTTGATACCCTTCCTATTTTAAATTTTATATTTAGGTCTCATAACTTTTTGTTATATATTTTAAAAACTCCCTTTTTAATTTACTTTGGCTAAAATGCACTTTACCCCCCTAAACTTTGCTCTATGTGCAAAAAACCTCCCTAAACTTTCAAACTTAACAAAAAACTCCTCTCAACTTTTATTTTGTGCCAAAAACTCCCTACAGTTAGTTGACCGACAGTTGACCGTTAACTAATGTCACGTCATCAGTATATTAGATACTTCAAATATCACGTCAAACAGTTTTTACACCTCAAATGCTGATAGTGACGATTTCGCAGCGCTGACATGGCAAGTGAACTGTAAAAAAATGTCTGACGTAACATTTGAGGTGTCTAGTATACTAATGAAGTGACATTTAGTTAACGGTCAACTGACGGTCAACTAACTGTAGGGAGTTTTTGGCACGAAATGAAAGTTAAGGGGAGTTTTTTGTTGAGTTTGAAAGTTTAAGAAAATTTTTTGCACATAAAGTAAAGTTTAGGGGGATAAAGTGCATTTTAACCATTTACTTTCTATAAAATCAATTGACTTTTTACACAATATGAGACTAATTTTATTTTTAACATGACAATAAAAATAATTAAATTAATGTTAAGCTCTAATAAACTATAATTATATTTGTAATATGTCAGTAAAAATTTTTAAAATAATGTTGTTACTTGAAAGGAAATACATCGTCCAAAAAATAAATTAGAGAAGAGGTGAATACAATATGTGAAAGTGAAACGTGAGGGGAGAGATTGGTGTAATGATCCTAAATCGAACATTTTTAGACAAAGAACAAAGCAGTATGAGAAAGGATTTTATTAAAAAAAATTTAGCTTCCAAGACTAACCAACACACTCCTCTTATCCCTTCTACTCTTGTCAGCACCCACAAAGAAAGGATTTTATTAAAAAAAAAAAAAATAGTTGAAGGGTGTGCATGGCAGCTAAGGTTAACAGCACAGCCACTTTAATACCCAAAAGCTCATCAGGTAAGAGTTCGTTGTCATGAGAGAACTTTATCTACTTTAAAGGAAGGTCTACTTTCTAATCTTTTCTATCTCTTTTCTACTTTTAAATTGTGCTAGTTGCCACATTCACAATCATTTCCACAGTGTTAAGTAAACTGAAATTTCCATACAGAGTGAGTTATTCAAGTTACAGTTACACAGTAGCCAGAGTGAAGCGAAATTGACTGCTCACTTGTTTGATTTTACTGATAAAGTGAAACTGTTTGATGCTTCCACACTTACTCAGCTTCGGCTGAAACAAAGTCCAAAGCATCTTCTCCAGACTCTGCTCTGTGTATTTGATATGCTTTCCTGCTTTTTCATCATTCTCAGTTGTCAAACTATAGTTCTTCACGTAGGTTCTGTAGCTTGGCACAATCACGTCCACTATATGCTTCCTCACTTTCTCCCTCAAAATTTCATCGCATATTACCCAATTCGATTGCTTCTTATACCTTTCATCAAAGGCCACATTGAAAGCGTTCAGTCTCTTGGCCAAATCTTGGCCAGAGGACGAAACTGAAAGTATGTCTTTTTTGTTGAGAGGAGGAAGAAGCTTTCCCCAGCTATCTTTCAGATAAAGAGCTGCATAATAGTCTCTATATTGCTCATGTGCTCTTAACCAAGAATCTCCCATCATATTCCCGAGCATAGTGCCTCTCAAGTTGTGGAAATGGCAATGATTATTCATCATGAAAAGGTAGGACAAAGTGATGTCTTCATAGGCCTTTGACCAAGCATCCAAATTAACAGCAATTTCCTTCACTACACTAAAAACTTGGGTGAAAATAATGCACTCTTCATATACTTCGTGTATCCAGCTAAGATGGATTTCCAGGACCTGCGTCAGAAGTGGCCTATAAGTATCACCAAGTAGCCGGTTGCAGTAATCGGTGACAAAGCTCACAAGTCGGGGAATGCTGCCATCCGGGGGAGGAGAACTTGGCCTCTGCAATTTCACTTGTGCTGGAAGCTGCCAGAAAATCTCACTGGCACCATTGATGACTCTACTGATAAGATCTTTTGTCACAGCTCTAATTCCTTCACAATCTTTCCCACTGAAAAGCTGGTTGAACTTGAGCCTTAGATCGTTCAAGACTTTGAATATGTCCAGCAGCCTCAACAACTTGATGGGTTCGTTTTTGCTTTCAGTCACATTTATTCCAAATTGCAGAAAAGAAAGAATTCCCGACTCAATGGCAATATCGGCAAAACACCCCATCCATGTTTCTGCACCAAGTTTCTCAAAGATTTTACTAGAGAATCTGTACTCCATCTCAAGGAGGTTCTTCACTACCAACTCTAAATGCCTTCCCCATTGTTCTATGTAACTCTCTATGCTATGTACATCCTCGAACTTTGCTGTAGGAATCTCAAGGTAGCTCAAATCTAAAGCCTGCAAGCTTCTACGAGCATTCATTCCTCGGACTTCAATGTATATTGATTTACACTTGTCTAGCCTGTCGTTAGCTTTTAATCTCTCTATAATGGCCTGCAGCTTTGCTGTGACAGAAGCTGGCAAAACTTGTAAGGTGGCTTGCTGGCCAATGGGTGATGATGCTAATGAAGACAAAGGAAGAGGCAGTGAGTTTGCTATCAGAAGCCGCTTGAACTCAATCTCTAGTTTGTCAAAAGCTACACTGAGAAGGCCTCCTTCAAGGTGAGCTTCTTCTTCCATGGCCTGCAATTCTTGTAATGTTCTCAGAGATTTCTTCACATTCAATAGGTAAAGCTCATTAGTGATGATAGCTTTGTCCTGCAACAACTCAAAAATGCCCTTCAACCACCCTACTGCTAGCTTGCAATTATCAGTGAGAAGCTTCAGGCCTTCTTCGAGCTTCTTCGTGTCGGAGATATAAGTGAAAAGATCAGAACTGGGGTCAGTCTGGAGAGAATTTTCCAGTGGGTGAATTGCTTCAAATACCTTGAGGACAGCTGCAGCAGAACAAATAACGCCATTGACACGGTCTCCAATGTCAAAAAATGAGAATGAGCATTTTTGTGTGAGCGCAGCTTTCAAAGATTGGCATTTTTGGTTTAGTAGCTCCAATCTTGAATCTGACTCTTGTAGTGCAGAAGCAATAGCACCTGATTTTTCTAAGCTAGATTTCAAATACAGTCTGGTGGCTTCAAGATTGTCCATGCTTTCTATATCAGCCATAGACAAAAACAAAAAGGTAATCTCAAATTGTTTCCACAAGAGCTATTATTGCTAGTTGGGGTTTTAATTGCATTCATTTCGGACATGAAGTTTGGTCAACGGACAAAAGATGTTCTTTGTTGGCTTCTTCTGCAATGCCCCATTTACTTTCCTTTCACCAAACTCAACAAACAAAGTAAAGAGGAAGAGAACCTGTCTTCAAACCAAACTTCACTTACAAAACAAACATCTCAGAAACTTCAACCACCAGGAGGTGGAACTTCCCTTGAATTGGTGTAGCATTGCACAACTAATTTCTCCAGCCATTTATTTATCATGTTATGCGGCCTTTCTTGTTTACTTTGAAGACAAAGACTTGTGAGTCGTGTACAAGTTGTCCGAACAATCTCCCAGCGGAAAGCATTGAAATTCTCGCTTTCAAGTTAAATAATAGAACGTAAAATATTAAAGAAAGGAAAAAGAATTCTTTCGGATTTTACGCTTGCAGACTTATCTTCACCTACTACGGATTGAGGGAATCAGCAAGATATGTGAAGTCTTTGTTTCAGAAGAGCCAAGCCATTGCATTGAGACCATGGTGCAACTTTGTTTATATCGGAAAGTAGCTTTGTCAGGCTAGGGCGACTTAAATCCACAGTCGTTGACTGCAATGTTCTTATTTTTTTGGTTAGCTAGTCGAATTATTTGCCTCAAATGAGTAATTGTTTCCACGATCATCATCTTTTTCGCAATGCACGATGTTATAGAATATATAAATCACCTAATAATAACTGCTTCCACCTAGGAAAACCCAGGAAACAAAATTCATAGAATAATGAGAGAAATGAGAAAATTCAATAAAATTTTAAACTAAAACAAAAATACCTACTTGTTCAAAACTCCCAACACCCTGGCCTCTACTAGCTTTGTATAGATGGTATTTTTATAAACTGATCTGCCTGGTTCCCGCACAATAACACTATTTTTTTGGGGACTCATTAGATGCCTATCCAACAGAGATTTTGAATGTAAGTCGGATGAGGGACAATACTTCCCTCAAGGTCGAGGATACATAGAGAACATAAAATGAAACCACAGGGAAAAACTCAAAAAAAAAAAAAAAGGTAATTATTAAAGACCTAATTGGCATAAATCTTTCTCCCAATAAACAAGAATGTCATTATCCAAAAACATACAATGAATTATATATGGCCAGAACAGAGTCATTTGATTCATTAATATTAATGAGGTGTCCACCGTATGTATAGTAAAGAGACGGATATAAAGGATATTTCTGAAGTAACATCAAAGGACAAAATACAGACAAAATTGCAACTAAGGCAAGTGATATATTGAGATCAGCTGCCACCAAAAGCCACCAGAATTTAAAGCAGAAATCCAAGGCTTTGACGTTAGCAGCCACCCGTAGCTACACAGTTGACAGAGATACAAGCAGAGAGTGCAGAGAAGCTTCAGAGAAAAGGGCATCAGCTTCCATCAAGCACCTCCCTTCTGTTTCAAAGTGATCTTATCCCCAAGACTGAGGGCAATTCCCTGAGTTTTACTTCTTATTCTAATGTATCCGCTCAACTTACCATCTACTTGCTTCTCAATGCTCACATTTACTAAAGCATCCTCCCCAAAAACACTCTTGGCGTAAAGGTTCGCAGCTAGGAAACCACAATCCCCTTCCAATGCCGATCTGAAACCCAACACAGCAAGTGATAATGGAAACCAGCAAAAATAAATCAGTTAATCAAAAAGTATGGATCTTCGTCAAGTCAGATTCAAGCTCTCATTTTAAAATGTTGAGAATGAATACAACCGAGATAAAATAACTATGTCCTAAAACCAATGACTTACACGCATGGAATCATATATGGTACCAATATTTGTCATATTAATCATTGGAATGATTGTTAAAGGATTAAAAAGGGCAAACCTGGTGCTACAAAGCTCGCGCTATGCGCGGGGTCCAGGGAGGGGCCGGATCCACTTTGTGGATCTAATGTAGGCAGCCTTACCTTGCAATTTTTGCAAGAGGCTGATTTCACGGCTCGAACCTGTGACCTCCAAGTCACATGGCAGCAACCTTACCGTTGCGCCGAGACTCGCCCTCAAATGATTGTTAAAGGATTAATCAAAATAAATCTTATAACCATGATACAAGATGCAACAAACAAGCTTTCCCAGTTTCACAAAAGTTGAGATTCAACAGCACAAAAAATATAGATTGCCAGATAATCGGTAGTCTTGCAGAGCAAAAATGCAGAACAGAGCATGATAGGAACCTTGAGGACAAGGCTGTTCTTAAGGGGCGGGTATTGATCTTAAGGGGTGGGTATTGATAGGAACCTACAATATATTTCTCTTATTAGGTTAAAGGGTAAGTAAGTAATTTCTAGAGGGGTGAGTTTATTATTTTTTTTGATAGAAAGGGGTGAGTTTATTATAAATAAAGAAGAGGGAGTGTGAGTGGGCAGCAAGAAGGAATATTTTGTCAGAATGCATTAGAGAGCAAATACATTTGCTCTGTAGTGTGGGCAGAACTTTAGCAAGGTATTTTGTCGGAATGCATTAGAGAGCATTTTCTCTGTAGTGTGGGCAGAACACCTTTAGCAAGGTATTATGTAGGAGCTGAGTCTCTGGGAAGGGGTTATACCTTGTAATCCTTCATTATTTGGTTACTATATAATATTATCTGGTTTCCGGTTCCTAACAGAGCATCTGCAAAACTTTCCTTGTCAAGCTCTATCAATTGCTACATTTTCTTTTTTTCAAATTTGTGCATATCAGAATTATTAGCAACTGATTCTATAATTGTCAATTTCAGATATACCATTTTGAAAGAGTGCATAAAATTCACAATGCTTCTGTGGAACACCCATCACAATGCTTCTGTGGAACACCCCCCCCCCCCCCAAAAAAAAATATATATTTTAATCCAGGTAGTAGATGCTGAGGCATATATAAGACATGAGCAGGAAGATAAAGAACATACGGTGGAGTCAGGCACTTCATATTGGTAGATTTGATAATGTGGTTCAGAAACTCTCTCTCTTCCTGTATTACTGTATTTACAGCAACCTAGAAACAAGAGTTCAAAATAAGTAGAATCAGATGTATCATCCAAATATTGCAGAGACAGATTGCATGAATGTTGATATCCAAGTACAAACTTATATCAACACGTTATTGCTTAAACATACAAAACAATTTAATATACAAATTAACTTCTTGAAGTCATTTCTTATAAACCAGACATTGCAAGCTATACAGAAAATCTAGTGCATGGTGCCTAAGTCGAATGAAATACTAAGTTACCAAGATCTACTTCCTCTTCTGCACCAGAATAGATATTTAGGGGTAATAGTATATAAATGACCTCATTTCCGGCCATCAATTCTCAGGCTAATATTCATACCACTAGGGAAAACCCAAGCAAAACAGCCAACAACTGATCAGAAATAAGAATGTAATTGATCAGCATGCTTCTTTATTAACTCTCATCAATATAACCACGGTCGAAAACCAGCAAAGCGATATCTGCTATTCACTTACAGCATAGCTACAACTACAGTAATGACAAGCACCAAAGGTATGAACTTACTCTTAAATGTCATTTATTGCATTGTCTCAAGTCTCAAGATTGCATATGATAGAGATGGAATCATGTAATGAAACAAATCTCGTCTATACTATCATATATGGCTTTGGAGTTTTTTGGTCATTGGTTCCCAAAACGAGATATAAGCATATATATCAAATAAAATATGATATAAGCGAAATTAAAATACATGTGGAAGTGGGAGAGTGGGAAGTTAAATAACTTCCTACCGGCTCTTTTATTATTTTAGAAATATAATAAAAAATTATTTTTACATTTTTAAAATTATTTAAAAAATAAAATTTAAAAGATGATTGGCATGCACTTTAATGCATGCCAAGCCACTAGTATATCTTATCCTAGCACTCAAACATAAAGAGAAATGATGCAGATGCTGAACTTTATTATTTAATAGTATTTTGATTTTATTAGATTTTAAATGGAATCAGAATTTTATTTTTATTTTGGAATGCCTGCTATGGATAACCATAGTCCTGCCTCTGAAATTCCTATTTTTTAGCAGCAGCTCATACTCGATTAAGATACCACGAAGGACTCGCTTCCTAAAAGAGCATATAATCATTATAGAGATTAACCTACGAGCCTTTCTATTTTCCTATGACAAAGATATGAACAATAAACAGGTAGCTCTATGGAGTTAAATTGGCACTGACTAGGAAATACAGGGAAGATATACCTTGTTTTCCCATTCAAATTCAGCCCACATAGTTCTAAATGCCACATCAGCACAAGATGCAGGAGAGATGTAATCCATGATATCAATATGGATGTCATTGAGAACTATGACTGTTCTCTCAAGCACATTTGAAGATGTTTCGTAGACTATGTTACCAAATATAACCCCTGTTTCAGTGGAAGACACCTTGATATTAGCCTTAATCTGTTTGCTCGATTCTGGAGCTAGAGTATAGTTTTGTGGCCGCTCAACAAGTTTGAGATCACCCATGGTTGCCAACTCCAAACACAAATTCTGAAGGGTCTCCTTGGTTCGGTTGATGACAGTAACATCAAGGACAATGTCATAGTGGTGCACTGTTACGTATGCTTCAGCATAAACAGGATCACTAAATCCAGTAAGCTGGAGAATGCGATTGAGCTTATTTGCATCATCCCCATCCTTGGTGAACTCTCCAGTAGCACGCTTGAGGTCATCTTGAACCTCATCTTCTAGCTCAAGTTGACTCATACCCTAAAATGGATTCAGAAAATCAGCTTAAAAATCATTGAGCACAAAACAAATGCTGATCCAGAATAAGTAAAAACATAGGTTGAAAACAGAAGCAATACCCCTGATTGGAATAAAAGTAAGAGTGTTTTATAGATAGGGGAAAAAAGTACAAGAATTATTATGTAAGGGCTGATCCTATCATCCATGACATCAAACAATGCATAAAATATCAAGACTTCATATCAGCATAAATGCATCAAGGTTCAAACATTACTTATGAGGAAACCATAAGAAATTAAATTTCAAGGTATATAATTAAGCAATAATTTTATAAAGAGAGTAGATAAACACAACCAACATACCTTCCTGCTCTTCAAATGATAGAAATCAATAAGATCATCAGGTTGTGCATTAGATATTTGAGCCTTTGCTTTAATCTCCTCTGTTTCACGACGCTGCTTATCAGCAAGCATTTTAACAAAGCTCTGTCTGCATGATTGCAGCCAAATCTTCCTTATATCATCACCTGTATTGCAAAGTAATCTAATGCAAAGGACAATCCTATCATGAGAATCATTATCAATTGGATGAGGAAGCATTGGAGATTGACCCAGCTGCAGCATTGAGACCATAATCAACAAGGCCTGTGTAGTTGCTTTGTTAACTTCAACTTTTGAAGTCTGCACCTCTTCCAGCCTTAAGATAAGTTTTGTCAGTGTACATGCAACAACTGCCCCAAGAAAGAAATCACCTGAAAGAATCAGTGATCTCAAGTTCCCAATAGAAGTCAGTGATCCCTGCACAAGGGTAGGTGGTGATATGGCAGTTTCCAGTGCAGCACTTTGGGTTGCATAGGTCCCATCAGCAAGAATTGCAGGCCTCCTAGAAGACACAGACACAGTGGTTGTGCTTACCTGCTGTGTGCTTTTTGATGTGTCTTGGCCTTCTCCTTCCTCAGTGGGCGTGTAAAATGGGAGGTCCCCAAGACACTGCTTAATGGTTGCAATTCCACTCTCAACTTCTGAAAGTGAGAGGCAGTACTCACCAATAATCCATAATGCACAAGAACACACCCTTGCAGCACGAATTTGATAGAAAGTATCCAAAAGCCTGGTGATTATTGAAATACGTAATTTTGGATTTGTCTCAATGATCTCACGCACAAAAACAACAACATCCATGGCTGAAGCCACATTACTGTCACCCAAGAAATCCATCAATAGGTGCACAACAGTGCTGGCCACCTCTGGGAACTTAATGGCACAAGAATGTATTGCTTGCACCAGCATCTGCCTATACTCACCATTCTTCTCATGCTCCCCACTCTGAGTTTTCACAACCTCTTTCTTTAGCATCATGATAACCTCATCAATGTTCCTCGGAGTTATCAATTCCAGAGCTATATCTATAGTCTTCCTCCTAATATCAAGATTTGGACTTGAAAGCGCTCTAAGAACATCCATAACCATTTCCACCATAATCTCCCTATTTGAAGTTTTCAGTTCATTAAGCCTATCGAGTACAATAAGTTTCACATTATTATCACTCTGTGAAAGCAGCAGTTGACAATAAGTACTTGCTGCTGCTCGAATAGCAGTAGGGGCAGAGGAGAGTGACACAAGGGTGCTGGCACATTCATAAATAACCGCAGTGGATGGGGCATTCAACAAAGATATAATAATCTTAATATACTTTCCCTTCTCACCTTTATTCGACCTACAGACCTTCCTAATTAACTCCAAGACAACCATTTGAAGTTGCTCCCCCCAATCATTGATTCTATCGATATTGGTAAAAAGGTAATTAACTGCGCGATCCTGAGCACAACTAAAGAGCATAAGGAAAGCATTTCGCTTACTGGAAGGGTCCTGCTCCGTGGACAAGAACTTTTCGACGATTTCCGGGGCACTATCAAGTAGTTGCTCGCCTTGAGGAAGCTTGTAGACGGACATGACTGCCAGCACGGCATTTCTTCGAACAAATGGATGGCGATGCTCCAAGTTGGTTAAAATCGAAGGGATTAATGGCTCGACGATCTCAGTCTCGTTTAATCGACAAAGGAAGCGCAATGTGTCCCCGCGAATATACTCATTGGGATGTTGTAGATTATTACGAAGGTTCTGGCAAATGAGGATCATCTCAGGAAGAACCTTACCTCTGGAATCGGTTTTCTCAATGATCTCCAAATAAAGAAGGAGAAGCTTCTGAACAGTGTGGTCTTCGGAGGGAAGCACGTAACGGATGATGGTGATGAAGAGTTGAGGAATGGTCTCGCCGTTGAGCAAAAGCATGATGGCCTTCTTCAAGGCCTCAATCTTGGCGGCCGCATCATTTCCTTCGAGAGCTTCTTTGATCTCGTTGGCTAGTGCCGGGGTGCCCTTGTCAAAGTGAACGAGCAGAGTGCAGGACTTGTCCATTTCCCACAAGACTTGGATCTAAAAAATGGGAGAATTCAGAAACTTCTCGGCGTCAGATCTGAAATTAAAGCTTGGAAATCAACAAGGATTTCAAATTTCTGGAATTCGATCTGCTTGCCACTCGAAATTGGATCAGAAAGAGATAGAAGAAGAAGAGAGACAGAGCGAGCAGATCTGTGAGTTCATCACTTTCCTCTCGCGCCCGAGAGCTAAGAAGAAATGAAAATAAACCGAAAAAAAAAAAATCGCGGTTTCACGGGTTGATGGGCCGAGATCCAAATGCAAATTCAGGCTTTTGGGTCTAATTTATTGCTCACCATTTTGGGTCTAATTCTTTGGGCCTAACAAGAATGATGAGTTTGGCTAACTTGTTTCAAATCAATAATCTGTCAATTGACCCAAAAGGAAAAAAAATAAAAAATAAATAACAATATATAACAAGTGCACATGTAAGAAGATCTTAGAAAAAATATCATAATTCACAATGATAGTAAACACGTGATAACAGTCTGGCAGGTGCCTACACTACAATTCTTGTCCTTGCCATAATGCAAGTTTCTGCTTATTGGTATGACATATTTGTCAGAGACGAGTAAGAAAAGTTGAATATGTTTCACCAATTTATGAGGAGTATGACTGCTCGTGACGTGTTTTCAATTCAAATGACGTCACAGATATATTTCAACTGATAATATTATCATCATAATCACTTTTTTTTCTTAGAAAGAAAAATATGTAGCCAAGAATTGAGTCGTAATTCTAGTTGCTCTGCCTTCAAAATCATAATTATTTATTATTCTAATACATGCTTTGAGATTGAGCAATTAAGAATAATCCACGGCTTAACAAAATCTCTGTCTTTGACTCTTTACCCACTAGCTACGTGTAATACAAACATGTATATATCCTTAAAAAAAAAATCCTATCTTAAAATTTGACTACTTTTACGCATTAATATTTGTCAGTTAGTGGTCTTTAATCTACTTCGTTCCACATGCTGCATTTGTGTGATCATGTGTTACTGATCTATTGCCCCCAATGACGTCTCATTTGATTTTTTTTTTTAAAATGTCAAAAACATGAACAAGATATTATGTAGTTTAATCCAAAAGCCAAAGTATTACTAAAAAGCCATTGTTTGAGGCGGAATAGACGGTATTAGACAATTATTGTCGTTGAAGCCTAATTAATCCATAATTCAATGCTTTATTGTATCAGAAAAGTTGAGATGAGTTTGTTTGAAGTGGACACGTAACTACTGCAGGTTGCCAGCTCCATTCCCCGACGCATTTCTTAATATTACATACAACACCAGACTCTCTGTATCCAAACCAGTTTTATTTCGATCGAATTGACCTAAAATTGTCCAGCCTTACTTAATCGAATGAATTGGATAACTTTTTACAAAAAAAAAAAATCTACCTTATCATTTTAGTTGTCAGATGATGTTAAATTTCATCCAAAACAAGATTAACTGATCAAAATTATATATATAATATTAAATATATTATATATTATGTAATGTCATATATTTTATATTTTATAATATCATATATTTCTTGATTAAATTTTGAGGAAAAACAAATAATTTTTTTGTTAAAAAAATTAATCATCCAATCTAATCCAAATTAATTATGAAGAGGGATCCATAACGACTTACACTCCTTATAAAAAACTAATGTTTAATTCAAATAATTTGATGTTTGTTTTTTCTAAGTGACATTTTAAGTATAAATTTTATAAATAAAGAATTAATGCTAAGAAAATAGTATACTTTTATTATCTTATTTAATTTAATTTAAATTAATTAGAATTCAATCAAATCGATTTTAATTGTTTGAGTGGGACAGTGCAATTACTCAACACCAAAACCAATTCTAAACGAAAAGGAAAGTCCACGTCACGTTTGAGACCGTAGGCAACCCATCAATTTCTCGGAAAACTGTCGGCGACTGAAAAGAAAAATATATTCTATTTGTATCCTTAATTTTATTTAACATTTATTATTCGAAAACTTAGTTTAGAATCATAACTTTTAAAATTTTAATTTGATTAGTATCGTTAAATTCTCGTTAATGTGTTATTAAATTCAATTGACCTTGACATTTTAAATGCACATAATTTAACTATTTAAGTCAATTCAACTTAAATCACAAGTTGCATTATAGGAATTATATGTAAATCAATTATTTTGTTAATTGAATGCCCTCTATTTTTTACACTAAATTATTCATATTCAACATATTATCACGACACATTGTTTAACATGGCAATAAGATTCTACAAAAATTACGTATAACTCCTCTGAACTATAAAATAATTATAATTTAATTTTTAAATTTTCAAACGTAACGCTTCATTCCATTAAACAATTATTAAATAAGATTAATAATTAAAATTATTTAATTTTGGTAGAAACACAAATGAGAGATTATAAGGATAAAAAATTGAAACTAGAAGATAAATCATATGATTTTTATATGATTTAAAGTGATATATGACATTTTTACTGTTTATAGTTATTTAAGAAGATAAAGTGTTAGATTTTCAAGTTTGAGAGCAAAAATTATCATTAACGTATAACTTAATTCAGCAGGTTGTAATTTATTTTTGACAAAAATATTTTTTAGGTCTCTAAAATTTACATTATGTTTTAATGTAATTCCTAATTTTTTTTGCATCAATTTTTATTAACATTATCTATTAACTAACAAAAAAAATATTAAGAATATAAAAAGAGTAAGTTTGAATTCTGTATATTTTATTTTTATTTTAAATTTATTTTTTATTAATTATTTAATTAATATTTTTTGTCCTAGATAGTATTAATAAAAAATAGATTTAAAAAAAATAAAACATGTAAGATATAATAAAAAAAATTAAATATGAAATTAAAATTTATTATAAATATTTAGACATAAAAATATATTTTTTTTGGGAATAATACAAGAGGATAAAATTGAGGTAGAATTAAAGACAAAAAACTAGGCTACAAATTACACACAATCAATTATAAATCAATAAATGTTGAGTGTGAAAGAAAGTTACATTAAAATTTTAAAAAAATCTATAATAACTAAAAGAAAAATTAAAAGGAGAAAAGAAAAACTCTATTGAAAAAACAGCAAGTTGGATTTAGTTTAGAGAAACTGTATTTTGGAGTATCTTCCAGGTGTTCAAATTAGGCTTGAAACGTCTTTCGGTGTGTTAATGCATTTGTTTATCTGCTTTTGTCGACGACGAAAAAGGGTTCCTTCTGAATTCTTCTCTTTCCTTCTTACACTGGTACAGAGGAAGTTGAAGCCATGGGGGTGGATTTGAGGCAAGTGGTGGCTGCTATACTCACCCTCACAATGTTCGTGATGCTTGGAAATATGATCAAGAGGGACCATTTTGATCCACTTCAAGTAATATTTTCTCACGCATTTACTTGTTCGACTGCTCATTTCGTTTCGTCTGCCCTCTTTTAATGTTTCTTTTTCGTCTGTTCTTTCGAAGCTGTCCTTTTCATCTCTTTCCAGCCCTCTCGCTCTCTCTCTCTCTCTTTCTCTCTCTCCACGGTTTCTTACCTATACGTGCTTAGATTTTGCTGGCTGGATTCAAGTAATTGCGCAACGTTTTTGAACTCTGAAGGAGCTCGTTCCGTCTCATTTCTTCTTTTAGTTTACTTTTCACTTTCAATTTTTATTTGGGGTTATTTAGTTCAAGCTCATCCATAAGAATATCAAATTGTCCCTTGTGACGTAGTTGAATTCGAGCTCTATCGATTTAGATGGGTTCATTTGCTTCGAAATTAAGATGAAACAAGTAGCTGCCAAGCTTTGGTTTGAATTGAAGAGATTGAATCAAATCCGTTGATACATCTAGAGGAAGGAGCTTGTAGAGATGATAGATCCTTCAGTTTACTAACAAAGGGACAATAATTGAATATTGACAGGGATAAATCTTCAACAAAATAGTGATAGAATGCACCAGAGCAGCACTAAGAACTTTACCTTTTAGAAACCAGCCATTTACTTTTTAAATTCTAGTAACTTAGGTTTCTATAATCAGTATGACATCATTGATTGACTTGCGGCATTCCATGAGTCAGCAAATTCTGAAGCTTCAACGTTTGTTGCATTCCAATATTCAACGTTTGTTGCATTCCAATATTCAACGTTTGTTGAATATTGGTAGGATTCAATTGGTGTTCCTGCTCATCATAAAGGATCCTTGAACTCTAGCTGTAGAATCTTGGCGGAAAAATAAAAAGTCCAGCCAAATTTAGTTAAATTGATTGATTAAGCTCGGCTTAGTTAATTAATTGTGACTTTTTCTTTCTTCTCACCTGTTCATTCTCTCTATCTACTGAATTTTCTTAGCAACTCAAATTTAGGATCCATCTCATTTGATGCAAACAGACAATGATTTAATAGAAGTTATGATTAATTTATTTCCTTTACCCATCTTTTACTTTTTGCTTTACAAGGAAGTACTTCCAGGAACAGATGCCAACTTTGAGAATACAAAACTTGGTGCTACTTTAAGAAAGAGTGTCGTACCTTGGAAGGGAGATGACGACAAGCTAAAACCATGCTGGCTTAAGCCATATGAAGGTAAGATTGATTGTAAGGCTTCAACAAATTTAATGTACTAACACAATCACATATGCCCAATCATTCTTTCTGTATTAATTCACATTTCGATTGGCTGGCAGACAATGTGGAGCTGACTAAGGGATTTGTTACCTTTTCACTGACCAGTGGCCCTGAGTACCATATTTCTCAGGTATCTCATTCAGCCATTCTGTTCAACTTGTTGTGGAAATGCTTATATGTTTATTAACTGCATTAATGTGCTACTTCTCAAACATCAGCAAAATTTACTAAATCATTCTTTTATCACCCAAAAATAATAACCTCTCTAGGCTTTTCTCATGAATTCTAGTCTCTTCACTCAAGTCTTCTTTCGCTAATGCTATGTTCCAGCATCTATACCCTTTTTGTCTTTTCACTACCTTACAACTGTGGCTGCTGTGAAATTCTGTTAGAAACATCCCCTCTCCCAGAATAAAATCAGAAATTTATATTTTGATTTGTTTTGTTCTCTAATTTCCTTGTAATGTGTTGCTCAGATTGCAGATGCAGTGGTTGTTGCTAGATATCTCGGGGCAAAACTTGTGCTCCCTGACATTAGGGGAAGCCAACCTGGTGACAAAAGGTTAGTGTTGAATTTAGTCTGAAACAGACACAAGAGCATATTTGGAAGAAGTGAATAAGGGAAAAGAAAAAAAGAGAAAGTTTGTTTCAGTCTCTACCTATCATAGTTTGCTTTAAAGGGTAATATCACTTCTTGGTTTTCAATTAACTGTAATATTTTGGCTTGTTTTGTTTTCTGCTGCTATGATTGCTTACCTTTGTGGCATTAACCATGAGCTACTTATGCATATATCATGGTGAAACTGAGTTAACTTTACTTTTTTTTTTTTTTAACTCCTAATGAATTCTTTTCCTGCTTTAATATGTAAGTCTATTCTAATTCATCATTCACTTGATATCTAGTATTGGTTATTTGGTTTTTGTTTCTGCTGTGGGTATTGCGAAACATTACATAAATAATAGCTCACAGTCGAACCCAATTTTGAAATGAGGCTATTATACTTTCAGTTAAAACAAGTGCTTGTTAATAACTAATGTTAATGATGTGATCAGGAACTTTGAGGATATTTATGACATTGAAGTATTCATGAAAAGCATGGAAGGGGTTGTCGGAGTGGTAAAGGATCTTCCTGATCATATATCAACCCGGAATATTGCTGCTGTGAAGGTCCCTAATCGGGTTACAGAAGACTATATAGCTGCACGTATTGAGCCAATATATCAATCGAAGGGAAATGTAAGGCTTGCGACTCACTTCCCTTCAGTAAACATGAGAAAGGGAGGTAAAAAAGGTGATACTGATTCTGTTGCATGCTTAGCAATGTTTGGAAGTTTAGAATTGCAACCAGAACTACATGAACTGATTGAATCAATGGTCCAAAGACTAAGAACTTTGAGCCAGAAGTCAGATGGTCGGTTTCTAGCAGTGGACTTGAGGGTTGATATGTTGGATGGGAAGGGTTGCGAAGGAAGTGATGATAAACAAGATAAAAGCTGCTTCAATGCACACGAAATTGCGGTATTTTTAAGGAAGATTGGTTTTGACAAGGATACCACTGTTTATGTGACTGAATCAAGGGGGAATAGCAGCCTTGATTCTCTGAAAGATTTGTTTTCTAAAACTCATACAAAGGTGACACATTTTTTTCTTAATCATTTCTCTCTCATTTAGGCATACATTTTTTGTGTTTCGCTTGTATGGTAGGTAACTGTCTCAACTCTAAACCCTTGTCTACATTGTAAATTTAAAGGAGATTTTTAAATCTTCATGGATTTTCTGTTGCAGGATGCCATTATGCCTGCAGATAAGAAGACAAGGTTCTTAGATTCTGAAGGTTCTGTATTTGAGAATGTGATCGACTTTTACATAAGTACTCAGAGTGATGTCTTTGTTCCAGCAATCTCAGGTTTGTTCTATGCCAATGTAGCTGGTAAGAGAATTGGTTCTGGTAAAACACAGATATTTGTTCCAGCTGAAATTTCAGATTCGTCTGCTTCTGCCTCCGACTTCCTCTCCCCCTATGTAGCCAAGAAAAACCACTTTGCATACTCTTGTTACTGTTAGTCTGCCGCAAAGAAATTAATGGAAAATGTTCTGAAACCATTGAATATTATCTTATTCAGAGTTGAGAGACAGAATATAGGATCTCATGAGTTTCAGTGTGAAGGGTTTTTGTAATTTTTTGAGAGTTCGCCAAAAAAAAAAGGAAAAGAAAAGGAAAGAGATGGAGGATGGAAGAAGTGTTCACTTTACAGAGATCACTGTTATTTATTATGTTTACAGGGATTTCTGTCATCATATGCAGTTTGTAAAATTATATGGTTGCTTCATGATTATTCACAACTTCTGAAACAAGTGATATGCATAGATTAGATATATCAAGTTACTTGGTATGGTGTTGGTACATGCATGCGTTGTTTTTCTCACCTTATGAAGCGAAATATGTTTTAAACAGGCAAACATTAAAGACAGAAATTGAGTTAAATATCAGTTGACGAAGTATTAGGAAGAAACTATTTGGTTTTGATTGCTTTTAAAGACAAAATGATAATTATTTTCGAAGATGTTAGAAGAGTCATTGCGAATCAGGCTATTCGTAATGAACATAAGTCTGACTTTCATGCTTTATCTTTTCGTAAATAACTCCTACACATTTTTTAATTTACAGAGCTCCCTGCTTTTTGGGGCCTTAAATTCAATTTTAACGCTAGAGACAAGCTGCACTTAACAAGTTATTGAATTAATCAATTCCAAATAAATTCAGTTTGTTACCTTAATTCGTACTTTTGATTCGTTGTTCTTGATAAAATCAATCAATTCCGAAGGAAAATGGGAAATATAGTGGTTGATTGGTTTACATGGGCTAGTGGCCAATAAGAAGTTATAAGTTCAAATCCTTACTGCATCATTGAAAAAAATGATAAATAAATATACAATAAATTATTGATTTAATCCTTAAAAAAAGTATATTTATTTCAATTTAATTCTTGAGAAATTAAATTTTAACATTGTCAAATGGATTGACCCAACTTGCTTAGCCCCGCAAAAGACTAGTGCTTAAATAGGTTTGGGATATAATGCCAAAACCTGCTCATACTAACTACAATTTTTTTCCTTTTGAAAAATTGTTCTAATTGTTTCTAATTTTTGCTTAAATACAAATAAGTAATACTTTTAATGTGCTTAAACAATAATTTACATGATAAATTAATTGTTTTATTCAATTTATCTGTATATTAATGCTTAGAACCTGAAATGTTTAAATCATGAGATCACATTAAATCTATTATAAACTTCTCATAAATGGTTAAACTATATATATTAGCAAGTAAAAATATATATATACTTGAGAGTGCCAACAAGTATATAGTTGAAGATATATTTCTTTGCTTAGTTTATTAAAATAAAAATGAAGTATGTATATTTTGTATATTCTTTATTTGTTTTATTTACAAAATATAAATAAGTAAATCTAATTACAAATAAATAGACATATAAACATCTATATTTATATATTATAAATTAAAATTATAAAAAAAAAAAAGTTGTCCTATGGACCCCACTCATTTAGCTTGTGAGCTAAACGAATTGACCAAATTCAATTAAACCCACCCATAAACCGATTTGTTTGCGAGCCACCGACCACAAACTTCTTTGACATCACTATTAAATGTCTTAATTTGCTCATTGAAAAATTATGTTTATTTCAATTTTATTTTTTTAATTGAAACAACTTTTAACAATAAAAATTTTGAGATTTAGACAATGATAAATTTTGTATTTACCTACAAAATAATTAAATTGAGAAAATTGTAATGTTCCAGAGACTATATCAATAATTTACTCATAAATATATATATATATATATATATATATATTAATCTTCTAAAAGAATTAATTTGAATTGATTTTATAACTTATAAAGATTAAATTCTTCAATACTTTAATTTTAAAAATTAAACATTTGAAAAAATATATATATTTTTTAGGATTAATGTACATTTCTACTCTATTTTATGGTATAGTATAACAGAATAAATCACACGCACAGCCAGCCGTCTTAGCTCAGTGGTAGAGCGCATGGCTTTTAACCATGTGGCCGTGTGTTCGATCCCCACAGACGGCGTATTCTTACTAAAGTTTTTTCTTTTATTTTGGTTTATCAACCAACCTCATCCATCATCTTCCTAGAACTTCAATCAATTTAAAAAAATTTCTTTCACTTTGGCTTGTCAACTAGTCTCATTTAGAAGCAAAAAAATATATTTAAAAAAAAAAAAAGAAACTAACCGTTACATTCCAACAATAGAACTTCAATTAATGTTTATTACCTTCCACCAATAGAACCTTAATCAATTTAAAAAAATTTCTTTTGTTTTGGTTTGTCAACCAGCTTCATTTAGAACCAAACAAAAAAAAAATTAAAAAAAAGAACTAGCAGTTACATTCCAACAATAGAACTCAATTAGAATGTCAAATTGTAATTGGACGTAACCAACTTCTTTTATAAATTTGAACCAAATCTTTGACAGAATCACAATCTTATCTTTGTATGCAATTTTTTGGAAAAGTTGTAGCACAAGATATCTTTGAACAGATTCTCGAGAATCGGATAATGTCGAATTCCACTAGATGTGCTGCTTGCAAATATTTTAGGAGAAGATGCTTACAAGATTGCGTGCTGGCACCCTATTTTCCCTTAACCAATCCAGAGAGATTTGCTACTGCTCATAAGATCTTTGGTGCCAGCAATATTACCAAAATGCTACAGGTATATGAACAACAAATTATGGTTCCACATGTGATTCTTTCCACCTATCAGACGTTAATATTATTGGAATGTCTTTAAAATAAAAATTAATCCAACAAATTTGTAATTTCACTTGCGTAGTGCCATTAGAGGCTCTTGAAAAGCTCTTAATATGTTGTATGTGTGAATGTTAAACAGCAACTTCCAGTGCATTTACGAGCTGAGGCGGCGGATTGCATGTGTCTGGAAGCGAGTTTACGTGCTGAAGATCCAGTGTATGGTTGCATTCGAATAATCTCTCAACTGCAACAACAGATTATCCAGACACAAAACGACATAATAAAGATCAAGGGTGAAATAACGTTTTATGAAGCACAGAGACAACACTAACAACTGGAGGATATGCAGCAAATGGTCCTAGCATTATGGTTACCTCGCAGCATTTTCTTTTCAGTCAACAGTTCCCCCACCACAAATTTATTTTCCATAACAGACTTTTGAAGCAACCACTGTTACTTGTTTCTAAGTAAGCGTTCTCAACATCAGTTTATGTACAATTTCTTTATATTAAGAATTGTTCATGGTATCTGAGTTTTGAGTGATAATATCTAAAAGAGGGATGTCATTCTTTTTGATTCATTCCTATCGTACGTCTTCATGGAAGTCTAAAATGTGGCCAAGAAGGCATCGGGGCAATGCAAGTATTGGAAAGAAGCTTACCTCCGCATTGGAGGCTTTTATGTGTAAGAGATTTTTTTGAATTTGTTAAATCATTTTGATTTAACAATTTTTATTTATTTAATCTTTTATTTTAATTTTTTTATTTTTTAAAATATTTTTTATAAATATTAACTGATTTAATGATAATTATAAATATGACAATAAATATAAAATAATAATTGTAAAAAAACTTTAAAAAATAAAATCATTAAAAAAAATTAAATAAATAAGAGCCGTAGAATTATTGATCTAACGACTACAAAAATTTTCTATGCACAAGAAGTAAGCTTCTTTCCAAGTATTGACCCTAGAATAGAGAAGTTCAAAATTCAGTATAAATACATGTTAAAAACATAATAAAGGTTCCTTGGTAATTCTCTATGTCATCTAGTTATATAGGGCAAATAATTTTTTAAAAAAAATTGCTCATGCCCCAAATAAGTCCCAGTGAGTTACATCTTCTACAATTTCTACAATCTAATGTCTATACATATTAGAAAATTGAAATGTACAGTTGACCGAAAAAACTAAACAGGAAAAGGAGGTGAAGGAATCACTCCGTCTCTGTATCGGTATTAATTTAGATGGGACATTGTACGGTATTTCACAAACGCAGAAGGAAGAAGGCATCACTCCATCTCCAGTGAGGTTTTTGCGGGTGATCCTCATTGGGAAACGATACTATGTTGAACTAATATCGTGTAGCACGAGGGTTCAATCGCCTCAATGGCCTCGTTAAGTATCGCATTAATGGTGTTTTTGGAACTGGAATGAGTTTTCCAACTACAGCAAGAGGCCAGCTGCAACAAGCCAGAAGCAGTAGAAAGTCCCAGTTAGCACAATTTTCTTCACCAACTTGCATATGCTAATTTTGGAGCTCGTTAGTTTATATAAGATTGATGAGTAAACTAACCTGACAAGCCCTATCCCAATAGAAACAAGCCACAGCTTCCAATCTAGCCGCACCGTCTTTGTGAACTTTCCAAGGAACTCGATAATGAGAATCTAACAGATATAGGAGCAGAGTTAGCAATGCTTGCGAATATTAACAATTTAAAAAAACATATGACAGAAGAATGCCTACTCACCTGAAGTACCACAGTGATTGCGACAATTCCCATGAAAAGGCGGTTCTTAGTCATTCCCTTGAAGACATTGATTTCATCTGGTTTTCGAGCATTGAACTCATTGAATATCTGTATATTGAATCATTACAAAACTGTGTAATTAGAATTTGATGAATTAGATTAATGTTAACAAGTTCTTATGTGTTTATCCTCTCTCTTAAAATACGCGGTTTGCTGAAGCACATAAGTCAAGTGATCAACACATTCAATAACTGAATATGGCACATAGGTCATAAGAAGCAACTAAAAGTTCCAATGACATTTTTCTAACACCATAGCCACCCAAGTCTCATGAAAACTTGCATTCTCAAGTATAATCACTTCAATTATGCTCTTCATGACATTAAGGAGTACGGGAGAGAAATCTATATTATAACTGGGTGTCTTGTACGACATCCCCAGAATAAATTATGGTAATTAAAGAGGGATTCAATCCTTTAACCATCAACCAAGACGAAACCGCCACTAGAGGAGAAAAAACATAAAAATAAAAAGAAAGAAAGAAAGACAAATTTGAGTCAATTTACATGAGTAGCAATATTTCATATTCACATTATAAGGTTTGCTTACTTGGCAGAGGACAAATGAATTAAATATTACAGTATTCTTCAATTTATATGTCTGAGCTCTAGAGTCGTGAATTCGTAAAATTGTGCGGCCTCTGAAGTTAAGAACAAGGAGAACAGTAATTTGATATAGAGCCTGTCACGACAAGTCAATAACAATTAGACAAGAAGAACCAAAGGCCAAATGTAGGCAATTCTATAATGGTCTTAACGAGTCTCTCCATAGAATGAGATAGACTTTACCTGTACGAACAAGTTCCTCCACATGATATTGGTTATAAGAGGTTCCCTAAAAGCCAAACATGAGTTCATAGTGAAAATTTGTATTTATATAGCCTATAAGATGCCTTTAAATTTATAGAGAAATCTGACCACTTAAATCCAATTAAGTTGTCAACCACTGTTTTAGAAAAAATAAATAAATAAATAAAAAATCATTCATATAAGTGCAAAGCACACAAGTACAGAGATTTTACAGACTAATTGTGAATGTGAAGACAAAAATACACTTCACTATTAAAAAAAAGAAAGGAGAAGACACAGACATAGACACAAGGGTACACATAGACTTTATATTGCTTTCTTTCGCTCATTTTCAAGACCATAGGAGGAAAAGCGTAAAATGAAAAGAGCACAAGGATTCATGAAAACACAGTTGTTTTCAACTTCACAACTAATATAGGCTAGAATAGGGTTGTAGTTGTTTCTTTGGCTTCCTTATGCTTTTAAACAAATACTTTTTCAAGAGGATGTCTAGAGGATGTTTTTTCAAGATATCCAAAGGGATTGGATAACTCTATTAATCTTATTTATTAGCCATGTGTCCTTGTTTATTTGCATTTAAACGCCAGATACACATAACTTTAAATTACTAAATTTAAGAAAAATATACTGCAAATTCGGAAAGCTAATCAATCCAAACCTTCTGCCAACTGGTGCTCTATGCATAAGATGCTCCGTTGGTGGTTCAGTGGCCAATGCAAGGGCCCCAAGTGTGTCCATGATAAGGTTGACCCACAAAAGCTGAACCAAGAGCAACTAAAATAAGAAACCAATATAATTGTGTTCTCATTGCTATGTCATTAATTAACCTAAAACAAGTTAATCACTGACATTTCTTAATGACACATACACACACACAATTTTGAGCCAGAAAACTATGAACATATTCAGCAAAGAAAAAGTCAAACTAATATGCGTGTATATATAATATATGTATTTTCTTTTGGGGATTCACCTAAACAAATATGATTGGTTTGGTGTTTGCACTCCTTAAAAGCCAATTTGGGATTTCAAACATAATTTTGGGTACAAAATAATTATTTGTTTTGGTGTTCAAATCACTTTATAAACTACATTTCCTTTCTCAAACTTCTATTTGCCAGAAGCAACTTTAACTTGCTTTTAACCATAAAGTTTGAAAATCAAGTTTATCCAAAAATCCAAAGACACATTTAGAGCTGCCTTTTCTACCCATTAGATCCCCATAACAGCTCTGCTCCCTCTGAAACAGGTTCGACTCACTAAGTAGGGAACCCTACAGGATTAAACTACATTGCTTTCCTACATTGTCCATGTACTAGAATGAGGGAGTTAACAGCAAGCGCATTCTATATTGGGGTGCCCAGTTGATATTTTAGTACCATTTCCTATGCTAAGCAATGAAACAATAGTATATTAAATTATGCCACCCTGCCCAGATTTAGGCCCTACTGGAAAATGTTGCAACTTTTTCTTCTAATATTTGTGGAAAGAAAAAATCGTAAATTTATGGTAAAATTCTTCTCACGGTGCTTGTTCTGGTGTGTTTACAAAGCTACAGCCTACAGGTGCTTTTGAGAAATATCCCAAGGGATATATTTTTAAAAAACCTCCACTTGAACTAAATGCTAATATCATTCTATCTTAATTCAAACATACAGATTTACTTTTGTTAATTTAGGTATTCGCAGCAGCTTTTACTATTTTACCAAATAATACAGTAGATTCCACAGTGGCTTTATCCCAGTATCTACAAAACAATTTTTTAATAAGCTATGACATTCTATTACAGAGTCTTAATGAGAAATAGAAAGAGCTTCCAGTATTACTTAGCCCAAAACCATGTTAATACCCCATGAAAGAATAGGACCAGGGAAGAGACAAGGGCTTTCTGATCGATCTGTGTAACGAGAGTTATGGTCTTTTGGGACGATGCATTTTACGATTACAAAAATTATTATCTCAGGTTTTATAATTAGAAAGTAGATAAGACACCAGAAGTAACTTGGCTCATGTATATCACTGAAAAAGTTGAAGTGTTAAACACTGAAGAAAGAGGGGCACCTGTACTGCATTTAAAGGAACAGAACCAGCAGATATTGCTGCCACAACATTTATTACAAGAGCAGCAACATTAACCGTGAGCTGGAACTGTATAAATTTCTGAATATTTGCATATACAGAACGGCCCCATCGGACAACCTGGACAAAATATTAAGGAGTCATCATAGACAAATTAAAGATTGGAGCAATCAACTGAAAACTTGTGTCTCAATGAAATATTCTCTTCTTAAGCCAAAAGCCAGAACAAAATAATACAGACGCTACCTGGCAAGTTGGCATGTTACTTGACCAGGGTAAGTTCAGTCAATAATTCTATGCAGAAGCATCAAAAGAAACTATGCAGTTATTTTAACCAAAGCTGGAGAAGCAATGGCGGGAAAAATTAAATGATTTTTTACTTGGGCTAAAGATAATTCACCAGGTAGACCCAGGGCCAAAAAAAGGAATAAAAAGGACTACATAACATAGGCTCGTGTGAGCATATAACCTTCTAACCTTCACTACTGATGCAAAGTTATCATCCAGAATTATAATATCTGAGCTTTCTTTTGCAACTTCAGTTCCTTGAATGCCCATTGAAAGACCAATATCTGCCTAAAATACAACATAGTAAATTATGATATAAAATATACCAAAAAATATTATACTAATGCAGTGCAATAAGTAGCACCTAAGACTAAATCAAACGGATGAAGTCAAAAAGACCCGACAGGGAATTATTACTACCAACTGGCATGGACACATTTCTCATGCCAAAGCTGTACACTGGAGATGCATCGACGTTACTTCTAACTGCTGTTCAGTACTGCAGTTTGATGTGTTTGATACATTCTACTATTGAATGAAAGACAATCCGTGGAATAAAAATTGGGGGAAAAAAACTAGCTGATAAATTTTTTGTCCAAACAAAAGATCACGAGACTTGATGTATTTTGGGGTCACTTATTTTGACCCATGATCTCATCTTCCAACCATTTCGAGGTAGGGGAATGGATGAGGCAATATTAACGCCAAAGGGTATATTTATTTAGAACAAAAATGGCAGTGTAAGTTTACAGAAAGCATGTTTCAATGCGCAATTTACTGCACAAGTAATTCCCAAATTATTACTTCTCATGTATTGTTCATATATAATTTGTCAATAATGATGACAATAAAATTGACACTCATATATGCAGGCTTTTTGCATCGAACAATTGCAAATGCAACCAGAGTCATGCTCATATTAACAGGACTTTCCAATCCATAAAAATGGCAGACCTCATGAAGCGCTGGAGCATCATTGGTGCCATCCCCTGTGACACCAACAACATCTCCTCCCCTACGCAGTGCTTGCACAAGCAAAAGCTTGTCATTAGGAGAAGACCTGCCCATCACCTACAACACATTAAGAAAATCACAATCAACCGACATTTTTTTCCAACCCAGAAATGTAACATGCAGGAGGTTATTACTAGGAAGGACTGAATTCGTTTATTGAATATTATTAGTGGAACAATAACATTCCTTTATGGAATGTTTGCAGCTAATGCATACAAACAAAGTAATCATCATAGGAGAGCCATACTGTTATTCTTTTAGCAACTTGTTCTCTGTCTTTCTCAGATAATGCGCGGAATGTCTTTCCTTCAATTACATTTGGCTCGGCAACATCTTCATTTGAAGACAGTATCCCACACTCCAAAGCTATTGCCTTTGCCGTCTGAATATTGTCTCCCGTAACCATGCGTACCTATGAGGTCACAAACATACAATATGTTGTGTTCCGTTGATAATTTGGATTAACACTCTTGCTATAAGGTCAAAAGCCATGTTCCAATAATACAATTAACTAGTTTCACATTAAACTACAATGTAAATGTGAAGATTTCAAGGTTCATCAATCAATATGAAAACTATAATCGTTAAACAAATAACCTTAACACCAGCTTCAGTGCATAATTTGACTGCATCTATAACTCCAGGGCGGCAGGGATCCTGGACATACAGATTAATGTTAGCTTAGATGACAGACTACAAAGGGGTAATTGAAAGAAAGCATAAGGACGTCCAAAGCATCATATTATTCTATTGTCTGTTCTGCTATATTGCAAGCTCAAAATTTAAAATCCTAAATCCATAACTATAGTATAAAATATAAGTCATTAATGATTTGATGATTAATTATGTACATATTAATAAGAACGCTTGGCCTATTGCCCTATTCACACCTGCAACCAATGGCTGTTTGTGGGCCATAAAACCTACCTACTTCTGCAAATAACAGGAAAATATACCCTTGAATTTTACCTTTATACCAACAATAGCAAGCAAAACTAGCTCATCTTCGGGTAAGGACCAGCTGGCCAAATCCTCCTCATTAGTGGGAACATTGTCTATTTCACATGACCTGTATGCAATGGCAACACACCGCAAGCTGCGAGCGGCCATGTCATTAATAGCCTCCTTGAAAAATTCCTGAAGAAGAGTTTTACAGAGGTATTACCACTTACCCAATTACCTAGAGTAATGCTAAAAAAAAGTCAACGGTTCTCAGTTGCTATATTATTGAAAATATTGTTAAGTCTCCTTAAAACCTAATATTATAATTGAATTTTTTTTTTGGTACATAAATGAGCTTAAAAATAATGTGCTAGGCACATACTCATCAAAAAATAATAAATAAAAAACTATCAGAAGTTTCCACAAATTCAAGTAAAGTTGACACTATTGTTTAATATTATGTTATGTATGAAACTGTGCAAGATTATCTCATTCATAATACGTAAACTGATTACGCCGTAGTCTCGTTCTTTATTGTCACATTAATATGACGCTCATATCTTTTAATGAGTTAATTATCAACATTAAAATTTCTTATACCATCTCCACCGTTAGTTCAACAATATAATTAACTCCTTTACTGAACTTCCTAGTACTTCTTGACTTGGAAGCATCTAACCTTCTCTTCATCAATAGATTGCAAGAGACCATTTGAATCAAGATATTGAGTGCATGTGCCTAAAACTAACTCTGCAGCTCCTTTCCAATGTATACGTACACCAGAGTCGATCTGCCATGAAAATTACAAGCATTCTATCTAATTAGAGTAGAAAAGGAATGAACAATTAAAATTAATTAATCAAGAAAAGGCACATATAATCTGAGCACGTATTATGACTCAAAAATAGCAATGTAAATCAGGAAAACGGATTTACTTCACGAGAGAAAGAGAAAAACGGGGGAAACAAAGAACAAACCTCAAAAAACACTAATGACTGAAAATGGTTATAAAATACAACAAATGAAGGGATTCGTCGGTAAATGTTTACCAGCTTCAGCGCAACACCACCGCGCTTTTTCTCTGAATTGAAAGGGAAGATATGCAGAATTGTTGTGTTTGATCTGATTAGACCGAATTTCATTCCTAACTGTTGTATGGATTCAATAAAATAAGTTAAAACTTTAAATCACTAGAAGTGAAGAAAAAATAAAAAAGTAAACATACGTTAGCGAGGGTACCTTAATCCCCCAAGAAAGGATTGCCTTTTCTGTTGGAGATCCTGAAATCTCTGGTTCTCCATCTCCCTACCAAAGCACACGCAGTCACAGAATGTGATGCTTACTGGATTTCATTTCTGTGACTCAGAATATATATTTTCTACCCTAGAAGGATCTCTTGTCCGCTGTATTTTTTTCCTTTTTCTTTTATTTCTCTCTTTTCTCATTATTAACATTTCTTTTTCTATCCAAAAAAAAAAGAACATATATTTTCTTGAAAGAAAACCACATTTGTGAATATATGTCTATATTTGTGTTCGCACATGCATTTGTATATTTGAAAATCACAATATACTGCTCCTCTCAAATAATAACTCCAATTAAAAATATGAGAGAATCAGCTAGCAATTAAGCCCACGGAGAGATCCTTTCGGTTGCTTTAGCAACAAAATCACAACATAAAAATCCCTAGATACTGTCGTTAAAATAAAGTACAAAAGCAAACCTTAGGCTCAAATACATTTCCACTAGTATTCTGTGCGATGCCCTCATTTAGCAGAGATACAACTTCTGGGTGTAAACTTGATGCGCCAGCTGGTAGAATTATTTTCTTCTTCCCAACATATGCCTCAACCACGGTCATCTATAATGCCATTGAAAAAACTACTATTAAATCCTGATGAATCAAGGATTTTGAATGAAATGCAGATGGTCAGATTTAGCACAATTAACCAAGAGCAATTCCTAGGTTCCCCTGCATGTACAAAATACGCCCATAACTCCTTTAGACTAACCAAGCCTCAATCAACCAAGAGCAACTCTTAGATTCCCCCTGCATGTACAAAATAAGCCCATAACTCCTTTATAATAACCAAGCCTCCTAAAGTCGAACTTACCTGATTCAAGGTCAACGTTCCTGTCTTATCACTGCAAATTGTTGTCGCAGAGCCCATAGTTTCGCAGGCTGACAGCCTTCGTACCTGCATATCTATGGTTGTTAGAAAGGGTATTTTGGAAGTTAAAGAAACAAAAGAACTTAAAAAATATTGCGGTGATCGGAGAAGAATAAATTGATACTTACCAAGGCTTTGTCTGCCATCATTTTCCGCATTGAGTAAGCTAGGCTGCATGAAAGCAAAGGAAGAAAATTTCGAAGATCGGAAGAAATTTACAATGTCAGAGGCCTAGCATTGGCTACAT
This sequence comes from Biancaea sappan, assembly GCA_037074585.1. Classification (NCBI taxonomy): domain Eukaryota; kingdom Viridiplantae; phylum Streptophyta; class Magnoliopsida; order Fabales; family Fabaceae; genus Biancaea; species Biancaea sappan. The sequence goes on from CM073495.1 coordinate 66,497,424, forward strand.
ATTTCATTGTAGAATTGAATACCAGCAACTCATACATACGTTAAGGTAACGGCCAAGGGAAGACCTTCAGGCACGGCGACAACCACAATTGTGACCTGTATGGCTCTATGTTTAGTCAAAAATCCATTACGACACAGACAAGAAAAAGAATAGATGTAGAAAACATAATCTAGAATGCGCACTTACTGCAATGGTAAAATTTTTTATGGCCCCATCTACTGCTTTACTAGCACTAGTCTTTCCAGCAACAAATTGGACCTCTCCATCTGCAGTCCTAGTGTTACCAGTAAAGTATCTACAATTCCAGAGTCATAACATAGCTTGTCAAAGATGGCACAGAGCTAGTATTAATGGATCATAACTACGAAGTTTACCTCCCCAAGAGGATCGCCAGCACAACAACAGCTACTGAAAGCCCAGCTATGCCAATAAAAGTTGCTACTCCATTCAAACGTACCTATCATATATCACCAAAAATAAGAATTAAATATTAATGCAAGCATTCCCAGAAGTTACTGCTAAAGCAACAACATTTTCTTAGTCTGATTAAATGGGGCAGGGAACCTGTAACGGAGTCTCTTCACCAGTATCTTCTGTGATGCTTGCCATCAAAAGTCCCCACTCAGTATTGATACCAACACTGGTTACCTACGGATAGTACAATGTGTCACTCATGGAGGTGACATGAACATTCATGAGTTTGAAAACCACTACAATATTAGATGAGGAAGATTTGTATACATTTTTGCACGAGTAGAATACTCATTAATAACCATAAACAACAGAATCACAATAAAATTATCAATGAAGAATTATAGATAGAATTATATGCATTGCATTATAAAGGCACAGTCAAACTATCAAAATTACAAACAAAAAAGTGATAAGAAATTCCTAGGCCCTTATTAGACCTCAAACGAAAAATTACTTCAACATTTTCACCAAAAAAAAATGCAGTCCCATTCAAAATATTTAAAATTGGTTAAATTAATCAAAATTTTACATAACCAACCATCTTTGCATTCCCTTGCAAAGATAATTATTTATATTGTTATGGCTCAATATTCCACTTCTAGTCCACGTCAAAAAACCGGACAGCAGTACATGATCACACTGTCAACAATAGACATTGTAATTATAAGTATATTTTACCAGCATAGTACCAACTCCATCTGCTACTTTGCAGCCAGACATCAAAAAGGGTGCTTTGTGATCCTTGTGAACCTGCAGAACGCTCACTGCTTAAGAATCAAAAGATGTAAAATTCAATAATTACGTCAATGAAAGGCATTAACAACGTACAATCTTGCTTTCACCAGTCATACTGGATTCATCCATGGCAAGTGAGTGGCCAGTTATTAAAACTCCATCAGCAGGAACCTGAGTACACCCATGGTGTAACAAAAGAGGAAGATAACGATTACCCCCAAAAAAATTAAAAGATAACTCTTCAATGTCCTGTTAAACAAACTCAAAATTTGTGTGAAATCACCTGGTCTCCTATTTTAAGAGGCACCACATCACCAACAACAATGTCAAATATCGATATCCTTACTGTTCTACCACCTCTAATGACCTGTATACGAATTAAGGGAAAATGATCCGTTTAGCTCCCCAATTATGAACTATAATAAAATTTTATAAGGTTACAGTCTTATAGACCTCCAACTGTATATTTTGTTTTTCTGCATTCAAATTCTGAAACTGCAGAGATTGTCGATAATCACTGACAGCTGGTAGATGAAAAGGCAAAAGGAACAAAATATAGTTAGTCTAAGATATGAAAAATACTTCTTGTTTTAGAATTAGTGACAAGCAAAAAGGAAGAAATAACATATATAATTCTAAACAAAGCAAATGAAGCCTAATATTCTCAAAATTAAAGTAATTAATTTTAGTTTCTATTATCTATCTGTAAAGCAGTCCTTTGGACGTCTATTGAAACTTTGAAAGATTGAAACTGAAAGAAAAGGTCTGAACCAATACCTGTAACTACGATGACAAGAAAAACTGCGAAAGCAATGCTTCCCCCATCATACCATCCTTCTTTCAGACCCTATCAATTACAAATGGGGAAGTTAATAAACCGAGGTGAATGATAACTTTTTTCAATGGGACTAAAAAAACAAATACATTCCAGTGACAAGAATAATCAGGACAAAGCACCGCAAAGAAGCAGCCTCGCAGGCACTTAGAGAGATAATCAGAGAAGAACAGGGTCCCAAAATAATGATGTATATAAAGTAAACAAGTAAAATTTAGTAAATTCCAAAAGGCAAGAAGTAAGAATAGAATACAAGTTTGTAATAAGAACATAATGAATTTACATTATATTTGTCAGTATGCCGAGCTTAAATAATGCTAGCAAACATTATATAAAGCTGGGCAGTAACACTCCTGAAAGAAAGATTTCAAGAACATTGTAAACGCCATCGCGTTCTTTAATTACTGATTGGATGAGTTGATACATCCCTGACAACAGTTTGTGAAGAACTAGTTTCTTCTAGTAAAGGATTTTTGAAATGCTTGAAAATTCTTTATGATCATATACAATCCAAATATTCTTTGGCAAGATGGTTTAATGGAACGGCAGGATCTGTTGCCTCTCATAATTGTATTGTACGAGTCATTTGTTCTTAGGAAATAGACAATTGTAGTCTCTTCCTCCACTTTATATGACTTTTATAAATTTTACACAAAGGTTCATCATATGAAAGAAACTGTTTAAACCTAAGACCTGTTCACTTAGATTTATCTTTAGATTTTGTTTTAAAGGTATTGGTTGTCAAGAGAGGCCAAAGCCTCACACATCATAAACGTAAAGCACGTGTCCCCAGAACCTATTCTCCCATATATATCCTTCCAGAGAATTAGTGAAAATGCTTAATTTAACAGGGTAGCTAATGACAATTAGCAAAATATGTGTCAAGCGCACCTCCGTTTTTATTCCAAGTGTCAATGACACTGCAGCTGCTACAATCAATATGATTAGGGTCAGATCTTGCCAAGCTTCCCATAGAAACCTCTGTAAAACAACCACAAAAGCTTACTACCAGCATAGTGAATCAGCAACTAATTCATCTATTTTAGAATATTACAAGATGATATCATAAGAATGTACCAAGAAACTTCTCCCCTTTTTCCGAGGATATGTATTTGTTCCATATGCAGTTCTCCTTTTCAATAGATCATCATCACTCCCATTAATTCCGTTCTCAGTACTTGCTTTAAGTAATTTTGATAAGCCTTTAACCTGAGGGAGTAACCATGGGATTATATTAATAATGTAAATCACCTCCACATCAGTGTAAGAAACTATGAAATATGTTTAAAGTGGACTTGCCCCTCCATGTTGCTGTAAAGCGGAAAAGTCATTAGCCTTAGACATTGAGACAAGTTCTTCAAGTTCGATTCCATAATCACTGCTACTGACAAGAGCTGGGGATGGCTCTGGTGTAGTTATCCCTGCATTATTCCAAACATACGTTAAAAAGCCCTAATATGTCATTTAATATGCAAAACCTAAACTACATTGCGTCTATGAGAATTCACAATTGCAAAAACAAACAACAAAAATAAATTTATACTTTGCCAAAATATATATATATATATATATTCATACGACTAGTGTGAGAACGTCTGGTGGGGAAACTAGAGACTTTCCTATTAAAATTGGCCTACATCAGGGATCATCCTTAAGCCCTTATTTGTTTGACTTGGTTTTAGATGTTCTGACGAAACACATCCAAGAAGAAATGTTGCGTTGGATGTGTGGTCATACAAGAAAAGATAGGATCCGTAATGATCATTTACGAGGTAGAGTTGGGATGGCACCTATTGAGGAAAAAATGGTTGAAAATCGTTTAAGATGGTTTGGGCATGTGCAAAGAAGATCGTTGGAAGCGCCAGTTAGGAGAGTTGAGCAGATGGTTTGGAGCCCTATGAAAAAAGGTCGAGGAAGACCAAAAAAGACACTTAGAGAAATTATTGAACGGGACCTTTTAGTAAATGAGATATCTAAAGAGTTGGTCATTGATAGAGCTCAATGGCGTCGTGCGATCCATGTAGCCGACCCCACTTAGTGGGATAAGGCTTTGTTGTTGTTGTTGTTGTATATATATATATATATTCATTGAAAGCTACAGAGATAGATTCCTGCAGCAGAATGCATATTGAATTTAATAGTTTTTGCACATTGGACTCCAAAAAATTCATATTATAGTAGTTTTACAGCCATGAACGATATTCACCAGTGAAAATTTCTAAACTGCATATCCACCCAATGATATTAAATGGAGAACTCTGTATAAAAAAATTTTGAAAAAAAAAAAAAAAAACTAGATAATTTAATAAGTTCCCTAACTATTATTGGTAGTCTGCTAGCAAGATAATGAATCTACACATGCTAAAAACACAGGAAACCTATAAGAAAAGGAGGAAGGCAACACAAAAGGATTTTAATTACAAAGCCCTTTGGAGATACTGGAAAGAGAACACAGTACCATTCATCACCTAATTATTAAGTTTTACATTCACATGCTGCACAACAAAAACTAGTATGAACTGAATGCAACTGCTGAAGATGCGTCAATGCTAAATTGTTGTTCTCTTTTCGATTTTATACCAGTAATTGACCACTTTGCTTCATTTTCCGTCAACCTAAATTACAACTGCCACCTACATCTGGTTGTTAATTATTTGTTACATTGAAGGCAGATTTATTATTTGAAAATTTATTATTCTTTCAAAGCTCTTGGTTTTTTTAAAAAAATCATAAATCATTAAAAACTGAAAAAAAAAAAAAACTAAAAACGTGGAAGATATCGAAATATACCTAGTTGATGTTCACCGGCCAATTTGAAAAGCAATGCTGCCTAATAGAACAATTAATCATTGATTAGATAAGAACAAGATGGTTAGAAATTTTTGGGAACAGGAGTGCGAGATTCAGAAACGTTACTCTTATGACTTGTGCATGGGCTCTAATCAAGTTTTTCTTTCTTTGCTTCTCTTCTTCCTTTTTCAGGTCCAGAGTATAACGAAAACGCCGAGAAGCGTTGAGCACGAGTGCTGCGTGCTGTAAACAAGTGAAACTTTCAGTTCAAATACCCAGCAAACCACACTACATACTCCTATTCCTGCTGAAATTATAGTAGTAACACATAACCGCTCGTCACTCGCATAGATTGGTGAATTAGCATTGGCAAAATCAGTAAAGTTTCAAATACTGGTTCAGTTCTAGGAAAATGATTCCTACAGAAATAATACTGCAAGAGTTCATCACTGTTGAGACGCGTTGGGAATGCTGTCAATATCTGGGGCCCACACTAAATATAAGCATCTGAGTTTTTTCTTTTGCAGATTCTATTCATTCTGTCTATATTTAATGTTTTGCAGCTCTACAATTCAGAGAAGCGTACATTAATTGAGTTACATCGAATGGATGCCTTGGCACAGTTGATTTCTGCGTTTTGCGTACTTCATAAAATGCATGTATCGAAGGCTCCGGATGTTGCGTTTTCAATAAAGTAACAATATAAGCATTGATTACCACAATGCAGACAAATACAACCGGCTACAGATTATATCCATGATTAATGCATGTTGACAAATACATTACGTAATGGAATTCATATACATACGGCATCGTGATCCGAGAAAGCCGCAGTATAGAGTTCATCCGATAGAAATTACATGCAATTCACATAATTGGTTGATGCAACATTTGCTGGCGAACAATGTGTTTAGTAGATTTGTAAGAATGGGAAACAGAAAGGAGTACAGATTGCTTACTCTCCATCGTTGGAGGGTCTCGGGGGGAGCATTCTTGTGAGCAATATCGAAAGGATCATTCGGATCCATGGGCCAGTCTTCGTCGCCGTCGTCGACATCAATGTAGTGGACGAGGGTGGGAGTAGGAGCTGATGAGGGACGGGGAGTGTCTTCGGTAATGGCGACGGCTAGAACGCCGTTGGAGGAGCTGGTGGAGCCTCGCGATGGGGAGGCCATGGTTGCCGCGATTGCAGTTCAAACCGGGAGTGTATTATAGATATCATATATATATGGGGCCCACATTATCGCTTCTGAAGAAAATCAACTAACTGATAAATAATAATAATACTAATAATAATAATAATAATAATTAAAACAAGAGTATATAAAAAAAAAATTAAATTAAATGAAGAAGCTAATGTGACTGGCTGTGCTATGGTACCGAGAGGTTATAGCTAAAGCCCGTAGAGTGGATGTTCATTCTGTTATCATTTTTGGTGGACAAGAAAGAAGAAAGGAGGACACTCCATATAATTGAATTTGTGTCAAATATTTTATTATTATATAATTTCAAACTGATCTAATAACAAATTTTCAGACCTCAGAAATAAAATTCACTGTACACTCCCATCTAAAAATAGCAAACCAAACTAACAGCATCAACTGATTCTGAGAGAGACCACAGGCTTGCCCCTCTTTTCTTGCTTCTTTTTTTAAGCTTTATGGAAAGAAAAATCTTTATAATTCAAGAGAAAAAAACAAAAAAAGAAAGAGAAAGAGAGAGAGAAGGAGTACATAGCATGTAGCATCGTTACCGGAAGTGATAAACAGAGGGCGTGAGAGTCTGCATGATGTGGACATGAGTATCTGCGAAACGCGAAGCCATGTTCTATTCTGCAGCATTCATATAAATCAGAAACAGGATGAACATGTGAAGCAGACTGGCTGAGTGAACTATAGAAAGAAGACATTGACTGCGAATTTCCAACAAAGGAAGTTTCCACGAAACTTCTCAGTGCTCCTCTTTTTTTTTTTTAATTCATAATTACTATTATTCAAAAATCTATTATAGTTTAAATAATTTCATTCCAGTCAAATTAGATTACAAATTCAATGCATTGCTAAAAGAAATTAAGTATTCAACTCTCTGAAACCAGCCAACGTTAATAAATAAGTCATAGTTTCACACACATTTATTATAATAACATAGCAAAAAGTGTTATGTATGTTACTCAATTTTGATTCATAATTCAATTATAATTTATAATTTTATTTTGTATCAATTATAATTTATATATTTTTAATTAATTTTAATTATAAATTTAAGTGTAATGTTGTTCAAATATTAATATAATATTCTATCTTACTCACATAAATACTTATTAATCTATCCTAATTTTATCTATACAAGATTAAAATTGATGATAACTAAAATAATTATTATTTTATTTTTATATTTAATTATTTTATTTTATATTAAATTTAATTATTTTGATTATTATTGATTTCAAATTTACAATAACAAAATCAAATTAAGTTAATATATGTTAATATATATAAGACGAGATATTGTGTTTAGTGTGAAGCTCAAAAACATATTAAAAATACATAGGTTATAAATGAAATAAAGTTGTTTCATTATTGATGCCTAGAACTAGTCAATGTATCGTGCTCGTGGGCCAAACAAATTAAAGTGTGTGAACTTTCTTTCTGGGTGGATTGTCGGCTTATTTAAGCCATAATGTCGGGATTGAGACTTCAAAATCAATAGCTGGCTAACAACTAGCTTTGTCCTCAACCATCTATAAGGGTATGTTTGGGGGATTGGTAGATTAAATGTGGGTTAAATAAATTAGGTTTGATTGAATGTGATTAAAAAAAATTAAGTTTGGATAAACGTAATTTATGTATAGAAAATATTTGGGTAAACGTGGTTTATAACAGATAAACGTGGTTTGATACATAAACATGATGTTTGGATATTAGTGTACAAACGTGGTTTGAGATGTGTAATTACCAGAGCATTAATTTTTTATTTTAAAGGAAGCTTAATTTTTTTATTTATTTGTTTAATATTACAAATTAATCACTAATGAATTATTTTTTATTAATAAATTAATTTTTATTTTGCAATTACTAATTAAAAATTTAATTAATCACTAATTATTCACAATAAATTAAATATCTCTAATTAAATTTTTAAAACATGTTTTCTCTATTAAATTAATTTTATCTCTAACTAAATTTCAATACAATTTTTGTCTTATTTATTAAATTAATTTTATCTCAATTAAAATTAATGAAAATAAGCTTATAATAATTTAATAAAAACAAGATTCTCATTAATTTAGTTAATTAAATCAATTAAATTAAAATATAATTCTACAAATAACTACTAATTATTATGTATAAACTCTTTAGTTTATTCACTTTGGTACTTGATTAAAATTTTTATTTTGTCTTTCGTTTGATTTAAGATCATATCTAACTTCATATAGATCCCTAGTTTCATAATATATTTTATTTTAAATTTAAATCGACCATGTAAACTTTTTATTTTATTCACTTAGGTCCTTGATCAAAATTTTTATTTTGTCTTTCGCTTGATTTAAGATCATATTTCACTTTATCTAAGTCTTTAGATTAATAGTATATGTTGTTTCAAAATTAAATCAACCCTACTGAACTTTTCAATTTTTACATTTTAGTCCCTACAGTGTACTGTTGTAGATTTTTACTGGTTTTTCTCTTCTTTTCTCCTTGGTTTGGCATCTGAATCAGCCCAAAATTTGTTTTAACTGGATTGAAGATTCATTATATCATTTTAGTAGGGACTAACATGAATAGAGAGTTTTCAATTTGAGGTCAAAGTAAAATTTTGAAAAAATAGATACTCAAAAATATAATTTTTGCCAAAATAAAATCCTCAATTGTTGCTGTCAAAAAGCTCGGATTTTAGGCCATTTTTCATCTTTCTTCTTTTGTTCTCTTTGTTTTTCTATTTTTTCTTCCTTTTTAACTCACTCTATTTCTTCTTCTCAGCATGCTTCGCTGTTTCTTCCTCCTTCGTCAATCTCAACTTTGGTGCTTCTCTGTTTTCCCATGCCCCTCTTGCGTGCTTCTGCATTTCTGCTTCCTTCATCCAGAGAGGACCCTGAACACTGGGAAAGGGCAGTAGGTGCAAAAATCCATCAAATTTCTCTGTCCAACCACTTTCAGCCTGTCGGAAAAGCTTCAAATGTTCGTTGTACCCGCACCGTGGTTATAGAGCTACAAACGTGGGTGAAGTCTACCATGGTCAAATGCAACGCCGTACGAAACATCATCATATTTCTTCAAACCCCGTTCGGACATCCTCAACCACGTTTCCCTTGCCACGCAGCCCCAAACACGCACTAACACGTTTCATCAAAACTTTTTTAATGCATTTCATCAAAACTTTTTTTATATATGTAAAAAATGAGGCTAAGTTATTATTTTAGTCCTTAATTATAATTTTATTTAATTTTTAATTAAATTATTAAAGTTTAAAAATTTGCAATTGCATCTTTATGATTTTAAAAAATTTTAATTTAACCATTATCAATAAATTTTGTCAATATTTTATTAAATCCGGTTGAGGTAATTAACCATATGTCACATTGACACTCTTGAATATAGATGTTTTAAGCTAATTTATCTAAATTACTTAATTTATATTGTATCACATATTATATATTATAAGCTAATTCATCTAAATTTAGACTATATATAAGTCTGACACATTAGTTGACAGCGTTAGTAAAACAGGACACTCATGAAATTCTATTAGCAAAGTACTAGAGTAATAATTTATAAAATTAAAAGAATTCAATTATAAATTTTTAAATTATGGAAACCAAATTATAGTTTGAGTAAAATTATAGGGCCAAGAAAATAATTTAACCTAAAAAAATTATGATATTAATTGAAATCTTAACATTTTTTCTATCATTCAGGAACACAACTTTATAAGAGAAATATATTTAAATCATTCACAAATTAAGTTATGTACTTTGTTGTGTTTATATTGATCATATGCTTATGAGTGCATATAACGTATATACTTAAAAAAATAAAATTGTCTGACAGTAAATATCACATTAATCCTTAGAGTGTAATGAATAGTATGATCAGTGGTATAATTGGAAACATATAAAAAATTAATTAAGAATTGGAAGTACATGAATACAAAACTTTATGATATAGGAAGAGGTGTAACACAGCTTTAATTATGAATCAGCAACTACTTACTAGTTGTTCTCTTCTTTATAGTTATTTTTATCGTTGTTTCTAAAAATTGTATCAGACCAGCCGGTTCAACCGATCGGATCAAGAACTGGTCCCAAGTCTGATCCGAAAACTACCAGAAAATATGTGAGTTGTTGAACCGGAATAAACCGGTTGAAACTCGGTAAAACCGGTGAAACTAGCCGGTTAACCAGTTTCACCGGTTGAGAGAGAGGAAAAAAAAAGTAGATGATTAGAAGAGGCAGGTCATCATCATCGTCATCGTCATCAGAGAAGAAGAAAAAGAAGGTGACAATGAAGACTCCCAGTGACTAGATCTACATGGCGGCGACAATGAAGACCCAGTTCTGCGAGGCTGTGATATCAAAAACAAAAATAAGAAAACTATGAGGAAGAAGGAGGTGATCTATCATATGTCCTCGTCTCGCTTTCTTTTGGCGAAGCTTCTGGAGCTCTATACAGCAACAAGAGCATAAGCTGATAGGGAGAGAAAGAGTTGCGAAGGTGGGAAAAAAATTGCAAGTAAAAAAAGAGAGAGAGATAAAGCAAAAGAACGTGTACACTAAACTTTGTTTTGATCTTAGCATTCTTTGAAATAGTGTGGGGTCCGAGGTGTAACTTTTTTTATTTATTTATTTATTTTGCAACTAGACATAAGCTTAGGCTGAAGTAATGATATGATTATATGAATGGACTATAAAATATATTTCAAGTTTTAAATTTTATTTGATTTATTTATTAATTATTTTATTTTATATAACTTATTTATTAATTATTAATATATTATATATTTAATATTATATATAACTAAATAGTGTATAAATATTAATTCTTATTTTTAATTGGGTTTGTAATTTATGATATGTAATTATATATAATATTTTAATATTTCTAATAGTATATTCTTATTTTTTTACTTGTTATATTTTAAATATTTTAAATTATGTATTTTATTTTTTAATATTTTTTAAATACTACCGGTTTAATTACAGTTGAACCATTAACCATTGAATTGGTACCTTTACCTGTTCAATAACCGGTCTGATTTTCTAAACATTGGTTTTCATGCATGTCGTATAGTGCTAATGTTCAAATATAAACATAACAATCAGAGGCAAAATTTGAGGTGGATTGATAACAAAAATGGGATTCGAATTCTTTGACAGCTCAAATTCAATGTCATTTGTGACGTTACATCTCCTACGTTAGAAGATTCAAACTCAACAAAACAAATGAAAAGGACAAAGAATTCTAAAATATAAACATTACAGGATGACTTTGTGTGTCACCTTGTACACATCTTATTGTCCATAGGACCATATGTATATAAGACAAATACTCTTTTCTAAATCTTTATTTGTCGTTTCTTGTTTTTCGACTTTTGATCAAAGCATCTTATAGCAAAGCACTATCGTCACGTTTGGTTTAGCAGTTAAATGAAAAAGAAACACAAAATTTTAATGCACAGCGGACTTCCATCGTTTTGTTCAGCAACTAAGGGAGAAGGCTTCCATTCCATCTGGTACTGTTTTCTATTATTTAATGTATGGACCTTTCCTCTCCTCCAGCTCTGGAAAACACAAGTGTGCCAATGGAAAAGGAAGCAAATGACATGGGTGCCCTTGACTGCTTTGGAATAGACCAAGAAATTGCAAATTCTCACACGAGCAATATGGCAATGCATATTTTGGAACAAACCAAGAGTCCAAATTCTCACACTCTTCATTTATCGTCGTTGAATGAGTTTTGGATTGACGTATCGAAAGAAGAGTGGGGGTGTGATATCCCAAATTTAATTACCTTAGAAAATGAGGCTAAATAAATAAATGAGCAAGTAAATAAGGATAAAATAGTTATTAAGAAATTTTTTAGAGACATAAATAGAGTTTTGTCATTGAATAGAGAGAAAGAAAGAGAAGAGAGAGAGAAAGAGAAAAGAGAGAGGAGGAGACGAAATAGAAAAGAAAGAAGAAGAAGAGAGAAGACGATAGCAAATATCAGAGGAAGAAGGAATTTAGATTCATATTTAAGGCTCGTTCTTCATAAGGTAGTTAGTCTTCCATAAAAGTATGACAATTTATGATTTATGATATCTATGTGCATAGTCAGTTTTTACAGAATTTTATTTATAAATTTTGTTCTACATAGTGAATAAGAGAAATTTAATTATTATCAGTGTGATGTTATGCTTTTATGGCTGAAATGATTTCTTGATGTATTTACATATTTTTAACAAAGCAACTAAGTTATTGAGATATTTTATATCTCACTTTAGAAAATTGATCATTTTAGGAAAAATGGCAAAAAATGGAAGGCTTTGATGATATTAATGATGAGATTGAAGTGTAAAAATATATTTTATGGTAGTTTATAATACAAAGATGTAAAGATAATAACAAAGATTATATAAATTATTTTTGTATATATTCAAGCTTAGATATAATTAATAAGAATCCTGACAACTTTTCTGTGAGGTTACTATTCACATGAATATTAAAATTCGTGAATAGTGAAATTCATAATTATTTGAAAGGAAATTATTTAGAAAATTATCTAGTAAACCGATTTAGAAAAGAACTATTATTTTTTTGAAGGAAATAAAAAGTCGGGATGTTACAGGGGGGTTAATGGTTACGGTTGATGAATGACTGATCCGGCTTCGATTTGGTTCACCCAAAGGTGACACCAATGAGGAAGGTGATGAGACCAACGACGATGACAAAAATGATGGCGGTGCTGGTGCCAGTGGCGGGTCAAGTGACAGTGATGTAGAAAAACGAGTTGAAGTGGAGAAGATGTTGGACCATGATTTGAGTATATTCGAAATGATATGCCCCAATTTCAGTGGAGGCGACAATCAAACCAGTGTTTTGGAGAATAGGGTCGATACTCAATTGGAAGAGGAGAATATAACACTAATAGAGAAGCTCTTTCTATTGAAAAGGGATTATCACACAAATTTCAAATAGATGGGGGTAAAGCTCTAGTGAGAAAATTTTCACCCGAATCAATTTCAGAGAGAGGTGATGAATCTGTTGGAATAATAGGATTTTTTAAGTTTCATAATTTTTTAATAAAGTAAAAAACAATTGACGATATTATGGTCAAATTATTTTATTAAAAAACACATAACAAAATATTTATTTTCTCTTTTATATTAATTTTTTTATCCTATACCAAACAAATATTTTCCTTTTTCCTTTTCTCTTTTACATTCTCATTTCTTTTCTATTCTTGCTCTGTACTGCAAATCAAACAGGCTGTAAATGCGCACCTATTCAATAGTGTGTTCCTCTGTTCATACACAACTGAACACCTATTGATGCTATTATTTTGAGACATGAGAAGGTAAGGATATATATGTAGTTATTGGAGAGTGTGATTGTGAAGAGTTATATGAAGGATTTAAATTAATCTAGTCTAAAAGCCTAGATTGGATATAGATACAAATTACATCATATTAAAGAGTAAATTTAAAAGAGAGATGAATTAAGAATGTGTACCTGGGATAATTGCGGAATCTATCATGAACATCAAAATAGAGAAATTAATTTGTGAGAGAACTACTGCTCTTTATCTGATAATTTTTTTTGTACTTGTTAAACTGCTTAATGTGGAGTCAGTTTATTTATTATCAGATTAGAGTAGAAGTCTCTTAATTGGCTATCTAATGAATAACCCAACCCATCACAGGCCACTCACAACAAAAAAGTCAAATTATAATATTCACTAAATTTATTAAAGGTTATATTATAAAATACAAATAATATAGTTGATATATTAATCATATTAAATAATATTTTAATAATTAATTAATGCTAATTCAAATAGGATATATATATTTAAATTAAAATTCAACAACTATCCCACTTGCATAGAAATAGTCAATCATTAAAATACAATAATCATTAAGACTAAAATACCAACTATAGTTATAGCATATGTCAAGAAACATAAGCTTTAATGATGCAAAAATAGTATTTGCTAGGGAAGTAGATGTCACGTCCTAAAATCTGAACATGTGATCAGCACAAAAAGTGAATTTCATTTCACCTCCGTAAGTCTATCTTTCTCTTAAGCATTATACCATTTTTTTAAATATAACTAATTTAAATTACATAATTTAAGAATTTAAAATAAGAGAAATATTCTTTTGTTTTTTTTTTACAAAAGATAAGAAAATACGGCTAAACCGAGTTCTCTATACACACTACAGTCATTCACATTACATCACTGAATGAACCTACCCGATTACAGAGATTTCCTAGATTTATACAACTTAGAATAAGACCTAAACATTATACCTTTACCCTGAACAAATGAAAAGGTAATCATGGGCTAAGGATCCATAACTCTTTGTATAAATATTTACCTTTAACTGTCAACTCTAAAAAAAATGTTAATAAGAGGGGTATGATCAAACCACGTGCCCAGTGAGCAGACAACACAACACTATGACAAAAAAAATACCATGCATCATAATGATAACATGCAGCAATCATACGTAATCAATCATAATATAATATAATTCATAATACTTCACAATAATATCCAAGTAAATCAAATACATTTCAACATAATTCAAATAATTCACAACAGCAAACAGTGAAATCAATTTCACACATTTCTCGTACCAACCGGGTAGTCCAGGGTACCTCTGGATCGTTGCCTGCAGCCCCCGCCGCATCCACCCTTATTGCTCCATTTATATTCTCCACCCTTATAGCTTCACATAGATTTCTTCATGGGGTGCACCGCCATGCCTTTCCTTTCTAGTCAAACACAATCACAATCACATCTAAGAGCATTCTCAATCATAATCATGAGCCACATACACAATTCAGTCATTTACAATTCAAGTCACAACATAATCAATATGGTTCCAGCAACATAGCATGTATACAACATAATAACCCATAATATAGAACAATTATTCAACAATAACATACTTCAACTATCCGTATATGAATGAACTCAACAATCTGAGTATGACACATTTCAACTCAGTTCACATGTCATTCACAATCCATCATATAACCTCCATTCATGAGAAAATAAGAAAATATAATTATATACATCACCAGGCAAGTTTCACAATTGTTTATGCCTCATCGTCCCACATCATCCTCTTCAAACTTGGATATACAACATATTTTTACTATGATGCAAAAAGTCAATAACAAAGATATTTAATCATAGCAAGTGTTAACTCACTCACCTGGATTTCATGCTCTCGGCACTCCCACCTTGTGCCTTAACCATTCCTATTGTAACCAGATAAAAACCATCAAGGCTACGAAATAGAGGAATTTCCTACCACTATTCCCGACCTTCACTCACTTCTCAAATCATAACTCCTAACTGGTAATGAATATCTAGATGAAACTTATACCATTGGAAACTAGACTCAAAGAGCTTTTCAACGATATAAATTTCACTCAAAACGGAGTCCGGATGAAAGAGTTATGAACATGCTACAGTAACGGTCAACGGTCAACGGTCAACGCATCTACAATGTCGTTGACTAAGTCAATGCTACAGTAACGTTGACCGAGTCAATGCTACAGTAACGAGAAAAATCTGAAAAAAAATTCTCGGTGAACAGTATTTTCTGGAAAATTTTCAGAATGAACAGTGATGTTTTTCGTGTTCTTCATCCAAAAATCCTAAATCACATCTAAAACAATATTTCTTTTGATTTCTTCCATGAGTTTTCATTCTTAATGTATAAGGAGTGTTTTAATACCAAAATTCCCAATTTTTAGCAATAATCCAAGCTCTAATCTCAAATTTTGATTAAGAACCCTAACTTTCTTCAAATTTCCTAATTCTTGAATTTCTCCTAATTTTCTTCGAATTTATTATTCCACAATTATTATCCAACATGTAGAAATATTTTAAACTAATATCTTTACTTAAATTCATCCATAGAAACAATATACAAAGATTTCCCAAAATGATAACCTAGGATTTATTCTTGTAAGAGGAGGAAGGAAAAAAAAAAAAGAACATCTACTTACCAATCTTCCTAGCTTCTAAGGCTTCCTTCCTTAAGCATTTGGCATGGATGGAGGTGAAGAAGAGAACTTGGGAGTCCTTACGGGAGGAAGATAGAAAGATGAATAAGAGAGAATGATGAATGTTTAAGTGTGTATGTGTGGGCCCCACTCATTTTCTTTTCAATTTAGTCCCTTTGGCAACCATCTTACCTAGGACTTGCAAGGGAATTGAAAAAGCTTGATTATACTTAGGGCACCCAATAGACTCTCACAAAATACACCTCATCACATCCCATTTTTATTAAAATTTCAAAATCCCGTATTTGTTCACTTTAATCCTTCTCGATGTCTCAAATACCACTTTAACCTCGAATCCATCATCTTTTCGGTACCGGACTCATAATTCATTCTCATAAGTTTTATTCTTCCTCTCAGGTTCCTATTTGGTTATTTCACAAAAATACTCCATATTTTCTTTTCTTTTCACTTTATTCCTTGAGAATTTGTAAAAATTTTCCAAATTAAAATTTTGAAATTTCTATTCCCAAATTTCCCTCACTAATTCAAAAATAACATTTTCTACGTAATTAAATTTTCTAATAAACTTCAAAATAGATTTTAAATATTCATATAAATTCTTGGGATATTACAGTAGATCATACATGTTAAAAACTCATATTTCATATAGAATAATGAATATGGAAAAGCATAATTAATTAAGTGAAATATGTAATCCAAGAATGGTCCAAGCATCTGAAAATGTTATAAGATATGATAATAAAATTGACGTCATCTCAAACATATCTCATAAGAATGATAATTAAGTAAATGTAAAATTTCAGACTCCCACTAACCCAAAGCATAAAAAGACTTAACTAAACTCATATGAGCTACATGATTATGAAAAGCTCTAACAGTTAAGCCTTTAGTTAGTGGATCTGCTAACATATTTTTTGTAGCAAGATATTCAATACGAGTTTGAAACTCTAGAATTTTCTCTCTAACAAAGAGATATTTGATATCAAAGTGCTTTGGTCGAAAAGAGCTTCTGTTGTTTTGAGAGAAATGCATAGTAGCAGTATTGTTGCAATATATCACAAGTGGCTTAAAAATGCTTTCAACAATGTGAAAGCCAAAGATTAAGTTTTTCAGCCACATGGCTTGACAAGTAGCCTCATAGCAAGTAACATACTCAGCTTCCATGGTAGAAGTAGCTGTAAGAGTCTGTTTAACACTTTTCCAAGAGATAGCTCCTTCTGCTATAATAAAAATAGAACCAGAAATAGACTTTCAATCTTCAGGGCAACCTGCGAATCAGAATCAGAATTAGAATAACCAATGATCTGAAGTTGATCAGACTTCTTATAGGTCAACATATAATCCTTGGTTCCCTACAAATATTTGAAGATCTTTTTCACGGCTTTCCAATGACTAAAACCTGGGTTGCTCAAGTATCTCCGTAAAGCATTAACAGTAAAAGTAATATCGGGACGAGTACAAACTTGAGCATACATTGAACTACCAATAGTGGAAGTATATGAGTACTTTTTCATTTGAACTATCTCTGAATCATTTTGAGGACATAGAGATTTAGAGAGTTTATCACCCTTTTGAACAGGTGCAGCATATGGGGAGCAAGAATGCATGTTAAACCGCTTGAAGATCTTTTCAATATATCCTTTCTGAGACAATCCAAGAATGCCACGTGACTTGTCACGGTAAATCTGGATGCCTAGAACAACTGAAGCATCACCAAGGTCCTTCATATCGAAGTGGCTATTTAACATCAATTTTGTCTCAGTCAAAAGGTTAACACAATTACTAGCAAGAAGAATATCGTCGATGTATAAGACTAAAATTATAAAATTGCTCCCATTAGTCTTCAAGTAAATGCACTGATCTGAAGCATTTTCCTTGAAGCTAAAAGAAGTGACAACCTGATCAAATTTCAAATACCATTATCTGGATGCCTGTTTTAGTCCATAAATGGACTTTTTAAGTTTGCAAACCAAATGCGCCTTGCCTGTTTCAACGAAACCATTAGCCTGACCATGTAGACATCCTTGGCTAGATCTCCATTCAGAAAAGCTGTCTTCACGTCCATCTGCTGAAGTTTTAAATCAAAGTGAGCTACCAAAACCATAATAACCCGAAATGCATCTTTCGTAGAAACTGGTGAAAATGTCTCCTTATAATCAATGCCTTCTTTTTTACTATAGCCTTTCGCTACTAGTCTAGCTTTGTACCTCTCAACTTTACCATCTAGACTACGCTTGGTCTTAAAGACCCATTTGCACCCAAATAGTTTGCAACCAATTGGTAATTCTATAAGATCCCAAACACCATTATGAGACATGGAAGCTAATTCATCATGCATAGCATTTAGCCAATCGGAAGCATGAGAACTAGAGATAGTCTCTTGGAAAGTAATAGGATCATCATCATCATGGTTTCAACGAAACCATCAGCCTGAACCATGTAGACATTCTTGGCTAGATCTCCATTCAGAAAAGCTGTCTTCACGTCCATCTGGTGAAGTTCTAAATCAAAGTGAGCTACCAAAGCCATAATAACCCTAAATGCATCTTTCGTAGAAACTGGTGAAAATGTCTCCTTATAATCAATGTTTTCCTTTTGACTATAGCCTTTCACTACTAGTTTAACTTTGTACCTCTTAAATTTACCATCTGGACTATGCTTGGTCTTAAAGACCTATTTGCATCCAACTAGTTTGCAACCAACTGATAATTCTACAAGATCCCAAACACCATTATGAGAAATGGAAGCTAATTCATCATGCATAGCATTTAGCCAATCGGAAGCATGAGAACTAGAGATAGCCTCTTGAAAAGTGATAGGATCATCATCATCATGGAGATCAAACTATACTTCTGAAGATACACTACATAGTCATCTAATATAGTAGGCCTACGTACTCTCTGAGATTGTCTCAATAAGGGTCCTTTAGCAATGTCATCCGGTTCTTGTTTGTCAGCTGGTGGTACCACTACCTCACCTTCTTCTTGAAGAGTCTGATAATCATTATGAGCGACTAGAATCATGATATCCATAGGAAGTGAAACAGCCAGTATAGGAACTACGGTGCAATCTTCTTTAAGAGTGATTGGTCATGGCGTATGGGTCTCACTATCTAAATCATCCTCAAAGAAACTAGCTCAGTCAAACTTGATGACTCGCATAGAATGAGAAGGACAATAAAATCTGTAACCTCTAGAGCCCACGCAGTAGCCGATAAAGAAACCACTAATAGTTTTAAGATCAAGTTTCTTCTGTTGAGGATTATAAGGTCTAACCTTTACTTTACAACCTCACACATGAAAGTGTTTCAAACTCGGCTTCCTTCCACTCATCAGTTTATATGGAGTTTTCGGTACAGACTTGTTGGGCACTTGATTAAGAATGTATACAGTAGTCTTTAAAGCATCTCCCCAAAGAAAAATTGGCAATGATGAATGACTCGTCATGCATTTCACCATATCCATGAGTGTACGATTACGTCTCTCTGCAACTCCATTATGCTTAGGAGTACTAAACATAGTGTATTAAGCTTCAATTCCACATTCATCGAGAAATTTGGCAAATGGTCCTGGATTTCTTCCAGTTTCATTATATCTGTCATAATACTTACTTCCTCTGTCAGACCTTACACATTTAATTTTCTTACCTGTCTTCAATTCAATCGCAGCCTTGAAGGATTTGAATGCATCCAAAGAACTAGACTTTTCCTGGAAAAGATCTATCCAACCAAATATAGAGAAGTCATCTATGAAGGTAATAAAATACCTATATCCACCCATAGCAGTGAGTGTAATAGGTCCACACATGTTTATGTGAATCAACTGTAACACATCACCACACCTTTTTGCTCCTTTCTTCCTAGTTTTGGCAATGAACTTGCCTTAATACAATTAACACAAGTGTCAAAATCAGAGAAGTTAAGATCATGAAGAATAGCTTCCTTAATCAGTCTTTTAATCTGGGGCCTAGAGATGTACCCCAAGCGTCTATGCTATAGCATAGAAGAACTTTCATCAGTCCTATTACGCTTATTTCTAATGACAAAGTTAACAGCCATATTATTCAAATTCAGCATATAAAGCCCATCACATAAAACTCTTGAACCAATAGTAATAAAATTAAAATAAACAATGACTTTTCCATTATTGAATTCAAAAGTGTAGCCACATCTATCCAAAGCTGAAATTAAAATCAAATTCCTTTTCATATAAAGTACATAAATAACATCTTTTAACAATAAAGTATGTCCAGAAGGTAAAAGCAATGTAACTACTCCTATTTCTTCCACGGATACTCTAGCTCCATCTCCCACAATGATATTGGATTCAGCATCGCTTGGCTTCCTCAGGCTTGTGAACCCCTGTAAAGAATTCACAATATGAATGGTTGCACCTGAGTTAAACTACCAAGTATTGAAAGCAACATCAATCATATTTGATTCATAACAAGTTAAAGCTAGCAGTGTACCTTGCTTCTCAAGTTTCCTCTTGAGAGTGTAACAATCATTCACTTTACAGCCATACTTCTTGCAATACCTGTAGTTTTCCTTGAAAAAATTCTTCTTAAGCTCTAAGTGTTGAGAAACTTTCCCTCCTTTCTTCTTATCATGTTGAAACTTGCCTTTATGACCTTTCTTTTTCTTAGATTTAACACAAGAAGAAGAAGCAGCAAACTGAACATTGTGTAATTTTCCTTTCTTTATAGAATCCTCTTCTTGAGAGACAATGACAATCATTTCATCAATTGTCCATTCAGTTTTCAGAGTATTATAAGAGGTCTTCAGAACATCAAATTGAGAAGGGAGTGACTCCAGAACCTACCAAATTAGATAACTCTCACGGAGAACAACAGTGAAAGACTTCAGCTTATTAAAATAATGGACTAATTTCATGATGTGCTCATGAACTCCACTAACATCATCATATTCAGTCTTTTCAATTAAAGAAAGATACTATCCCATCTGAGCTTTATCAAAAGTAGTGAATTTCTCACCAACGGACTTCAGAAAATCCTTAGCATTTTTGCTCGCTGGAATACTCTATCTAATAAACTTCTCCATATTGTATTTCATCACCATGAGACACACCATGTTTGAGTGTTCCCATTTTTCACGAGAAACCTTTTCAACAACAGTGGACTCAGCAATAAGAGCTGGAGGCTCTTCTTCTCCCAGAGCCAAGTCCATATTAGTAATAGCCAAATAGAGATCTAGAGATTCTTTCCAGTCCTTAAAATTGGTCCCATTTAAAGTCTTGACAGAAGTGAATTGTATAGGTAAAAAGGCTGGCATTAAAACAACAAAAGAAAATATTTAATATGCATAATATCATTATGTTATAAGAGAATTAAATATTTCCATATGTACAGCCAACTATGCCTTTCAAAAAAAAATTCTTACTTACTTGGTCCCGCCTAAGGGTCCCGAACCATAATAAATAAGAAATATAATAATATAATGCTTAAATCTCATATCATCAAAATTTTTAATATTGATAGGATATTTAAAATAGTTAACATAAGTATAAAACTAATAATGCATTGTATAACAAATTACATTAATAAAATACACTGATAGGGTATAGTTATTATTAATGCAATAAAATAAAATAATAATAATGATTAAAAAGAAATAAAATAAATTTTAATCATTCAACTAAAAAAAATTGTATAAATGTACCCATAATAGGTGAGCTTACAATTATATAAATCTTTAGTAATTATATTCAACAAAATATAATAATTCATATTATATAAATATTTAATTCACATATAAATTGTAATTAATTCCATGACTATGACACATCACTGGAGATAGTATAATATACTTAGGTGTCACAAGCATAGTAAGGAATAATCACAAAAAATTTTAGTCCCAAAATCTGAGAGTAGATAATTAAAGCAACAAAATAATCTCGGATTAAATAAAATAAAATATTTAGGGATCTCCAAAAATTTTCAAAAAATACCAAAATAATATAAATGTTAAATAATTAATTTTGGAGAAAAAATAAAAATTTTTAGAGCCTTGAAAGTGGGCCCACGCGCCTGGGCCCGTAAGTGGGCTTCGTAAGAGGCTAGGAAGAGCTTCATCTACCCAATTTCTGCAAAATGGGTTGCCCTGACCCGCGATGCGACCCGACTTTATCTCGTGATTCAGGTTATGAAACATGGTGATTTTTATGAAGATGAGGTCGTATTGGCATGACAAGAAGAACCCCTTAACTAATTTTGTGAATTGTAGTTTGAAGATGGCCAAAACGAATTTGCAAATATGAGGTCCAAAACCGGACCTGAAAAGAACCTCGATCTCCCAAAACCTTTGATGGAAAATTTTGATTTTTGGGTATGTTACTCGTGTAAGAGTATTAAAGAGAACCAACTCCCAAATCAATTTTTGAAAATATTAGTTGATTTTGGAAGAAATCGAATAAGAAAATCAATAAGGAAAAAAAAAAGCTTTTTGATCTCCCAAAATATTTGTTCAAACTCTCTAAATTTTGGATATGTCATTCATGTCTATGTGTTAAATCGAAACCTTAAAACAATTTTAAGATTGATTGCACAAAATCGGACAAAGAAAACTTTCAAAATTTTAGGGTTTATAGATTGCAAAAATCAGATTTAATTTTGCAATAAACAGATTTAATTATGGAAATAGAGAAGAATTAATAGCTATAATATGTATCTAAACCTGGTTCTAATACCAATTGAAGGATTTAAATTAATCCAATTTAAAAGTCTAGATCAGATGTAGATACAAATTACATCATATTAAAGAGCTGAATTAAGAATGTGTACCTGGGATTATTGCAGAATCTATCATGAACATCAAAATTGAAAAATTAATTTGTAAGAGAACTAGTGCTCTTTATTTGATAATTTTTTTTGTACTTGTTAAACTACTTAATGGGGAGTAAGTTTATTTATTATCATATGAGAATAGAGACTTCTCAATTGGCTATCTAATGAACAACCCAACCCACGGATCACTCACAACAAAAAAGCTCGATATACTCCATGACAATCATATTCACTTTGTTTGGTTTGTGTTCGCTAGAGGAAAGGAAGGCGTGATTCCATCCAGCAGTGTTTTCTTTCGTGTTTGGTTCGTCACTCCCACTAGAAACTCTCCATTCCCCCATTCACTGTTTTTCCTCATTAACTTTACGGATTTTTCCTCCTCCTACCTGATGGAATACTGCTTCTCTGAATGGAAAATGCGCTGCATTTACCATGTTGCCCGTTGCAGTACAGAGGCTTCAATACAAAGGAGATGGCAAGGCATCAAATAAAAAAAAAAGGGGCAGAAAAACTTCATTTCAAAAGATGATGGCAATTGTGATGGTGATGGGATGACACTGTTGGAGGTAGAACCGAGAAGCTGGTGGTGGAGCTCACGCTTTCGAAGAAGTCCTTCAATGATGCTGTCAGCGATTGTGTGTGTGAGAGAGAGAGAAGCGCGTAGAGAAGCACAGATAAGAACGATGAGAGTGGAATGAGAAGGCGTTGAGAAGCACAAAGAAGAATAATGAATAATGAGAGTGGAAGCTTTAGGAAAAATGAGAAGGCGTTGAGAAGCTTCAGGAATACATAGCCTTTTTCCTTTTTTTAAATAGAAAATTTAAATAAGGATAATTTAGTAAAATTACTCTATTAAAAATGCATACCAAAATATTTATTTTTTCTGTACTATTTAATTTTTCATTGCGAACCAAACAATTTTTTTTCTTTTGCCTTTTCTATATTCTATTCTCTTTTTCTTTTTATTCCTTTTTTTTTCTATTTCTACTCAATATTACGAACCAAACAAGTCGATTATTGATTTTTCAAAGAGTTGATATATGTGGTATTTAAGTTGAAATATGTGAAAAACACATGGATTTGCTTGTAGATGATCCGAGCCAATGCATGTATTTAGGTGAAAATACACTTATTGTTCTTAAAATTTTACCGGATTTTAAATTTTTTTATTATATGTTATTGTCATGAAATTTGGTACTTACACTTTGAAATTATTTATAAAAATTAAAGTCCATGTCTGTCATAATATAATAATTTACAAATAATTTTGTGCTTACGTGGCAAAAGATATGTGGACGTGACATGATGCGTCTCTATAATTAACTCCAATAGCAATCCAACTTAGCAAGTAAAAACCACAAAAAATAATTATAGTGGCATATTATGTCATGTTTGCATAGTCTCTACTACAAAAGCACAAAATTAATGGTAATTAATAGATTATAACGATAAAGAATTTTTTACAAATAATTTCAAAGTGTAAGGATAAAATTATATGAAAATAAAATATAAAAACTAAATTAAAAATTAGATAAAACTATAAGCAACAAAAACATGTTTTTATCTTTTAGTTATCAAGGTCCATGCCAAAAGCCTAATGTTATCAAGACCAATATGGGTCTCTTTTTGGGCCGAAACAATATGGGTCTTTTTATTACAAGCTTAAGGGTCGAGTAGACCTATCCTTGGGCTTGTGATCGAAACTAACTGAACCCAGAAATGGTACTTCAAAGCTACAAGGCAATTGGGCCTTCAATGAGAAAGTGGCCATCTGGCCTTCCATCAACGGATAGGATCTATCTTCAAATTAGTACAAAAATCTTAACCGTTCAATTATAGAAGCCTCGGCTAAACGAGCCTTACAAAACCCTACGCAAACTCCTCCAGTCCTCCTTCAATAGCGCCCGTGAAACCCTAGCTTCGGCTCCGTGTTTGCTTCACCAGAGCACACAGACATCGGCTCATTCAGTAAGCATCAAATATCTGTTTTCCTATTCAAATTGATACTCTTTTCGGTTGAGGAGTTTTCTCCTCTGGAAATTGTATAAGTTCCATGCTTTGTTTGCGTTTTTTCTAAATCTACGATTTAGATGTGACATATAGGAGTCTACGTCGATCGACTCGCCTTCATTGTTACTTTTTTTTTTTATTTGATTTCTTGCTTGCTTGTGGTGAAATGTGGGAAATTTCCATTTCTAAAGGGAAGGGGAAAATGGAAGCGAACGTCCGTCTTTAACTTAGCTTTGATGAGTAAATCTGCAGCGATTCCTTTCATTGCATATATGCATAACGTGTCGTGCTTTTGTTTAATTTTACTTGTTCCATCGTTTTGTTTGATCTCTGCAACTAATTCATTGAAACAAGCATTTTTCTGATTTCATCTTGTCTGCGATTGTAGTGTCTAGTTTAATTTTTGTTTCATAAAATTAATAGTTCCTTTCTGAATTATTCCTATTCACCCATTATAATCACGCCTTGTACATTTTTCCCCATAGAGATGGGTGAGGAGGTTAAGGCGGCTACTGTTCCAGAGTCTGTGTTGAAGAAGCAGAAGAGGGAAGAGGAATGGGCATTGGCCAAAAGACAGGAGTCTGAAGCAGCAAAGAAGAAGAGAGCCGAGAACCGTAAGCTGATCTACAACAGAGCCAAGCAGTATGCCAAGGAGTATGAGGAGCATGTAAATGTCACTTGTCCTGTCTAGTTAGTTTGACGACTATCCAAAATTGTGTTAGAAGCTAGTTTGTTTTTTTTACTGTTTTATTTGTTTGGGACTTGTAGGAAAAGGAGTTAATTCAATTGAAACGTGAGGCAAAGCTGAAGGGTGGGTTTTATGTTGATCCAGAGGCTAAACTCTTATTCATTATTCGCATTCGTGGGTATGTGCTTTATGTTTATTTGTACTGGCTCACAATTTAAACATTATTTGCTACTTCCATCTATAACCACTACTTTTTTTTTAAACAGTATTAATGCCATGCATCCAAAGACAAGAAAGATCTTGCAGCTTTTGCGATTGAGACAGGTACTGCCTATGATTGTAAATGCTGATCACAACATAAATTTTTCTTTGTATGCATTTTTATTATTTCAAGTCACACCGTATTTCAGAGTCTTGAGAAGTTGTGGTGTTTCTTACTAAAATTAATATGCTATGCCATGTGACTTCCAAGCAATTTACTCTACAGTGAATTTAGGAGTATGCATATAAAACTTTGTCCTGTTATGTCACTTGGAGAAAATCCAGTCATACTTGTCTTCTTCTAAAACAGATATTCAATGGTGTATTTATTAAAGTTAACAAGGCCACAATGAACATGCTGCACAGGGTTGAACCTTATGTGACATACGGGTAAGTAACGTACCTGTGATATTTGATTGATTCATGTGTCTCTTTTCATATCCTAATATAATAAGGTCTTGTTTTAGATACCCAAATCTGAAGAGTGTAAGAGAACTTATTTACAAGAGGGGCTATGGTAAGCTTGACAAGCAGAGAGTCGCTTTAACTGACAACAGCATCATTGAGCAGGTCTGTATTTGTTTCTGTAATGTTATAATTTTTAAATTGTTTGCTGCATGCTGCTGACTTGCTCTGATGACACCTTAGGCGCTGGGCAAGTATGGAATCATTTGCATTGAAGATCTCATCCATGAGATTATGACAGTTGGACGCCATTTTAAGGAGGCCAACAACTTTCTTTGGCCATTTAAGCTTAAAGCTCCTTTGCGTGGACTAAAGAAAAAGAGAAACCACTATGTTGAAGGAGGTGATGCTGGAAACCGGGAGAATTACATCAATGAGCTCATCAGGAGAATGAACTAGAATGTAGGAGTGTTTGATCATTAGTTAATGGATTCAGTCTGTGTTTTGATTAATGTCTCTAGGACAATTACAAACACCAATTTTCTTTCTCAAAATTTTGGATTTTGATATCTATATTTCATTTCAACGTGAGAATTATGAGTTACTTTTCAAGAAGTTATAATGAATGCTTTATTACTCAGTTTTATATGAATCATTTGAGTACCTTTGGTTAAGCTACTTGTTTCAATTTGCAGCACCTTCATGGAATATTCTCAAATCTACGTTTTACTTGCTCTGTTATTATGTCAGGAGTAAATGATTTTCGCGTTAACGTTGTTAGTATTATTATTTTGTAATCTAGGTTGTGTTCTACAAGTAATGCTTCCATTTGGTGAGTGCGTGCTACGGGCTGTCTTACTGTTATTAATTAATAATCTTTGTTGCAACAAAAAAAAAAATTTACGTAGTGTGAATGATGCCGGTGTTGGCTAGTTGATTCTTTTAGATGTTTCTTCTAGATGGGAAGCAAACAGTGATGATATCACTGTTCATTCAGAGAGCTAATTCCTAAGATTTATCTCGTCATAAGAAGTTTCATATCTGAAGTTTGTTTAACGACTGAAATTTGATGACCGCATAGTATAAGATAATCCAGTGTGCAAGCAATGCAGTTATCGGGTTTTGTATTTTCTGATGTGCTCAAGTGCTGCCCTGCAAATTTTAACAGAATGAATGCCTACTGGATTCTTATTGCAGATTTTCCTTTCTGTTCTCTTAACGAAGTTGAATACCAAAACATGATTCTCAGCTTTAATCATTCATCCTACATGGGTGTAATATCCCAAGAATTTTCATGAATATTTAAAGTCTATTTGAAGTTTATTGAAAAATTTAATTATATGAGAAATGTTCTTTTTGAATTAGTGAAAGAAATTTGGAAATAGAAATTTCAAAAATTTTAATTTGGGACATTTTACAAATTCTCAATGACTAAAATGAAAAGAAAAGAAAGTATGGAGTACTTTTGAGAAATGACCAAGTAGGAACCCGAGAAAAAGAATAAAGCTTATGGTAATGAATTATGAGTCCGATACCGAAAGGATGATAGATTTGGGGTTAAAGTAGAGTTTGAGATATTGAGAGGGACTAAAGTGAAATAAGAAAATCTGTGGGGCACCTAGGATTTAGAAACACCTGAGGTGAGATTTTATGAATTTGCTTTTGCTAGTCTTGACTGAGGGTCAATTGCAGAGCAAGTGATAATATCACCACGGGCGAGTATATAGGTGGCCTCACCTATTTTTTTTATTCATTTTTCTCCTTTCCTCTCTCTCTCTTCACTTTCTTTCCTCTCCTTCTCTCTTCCTTCTCTCTAATTTCTCTCTCTACACTCCAACTCTACAACCGGGCTTTGGAGGGTGGATCTCGGGCTACGGGGCGAGCCTCTAGGAGCCAAGTAACATAAGGAAAGCAAGGAATCGAGGTAGAAATTTCTATTTCTTAAGCTTTTCTCTATTTTCTAGTTTTAAGAGTTTTTGAGGTAAAATCGAGATTCCGGCTTCGTTTCTCGATTAAAATTAGTGATTTTGGTGTCTAAATGCTCCTTACACATTAAGGGTGAGATTCCATGGAAGAAATCATGAAAAACGGTGAAGATTTGGCCAGATTTCGGCCAAAACCGAAAGAAATCGCGAAGGAGTCGCGATAGTGGCGCCCAGGCGCCATGTGTGGCACCCAGGCGCCATGTGTGGCACCCAGGCGCCATGTGTGGCACCTAGGCGCCAAGGTGAGATGGTAAGAAGAAGGAATTGGCGCCCAGTCGCCACGTGTGGCGCCTTGGCGCCAGGCATGGGTGGCGCCCAGGCGCCAGGTGTAGCGGGAAATTTTAGTTTATTTTTCAATCAGTCATAACTTCTTCATCCGGACTCCGTTTTGGGCAAACTTTATATCGTTGGAAAGCTCTTTGAGTCTAGTTTCCAATGGTATAAATGTCATTTAGAAATTCATTACCGGTTAGGAGTTATGACTTAAGATGTGAGTAAAGGTCGAGAGTAGTGATAGGAAATTTTTCTATTTTGTAACCCTAATGGTTTTTACCTGGTTACAATAGGGATGTTTGGGGCGCAAGGTGGGAGCGCTGAGAGCGTGGAATCCAGGTGAGTAGGCAACCTTTCAAAATTAATTTAATAAATTAGTCAAAGCACAATATAAATCTCATTTGCGTTATTTGTGAAATTGAGAAGATTATCAGTGTGTGTTCAGGTTGAGAAAAAGTACAATATCATTGGAAGATATTTTATTACCTTTGAGAATTGATTTCTCTAGTTGACTAAAGAACTAGATGTGATTGTTCCTTGAATAAATTGGAACATTTTGTAAGTGAATAACCTTACTAAACTAATGTGATCTTATTAGATAAGGTACAATACAAGTCTTGTTTATAACATTATTGA
The DNA here is from genome assembly GCA_037074585.1 of Biancaea sappan. Lineage (NCBI taxonomy): Eukaryota > Viridiplantae > Streptophyta > Magnoliopsida > Fabales > Fabaceae > Biancaea > Biancaea sappan. Next base: position 66,526,562 of record CM073495.1, read on the forward strand.
AGTGAGAAATAATCAATCTCGCTGTTGATAATATATGATGATTGTTATGGTTGATGATAGACATTCAAGAGAATAAAAGTATGTGTAAATTCATTTATTTCATAGTAATTATATTGTGATAAATTGTCACTATTTAATTGATGAGCAAAAGATCTACGAGATCTAATACACGAGTTTGAAAGGGTTAGAGTCCCATACTACTCGGTGTATAACTGTGAAAACCTAGGCACGAGTTTGAAAGGGTTAGAGTCCCATACTACTCGGTGTATAAATGTGAAGACCTATGCACGAGTTTGAAAGGGTTAGAGTCCCATACCACTCACTGTATAACTGTGAAAACTTATGCACCAAGAGTTTGAGGGTTGAATTCCCAAGTCACTCAGTGCAAGTATCTATGGCATATAATGCAAAGTGATTGAGGGATTGATCACCCAAGAAATCATACGCAAATTCAGACAAGTGTAATACTATAATTATTTACAATAAATGATAGATTGATTGTATTAGTAAATGTGGTGTTTGTGCTTATGATATTTTCATGTACAGTTGTTTACTCACTGAGTTATGATAAACTCACACTCTCCATGATTATTTTTTCAGATACAGTGGTTGAGGAGAAGAATTTATAGCCTTTAAGGATATACTTGTAATATCTCAAGAATTTATATAAATATTTAAAGTCTAATTTGAAATTTAGTGAAAAATTTAATTACGTGAAAATGTGCTTTTTGAATTAGTGAAGAAAATCTGGGAATAGAAATTTTAATTTTTAATTTAGGAAATTTTTACAAATTCTCAAGGACTAAAGTGAAAAGAAAAGAAAGTATAGAGGACTTTTGAGAAATGACCAAATAGAAACCTGAGAGGAAGAATAAAGCTTATGAGAATGAATTATGAGTCCGGTACCGAAAAAATGATGGATTCGAGGTTAAAGTGGTATTTGAGACATCGAGAGGGATTAAAGTGAACAAATCTTATAAGCTAAGGTGGCTATGAGCGATTTTATCGAAAAAGAAATTAGTGGGGCCCACACATACAATTATTAGTTTTTCTTCTCCTTCTTCCTCCCGAGGCTTCATGTTCTTCGTTCATTTCCATCTTCCCTTCTTCAATCATTTCTCAAATTTTCATCCGGCGATCTTGTATTTTCTAACCATACTTCCGATTCTCAGGAGTTCTAGAGGTAAAGAAGTAAGTTTTATCTACTCTATTTCTCTTTTTCTCCATTTTCGGACCTATGGAAGAAAATTAAGATTTTGAGTTTTAATGGATGAATTTAAGTGTGGATGTTAATGTAAAACATTCTTAGGTGGTTTATAATGTTATTAGAACAAGAAATTTCGTAGAATTTGGATATTTGAAAAAGTTAGTGTTCTTGATGAAAATTTGAGATTTGAGCTTGGATTATTGGTACAAATTGGGAGTTTTAGTGTTAAAACACTCCTTAGACATTAAGGATGAAAACCCATGGAAGAAATCAAAAGAAATGTTGTAGATATGATTTTAGGATTTTTGGATGAAGAACACGAAGAACATCGAAAATTTTCCCCAGAAATTACTGTTCACCGAGAAAATTTTTCCAGATTTTCTCGTTACTGTAGCGTTGACTCGGTCAACGTTACTGTAGCATTGACTCGGTCAACGTTACTGTAGCTGCGTTGACCGTTGACTATTACTGTAGCATCAGTTTTTTTTTTTTAATATCGTTGAAAAGCTCTTTGAGTCTAGTTTCCAATGGTATAAGTGTCATTTAGAAATTCATTACCGGTTAGGAGTTATGACTTAAGATGTGAGTAAAGGTCGAGAGTAGTGATAGGAAATTTCTCTATTTTGTAATCCTAATGATTTTTACCTGGTTACAATAGGGATGATTGGGGCGCAAGGTGGGAGCGCCGAGAGCATGGAATCCAGGTGAGTAGGCAACCTTGCAAAATTAATTTAATAAATTAGTCAAAGCACAATATAAATCCCATTTGCGTTATTTGTGAAATTGAGAAGATTATCAGTGTGTGTTCAGGTTGAGAAAAAGTACAATATCATTGGAAGATATTTTATTACCTTTGAGAATTGATTTCTCTAGTTGACTAAAGAACTAGATGTGATTGTTCCTTGAATAAATTGGAACATTTTGTAAGTGAATAACCTTACTAAACTAATGTGATCTTATTAGATAAGGTACAATACAAGTCTTGTTTATAACATTATTGAAGTGAGAAATAACCAATCTCGCTGTTGATAATATATGATGATTGTTATGGTTGATGATAGACATTCAAGGGAATAAAAATATGTGTAAATTCATTTATTTCATAGTAATTATATTGTGATAAATTCTCACTATTTTATTGATGAGCAAAAGATCTACGAGATCTAATACACGAGTTTGAAAGGGTTAGAGTCTCATACTACTCGGTGTATAAATGTGAAAATCTATGCACGAGTTTGAAAGGGTTAGAGTCCCATACTACTCGGTGTATAAATGTGAAAACCTATGCACGAGTTTGAAAGGGTTAGAGTCCAATACTACTCGGTGTATAACTGTGAAAATCAATACACGAGTTTGAAAGGGTTAGAGTCACATACTACTCGGTGTATAAATGTGAAAACCTATGCACAAAGAGTTTGAGGGTTAAATTCCCAAGTCACTCAGTGCAAGTATTTATGGCATATAATACTATAATTATTTAAAATAAATGATAGATTGATTGTATTAGTAAATGTGGTGTTTGTGCTTATGATATTTTCATGTACAGTTGTTTACTCACTAAGTTATGATAAACTCACACTCTCCATGATTATCTTTTCAGATACAGTGGTTGAGGAGAAGAATTTATAGCCTTTAAGGATATATTCCACTTTTGTCTAGTAAACAATTAGTAAGGATTAGGAAACGCTCTATAATCTAGTAGGTCACCTAGGCTTGGGAGGTTGTATAGTACTGTATAGTGTTTGAAAGTTGAACATTTTCTGAATATGTATACAAAATATCTTTCTTGGAATATTTATGATTCACATAATTATGGATATTAAGAATGTTCACAGAGATTATAGGGTACCACGGAGGTACACCCTAGGTATTTTATGTTTATATCACATGTAAGTTTTGGGATGTGACAATACTCCACTTTTGTCTGGTAAACAATTGGTAAGGATTAGGAAACGCTCTGTAATCTAGTAGGCCACCTAGACTTGGGAGGTTGTATAGTACTGTATAGTGTTTGAATGTTGAACATTTTCTGATTATGTATACAAAATATCTTTCTTGGAATATTTATAATTCACATAATTATGGATATTAAGAATGTTCACAAAGATTATGGGGTACCACGGAGGTACACCCTAGGTATTTTATGTTTATATCACATGTAAGTTTTGGGATGTGACAAATTGGTATCAGAGGTGGTTTTTAGGTCCCCTATAGATTACAGAGCAAAATGTTCTTTGTGGGCCCTTTTCCATTGTCATGAACCGCGGCATGACCATGAGATTAGGTTCCATAAAAGACCTTGTAAAGTTGAGTGTTCTTGTCATAACTTACCCTTCGATGGAGTTAGTTAGAGATAATTTTGTTACAATATGAGATAATTGATTTTATATGTGGAACTTTGGAACTTGTTGGAGGTATGATCTTTATACCGATGGAAAAGGTGATCTCTGTATGAAATTTTTCTTTTTGAGATTGGGAACATAACTCTGTAGTGTACTCTAAAAGCTGAGGATTAGTAATTACTAGAATATGGCTTGAGGGTTGGGCCAAGAGTGATGTATTAGATGGGGTAAAGTTGATTATGAGGCATGGGCTAGAGTTCAAGAAAGATTTTTGCAAAGAATATAGCGCAGATTACTAATGCAAGAATGGGAAAGAACCCTTGTGAGGCAGATCAAGATTTGATTTTGATAGATGCCAGACAGATGTAATTTATGGAAGAGGATGTAAGTCCTAAATAATATGTTCCTTGATAAAAGCTTGGTTGAGAAAATAGATGTGGGTTAGGTAGTTTTTCCCTAAGGGAGATACTACGGTAAAATGGAACCTAGCATAAGAGATATTGAGGTACGTTATAAGTCTTCTCTAGGGGCGACTCGCCAAAGTTGCACTTGTTTAGTTAGGGATTGGCATGATGGTACTATGTGATAGAAGTGTTTCAAAAAAAAATATATATATACAATGTAGAAGTTTTGTAACATTGGAACAATTAGAGCATGTTAAAGGTAGGCTGTTGGCGTATGAACATTCATAATTGTTAAACGTGATGTATGATTGGAATGGTCTAAAAAGACATTCTTATAGTAGTTCGTGCCTCAGAGTGTTAGTTTAAGGAAAGCTTGCGAGTCGAAGCTCTTAAGCAAGAATTCATGACAATTCAAGGGCATAATATTGAGTTTAATTGATCTACACGTGATGCCTTCATCTACTCCTGTATGATAAGAGGAAAGACAATGAGACTTGTACAGAACTTCTGTTTGTCTCTGTGACAGCTTATAGGGTCATTAAATTTTTATGTGATTGGCTTTATAAGCTGAATTTGTTATTGGTTTTGTGTGGCTAATTTCTTTTATCTTTCTTCATTTTATTATTATTATTATTATTTAGAGTACCATCTAGTAAAAGAAACTATTGTCATTAAAAGCGGAAGGATTACATTGCAAAAAAAAAAGAGAAATTACTCATGCATGAGTAATCTAAAAGCGAGGTGGTCTCGGATTAGGAGGGTTGTAATGTATCATCACCCCTCGACCATTTCTTGGAACAAGAGACTGAGCAATGTCACGAAGGGTAGTGTAAATCTCATTCATACAATCAACACTTCTTTGTTGTTGATTGCAGAAGCATTGGGTAGACCAATAGAAGAACCTGTCTATTCTTGAAGTCATTTCTGCATGATTGCGTTTAGTTAACTTCTCCAGGTCTCCTATCATCTTTTTCAGATTTTTCACCTCTTGCTCTAGACAGGCGATTTTGTCCTCCGAGGTATGGGTCGTGCTAGTCTCCTCAGCTTCCTCGTTCTTCTTCATTTTCTTCTCCTTATGCTTCTCTAGAGACCCCTCAAAAGGTCTTTTGCCCTTGTCTTTGCCCAGACTTAAGTTTAAGTCGAGCTCTTCTCTCTTGGCATCCACTGTGAGATCAATGTACTTTCTTGTGGCCATGATTTGGAAAAAATTTAAAAATTTATGTGGGAGTATGAGAAGAGAGGAATGCTGGGAAGTTGTAGGCTCAGAGATGATTACTCCTTGTGGTGTAGTAACTGAGAACTCCGGGGCAGTTTTTATAGAGAAAAATTTAGACTTAGAGCCAAAGAAGATATCTCTTCGCCGCACTCCTATACGCTCAACCTATGGATTTCTGCAAGCTGGAAGCCAGAAGTCTAGGGTAGGCATGCGTGTCAACAGTGTGTTACATTAATGGTAAAACCACGTAAGTCAATATTAGGTGGATTTGCGGCCGATTTATACTTGTTTATTTTTCATATCTCTTGTTGGCATTTTCTGAAATTCTAAGAAGCCGACAGCGTAGCCATTAAAGATTGCCTTGGATGCTTTTATGATGAACTAAAATGTATTTCTCTGCTTTCTTGTATTGTTCTTGAAAGCCTTCAGTTGAGTATAATATACATGATTGATTGAATTATATTGTGATTATATGTATTTAATTATATATGCCATGTATGTATGTTATCCATGCATTGAGAGTGAAGGTTATTTGTTATGTCCAGGAATAATATGTAATGATTCTACATACATTCAGAGAATGAGAAGTCTGAAATTTAAAAAGGACTTGAATAGATGAAAATATATAGATAATGATGTATCTCTATGTTGATACATACATACATATATGCTCGTAGAGGCAAGAGAAAGGTAAAAAAAATTTTCTCACTTTATGGTAACACTTGATATGTGTAAATGTGAGAAGTTTTTATTTTAATATGTATGTTTGAAAATGTGTAAGCTTAGGGCAAAGCCACGTATTAGAAACCTAGATAAAGTTAATATGAAACTACCCGTTCATGGAGTAATATCTCGATTTAGAATTATTGGATAAGACAAATACAGAGTTAGGAAGTCATAAATTGAAGCGGCGATTAGTTTAATAATTTGAGCAAGAGTCAAAAGTTAGCCGAAATTTTTGAGGAAATCTTTTGTATTTGATTATATTTTGTTATTTTCTGGCATGCTTATCAGAGACCGTTGGCATTGCGTCGGATAAGGTCTATAGGTCTCTTTAGAGTTTGATGTAAGGGTTTTGGTAGCCCTAAATTTCGTCTATAAATAATGGATGCCCCATTACGCCGCTCACTACACTAAGAGTTCATTACTTATAAGCTTTCTAGCATCAAACCTCTCATTCCATACAACCTTTATAGCTCAGAAAAATATGGCCGGCAATAAATCTTTCAATTTAAACTTTGAGGCTGGCAAGGTAGAGCTGGATCTAAATCTTAGTCTGGAGAACTATAAGAATAAGAGATCCATGGAAGAGTCATCAGAAGCTAAGAAAAGAAAAAGGAATGTAGTAGTGCTAGAGGATGTTAGCACAGCAACATCTTCAAATGATGAGCTTGCGCTTATGAAAAAAAAGATGGAGGACTTGGAAAGGTTGATAAACCGCCACTTTGAGGAACAAGGAAGATTGATAAATCGTCTCTTTGTAGAATAAGAGAAGCTCTTGAATCGTCATTTTAAGGAATTGGCGAATAGAGTTGATAGACATTCGATGTTTGCAACTCAAAATTTTCGTGACCAACAAGCGAGATGTATTGACTGTATGAATAGAGTGACCTATGCACTTCGCCAAATTTGTCAAACGTTTCCTCCAGAAACTCTTTCTAGGCTGCAACGATTAGCCTCCTCCTTAAGATCTGAAGCACCTTCCTCTTCTAGACTTGGAGCACTTTCTGCATTTCAAAAGCCTCCTTGTCCTTAATTTATTCTTTCTTTTATTTGTACCTTAAGCTAATATTTGATCTGAGCTTCGCGTATTAAGATTATCTGTTTTGTAAATCAAGTTCAGCTTGTTGCCTGTAACTTATGTATTAGAAATAAAAATTTTCGTATTTGATTTTTTTTTTGTTGAACCAATTCTTTTACTAAAGAAACTTGAGAAATAAAAATATGTTGAACTTGTTATATTTTGTACTTGATTGTGAAAATTCTAAAAGAGAGAACGAGATTTGGACAAAATATCTGCATTTGTTTCAATCTTGAGTTAAGTTTTGAATTCGGAGGACCGAATTCTATTAAGGGGGGAAGAATGTAATATCCCAAGAATTTTCATGAATATTTAAAGTCTATTTGAAGTTTATTGAAAAATTTAATTACATGAGAAATGTTCTTTTTGAATTAGTGAATGAAATTTGGAAATAGAAATTTCAAAAATTTTAATTTGGGACATTTTACAAATTCTCAAGGACTAAAATGAAAAGAAAAGAAAGTATAGAGTACTTTTGAGAAATGACCAAGTAGGAACCCGAGAAGAAGAATAGAGCTTGTGGGAATGAATTATGAGTCCGATACCGAAAGGATGATAGATTTGGGGTTAAAGTGGAGTTTGAGATATTGAGAGGGACTAAAGTGAAATAAGAAAATCTGTGGGGCACCTAGGATTTAGAAACACCTGAGGTGAGATTTTATGAATTTGCTTTTGCTAGTCTTGACTGAGGGTCAATTGCAGAGCAAGTGATAATATCACCACGGGCGAGTATATAGGTGGCATCACCTATTTTTTTTATTCATTTTTCTCCTTTCCTCTCTCTCTCTTCACTTTCTCTCCTCTCCTTCTCTCTTCCTTCTCTCTAATTTCTCTCTCTACACTCCAACTCTACAACCGGGCTTTGGAGGGTGGATCTCGGGCTACGGGGCGAGTCTCTAGGAGCCAATTAACATAGGGAAAGCAAGGAATCGAGGTAGAAATTTCTATTTCTTAAGCTTTTCTCTATTTTCTAGTTTTAAGAGTGTTTGAGGTAAAATCGAGATTCCGGCTTCGTTTCTCGATTAAAATTGGTATTTTGGTGTCTAAATGCTCCTTAGACATTAAGGGTGATATCCCATGGAAGAAATCATGAAAAACGGTGAATATTTGGCCAGATTTGGGCCAAAACCGAGAGAAATCGCGAAGGGGTCGCGATCGTGGCGCCCAGGCGCCATGTGTGGCGCCTAGGCGCCAAGGTGAGATGGGAAGAAGAAGGAATTGGCGCCCAGGTGCCACGTGTGGCGCCTAGGCGCCAGGCATGGGTGGCGCCCAGGCGCAAGGTGTAGCGGGAAATTTTAGTTTATTTTTCAATCAGTCATAACTTCTTCATCCGGACTCCGTTTTGGGCAAACTTTATATCGTTGGAAAGCTCTTTGAGTCTAGTTTCTAATGATATAAATGTCATTTAGAAATTCATTACCGGTTAGGAGTTATGACTTAAGATGTGAGTAAAGGTCGAGAGTAGTTATAGGAAATTTTTCTATTTTGTAACCCTAATGGTTTTTACCTGGTTACAATAGGGATGTTTGGGGCGCAAGGTGGGAGCGCTGAGAGCGTGGAATCCAGGTGAGTAGGCAACCTTTCAAAATTAATTTAATAAATTAGTCAAAGCACAATATAAATCCCATTTGCGTTATTTGTGAAATTGAGAAGATTATCAGTATGTGTTCAGGTTGAGAAAAAGTACAATATCATTGGAAGATATTTTATTACCTTTGAGAATTGATTTCTCTAGTTGACTAAAGAACTAGATGTGATTGTTCCTTGAATAAATTGGAACATTTTGTAAGTGAATAACCTTACTAAACTAATGTGATCTTATTAGATAAGGTACAATACAAGTCTTGTTTATAACATTATTGAAGTGAGAAATAATCTGTCACGACCCGTTTTCTAGGCACATGACCGGTACAATGATGAATCTCTCATCAATGTAAGCCTTCCGATAAATATATCAAATTTTCTTATCTGAAAATCATAGAGATGATTTGCATGTAATAATAGATTATCAATTTAAAATACATTATTATACTGACATACAAGCCAAATGTCGAACCCCTGACCTAGATGTCCTAGACGATTACAGAGCAACATAATCTACAACAATAGAGGTGCCTACCCGATAGCGGGAGGGTCCAAAGTGATCTACTCTTCTAGCAGATATTCTTCTATGACAACCTGATGTGAACAAAAAGGTTGTACAAACAGTGTGAGCTTTTAAACTCAATGAGCGAATCGGACTCGCGTTAATAAAATTCAAATACATTACCAGTCATGCAAGCATATCCAAAGGCTCATACTTAACCAATAGACAGAAGATAAAAATTCATCCAATTCAACAAACGTTACTAGTACTCGTAAATGGCAATATATCCCAGAGAGCGTACACAGGCCGGGTCACCAATTATGTATATTTCCGCCATGACGCCAACATCATCCTTTTACATACAAGAAGATAAAAATTCATCTAATTCAACAAACGTTACTAGTACTCGTCAATGGCAATATATCTCGAAGAGCGCACACAGGCCGGCTCACCAATTATGTATATTTCCGCCATGACGCACAACCTCATCCTCTTAGCTAGGGCGCCTCACGGATTTATCACCAATCCGGGCTATATCCCTACTAAGGGAATCGTTGTCTCCACACTCATTGGTCAAGACACCCTGTCAACCGGGTTTTCCGCCTTGCCGTGAGAGGGGGTACTGTCCCGCTCAATCACAATCAATAGCATTTCATATCATAATCAGAAGCTCAATATAATATTCATCCATATAACAGGTATAGTAGATAACTATATTATAGCTTTATAAACTACAATTCAAGAGATTCAATCTTCACATCATCATGAGATACTTGTTTTTTCTTATCCATACTTCTGGATTAATTATCTCATTATATTCGTCATTTTGAATCCAATTTCCCCCTATGAATCTTGGGAGTGTCCTACGACATACTTTTTATCACCAGTAATGCTAAAACTCTATTAAAACGGGGTCGTTTCACTCACCTGAATTCCGTACGAGCATCGCTTCTCTAAGTCATTACAGACAAGAGTTCTCAGGTGAATTTCGGTGTTCTGCTACGGAGATTTTCATGAAAGATTAGAGAAAATACGTCAGGATTGTTTTCGTATAGATACTGTTCATACGTACGGTTACTGTTCATATATACAGTTACTATTCATACGGTCACTATTCATACGTACAGTCACTATTTATATGTACGATCACTATTCATATATACAATTACTATTTATACCAGAAATAGAGAATACAATCTGTAAAAGAGTACACCAGGTAAGTTTTCAGGAAAGAGTGGAGGGTTACACTGGACACACTTAAAAACCAGGTCTTTACTTAGCCAGAACTTTCCTATACATGTATTGTTCACAGTTTACATTCTATTTCGGTAATCAGATAATCAAAATAACATATAAACAGCTAAAGACAGTTTTTCTGATGTGTAAGATCAGCCAAGGCCGCAACCACATAGTATACTTAAGAAAATAACTTTTAAAATTTGAAAGACATAGAAAGGGCATAATATACTTACCTAAGCTGAAAAGGAAAGGCCCAAAATCTCAGAGGCCTAGCATTGAAGTAAGAGCAACTTAAGGAGAAAATAAGAGAAGTTGAAGGTGTGAGTTTATAAGTGAAATGCAAGAGCCTATTTATAGTAAAAGTTAAGGGTACTATTTGACACTATGCATTAATAAAATATTCAATTTACTATTCATGAAAATGACATTTCTAATAATGCAGTTACTGTACACCTTATTTTATGTTTATTACTATTGAAAACTTAAAGGAAAAACTATCCTTTCACCTTAAACCTTTAAATTTTTTTTCAAATCAGTCCTTTCAATTTAGTCCCTAAAGGTATTTTCACACATAAAACGTCATTTTCTCCTACGAACTTCTTTCTAGTTGTCTCTTATAACCAAACCACATCTAGTACTTGACATTTTGATTGTATAAATGAACAGTACCATATACGTAAATAGTATTATACAGGTAAAAAATACCGTATACTAGCATAGTAACCATAGTTTGTAAACAAATATTTATATTTTATTTTTCATGGGTATTACATAATCAATCTCGCTGTTGATAATATATGATGATTGTTATGGTTGATGATAGACATTCAAGGGAATAAAAGTATGTGTAAATTCATTTATTTCATAGTAATTATATTGTGATAAATTGTCACTATTTTATTGATGAGCAAAAGATCTACGAGATCTAAAGGGTTAGAGTCCCATACTACTCGGTGTATAACTGTGAAAACCTAGGCACGAGTTTGAAAGGGTTAGAGTCTCATACTACTCGGTGTATAAATGTGAAGACCTATGCACGAGTTTGAAAGGGTTAGAGTCCCATACCACTCACTGTATAACTGTGAAAACTTATGCACCAAGAGTTTGAGGGATTGATCACCCAAGAAATCATACGCAAATTCAGACAAGTGTAATACTATAATTATTTACAATAAATGATAGATTGATTGTATTAGTAAATGTGGTGTTTGTGCTTATGATATTTTCATGTACAGTTGTTTACTCACTAAGTTATGATAAACTCACACTCTCCATGATTATCTTTTCAGATACAGTGGTTGAGGAGAAGAATTTATATATATACTCCACTTTTGTCTGGTAAACAATTGGTAAGGATTAGGAAACGCTCTGTAATCTAGTAGGCCACCTATGCTTGGGAGGTTGTATAGTACTGTATAGTGTTTGAATGTTGAACATTTTCTGAATATGTATACAAAATATCTTTCTTGGAATATTTATAATTCACATAATTATGGATATTAAGAATGTTCACAGAGATTATGGGGTACCACGGAGGTACACCCTAGGTATTTTATGTTTATATCACATGTAAGTTTTGGGATGTGACAATGGGTGCGTAGATGAATCCCTTAACAGACCCCTAAGGGACACAGCATATAATTTGAGAAAGAACTGTCATCGAAAGAGTTGGGAGCTTTCCTAAATTATCAATTTTCTGGCATTATTGTCGGAAAAGGAGTGAAACGAATTTGCTCTTAAGAAACCTGTTTTGATATGGACTGTTACGGTCTAAAATCTTTTTTTAAAGAAAAATTAACAAAAAAAAGAAAAAAGTCCTAAAGAATTAGAGCCGTAAATGTTGAAATCGACAACTCTTAAATCATTGGAACAAAAAGCTCTTGTCCAACAGGAGAAAATCCGCTCCTAGGCTAGAAGACAGAAAAGAGTTTGCAACAACAGTGAAAATAGAAACACTCCTGCCAGAAAGCATTTCAGATAGAAAAGCTAAGCAGGACTGTCATATAATTATGCGTCAAGTACATAAATCTCATCGCTGACATAATATTACTTCAGCAAAAATAATTACTAAAAGTAGAAAAGTCCAATGTCAATCTACCTATACCCATAATTCTGAAAAGGAAGTTTGAAGTCGTATTCTAAATAAACTCATTTTGTAAGGAAAACTAAGACCTGTTTCCTGCGTCGCATACCATCTGTAGCATAATTGTCCCCCCCAAAACAACGAAAAAAGCCCACTTAGAATCAAAACAAAACGGCTTCCCATTAATAGTAAGTTTTGCTTAGTCCACTAATTTGCCAAGGGGAAGATCGCTGACATTTTACAAGCTCTATAATTGAACAAATTGGTTCCTGACCTTGAATCTTGATGGAATGGGGGTTCAACCAGAACGTTAATTAAGAATGGAGCTCTAACCTGACCGACCTTCCTTCCTGCCACGTAGTTTTAAAAATGGTTTTTGTTTGTCAATCAGGCTCCCGACATTACTTCCTTCATATCGGGGCGTAATCCTCAGAGGGTGGGCTTCTGTGTTGAATACCCATTCATCTAACGGGATAACTGAAGAGGGTGAAAAAAGAAGATAGAGATATTTCAAAGTCTCAGCTAGAAAGAAGGTTTGCATCTTATTATCCTTGATGCCAGAATTAACCTGAGAACAGTAAGTTGAAGTATATGAATATGCAGAATAGTTGCGTAATACAAAAACAAACACATTATATGATGTCAAGTTAAGGCGTGCTTACATCCTTCAATCCAACATATCCTGACTCTAGGCGGGAGTTCTTCTCGAAAGCTTGAAATATATTCCAACCCCATTCTTGGTATGTCTTGTTGCCAGTTAAACGCCACAAATAGAAGAGTGATTCAACTGTCTCGGGCCTCAGAATGTTCCATGATGTACCCACATTCATGTCCTAAAAAATTCAAAAAATTGTCATATAACCCAAAATAAATTCGAACACATTACAGGTCGACTAATGACCAACCTGCCCATGATGAAAAAAATAATTTTCTCCAGCCAATTTTGATGGAGTCGATTGGTAGAAGTTATAGCATGTCCAGGCAAGCTGCAAAGGAAGGCATATATAAAATGAGCTGTTGTGTAGTTGTCTGAAGTAAGACTATATAATCAACAGCAAGCGCAATTATCCATCCACACCAAAGAAGAAACATGCAGCTCAATCCCTTATTGGTTTGTCTTACAGAATAATCATCAGTCACCCCTGTATTCTTATTAGAAATTTATTTTTTATCACAGCACTATAAAAACATAAATTGTGACAACCACCCTTCCAGTCTACTCATTATGATATATTCGAGTAATTCATATTCATGGTATGGTATCTGAGAGCATTACATTAATAAAATTGCTGACATCACAACTTAAAGCAAGCAAATAATTTCTAAATTGGATGAATGCAAAAATTATCATCAACTGCAGAGATGTGTAAGTAGATTTTAGAACAAGGTCATAACAAGGCAGTCAACAGAACAAGCACACTACTATTTCATAAGCAGCAACTAAATATACCTCTTCTGCAAGTGACAAAAACTTCTGAGAATCATCAGGACCATAACCAGATGATCCTAAAGCAATCATTCCTGGAGCAAAGCATGCTAGTTCATCCATCTGCATATGACAGTTGAATGAAAAATCATAATGGTACTCAACTCCTCACTGTAAACAGTGAATGTACACAACTTATATTGTACCTTGTCTGAGAGAGATCCTCCATTCTTCTCGCATATGTAAGCAAAAGATGATGGTGTTGATCGCCTAATCAAACTTAAAAGACCTTTCATTGACTTCTCCCACATATCTCTGTTTCCAACATTCCAGAAAGAAATGGAAAAATTCAATTACAAAAGACTCCTAATTAATTTGCTCATCCTTCGAACTCAATTTAAATGCAAATTATACCAGAAGAAACTGAAATAACATAAACAGTCTTTCATGACTCCAAGGAAGTGCAATTCCACCTTTACTACCATTCATGCAACAAGTGGATTCCATCTTCAACACCTCAATTAATAATTCAGCATGTGGTGTGGGAAATATAATGTAAGTGTACAAAGTATTCCTACCTATAAAGTTTTACAGCTGAAGTTTTATTCCCCAGTATCCAAACTTTGAGCAAGTATTCATAAAAGCTGCAAGATAATTGTGTCAATCCCAATCCAGACCAAGTTAACAAATACATAGTAAGATGATAGAATTTTACAATGCAGACCATACTAAAAAAATGAAGAAAATTCACTGCACTTATATCATGTTAAAGAAGTCACCAAAATATATAGAATTTTAAAAGTAAACCTATCTTAATTCTGAGTCAATACCTGTCACCCATGGCACCAAAGGTAATGGGAGAGTAGGCTGTTGATCCGCTATGAGGATCAATGTAGATAGGAAGCAATCCATCATCAGGAAATGTTTTATTAAGCTGTGTTATGACCTTCTCTACCTGAAACAGCAGTATACAATCCAATCAAGGCATTGCTAGAGAAATAGCCTCCAAAACATTGTAACCCCTGTCAGCTTAGGCAATTGCTTAAAAATACAAGTCATAACAAACCTGAAACAGTCCCTCCCCCAAGGGATATAATAATAATAATAATAATTTTAAAAGAATGCACAATGATAGAAGAAAAACCTTCTGCTGATACTTCAGGTCGCCAGTCCTTTGAGAAAGAACAATGAATTCTAGTTGTTCAGTGCCGGAATCTGCCAATATACTCTCACCCTTGGAATTAGAGAAGAAATTAAAAAGAATTAGATATACTGATTAAATTACCCCTAGCATCTCACAAATACAGCCACAATTAGAAATCAGAAACTAAAACCATAAGTGAAAAATCAATTAATCCAAGCTTAACAAACATAGAAAGTCACTGGTCTATTACTATGAGTGTCTTAGATCTCCACAATCTTACTACTCACAATATTCATGCCTCAAAAACAAATCCACCAAGATGATATAACAATTTTTTAAAAAATAAAATGAGAAAAATATATCCGTAATCATTTCAGAACTTAATGCTGAAACAAGAGCAGATCTCATTTCATCAAGTTAGCAACAAAGTTTGCATCAATCTGAGGCTTATCACTGACATCGAAAGATTGTTCATCTCTGAAGGGTCACATTCCAAAGACTTAGATTGAGGACTACTGGCCCTAATAGCCAAGTGTTCAGTGACAGTGAACTACATGAACAGAATAGTAAAACTTACCCCAGTCCAACTAGGATTGTGGGCATGTCCATGTGCCAAGTTGATGATGTTATAAGGTATTCCTGTAGGTGTATTCCATGCAGGCAGCAATCTGTCCGCAATATCTCTGGCCTTGTCAAGGAAAACTTTGTCCCCTGAAAGATCATATGCACTGAGGAGTCCACCTACAACTCTGGAATTTTGGTGGAAATAGACCGAAAAGAAGAAAATATCAGAAACACAAATTTAGCTGTACAACATACAAGGTCAAAGCTCATAAAAAATGTCAACGGTGAAGGAACATCAACTGCAATGTAAACCTTATAAAGCAACCTTATAGTTGTCTCAAAGACGCTAGCTTCATAATCTTTGTTAAAATCCAAAGTGTTTGCAACCCATCTGTCAAAAAAAGATGTCTTAATCTAAGGAGTACAAAAATGAATAACTGGGAGCATTACACATAAAACAGATGCATATAACAAGCAATTAAAAACAAATTAATAAACAAATAAGTAAGCCTCTTGGATATAAATGGTCAGAAAATTTTGGAGCATTAAAGAAGTAAGGAAAGGACAGAAATATATGTTAACAGTCAAACTATAGAATAAACACATGAATAGTGCCTCCAAGAGAGTCTATAAATTGATTTTAAATCTGAAATATTGAAAAAAATTAGAAAATTAAAATTATTTCTACTTTGTTATCACATAACCTCGACTAAAATATAGGTTATGAAACTACTTGACACTATCAGTTCCAAGAAATATAGATTTTTGATAGAAGCAAACAATAATAATAGTAATAATAATAACTGTGTAACAGAGTTAAAGTTATACTCACTCTCTTGCTTTCTGAAACTGCTCATTGAGCCCCATAATGTATAATGTGTCAAGAGAATCAACTAAAGTTGCTCCAAGACCTCCAAAGCTATCAACACCATTCTTTGACTGGGGCTGGTAGAACCAAGAAAATAGCCTTTAGTCATGAAAAATGTATTATAAAAAAAAACAAAATAAATAACCAACATGCAACATTTTAAGACCATAATTTTAGTCAAAGAACATATTTGTATCGCCAAGTTGAAACCTAATCACTCAATTAAATTGGTGGTATGCAAATAATTTTATCAGTATCATCTACTAACTAAGGGGCTAAAAGGCATAACAGTATTCTTTTTCTTTTCTTTTTCTATAACATGAACCACCATGATTTCATCAGATCCTAATCTGGAAAGACATCAGAAGCCTTGCTACCGAGGAAAGAAGCTGAACTTATAACCTTTGCAACAGGACATTTGGAAGAAGCATGAGAAGCCCAGAGGGTAAACATCTGAAAAAAACTATCATTAAATATAAGGATTATGTTTAATTGAATATAACGCGAACTGCACCTGAAGTTCGTCTTGGCCCCATGCATACGTTTCATATGATCTCCAAGCATGAAGCATAGCTTCTTTTACTTTGTCCCTCCTCTGAATGTCAATGGGAGCATCTTGGGTCTCTTTATTTGACAAAGTGGTTTTTCCCCCGAAGTTACTCTTCTTGACCGCAACACCTTGGGAACTTTTTATCTCTTCCATCTGAAATAAGCCAAGTCCTCAGCCCTCGTAAAGAAAATTAAGGTTAAAAAAAAAAAAAGAGTTTCATGAGATAATGTTATGTTCATCTAATTGATTAATGAAGCCTGGGAACAAAAACAGCCACAAAAAAAGTGTCACAAAATAACGGCAAGAGGCACGGATACAGCATTATGTGAGATTGAATGGGAAAGATAATTCACAGAGAAGGATAGAATCAGTTTTATGATGGATTCACATAGGAATTGTCAAGTGTATTAAGGCCTTTTTGTTTCTCTTGTTTGTTTTTTGCAAAAGAAAAGGAAAAAAATCTGAGCAATCTGAAGGTGCAAGACTAAAAACACATGCATATGGTTAAATATCTTTTGAAAAAGAGAAAAAATAAACAAAAGAAAAAAAATGACTAACCATTTTTCTTACCAGATTTTGCAAATGAGCCACTTGATCCTGTAACTTGTTAACTTCAACCTGAATTTCACAGAAAAATTATATATTGGCAATACATGGAACTTATTCTAAAGCAAAAGTACTCAGCAAAATATCCCCACCTCCTCCCCACTCCATAAAAAAACTCATGAAGAAAAAACAATGAAAGTAAAAGAAGAAAAAAAATTTCATTTAATTGACATTTAACTTCATTAGCATCACTTGGTACAACACTCTCACACAATAAGAAGTCATATAACCATACAAGCTTCATATTGGTACGCTCTTGCACCTTTACAAAATATAGTTCTAAAATGAGAAGCCTGCACTACAACAGAATAATATGCGTCCTATTGCAATTTGAATTGTGCTGTCTAATATGAGTATCAAATACATGTCTGATACAAACAAACTCCATTTTTAAACTATTCATGTCTCACTAAGACTACCAAAAGAAAAATTGAAAAGTAAAATTGAAAAGGGTAACAAATAAATCAGAACATAATAGTTCCCTTGATACAAATCACAAAGTAGAGAGTAAGGACACATGCATGTTATCTGGTTTGTGCCCTCTTTAGCTTGGCCTGTTGTTCTAATCAATGAATAAAACCTTTCTATCCATTTACCTAATTTTTATTACTTACTGGTTAAACTAAATGCATGAAGATGAATTCTAACCATCAAACTTCTGAGAGTACAACTATAAAATTCCATTGCCACAATCTTTAAACATCTTTTGAAGATACAAATCAATAAGTATTAATTCAAAATTCTCTATCTACATTCATCCTCTTTTCATTTTTGTAAGAAAACCTGAGAAATGTGAAATTATCAATGTTCTTATTGCCTTTTTATCCTTATAATGAACTGTTTACAGATCAATTTTCAATGGTTAACTGTTCGAACTCTCTACTACATAGCTGCTCAGGTTCTAGTGCAATACCAATACCTTAATACCTTCAGAATAGTTTTATCCTTAATTGCAGTGACATGAAGAACCTATGATTATGCTTTTAACTAATCCAACGACATTTAACATGAATGAGTTGATCGCTTATGGTTTCAGAAGTCAATTCTCCATAATTCTACACCGAAAAAAGTGTGGAAGGAAGAAAATGGAAAACACATTTTGAAAGAGAAGCAAATACAAGCTTACAGAGTTCTATTTAAGTAGTTATTATATTATACTTAAGAGCAACCTTATTTTCATCCTAAAGCCTCACTTTTGCTACACCCCTGCCCTTGTCAATTTCAAATATCGAAACTTCAAATGGTATTACACCATATGACCTAGAAACAAGTCAATACGCAATGTCAGACACCATGCAATTACTGAAAATATGATTACGATCTCCAAATACAATACTGAATTCCCATACAACTAGTGGCAAAATCATCAAGGTATCCGTTAGACAAAGAATCAGATCCCATAATTCAACAGTAAATAAGATCTTTGAGGTAACTGAATAATCTTAAGCTCGAAACAAAGCATAACGCAAAATTTCAATCTTGCGTTGCAAAGCAAATAATGAAAAACCGATCCGGTTTAATAAGTTTCAGGTTGTTGACAACTGCAAAAAAGCATCCCATATTGAGAATTGAGACTTGTCATTGACTTCACTAAACTTCACACAACAGAGCTGAGCAAGTAAAGGAAAAAGAGAGCGAGAGAGAGAGGTGTAGTACCTCGTATTCTCGGACTAAAGTTTGACGATCCCAGACAACCAAGGTGGCACAAACAAAGGCTATGAAGAGCAAAGCTAGACGCTTTGGTCTCTTGAGGTAATACAAGGGGTGGCAGTACCTCCATTTGTTGGTCAGCGATCTGCTAGCTCTAGCCATTGCCAGATCTCACACTGTCAATTTCAAAACTTGGAAATCTAAAATCCCGAGAGCAAGAGGAAAAGACTACTTCATGGTTGGAGCGGAACCGATCTAACAGAGACCATAGAGAGAAACGTTTCGAGAAAACAAACAAGGTTGTTGGATGTGTTTGTTTTCTCAAAATACGATCTCCCCGTTCCTTGAAATCTACGATCGATGAATGAGAAGAGGTTAGAGGAAGAGACGAAGGTAAAGGAAAGCAAAATATGGAATTTTTTTTGTTAATTTTTAATTTCTGGGGGAATTTTTGTATTGGCGAAGCCAAGTAGATCGATCAATCCAAAACACCGATTCACTGATTTGCAATTCGGAGACTGCTTCCGAGTCTATGGGTCAAGGACGAAGAATAGTCTGTCTATGACCAAAATTCGCGTCCGAGTCAACCCAAACCCATAAGCATCGTTGTCGTTTAATCAGAAGCCCTATTACATGTTGCCACTCACTTGACTGGTGTCGCCACAACACACGGTCGTTCAACTCGGCCCGCAAATTGCGTACGTTGGTTAAAATTCTCTTCTACAAAACCCATCATCATTAGAAGGGATGACGCAGAAGAATACTAACTAGCGTATGTTTAATAGGATGTCGTTGTAAATTAGTGTTTTGGTTAATAGATAAGTTACTTGATCTATTTGTTTTTTAACTTATAACAAAAACCTTAGATTTTCCGAAATTAAAGGCTAAAAAAAAAAAGGATTTTTTTTTTGACCGAAACAAAGAAAGACAACTTGAAATTAGAGAGAAACGAGACATGTAATTATGTAAAAATGGAAAATACGTCTTTTTTTTTTGTTATATGGAAACACGTCTTTTAAATCCTACTAGTTTTAAGTAGAATGGAACTAACATTCATAAAGGTAACGTCAAAAGAACAAAAAAATAAAAATAAAAATAAAAAAGCCTTCCCTAAATGTTATGCATAGTTGTGAAAAATGAACTGCACCATTTCAAAATGCCAATATACAAAAAAGTCCAAACAAACAACAAGTTTCTAAATGATGATACAGTGACTAGAGTGACTAGAGATGTAATTTATTAAGTAATCATGTCATAAATTAAAACTCTCACTTTATTGTTTACCTCAAAAAACTGAAAACAAAAAATGATTAATTCAAATTAGACGATCGGCAATGACAATCGTATGACTCTCCTATTATATTAATTCAAATTAGACAATGGCTGAACATTAATGTCCTAAGCTCCACTTAATCCTTATAATTCTAAATCAATAATCTTAGGAAGAGGAAAGAAAAAGTATTTGTCAGCAATCTCTCTCAAAATGTCGCTCAACATTAGCAGAGCTCAAACTTTGTCCTCAGACCTTACAAAAGCAATCTATATATACATATTTAACCACTGTTCACCTACATATCCCACACATCTATAGATAGCTAAAAGATCACATTTATAGTTCAGTACATATCCCTCTTTGACAACTCTGATTTATGCAATAGATTGTCATGATTCTCAATAGCTATGGAATTATTGAGTGATTGGCTTTTCAAGCTTCATTAGTCATGCTTTTAACATGCAAGCAGAGTTAGAGATCATTAAGGATGATCTTATCATTACTTTTGATATTGGTATTTTAAGAAAAGTATTTTAAGAACGACTCGTTAAAAGTCATACATCTTATTCACCATGTAACATTAACAAGCTCCATGAAAACAAAGTGTGCATTAAACATGTTCTTTACGAAGCTAAATAGTGTACGAATGGCTTGACTAAGCTCAATACTTACTCTCTCTTTCATTTAATTATTTGAAACTTTCACCTAGTAAAGGTTATGGTGCTTTTATTAGTGAATTTCTCCTTCACAATATTCACTAGATCCTAGTTTCTTTCTTTCTTTTCTTATTCTCTCAGTGTACCAAATAAAATATTGCTCTTTGACATAATATTTCTCATATTGAGATTTATTCCAAACAAGTCCTTCGCATCTGTAATTGAAAAAGGAATTTGGCAATTCCAAAGTCCTCGATTGTGCATTATATATGAGATCTTTCACATAGGCATAGGCATGTGGAATGATAACTTAGTGCTACGAGATATCATCTTCAATCTGCCAAGTAAGACTATTACATACCAGTTCCTTTGACTTGGTGATCCCTTTTCAAATACAGGTAGAATTGGAATGTCTGAGGCTGATCTATAGTTCTTCATATCTAGCTAGCTGTTTTTTTCTGAATCCATAGATAAACCTAAACTCATCATATGCATTCTAGGTCTATCAGCATTATATCCTCAGAAATATTTAGCAACCAAAGCAACAATTTGTTTACAATATTTATTATGAAGTCGGAAACAAGACAGATGGTAAACAACGGCGAAACTTAGGACTCATTCTGTAAGAGTCATCCTTATAAACAAAGCAATTTTTGGACAAATTCACTCCAATGGAGTGATAGAAGATAACAAATAAATAAACTAATGAACTAATATACTTGATGAGGGACATTTTGGGCCTCGAGCCCAATTCAATGACCTGGGCTAATCTCGCTATACAATGCTAGAAGCCTGACACCTTCAAGATGCAGTATAACTAAAAACAATAAGATTGACTTCACTGGATCGTCTCTCATGCTTATAACTTTCATATTGGCCATTATTCCAATATCTCTTAAAAAATAATTAGTTGTAATTTTTTATATTTTTGTTATTAAATTCTTGAATCAGAATATGATCTGTGTATAATTTTTTAATTAAAACATTAGTGTATGATCTTTAAAAAATTAATATTTTTTACAACTCATCATTACAATTAATCTTTCAAGAATTTTTTTACTATGTAAGTCTTCCCCTATTTTACAAGACTATGCATGAAATGCTGTCTAAGTTACTATATAATATTTATGAATACTCTTTGCTTATTATACTTCAAGCAAATGAAGTTATATATTATTTTGGAATTAATTAATATTTGTTATTCGAATGATCAAAATCAATTTTTAAACATAGCAGGTGTTTTTCTATTTAGCAACGGTTTTAACCGTTGCTAAAGTAAAAAACAGTTACTAAAATATAAATGTGGCTAATTTTAGCAACGGTTTTTATGTTTCGCAACACTTTAATTTTAACAACGATTTTAAAATTTTAGCAACGGTTATAACCGTTGCTAAAAAGAAAAGCCCCTACTGCACTCACCTAGCGTGTGAGTCAAAAAAAATTATATATAATAAAATTTAAAAAATGTTTGAAATTAATAATTGATTCCTGATTTGAAAAAATTACATTTAACTTTTTTTATAATTACATAACTCAAAGATCATAAATGTCAAAATGATTAATGTCACACTAAAAATGTGATTATTGTTTTAAAAGGCTGACACTTGCTTGTAAGTTCGTCAATTTCTCAAATTTACATTTAAGTAAAAAAATAATTAAATAAAAAGGAATAAGTGATGCTTGGATCGAGAAATGTTGAAACACGATGACAGATTCCATATAAAAAAGGATGGGAGAGAGACATTCATTACATGTTAGCGTATGGTGATATATTATATGGGCCCACGAATATAATGCTTTACTTGATTAAACATGGCCGTCCGATCAAATTAAAATCTACATGAACTTGACTTGTTAGTACGATAATTCTCTTATGTGGTGGGTGGTTTGAATGTTGACGGAGGAGAGGCTCCAAATGTCCAACGTAGGATGATGGGCCCCACTCAAATCATTCCTTATCACAAGGATCTCCTCCTCCATCCACCGCTCATTCTGCTGCCAGGCCTCTTCCATAGCCAATCATCACTAACACGTGCCCTTCTTTTATGCCCTCTACGCCTCCCCTCTCTCTTCTTCTTTTTCTTCTTCGGTTTCTTTTTTCCTAATTTGTTTTTTAAGTTTTATTTATTTATTATGTGGTAATTAGACCCTCCTTCATCTTGTGTGGCTCTCAGTGCATTACTTATTTATCACGGTCCTTCTAGGTTTTGCCACGTCACTATAGTTACCCAGTACCCACCCGACGCCACTTTTGAATTTTTCAACGGCATACAATCACAAGAAACGTAGTTGGAGCTTCCTCCAAATACCAAATGTCTATATTATATTTTTCTTTCCTTTTTTTTTCTCAGATTTGTTTAAATTTTAGTTAATACCCCTATAATTTCAAATATTACATTTGGAGACCCTTTTATTTATTTATTTTTAATCAAAATTAACTTTATTTCAGTCAAATTTTTCTTCGATACTTTTGACTGTCATACAAAAAATTAAAGCTCAAATCACATGTTAACATTAATTTAATTATCTTTATTATCATGTTATAAATCAAATTATAATTTTATATTGTGTAAAAAATTAACCAGTTTGGCAGAAAATAAACTAGAAAAAACATGTTTATAACATATATCAAAAGAACGCAATTCCTTACTTGTCTTATTTGTATATAAATTTTCTTCATATTAAAATATCAAGAGAATCAAATATGGGTGTTAAGTATAATTTAAGCAAATTTTAGGGGAAGTGCGTATTAAGATTTTTGGTAAATGACCACCAATGAATGCGTGGGAGATTCATAGATCATATTTGAATTTGAATTATGACGTGGGAGACTGTGGTGGAAGCAATTAGCAGCCAGATATTTTTCAAGCTCCGACCACACATTTTCATGTATGACACTATTATACACTTTTGTGATTATGACTCATTCACCTCACCTACACATGAACTTTCTCTAATAAAAGATTAATACAGTTTCATTAATTTGTGTTGCATTGCATATATTTATGCCGAGGGAATTATTGTAAGCAATTATTCTATCTTTTATCTCTTCGGAAATACTCAAGAGACTTCTAAAGATAAATTAATTATTTATTGAAAAATACAACTCAATTATTAGAAGATACATTTATTTGATTTCATTTTAATATGGTTTATTTTGAATATAAAAATTAAAAACAATATAATATATATTTTTGTGATTTGTGTATATTTATTAATTTATATTTCAGATACATGTTATCTTTTAAATTATATATTATTTTTTACTCAAAATACATTTTTTTTATTTTCAATAGTTATTTACTAAATTTGAAAAAATAACAATTTCACATTGATCAACACATACTTAATAATATATATGAATACTTTGATTAAATAGAGGTACTTATTGCTTTTTTTAAATTTTAAATAAAATTTTTATATATTTATATGATGAAAAAGGTAATTTTAATTAAACTATTTTTTTAAAAATCTGACTGTGCATAAACCCCTAACAATGTCAAATTTTCTTAGTTTTAAAGAATATATAATTTTGTTTTTGAATGGTTGGTTGAAAAATAATGTGTGATTATGAATAATAATGAGTAAAAATAAGCATCCACCGGAAGCCACAAGACTTGGTTTGTTTTCCTTGAAATTCTCCAAGCTCATATGAAACCATGAGTGGAATTTAATGAATTGATTTTCACTTATTAATAAGACCCATCCATATATTTATGAATCACCAAATGTGTAACACCTCAGCCTCTTCCTCACCGCCTCTTTCTCTCTTATTTCTCTCCTCAAATCTCTCTCTTCTCCACATTCGACATCTTTCGCAATCTTTTTCTTCCTTCCTATTGACCTCCATTGAAACCACAGAATCTTATGGTCTCCCTTTGATCTCTCTTTCTCCGCACCCACATTTCTTCCAATCCAAACACCCCCATTTCTACCTTATATTCTCTTCCCATCTCCTACCCCTCCAATTTCCTCTCATCCTCTTCTCCTCCGCCAAGGATTCTGTTTCTGTTTCTGCATATTAAGAAACCCAAACTGGTTCACCTTTTTATTGATTAGCATTATATTTTATGCTAGCTGTTGGTTTTGTTTTAGAATTCCGACCCTGAAAGTGAAAATGAAAATGAAAATCAAAGCAAGGAATTGTGAACTTTGTAATGAAGAAGCATACCTGTATTGTGGCTCCGATTCTGCGTTTCTCTGCTGGACTTGCGATGCTAGGGTTCACGAGGCCAACTTTCTAGTAGCTCGCCATATCCGAGAGCTCCTCTGCTGCAACTGCAAGTCTTTCGCCGGTAGCCAGATCTCCGGCACCGTAGCTCCACCGGCAAAGTCTACCTGTCATTCTTGCTTGCCGGAGAATCCTTCCGATGAAGGCGATTCCTTATCATCCTCTTCGATGTCAGCTTGCGTTTCGAGCACCGAGTCTTGCGCTACGGTTCCGAAGGAGATTCCCGCGGAGGACGTCGATCGGCGCCGGACGGAGGTGGTCGTTTCTTCCAGCTCCGTCACCGATGAGAACGGCGATTCTAATTCTCCGGCGAGACCGTCGACGACGTCAGGGAGGAAGAATCTGGGACGGTGTGCGGCGGAGGAGGTTTTGGAGAACTGGAGCAGAAAGCTTGGGGTGAATGGTAATTTGGTAGCTTCGTTGGCGTCGCAGGCGTTGGGAAAGTTGATGGCGGTTGTTCCGTTCAGAGTGGCGGTGGCGACGTCGTTTTGGGTTGCGTTGAGGTATTGCAGAGAAACGTCGTCGTTGCGTACGGTTCAGAATCTGAGAAGGTTAGAGGAAATGTCGAAGGTGCCAGCGAGGGTGATCGTGGCGGCGGAGCAGAAACTGACACGTGTACTCAGACAGAGAAGAGCGAGGCGCCAATTGGAAGAAGGATGGGCCGAGTGCTAACTTAATAAATTAACTCTTAATTTAGCACTATCAGAGTAATACCTACGCCAACAGCACAATAATTTTTCATGTCGTTTCTTTTTTGATCTAGGAAAACGGGGGAAAAATTGTTGATCCAGGAAACGAGCAAGTAGAAATAGTTTTTCTTTTCAAGTGTTTGAATTGAAGAGCATAGGATAGATGAATAGTATGAATTATCCATATTTTATCAAACCTATTAGTGAGAATTGTAATCCATTATGTTCATTGTAGTTTCTTATGCTTTATCTAAGTTCAAATTTATCATGGGTTTTCATCGGAGGTATCGTCAATTAGTGTATTATGTTAAATTACATCTACAAAATTGCTTTTTTTTTAAAAAAAATTTTAACTAGTTTAAAATTCAAAAATGAAAATAATTTGATCTTGAAAATGTTACTTAAAAAGGCTATATTATTTACACTCAATAAGTTAGTAAGAGATTAATCTTCTGTACGTTGGATCAAAAATATTCTGAAAAATAAAAAATTGATTTTTCTTCTAATACTAAGTAGTAAGTTCACTTATGGTTAGTTTCGGCCTCTTCAATATCCCATTAAAAGTAAAGTCATGGATGACATTAATGCGTTTAAGTAATAAATTCTAACCCAAAAGAGGGAAAAAAAAAAAAAAGGTAATAGAAACGTCGTTGAGAAGATGACAACGTTAACAAAAAGAAATGGTGTTCAATTCAATGTAGATGGGGTCAATAATATGTCTATATATCTATATGATATGCCATTAGTCTATATTTCGTCTACTCAAATTGTACTTGTATATATTAAAGGCATGCGAAGGGTTCACGTCGCTAATGCCTGCACGTTTCTTTCCAATGTACTAAATTAAAATCTGGACAGAAACAGATGCGGCGGTTGGTGGGCATTTGTTAGCAACATTAATTTCTTGAAATAATTCATGTTTGGTTCAATGGTGTTTTTTCAGTTTTGATGGGCCACCAACCGTATTGGATACTGTAACCGTACTACTAATGGGGTAACAAATTTTCCAGCCACGCGTCCCATATACCACTTTTGGTGAGTGATAAAGCAGCACCACATTCTTAAAGGGAGCAGGTTAATTAAATAGACAACATTGATTGATATTTATATATATATATATATGTAGAAAGAGTGAACATATTGGGGAAGCTAAGTGAGGTCAGGTGAGGTACCACATAGTGGAGGGTGTTGAGTCATAATAACTAAGAGTGATAAAAATTAAAAGTGCGAGATATGTGAGGTGTAAATGAGCTTCTAAAAAGTGAGAGGTTGGAGAGCAAATATAGCGCTTCATTGTGGTTGCCGTTTAAAGTTATTTTGAAAGGATCTCATAGAGAGAGAGAGAGAGAGAGGGAATCATATATAGGGTTGCCCCTATACGGCTTTGTTTAAACCACATATATATCTTCGATTTGGCTTTAATTTAAAACTCATTAAAGAGTACTTTAGCTGTCATGGCTCATTCTTAACCATATGTTGTCATCTAATAATACGCGTCACTCATGTTTATAGTTATAGACTTTCTAACCACTTCCAAACTGTTCATAAACACATACATGTCTAATCTATCTCACCTTTAACTCTAATTTGTTCATTTGGCCTTCTCCACCTTAGGACTAGGAATAGGAACCACCTCCCACTTCTCAACCACATATATATTGTCTACATTTTCGACATGTGACATGTATAATTAACACTTTAAATTATATTGTACTATTACAATACAAATCAAAATCAACCCTTGTTTTGAAACTTCCAATATTTCAAAGCAAACAAAATAATATTGTACCAAAGAATTATATATACTAGGAAATGGCAATATATTTCAATTCATTAGCATGGACGAAAAAAAAGCAATTAATATCAACGTGTGGCTTTAAATTTGACTAAAACTCCATTTTGATCCCTCTTAAAAATGTCCCTTTTATTAATTTGGTCCCTCACAAATTTGTATTCTTAAATTATTAGTCCCCCACAAATGCCTACACTGAATCTAAATTTTCTAAATCCTAGTAGTAAAGTTTCAAGGTTTGAAAATAGATTCTCTTGGTGCAATTTGGATTTGTTTCTATGAGAAGCCGTTGAATCAAATTTGATCCAAAGGTTGCTACTTCGTCCCCACACAGTTATTTTTTTTAAAACTCGCAAAACATGTGCTATTTAACTAAATATGACAGCCAATCAAGATTTGACACGTGGTATCCTAGTCGGCTGCCTCTGCCTTTTGCTATACGCCAAATTATTTTGTTTTTTTAATGTTTTAAATCCCCTTTTGTAGGATATTTTTTTAAAAAAATTGATAATCAACTAGAATGCAACATGTAACATCCTGATTGACTACTATACATTTAGTTAAATAGCACACTTTTCACGAGTTTTTTTCTTTTTAAAAAATAACTATGCATGGGCGAAGTCATAATCGTTAGATCAAATTTGATCTAACGACAGAGGCTGCGCGTGCGTGTAAGGGCAATTCCGAATTGTATCTTGGTTTCCTGGTGTATTACAAGGGTAATTAAGGAGAGACGTGGGTCTTATATACACTATAAATGTATGAGAATAGTGTATGGGATTGACACTCATGTGAATTTGTTTAAAATATAAAAGAGGATCAGAAATTTTTTGAAGGATTCCGACACTGACCAACAGTGTGTCTCCTACTTTTCAGGACGTGAGACAGGAAAGTTTGGAGTTTGATGGCACGAGGCCCTGGGCTCACAGCATCGATGTTGCCAGAAAGTGGGCACAACAACATTTCATCACCTTCTGATTCAGTGCTGTCATTTAGGTGTGGCCTTGAGCACCACTGTCCCGAAACCAACCCAATGGGCGATCGGTTAAGGATCAAATCATCAATTTTGTCCAAAATTAGATCGTCTTCCCCAAATGGACGAGCAAATGCAGCCCCAGATTGAAGCATGACATCATAGTACGACAAATCCAGCTTCTGGGATTCAGAGGGGTCGGTGTCCCACAGAGTGTAGATGAGAGGGTTGTCCACAGAGGTGTTGTGGAAGTCAAGGGAATTGCAGACAAGTGTGTGGAAATAGGACTCTGTCGGATAAACCACGTTGCTGAAGAACATTAGCAGCTTCCTAGGTAGGTTGTCCCATCCACTCACACAGTACTCCATGAATGCTCTGGTGAATATCACCCATGGTGAACCTATATATGCATTACATATTAATTACATCACGCCACAAATTAATACCTCCTTAATTAGTTAATTCACATAAGCAGATTTCTTCCTATATTTAAAAAGTATAAGAGATTCTTACTCCAATGTAGATTATTAAATATATATTTAACGATTCATTTTTTCTTCTATTTTTTTAATTTTTAAAATTGTATTAAACATTGATTAATTTGATGATCGTTAATTAAAATTGGATGATCAGTAATTTTTTTTTTAAAAAAGTAAAAAAATATAAGAAAAATATAAATCATTAAATGTGACGTATTTAATAATTCACGTTAAAATAAGAGGGAATCCGCTTTCATAATTCACAGTTTAATTATTTTTTCTCATTTAATTTTTTAACGTAATTCTTATTTAAATTTTTGTAATCAAGTTCTTACGACTTAAAACACAATTTTATGACTATATTAACAATTTTATACATTAAAAAAAAGGTCAAAATGATATTTTGTCTCTTTATATTTATTTTAACCATTTTGGCATTTCATATTTAAAAAGTTTCATATTGATTCTCTATAGTTTAAATTTTTATTATTTTGGTCATTTTTTGTTATAATAATTAGTTTATGTAATAAAATTGACATATCATCATTCAAATATTAACATGACTTATCTACATAATTACTTATTAAATGTTATTGTCTCACATGTAATTTTTAAAATATTTTTATGCTTCCTCCTTTAGATTATTAGATCAGCCATTGCACCAATTAGTGTAGATAAGGACATTTTGAATATTTTAAAAATTACATGTGAGCTTTTGAACATTTTGAATATTATTGTAGAGGATGATATGCCAAGTCTGTTATATAGACTAACAATTCTAACGGAAAAGATTATAATAGTTAGATTTTAAAACACAGAGCACCTATATGAAATTTCTGAAATATAAGGGACCAAAATGAAACTTAAGATAAACATAGAGGATCAAAATATTATTTTTGCCTAAAAAAATACATGAGTCAATTCTTTAATCTTTGAAAATTAATTCTATACGATTTAGTCTCTAACCGTTGTAAATTTGTTAAATACCATCATTAAGTTAGTTCATCAAAGATAATAAATATATAATTTAGCCATACAAAAAAATTAATTTTTTATTCAATTTATAACTTATAAAAACTAACTCGTATAACACTTAAATTTCAAAGACTAAATAATAAAAAATACATCCTTTAGAAATTAATTAGTATCTTTAATTTTATCTAATATATGTCATTAAACTTATGCTAATGTTTTGTTACATTTTATATAATGTGATTGATTATGTACCATTTTTTACACTCTAAAGATATACACGATTCAAAACTATCTTAACAAAGTTACTCACATAATTTTCATGGCATATGATTTATTTGACCCACGGATCTTTTGTTTGACTAATATTTTATTTAGCTAAATAGATTATTCTATTAGGTGAGATTTACATGAACCCCATGTGTCAAAGTGAATTAGACTATTTTAATTAACCAAGTAAAAGATTCAAGTTCATTTATTTGAGTTAATTTTACTTTTTCTACTTAAAGCGTCAAATTGACAAATAATTCAATAAAATTTAAGAAAACATTGAGATTGAATTAAGTGTAACGGCAAAGATTAAAAAATTATGTAGACTTAATAGTAAATTTTGAAATCATGGGAATCAAAATAAGAATTAAGTAAAATTAGGAGGAGTTAGAAGATAATTAAACAGTTTGCTTTCACTGACCTCCAAAAATGTTAAAAGCATCGGGATTATCTCGGGACTCCACAGCAAAGAAAAGTGGAGTACTGGTTTCATAATATAAACTGGGGTCCACCACTATTTGATTAAGATCTCGTTGCCTGCATCATTCAATCTTTTATTTAAAAAAGAAAAATATAAAAAAAAAGAAAGAAACCAATTAGATCACATATATAATTGAGATATTTAAAGGATCCTGTTTAATTACTTATTTTCTGCTGCGACCAACATGCAAATGTTGATAACAGAATCGCATTAATGCTATAGCACTAACGATTGTAATCTTTTTTTTAATTATTTTTTTAAAAAAATTTATTAATCGTTAAATTTAATTCAACTACCATTAAATTTAATAAATCAATATAATTTAAAAATTAAAAAAAATCGCAACCATTAAATTTATCACATCCAGACTTTATGTTGGGCCCTTCTTCACCTACATTATAATCCATGCTTCTTTACCATGATCACAAACAATAACGTATAATAAAGAAATCAGACAAACAAACATATAAATTCTCATATGATATAGCCTCAAATTAACCTTTAAAAAAAAACACATAAGCGTGAATCCTATTAAAAAGCGAATATGTCTTTTCGTAACTACTACTTTTGTTTTACCCACTACATATATAAATTATTGTTTAGATTAAACATATTAATTTAATCATAAAAATTATAATTATTTTAATTTAATTCTTCTAATTACAAAATCTTCAAATTTACTATTGTTAAATTTTTAATTTATCGTTTCCAGTACATGTGAGAGAACAAAATAAAAATAATTATAATATTTTAAAAATTAAATTGATAAATTTAATTTTTTAAAGATCAAATCATAATTGTCTCTCATTCTACAAGGGTACAACAATCATGAATTATGATGAAGAGCATTTCTAGTTGGGCACAGGTAATGTAGGGCTCACTAAAACGTAAAAAGAGAAAAAAAAAAAAAAAAAGGAAAGTGATTAGCTGTTTCCAGAGCTATAATTGTGATTCTGATTGCTTAAGTAAACCATAATAACTTTATGTATATAATTAAGAGAAAAAAAAAAAAACCTGACCTCAATTTTAAGATTACTTACTCTTTCCTGATGGTCTTGTTAGTGAAATGAATGAAGTTGAGATCTCTTGGCAACAATGTAAAAGCATGCAGGATATCTGCACACACATAAAGCATGTTTTAATTACTAGTGTAAATTATTGAATGTCTCCTAAATATTATAATTATCTCCATTTGATATTTAAAAGATTAGATGTAGTATTCAAAAAGCTCTTGGTTTTGATTAATTTGATAAGTTGAGATAAACTATAAAAATGTAAAGTTTTTATAACACTAATTTCTTTCATTCAAAAGATACGAACTTGAAACCTTGCTTTAGAAGAACAAATGTCGAAGTATTTGTACCAACTAACATTTATGATCAAATTAAATAAAATATAATCATTGGCAGACTAAATCTACATTTTATTCCAAGCATTACCACAGTCAAGTCTGTCTGTGTTTGTTAAGCCAGTGCAAAATGTTTGATCATTCTAGATCTGAGATATATGAATGCCCAAACTGGGATGAATCTAAAGTGAATTAAGAACACATGAACATATATAAAAATAAATGATACATACCATCCTGAGTCATGAGAGGATAATCTGAAGCAGTTAAGGGGATGAACCAGTCCCAATCTGGATTGAGTTTAAGAAGCAAAGCAGAGGCATGAAGAATAGCAGAAAGAGCAGAAGACCCCATCCTATTGATGGCATAACTCTTCCCAATCACATCCACATTTCCAAATGCCTCAAACACCTTATGGGACTGAACTGTGTGAGCCAAATCCAATCTTTCAGACTCAGAGGAAGCATCATCGAGCTGAAGAAGGTACTGATTTCTGGGATGATATATAGCCTTCAACAGCCTCATCATCTTCTTGCTCTCTCCCTTTGTCCCACAGATCCAGTACGCAAGAACAGGTGGGTACCCTCTTCCTTTTGACACCATTACTGCCTTTGAATTCAAGTTCTGCAATTTGTTCACAGTCACAGATGAAGAAACTCTTCCCATGTTGAATCTTGAGACTGTTGCTGTCAATAAAATGGTGACGGCAATGGCGAGAAGACAGAGTGTGCAGTTTAATCCCCTGCATGGGAATTTGGTTGGTCTCATTGAAGTGGCTTTGAAGATTCAGAGTGAGATGGGTTTGGGTGTGATGAAGAAGATCGGATTGCAATGAAATAGAGGGAACACATAGAGTGAAGGAAGACATGTGGAATCATTAGCAGTGGATAAATGATTGTTGAACATAAAGGGAATGGAGTGAGGTGAAACGTCAGTGTGAAGAAGGTCAGATTGAGAGAAGGAAAAGGTGGGGGATGTTGAAACTTGTACCTAACGAGTTTGAACTTTGAAAACTTGAACTCGAAGATAGCAAAAGCAGGATGGGAAATATCAAGTCTGTTTCTTTTTCTTTCTTCTTTTTTCAAACAAGAAAACAAACCAATTATCCTTCATTATATTTACAACAAAAGTCCAAGTTACACATTATTAAAATATTTCACAAACACAACAACAACTTAGTTATCCCTATTCATTTGAAGCTAAATATCGATTTCCTTAAGCAAGGTAAGGTGACATTTCATTTTTCATTATATATCTTGTTTGAGAGAAATATGTTTACATCTTTTTTATTTATTTATTTTTTGTGTGTGGGGAAAAGCACATGTCAAGAAAAGTGCCAGAGAAAATAAATAAGAAAATCGAAAGAAAATCATATAACACACATAAATTTACGTATTTCAGTCAATGTGACATATATACATGAATAGAGAGAAATTTCTTGTTCTACAAGTAAAGCATTATACAATTGTAGAATCATATACAACATGTACATGACATAATTGACTTTGGTCAACTCTCGCCATACTCGTTCCACAAGCCTTCTTTGTTTTTTTCTTTTTCGAGTCACTCTCAAATTTCAGGTTGGATTATAAATTTGGTCCACCAAAATAATACAAGGCACTCAACAATATGTAAAATTATAAAATGACTAAAAAAAGGTGTATAAAATTATTTTCTTTCACCCAAACATAGGCATCTTTTAATGACAATGAACACAATAGTCATCTATTATGATGATGGGAGTTGACGGTTGTTAAAAAATTCAAACTACTTCAATTGGTGGATATTATACTGACAATTGACTATGTTGAAAATTTTGATTTCTTCATATACCTTCAGCACCAGTTAACTAATATTGCATTAACACTTGACTATAATTAGTTTTGTTTCACCAAGAAAAAAATTAGTCGATTGTTTGTTTGAAACAATTAACATAGCATTTACAATATATAATTTATTTGAATTCTTTTAGCAAACAGCTTCTACGTATACATTTGGGATGGGGTTGTAAATTTTGGGTTTTCAGAATTTGAATTTCAGATAGGGAATGACAGATTTTAAATTCGAGGAATAAAAATGTACCCAAGAAAGAATTCTAAAGACAGGCAGTGAAAGTTTAAGAGAGATTACTGTGGCTCATGTGCAGTTAACAAAATATAATTAAATATTCATTATACAATAAAAACAACTAGTCGGAGGAAATAAACAAAACTGCAAAGAAACAGTTATATCCATAAAAGACTTAAAATTCAAAACTTTCAATCTAGTTCAATTAAATTATATCATTCAATTATATGTTATTTTTCAACAATAATATCTTTTTTTAATGATGCATCAAAGAAATAATAATCATAATAGGAATTATTTTTATTCTTTTTTTTTTTTAATGCAAGTCAGGGGTTGAATTTTGCTGGAAATAAAAATACTTATGTTAATAGTAAAGACATAAAGTGAATGGAGCAAATCATTCAATCATTGTGAGGAGAGTTTTATACCTTTTTTAATTAACCTACTTCATATCAAATTAATCGAGTTAAGTGAAATTTCTAAATACTGGTAGGTTTAAAAATTACAATATTGTATAGTGGTGTCGAAGGCTGCGTTGGGGCTCCATAAACCCATATTAGGTTGATAAAATTTTTTAATGTGGTTGGTATGTCAATAACAAAACCAAATAAGAATGAGGCTAGAGGCTAAACCATTTAAGGTACTGTTTAATCCCCAGGAAATTCTTGAAAGGATACAACCACTCCAAAAGAATGGTATGAGTAGGCTGTTCAATAATCAATACTACTCCCTCATCCCTAATGATTCTATAATAAATAGAAAAAATTTTAGTGTACTTTCTTATATATTTGTTAATAAATTTTTCAATGAAAATATAATAAATATGTAATTTTCTAATTAAAATAAAATAAGTATTTAATTTTTTTAAAAAAATAACTTTATATTTTTTACAATTTATCATTACATGATTAATTTTTTTAAATTTTTTTTCACATATGTTATGTTTTAAATAAAAAACTTAATAACAAAGTTTATATAATTTTTTTTTGATAAATTTGAAAATGAGTGAAAAGGGTAGCTAGTCACATCAATTCCTGCAAACTGTGAGCTATACAAAGCCGATATATCCAAACTAATCTCATTTTTTGAGTCAGCAAGAAAGCTGAAGTGCTAATCATCTGATGAAGGATTTACTTTCTTTTTTCCTTTTGACAGCGAGATGAGGCACATAAAGGAGAAGGAAAGTTTTATCCTTTTGAGGTTGTTTGACAACTCCACATAGCACATGGATGCATATGAAATTGGATTAACTTTAGTATTAAAGTTATTGATTTTTTTGTTAATTTTTTTTTCGATTGTACAATCAGATGACTGACGATGAATTTTATTTTAAGAAACTAACTGTCAGTTGTCTGATTACTTGACAAGAGAATCTATAACTTTAATACTATAGGCAATCCAGCTCCATTGCAAATAGAGTCCCAAAAGTTGAAGACAATGGCACTTTTTTGATTGTAAGATGACATTTATATTGGGTTAATAGATTAAAGATTTATTTTTTTTTTGGGGGAAAAATGTGAGGAACATTGTAAATGGATCTAAAGATGAAAGTGCGTATGTGCTGTTTCTATATATAAAAACTTTTTATTATATGTTATTTGTTTAGTAATCTCACAATTCAACTAATAATTCAATGACTCGATACTTTCACTATGTCATTTGTATTGGTTGGTTCTTATAAATATACTAATTCTACATTTTGGATATTATGAATCTTATTATATTATAGGGTCGAAGTAATTATTTTCGAATTTGCTTTGTTGACTTCTTAAGCAAGTACCCTTCTTTTGTTCTATGGTTTTAACCCGTACTGCTTAAAATGATGCAATATGATAGTTGCATTCATGCCACAAGCTGCTTAAGGAGTTATCCTAATTTTTAATAGTTCTATTTTAAAATAGGTATTGCTTGGGTTTAGAAAAGTGCCTATGATTGGTCTTGAAGTGCTTTTGATTAACATTCCATGTTAAGATATTGACATCATATTGATGGTGGTGTAAAGGTTGCTATCTGAATTTAAGTCATAGTAGGGATAACATGGATGCATTATGTGCACGGAAATTAAATCTCAGGAATCCCGTTATTTTTCCTGATAATTATTGTTTCGGACTTTTGTTGATCAAATAGGTATTAAAGAATGAAGTGAATTTTTTTTAACTGTTCTGTCAAGTTTGGTTACCTCATGATTTGATCATTTAAAAGAGTTGGCTATATGTTCAAACAAATTGAACACCAGCTCCAGCACATTAAGCATACAAGGTAACACAAGTATTCATATTCACTTGAGATAGATGAACACCAGCTCCAGCAAATTGTTATATAAACATTGATACTTCCCTAACATAGATGAACACCTGTAAACTATAATATGAAAGAAGAAAGTACAAAAGCCAATTGACATAACATTCTTAAATGGGTCGATGGCTATTACTATACTAGTGATGAATTGCGCTATATTCATTCTGAGTGAAATACAACAATAAATTTTACCCAAAAAGAAAATACTACAATAAATATTCCAGTGATAAAGAATAAGGGCTTGTCTTCTCAGCAGAAAGCATAGGCTGTTGAGCCAGAATAATAATACGGCAAGGAATGAAGCATAGAAGTGAAAATTTCAAACGTAGACAAACGGTTAGATTGGCTGGTAAAAGATGCCATAAGCAGTTGATCAAGGGTCTAATTTCAATTTTGTCCTCCACATTTCTCCAATGACCTTTTTAGGAGATGGATCATCAGGTCCCTTGTCTCGCTGTCCTGAAGTGAAGTATAGCCATCCTTTCCAAAACCCAACTAAAGTAGTTTTTACGCGGTAAGGTAGTTTCCCAATCACTGACCACTTCTGCAAAATTGATAAACAATGCAATTAAACCAAAACTGATAACTATAATAAGCGTTCCCACTTGCAATTAGATTCTAAGGTTATAGTCCCTATTTGCAGAGTACAGACTTGAGACAAGTACGGGTATGCTAAAATTAGATTAAAACAAAATAAGTACTGTAATAAGTATACCCCAATATAATAGCATAAACTGGCAGATAATAGCTGATTCGGTGAATAACTTCATAAGGAGAAAACTATATGCTTCCATCTACCAACCATTCTCAGCTGCTAATCCATTCAAGTTTTCATTTCCATTGTGGTGCAGAAAAGGTTACTAATTTTGATATTAA
Source organism: Biancaea sappan (assembly GCA_037074585.1). Taxonomy (NCBI): domain Eukaryota; kingdom Viridiplantae; phylum Streptophyta; class Magnoliopsida; order Fabales; family Fabaceae; genus Biancaea; species Biancaea sappan. Next base: position 66,564,153 of record CM073495.1, read on the forward strand.
CAAAAATGGAAATTCAGGAGTCTAGTTGAATTCCAGATTTAAAAGAAAGAAATCATGACACAGGTAGATATACCTGGAGGTATTTTCTGGTCAAGTTCCAATTTTCAGGTTCAAGTGGTAGAGGATAACACCAAAAGAATTACATAAAAGGGCAGTATGCATACATGAATGAATATATAAATCAACAATAAAATATGAACAAATATGCAGACACTAGACAGATTTTCAAAGTCTTGGTAATAGAGAAGTCAGCTGCCAGTACCAAAGTATTCAAGTTAAACTGGACTACTTCTCCATTTAAAACCATCCTCTTGGTTATCGGATGCTTCTCTGTTGTGCCTCCAACGATAACAATAGAGTTGTTTACAACCACCCAAGCAAATTCAATATGTGAATTTGGTTTTGGCATAGGAGGTAGCACTTTCCACTTCATCTCATCATCCAGCATGTAGACATCAGTGTACACCACCTGATATGGCAATAGATAATGAATCACGAAGAGTACCAAACACCAGGAATGAACAACAAGGTGGTCAATAACAATTTACAATAACTGAAAATTACAATAAGGTAAATCATATGTATTATCAGTTCTGTTGAGAGAAAGAGGAAATACACACACCTGCACACATGCACAAATTCAAAAAGTTTGCCTCTTAAAATTGACATCAAGGAGTTGGAGGCCTTGGTACCCACAAAGAGACCAAATAAGGAAAATTACAGATTTTACCCATGGCTTACCTCCTCCCTGCGGGAACACTTGAAAATTGGGGACCCAGGTTTGGCCATAAAATCACCTTCTTGACCACCAATAACATAAAGGCGGTCATCAACCACAATGCAAGCCCTGAAAGAAGTCAGCAATACATAAAAACTAGCAGATGACATGCACATGGCATTCAGATAAGAAAATGTATATCAAACAAACCTAGATAACAAATAAATTAGACTCAAAAGATGTGTTAGATGTTTCTAACTTCTAAGTACACCAATTATCTCTGGGAAGGCTTACAAAACTTCACTCTTTAATGCTATATATTTGACCACACCTTGGAGCATACAAGCTAGATCATAGATGAACATCTAGCAGATGACATAAGCATATGCATATGCTATAGACTCTTTAATGCTAACCGAATATGAAATGATAATTTAAGTAAAATTAGGAGCATATAATTGATGTTTAATTTAAAAATCAGATATGAACATAGCAATGAACTTCTATTACTTGTAAGGTTGTGATTCGTGATCTCAAAGGCCACCAAGAAGACCATCATGATTCAAAATCATGAAGAAAACAGTAAAAATACTAGTAAAATTCATCAGTTTGAGAAACAACATGATAATTTACAACTTCCAGTTGATACTTTTCGTTTCCATTATACTAAAAAAGAATAATATTAATATCTTATATCTATACATGCTGCAGCACTCATATCAATTCTATCAATTGTGTATTGGACAGTCCACAATTTATGAACCTGTGAGGTCCTCCGCGGGGAATTGGTATCTCAGTTCTCCACTCCTTCTCTAATGCTTTGCCATCCTTTACAGCAAGACTCCAGTGCTCTAATCCAGGAGTATGTCGATTCTCCTTGCTGCCACCCATCACATGCAGTCTACCCCTCCAAAGCTGAGTTGCTGGTGCATACCTGAATATAACATAGTCTAATTCTTCTATCCAAAAGATGATACAGGAGGAAAAATTACATACATGATTTGCTAAGAGCCAAAACAATCAGTCTAGTGAAACACAGCTAATGTAGTGATAACTGATTACTTGTAAATAAGTCACTATATTTGAACTCAAAAACTGTCTATATAAAAAGGTGCCCGTTCGTTATGAATAAAAACACTGGATATTGTACGATTTTTAAGAGAGATCAAGATTTGGCATCTTTTCTTCTTTCTTGATGACTAACCTATTAAGTTCTTGTTAGAGCACTTCCACCACCACCTAGGGCAACATAAAGCCAAACCTACTAAAAACGTGACAGACCTACAGAGACATTATAAAGCATAATATAAAGGAGATAATGATCTCAGATATATTATATTTTAGGTAACAAATTCAAAACATGTTAATTTCCAAGGAAGATAAATAATTGTTTGCAGCATATATTGCTTATATTACATTCATAAGTACCAGTAATACATACCTAGGGACTGGTAGAGGAGGCAGATCCTGCCATTGCTTTGTTTCAGTATCAAGTACAAATGTACGAGCTGTAGGCCCTCTGCATTGCGGGCCATACTGTCCAGTGACTACATAAATGTATCTTCCATCTGTCACCATTCCTAAATGCGAATGTGCCATTTCTTTAGGCATGTCAAATCTTCCTCCCCAAGTATTATCAGTAAAATTATATATATCAACATGTGAATGTACCTTAAAAATATGCCAAAAAGAAATATTCAGGTGTCTGACTCAGCAGCAGCACAATTTCATATAACAGCATATATAATGCCAATTATAAGCTATCCAAGAAATGGTTAACTAACTATTTGACTCAAACTCAATCACATGAAGTCACAAAACAGTAAATGACACAATGTTTGGATCTCACTAGCTTGGATGGCACCAAGTTCCAAAGAGCACAACAAAACAAGCAGTCCCATCCTTTTTCCATTTGTTTTGATCTGTAAAATCTTCACACTCTGTTACTCATGAGTCTTGACACATCTGCATTCTCATAATTTTATATGTTGATAGAAGACTATTGTTTGTGATATTTATTCCTAGCATTGGATCGATATGCTTTATTAACACCAATAGACATTGAAAAGTAATAGTGAGAAAGCTAAAAATAAGGAAAAAGTAGCAAACTCAGAATCTCCAGGTCAACTGAATAATAAGCAACACACCCCAAAATTTACATGGCATTGAAAGGAGGTGGTTGGGGGCTAGAGTAAGAAAGGGGGAAAAAAAAAAAGTTGAGTAGTAAGAACAATTAGACAACAAATTATAAATATATCACAAAAACCTAGAAAAGATATGCATACTCATGAGTAATAGTGAGAAAGCTAAAAATAAGGAAAAAGTAGCAAACTCAGAATCACCAGGTCAACTGAATAATAACCAACACACCCCAAAATTTACATGGCATTGAAAGGAGGTGGTTGGGGGCTAGAGTAAGAAAGGGGAAAAAAAAAGTTGAGTAGTAAGAACAATTAAACAACAAATTATAAATATATCACAAAAACCTAGAAAAGATATGCATACTCAGGATGAATTAAAAGAGTTCAGACTCGCAAGATGTGAAATGGTTCTTACAAGATCAATTGTACCATAACCAGCAAAAACATAGAGAAGATTATTAATCTGTATTGCAGCTCCATCAAGACGTGGTACAGGTGCAGCTGCTCTCTTTTCCCACTTTAGTTCTGGTGCAGGCAAATCAGCATAAGCCGCTGATAGAATTCTTCCAGAGACAGGATCCGTCATATTAATGGCTTTTGAAACCTAACAATATAGATGAGTTTTCTTCACTTAAATCACCCATAAGTTAAATATTTGGCTTGTGCTTTTTCTAACTAATACAGCAAATGAAATAATAAAAGCGTTATCTGCTTGACCAAAATTCTCTCAATTCTTCAATACAACACAAACATCAAAGTACAATTTATAAACGATATACAAAATTCAATATAGTCAACCAGCTTAATATTACAATGAGCAAAAATACTACAATTTGCAAGAGTGGGTCAAATAAAGATATTGGTGAAGCCCATGCTTATACTTGAAGCGTTCATCATAAACGTTTAAACATGGAAAGCAATGCACCGAGCGGCTACAAGTTTAATCATTCATATTTCCAAGAAACGCAAATTCGACAAACACTTGACCAACCCACCCATTTTCCTTCATGGGTAAATTTCCCAGCATCATAAAGAAAATAAAGAAAAGAAGCAAAACAATGGGCACAATGATGTAAATCATACGAACCTTGTTCTGGGATTTTTTACGATCGGCGCCATTGGGCACAACTATTTTGGTGGAGGAGGAACCTTTAGAGGTCCAATTAGAGGGCAAGGAAGAGGAAGAAGCCCAGAGAAAGTCGGCAACGAGAGCAAATCCTAAAAGGCCAATGCATATCACCACCAACTTGGCCGAACCAAGCTTCGCCGACGACCTGACCATATCATATGAATATCAGAGATCCTCGCTAAGATTCCAAGCAGCGTAATTACTCTTTAGACGGAGTTTGAATTGAAGCTCGCAAGCTCGAAGGATCGGAGTGAGAGCGAGAGCGAGCTTCGACCGACTCAGATCTTCAGGACCCTGTTTTAGCAGACGTAATTGTGAACCATTATTTCATCCACGTTGTAATTTCACTTCTGTAGCTGACGTTGATGAGAAAAAATACGAATTTTATTTTTATTTTTTTCAAATAAAAAAAATAAAGAAGCATAAGAGTCCAAATTTAAAGATTCTAATAACACAACAGAATATTAATCACCGGAAAGACATTATATTTACATTGACATTTTGTCTAGGAAAGACAAATGAATAACAAAGACATTAGGATAGCAAAGTCGATTACTTGATTTAGAAGAAATTTTATACGAATAAGTAATTCTCGTAAATTCAAATATTTATATAAATAACTACAAAATTTTATATCTACGTTAAGGAGGTTAGGATGCGCGTAGATCCTTGCTTGAAAAAAAATCAAGCTGAGGCTGCTCAGTTTTTATAATAATTTTATTGTTGTTAAAAATCTTTAGCAACAGTTTAACAATAATAAAATTGTTGTTAAAAATTTTTAACAACGATAAAAATCGTTGCTAAAAACTACTGGCAAAATTTTAAACAAAGAATGCGGATCCGGTTGGGATTCCAAGCCGTTGGTAATTTGCTGGAATTTCTAGTCAGTTTTTAGAATTAGGCAATTCATTACTATTGATACATCAGTCTTCAATAAATCATCAACCAATTTACTTTTTTCTTTGTTGGTCAAAATTTAAAAATCAAGTTGTTTAAAATCCAAAATGGAACACCACCCATACAGCGTTCTAACAACTAAACCAACTTTTGTTGACAATCTATTATTTTAATCCATGTATAATATAGTGTTTTCATCTTGATTAAAAAAAATTATCACTGACCGATTAAAATGATCAAGAGTAAGGACATAAATGATACGTTTTTATCTCAGAAAAACGTTTAGAATTAATGATTAATCGTTGTCTAAGGCTAGCATGAGTAATAACAGTTAGCACGATTTAGAGCTTGAGAAGTACATGCCCAAAAAGCGAGAGCATCATTTTCTGCTAAATGAATAAACCCCATCAACATACTGCATTGTTAAGATAGAGAACTAGTAGATTTGCAAGAAGCTTGTAACAAGTAATAACACTTTCTATAACATGTTAACAGAATTCCAATATTCTCAAACACGAAACTTTTTCACAGCATCAAACATTACCAAAGCTTACAAAACCTAGACGAAGAATACCAAACCAACCCCAAACAGCTATACAACAATCTAAAACACAACCTTGCCATCTTAAAGCTAAAATATAATCTGTCTATCTGATATCCCACCACCACTAATAATAGAGGGGATAAAATTACTTTCTGATGAGGCCAATTAGGAAGATGCTAACTGGAGACATTCACATATCACACATACTGCTTAGACTGGTATCACATCATTCTTTAATGTGTCCTCACATCTTAGAACAATACCCTCAAGGCTTGCAGGAAAAATACACTTGCTCCACTGGCATCCCGTTGTGATTGGCTCTGATGGGGGAACAATCATGAGCACATTTTCGTTCCTCTGAACAACTCCCATTACACTAACTGTGCTTCCTTCTTTGATATACCTACATAAACAATCAGACTTTTGCCAAGTTATATCTTTCGTATATTCGATGAGAAAGAAGACGGTCAACTTAAGATATCTTAAAAAGGTACTTGGCATCAGTCATAGATGTAACCTCAAAACTCATAAACTAGGTTATTTAATAAAGTCAAGTGGTTTTAAATATCTTAACTGCTCAAGCACATATATCTAAATCAAACTTCTCTAATCATGATTTTTTTTTTTTGAGTCAGTGCTGACTCTCAATGCACTGCATTACCTCATAGGCACAGACATTATAAGACCCAACACTCATTATCAATAGCCTAGCATATTTCCAAAAAGAGCAAAAAAGCAGGGAAATATTAAAGAGAGTTTGTACCCTTCCTCCAACCGCATAACGCGATCATCACTTGAAAGATTTCTCTCTCTTAACCACCTCAGAAACTCTGGAGAAAGCTCCTCCTTGACTGGATTAACATTGATGACGATTGAGTTATCAACATATGGGGTCACCCTTGCTCCATACCCAGTCTTAACCAATGCTCTCAAACCAGACTGAAAATCTGAGATGTAAAATTCAACCACGCGCCTCTGTCACATGCCATATAATATTCCAGTCAAAATAGTGAAACTCAACAAATAATATTATGATTGATCTTTTGACAAAGAGAGCCATGAAACAGCTTTACAGGAAACACATAAGAAGCAAGTCTTAATACTTTGCAACTAACTTTGGGAGTTGAGCAACCATCTGGATTCACCCTTCGCTATGCCCCAAAAATATATATATATATATATATCTTGTCCATGATAAGTATTAAGCTTTTCCATTTGTACAATGAGGGGTCAACCTCATAATAGTCAAAGAACCAAAGGCATTCACTTCCCACAAATGTTGTGCAACCAACTCAAAATATAATTATACTTGCTACTAAAAGAAGAAATTTCTTTCAATTTCCTGATCAGGAGTGAAAATTAATTAGATAGTAGATAGTGTAAAACATAGATATGATATAATCCCAGTATAATTAAACCAGATGATATTTTAGTAACTCACTTCCAGTGATCTAAGGCCCCAAGTAAATCGACGATGTGTAGGATTGGCCGCTTTGGAGTCCCATCCACGGTACTCATACAAACTTGTTGATGTATATACACATCTAGGGACTTTTTGGAAAGACGACTCAAGAGGAACATTACCGCAGGTAACAACCTTCATATATCACAAAAAGGAACATAAATTTTGATTAATGTTGAGTTATAGAAAAGATGCACACAAGAAAAACCAATCAAGTGCAAGATTTTCTTCCACATATATTAAATATTCTTTGGCAAAAAAACAGTTGCTCTGCTGATATTGTAATGAGACATGGCCAATATACAATGAGGATAAAGCTAATGATAAACCCATAAACATACTATTAGGAAAAATGTATCAATACCAAAAGACGTACGAATTTCGATCACAATTAAAACTTGAAAAAAAATAAAAGAACAAAAATCAACTCGTTCAAATCCAAGTATTACAAATCATACAATCATTATAGCATTGCAAAGATGACACTTCAATTATCCATATAAATCCACATTATTCCAAATCAATTTCATGCATCATATATTTGTGGAAGAATCCAGTAGCTATCCTAGCTGTACAAATGTACATACCAAGGACAGGTAAAGCTATTTCCCAACCGCAGTGATGTTGTGTTTCCTAGTAAACACATTGTTTCTACGATGATCCAATATCTCAAGGTTCACTATCATATATGAATGTAGGTTTTCAATTTTCAACCATTTTAACAAGAAATCACATGTCTAAAACCACATATTAAATATGAGAAAAGACCAAAATACATCAAAAGCTGGTGAAATATAATTATAATTCAACAAAATCAAACTGATATAAAGACGGGTGACTAAGTAAAACACTTGAAATTAGTAAATTATTTGAAAATATACGCACAAGAAAAAAAGATAAACTTTCTAAGATTAGCCGGTAAGCTAGGCAAGAGAAGCACAACATACCCCAGAGACCTTCACAAATTGCCCATTTTTTGCAGTTCTAAGCTCTGAGTCTGGATAATGAACAATGAAACCCATTATAGCTTTTCTTCCCCAATAAGTATTCCAAGTGAATGATGCAGCAACTAAGCCAAAAAGAACCACAACAACAGTAAGGAGAATGGCATTGTGCACAGCTCCAAGAATAAAACCACCAGCAATGAACCCCATCACAAAAAGCAGAATTAATGACCATAACATTGCCTTGGGGAAGTTCCTCTTGAAGGAGTACTCATCATCTTGACTGAGAACAGTCACAGCATGATTCTGAAGAGCAGCAGAACCTTGCAGCTTCATTGAACCTGTGGCTTCCAAAGGACCAGAGACTTTCCGAGGTGCCCCAGAGGAATTTAGTGGGCCAGAGGATATGGGGCCAGATGTAATGAGACCTGTTGCAGGAAGAACAGGAGGAAGAGGCCCAGAATTTTGACGCCCAGTTGGTGTTACTCCACCAGACTGAGGACCAGAAGACTTTTTTAAGGGTTCCCCATGCTTATTCAATGGTCCAGAATTTGATTTCTTCATAGAAGAAGAACCAGGCATGCCTCCAGAAGTCATAGGACCTGAAGTAGTATAGACAGTCCGAGCAGCACTATTAGGATGAATTGGTCCTGAATGAGAGCCAGCTCCTCCAAAAGATCCTGTCCGTGAAGGAGCACCTGTAATTGGTCCAGATTTCCTAGATTTAGAGCCATCGACAGGAATATCAAACATTTTGCCCAATTCTCCTGACTTCTTAATGTCTCCACCCGTGTATGGCATAGCTGTTGAGGTCATGGTTGGAGTCCTTTCTTTTGGCTGCTCTGGCCGTCCTGATACATAAAGGCCATTGCTAAGCTGATGAGATGGGAATCTGGAACCCATCTATAGAAGACCCTTGAGAATTTAGCGCAACAGTACTGCAAGCAGTCGCTGATGGAAGTGTCAAGAAGTCCTCCTGAAAGATTGGGTAAAGACCAAAGGAACTGAAAGTTATTGCTATATACTCGGAGGCAATCCTGGTACTTAAAAGTGATTACTAAACTGATAAAATAGGAATCTGAAACCCATTTACCTTCTATAATAGAAGAACCCTCGAGAATTTACACAACAGCACCACTAGCAGTTGCTAATGTAAGCATCAAAGTCTTCCTGAAAAAGAGTAACAAACAAACAAACCAAGGTGACTAAAATTAATGCAACAGTACCACATTTAGTTGACGTCATAAGTTTCTGTGTTAGCTACTCGAAAGGAAACAGAAGAAAAGGATGTAAGTACTAAATAAAACAAAACTCACAAATAATTATGGGAACAACGTTAAGCAACATAGCAAAGTGGAGCACCATGACTCTAATTCAAATAGTTACATAAATTGCAATTTAAAGCCTTAAGAGAATAATGAATTAAATCTATGGTTAGTATACCAAGAACTCTAATCATGGCCAATGAATGGAAAGGAAAATGCCAAGACTAGAACTGAAGTCAGGAGCAATAGCTGCCTTCGGATTGCTGTGCCTTCTGTTTTCCTATGAAATCCTATACTAGGAGAATATGTCAGCAACCAAGTGATGAGTATCATACCTATAGGTTCGGGCAAAAGTCAACTATCCTTTTTTCTTCAAACTTCCAACATTCTGAGAACTCAAAAAACCAGACCCTGGATAATTATTTCCAAGAAGTCCAGAAAGTAATAGAAAGAAGTAAAAGGAAAAATGGCCTGAGGACAAACAATATCGAGTTGGCCTTTAATTGGGTGGATTAAAGAATGCCCTCGTATTTAACTATCATTAAAAAATATATATTTTATTAACATCTCCGCAAATCAAGTAAAAAAAATTTAAAAAGAAAAAACATTCAATCAAATTACAAAAGAAAAAGTTAATTATTATCAGAACTTCTGTTTTAATAGGGGACAATCCACATTAACAGCACCGGTGCCTGACACATTGCCTTCGAAAAGTCCAAATTTACAGTCCAAACTTAGGAGAAAATACAGTCTCCCACCATCGTTTGAACATCAATGAACTAAAAGAAAAAGATCTACGAAAAATGTTAGTGATCTCAACGCTCAGGAGTCCAGTTACAGTATAGTTGAACTTAATCGCGCAGGGGCCCATATATACAGTTCAATCTATCAAATGTCAAACATTTTTCTATCTCCAACGTTCACTCAAGAAGCAGGAGCAAGAACCAAAATCAGATTCCATAATATAGGGAAAGGGATAATCTTCTATATTTAGAAATATTTCAGAAAGCGGAGCGAGCACCATTAAAGTATAATCAAGTGCTTAAAATCATGGAGAAAACAAAAGAAGAGCGACCTAAACCCCACTTTGTGCAAAAATAGAGAAAAGGAAAAGGATCTGAGAAAGAAAACAGAAATTTGGGAAGTTTCCCGCAGCTGGCAAGAGCAGATAATAAGAAGAAGGCAGAAGCAAGATGGATGAGACACGTGTGTGTTTAAAATACCTGAAGCTGAAGAGCATAAAAGAAGAGTGAGAGCCGAAATCTGGAGATTTGGACGCATTGTGGGCGGATAAAAAAGAAAACAAAAGCAATCCCAGTGGGTATCCGGAAAATCTGAGTGTAACTTATTCAAGGAGTTGCAGGTAGGAGAAGCGTAACAAATGCGTGGGTTGTTGTCCGGTCCGCCAAGAACCTCCAAAGTCCAAACTGAAGGAAAATAAAATGATTAAAAAGAGAAAATTTTCGTTAAATTATAGCTGAAAGCTCCTCTCTTTCTCTCTCTATCTCACTTGTTCAGTCGCTTACTGTCGTTGGCCACCAGGGGGAATGAAGGGCCCTGTTAATTGGAAATACCAAAACTACCCCCAACTCTTACGATGACTTTATGGCTTTGAGCTTCCTTCTCTTGCCCTACTCTCTTCTCTTCTTTATCTTTTTGCCCAGTCACGGACGTTAGGACCTGGTTGCACTGTCTGCGGCAGATTTTGATTTTTGTTTTCATTTTTTTTTTTGACTTTTTTCCCTTTGAAAATGATCGGAAGATGACTGCTGACGGGTGATATTAACATTTTATTATTTGAACATGTATCAAAGTGTTTTTTTTTTAAATTGTTTATTAAAAATTATTTAACTTTTCATTCTCAAATATCTATTTTATTTTTTAATCTTATATTCTACTTTATCAAGTCTTCGTATATAACTTATACTATCTTTTCTTTAGATTTTGTTAACTTATACTCAGCATTTTTTTCATTTCAAATATTATACTTAGCTCATTTTGATATATGCTACATAAACTTTTCATTCAGTTTACTTTTTATCAAATCAATGAACTTTTTATACATCATGAGACTATGATTTTATTATTAATGTGACAATAATTCAGTTAAATCGATATTAGCATATGTAATTTTATTACTAAAAACACAGTTGTTGTAAAAAAAAAAGTAATTTCAATGGCAACGAATAAATCATAGGAAAGCTAAGTATAATATTTCAAACTAGAAAAACTGTTAAATGTTATTTAATCAAACACCAGAGATGATTAATGAAATTTATTCTGATAGTAATGATTAAAAAGTTTTAAAGTCAAATATATAATATATTATGCATTATAGATTTTAGAAAACTAAAACTTTGTTAAAAAAATTTCTATTGGAATAAGTATAGAAATCTTATTCTAAAGAAAATTCAAATCAAATAGATAAGGTCATAGAGAGGTTTTTTATTCATACATTTGAGAGAAATATGAGGATAGAATATCAAAGTCCTTTTGAAAGTTAGTTGCCAAAAAAGTGTTATTTATGCTAAAGTTCTTTGGGAGTATAATTCTTTTGTTGCCAACTAAAATTTTCATGATGAAAAATTACTAATTTTGTTACCATGTCACCATTTTTGAAGAAAAATTTATGAAAGTTATTTTTAAATAATATAAAGTTGAATCTTAACTTTGATTGCACTTATTAAAAGGATAAATTTAGTTTAATATTAAGATTATAATATTTCATATACCTAATTAGATAGAATATTAAAGTTTACATATTTTTTTCGTATATATCTCTCATTTGAGACAATTTTATTTGAAACTTGGTCAATAATTAAATGTGAGAACTTTTTTTGCAGAATATTCAAGCTATAATTTACTATCTTATGAGGATTAATTCTTTCTATCTATATAATAGACTAAAACAATTTCACTCTAAGGTATTAATTACATAGATATCATTAAACAACATATAATAAAATTAATAAATTAAAATAAAAATTAAATGAATAAATTATGTAAATGAATAAATTCATTCCTATTAATGACATTACATTAAATCTATATAATAGACTAAAACAATTCCACTCTATGGCATTAATTGTTGGTAGGTTATTAAATTATTATAATAAAATAAATTTAATGAATAAATTTAGTAAATTAATCACATCGTATTAAATGAATTTGAAAAAATTAAGGTATATTACTGTATAATTGCTATACAATTCGTTTTTAATTGATATAATTGCTATATAATTGGTTTTTAATTGATATAATTGCTATATAATCACATTAAATGAATTTTAAAAATCAGGGTAAATTGCTATATAATTGGTATTAATTGCTATAATTGATAAATTAGGTAAATTTTTTAATTGAAATATAATATATTGTTATTTGGTAAATTAGCATTTATTACATACAAATAATCAAATAATTAATTGCTATATAAAAACTAACATACAAGTGCTCATATTATTTATTTTTCTTCTTAAATAATTATAATAAATTTAAAATTACCTCCATCAGCTCAAACTATAATAATAAATTATCACTCATTTTTTTTATACAAACACGCAAGACTTTTTTATTGCACCATCGTCAATGGCCAATTTCCTATCTTCATGTATAGTTTTTAAATAGTGATCATCACTATTAGCTAATTTGGAGGCTTTTTCGTTTTTCAAAATTAAAATTTTAAAATTCAAAATCAATGTAGATATTTATATATTTCTTTCGAATATCTCATCCATATTTGCATATTTATTTCTCTCACACAATTTTCCTTCTTTTTTCTCTTCGATTTACTTCTTCTTCTCTTACATGGATGAAGGACAATAATGATAATTTATCATTAAAGTTTTAAAGTGATGTTTCTCTCATATCATTTGGTATTATGGCTCAGTTTTCTTCTTATTTATTTATTTTTGTCTATGTAGTTCACGTATTGTTCACATTCGTGATTACTGTTCATATGATTGTGATTTTTGATTTTCTGTTTCTCTTTCATTCATGAGTTTTTTTTTCAACTTTCTTCATTTATGTATTCGTTATCTGTTGTTGTTTTTTGTGTTTATGGTTCATTTATGTTTTTGTTTTTGGTTTTATAGTTTGTTATTCCTATATGTTGTATTTCATTTGTGCATTGTTCTGATTTTTTTAATTTCAGTTTTCACTTTGCTGTTTTTGTCATTACGTTTTCTTGAGGAAAGCAGATCATAAGAAAGATCAAAACCTAAAAAAATGATATCATTGAGGTAATTACTTGTGTTTGAATAATGTAATTTGACTATTTTAAAATTAATTTCTTTTAGTTTTCTCATTTAATATGATTAATGAATAATCTCTTTTAGGTTTACTGTGAGCAAAGGGTAAAGCCCTCCATATGAAGAAAAACTTCAGGCAATGCTAAGATTAAATATGTAATACCCATGAAAAATAAAATATAAATATTTATTTACAAACTACTGTTACTATTTCAGTATACGGTACTATTTATTTATACAATCGAAATGTCAAGTACTAGATGTGGTTTGGTCATAAGAGAAAACTAGAAAGAAGTTTGTAGGAGAAAATGACGTTTTATGTGTAAAAATACTCTTAGGGACTAAATTGAAAGGACTGATTTGAAAAGAAACTTAAAGGTTTAAGGTGAAATGATAGTTTTCCTTTTATTTTCCAGTGCACTCTAACTGCATTATTAGAAATGTCATTTTCATGAATAGTAAATTGAATATTTTATTAGTGCATAGTATTAAATAGTACCCTTGACTTTTGCTATAAATAGGCCCTTACATTTCACTTCTAAACTCACACCTTCAACTTCTCTTCTTCTCTCCTTAAGTTTCTCTTACTTCAATGCTAGGTTTCTGAGATTTTGGGCCTTTCCTTTTCAGCTTAGGTAAGGATACTATGCCCTTTCTATGTCTTTCAAATTTTAGAAGTTATTTTCTTAAATATGCTCTGTAGTTACGGCCTTAGCTGATCTTCCACATCAGAAAAACTGTCCTTAGCTGTTTATATGTTATTTTGATTATCTGATTACCGAAATAGAATGTAAACTGTGAACAATACATGTCTAGGAAAGTTCTGGCTAAGGAAAGACCTGGTTTTTAAGTGTGTCCAGTGTGACCCTCCACTCTTTCCTGGGAACTTACCTGGTGTACTATTTTACAGATTGTATTCTCTATTTCTGGTACGTATGAATAGTGACCATACGTATGAATATTAACCGTATATATGAACAGTAACCGTACGTATGAACAGTATCTGTACGAAAACAATCCTAACGTATTTTCTCTAATCTTTCATGAAAATCTCCGTAGCAGAACACCGAAATTCACCTGAGCACTCTTGTCTGTAACGACTTAGAGAAGTGATACTCGTACGGAATCCAGGTGAGTGAAACGACCCCGTTTTAATAGAGTTTTAGCATTACTGGTGATAAAAAGTATGTTGTAGGACACTCCCAAGATTCATAGGGGGAAATTGGATTCAGAATGGCGAATATAATGAGATAATTAATCCAGAAGTATGGATAAGAAAAAGCAAGTATCTCATGATGATGTGAAGATTGAATCTCTTGAATTGTGGTTTATAAAGCTATAATTGTCACGACCCGTTTTCTGGGCACATGACCGGCTCAATGATGAATCTCTCATCACTGTAAGCCTTCCGATAAATATATCAAATTTTCTTATCTGAAATTCATAGAGATGATTTGCACATAATAATAGATTCTCAATATAAAATACATTATTATGCTGACATACAAACCAAATGCCAAACCCCTGACCTAGATGTCCTACACGATTACAGAGCAACATAATCTATAACAAAAGAGGGGTCTACCCGACAACGGGAAGGTCCAAAGTCATCTACTCCTCTAGCAGATATTCTTCGCTGGCAACCTGATCTGAGCAAAAAGGTTGTACAAACAGTGTGAGCTTTTAAACTCAATGAGCGAATCGGCCTCGCATTAATAAAATTCAAATACATTACCAGTCATGCAAGTATATCCGAAGGCTCATACTCAACCAATAGACAGAAGATAAAAAATCATCCAATTCAACAAACGTTACTAGTACTCGTCAATGGCAATATATCCCGGAGAGCGCACACAGGCCGGCTCACCAATTATGTATATTTCCGCCATGACGCACAACATCATCCTCTTACATAAAAATTCATCCAATTCAACAAACGTTACTAGTACTCGTCAATGGCAATATATTCCGGAGAGCGCACACAGGCCGGCTCACCAATTATGTATATTTCCGCCATGACGCACAACCTCATCCTCTTAGCTAGGGTGGCTCACGGATTTATCACCAATCCGGGCTATATCCCTAATGAGGGAATCGTTGTCTCCACACTCATTGGTCAAGACACCCTGTCAACCGGGTTTTCCGCCTTACCGTGAGAGGGGGTACTGTCCCGCTCAATCACAATCAATAGAATTTCATATCATAATCAGAAGCTCAATATAATATTCATCCATATAACAGGTATAGTATATAACTATATTATAGATTTATAAACCACATATCAAGATAACAATTAATCCGTTTTTGAAAACATTTAAACTTCACAATCATCATAAGATACTTATTTCATTTTATCCATACTTATGGATTAATTATCTCATTCAGATTTGTCATTCTGAATCCAATTTCCCCCTATGAATCTTGGGAGTGTCCTACGACATACTTTTTATCACCAGTAATGCTAAAACTCTATTAAAACGGGGTCGTTTCTCTCACCTGGATTCCGTACGAGTATCACTTCTCTAAGTCATTACAGACAAGAGTGCTCAGGTGAATTTCGGTGTTCCGCTACGGAGATTTTCATGAAAGATTAGAGAAAATACGTTAGGATTGTTTTCATACAGATACTGTTCGTATATATGATACTATTCATATATATAGTTACTATTTATATATACAGTCACTATTCATACGTACGGATACTATTTATACATACGGATAATATTCGTACATACAGTCACTATTCATACGTATGAATACTATTTTTACGTACGGATACTATTCATATGTATAGTTACTATTCATTCATATGGTTACTATTCATACGTACGGTTACTATTTATTCATACGGTTACTATTTATACGTACAGTTACTATTCATACCAGAAATAGAGAATACAATCTGTAAAAGAGTACACCAGGTAAGTTCCCAGGAAAGAGTGGAGGGTCACACTGGACATACTTAAAAACCAGGTCTTTCCTTCGCCAGAACTTTCCTAGACATGTATTCTTCACAGTTTACATTCTATTTCGGTAATCAGAGAATCAAAATAATATGTAAGCAGCTAAGGACAGTTTTTCTGATGTGGAAGATCAGCCAAAGCCGCAACCACAGAGCATACTTAAGGAAATAACTTCTAAAATTTGAAAGACATAGAAAGGCATAGTATCCTTACCTAAGCAAAAAGGAAAGGCCCAAAATCTCAGAGGCCTAGCGTCGAAGCAAGAGAAACTTAAGGAGAGAAAAAGAGAAGTTGAAGGTGTGAGTTTAGAAGTGAAATGGAAGCGCCTATTTATAGGAAAAGTCAAGGGTACTATTTGATAATATGCATTAATAAAATATTCAATTTACTATTTATGAAAATGACATTTCTAATAATGCAGTTACTGTACACCTCACGCGTACGATCAAAAATTTTTCCAAAAATTAAAGGGAAAACTATCCTTTCACCTTAAACCTTTAAGTTTCTTTTTAAATCAGTCCTTTCAATTTAGTCCCTGAGGGTATTTTCACACATAAAACGTCATTTTCTCCTACGAACTTCTTTCTAGTTTTCTCTTATGACCAAATCACATCTAGTACTTGACATTTCGATTGTATAAATAAACAGTACCATATACGTAAATTGTAATACCCAAGAAAAATAAAATATAAATATTTGTTTACAAACTACTGTTACTATTTCAGTATACGGTACTATTCACCAGTATAATACTATTTACGTATATGATACTGTTCATTTATACAATCGAAATGTCAAGTACTAGATGTTGTTTGGTCATAAGAGAAAACTAGAAAGAAGTTCGTAGGAGAAACTGACGTTTTATGTGTGAAAATACCCTCAGGGACTAAAGTGAAAGGACTGAATTGAAAAGAAACTTAAAGGTTTAAGGTGAAAGGATAGTTTTCCTTTTAAGTTTCCAATAGTAATAACAGAAAAATTTTCCATCGTGAGGTGCACAGTAACTGCATTATTAGAAATGTCATTTTCATGAATAGTAAATTGAATATTTTATTAGTGCATAGTATCAAATAGTACCCTTGACTTTTGCTATAAATAGGCCCTTCCATTTCACTTCTAAACTCACACCTTCAACTTCTCTTCTTCTCTCCTTAAGTTTCTCTTACTCCAAAGCTAGGCGTCTGAGATTTTGGGCCTTTCCTTTTCAGCTTAGGTAAGGATAGTATGCCCTTTCTATGTCTTTCAAATTTTAGAAGTTAATTTCTTAAGTATGCTCTGTGGTTGCGGCCTTGGCTGATCTTCCACATCAGAAAAACTGTCCTTAGCTGTTTATATGTTATTTTGATTCTCTGATTACCGAAATAGAATGTAAACTGTGAAGAATACATGTCTAGGAAAGTTCTGGCTAAGGAAAGACCTGGTTTTTAAGTGTGTCCAGTGTGACCCTCCACTCTTTCCTGGGAACTTACCTGGTGTACTCTTTTACAGATTGTATTCTCTATTTCTGGTATGAATAGTATCCGTACGTATGAATAGTAACCGAATGAATAGTAACTGTACATATGAATAGTATCCATACATAAAAATAATATTCATACGTATGAATAGTGATCGTATGTACGAATATTATCTGTATGCATAAATAGTATCCGTACGTATGAATAGTGACCATATATGAATAGTGACCGTACGTATGAATAGTGACCGTATGAATAGTAACCATATATATGAACAGTATATGTACGAAAACAATCCTGACGTATTTTCTCTAATCTTTCATGAAAATCTCCGTAGCAGAACACCGAAATTCACCTGAGAACTCTTGTCTGTAATGACTTAGAGAAGCGATGTTCGTACGGAATCCAGGTGAGTGAAACGACCCCGTTTTAATAGAGTTTTAGCATTACTGGTGATAAAAAGTATGTTGTAGGACACTCCCAAGATTCATAGGGGGAAATTGGATTCAGAATGACGAATCTAAATGAGATAATCCATAAGTATGGATAAAATGAAATAAGTATTTTATGATGATGTGAAGTTTGAATGGATTATTTGTTATCTTGATATGTGGTTTATAAATCCATAATATAGTTATATACTATACCTGTTATATGGATGAATATTATATTGAGCTTCTGATTATGATATGAAATGCTATTGATTGTGATTGAGCGGGACAGTACCCCCTCTCACGGCAAGGCGGAAAACCCGGTTGACAGGGTGTCTTGACCAATGAGTGTGGAGACAACGATTCCCTCAGTAGGGATATAGCCCGGATTGGTGATAAATCCGTGAGGCGCCCTAGCTAAGAGGATGAGGTTGTGCGTCATGGCGGAAATATACATAATTGGTGAGCCGGCCTGTGTGCGCTCTCCGGGATATATTGCCATTGACGAGTACTAGTAATGTAATACCCAAGAAAAATAAAATATAAATATTTGTTTACAAACTATGGTTACTATGCTAGTATACGGTACTGTTTACATGTATAATACTATTTACGTATACGATACTGTTCATTTATACAATCGAAATGTCAAGTACTAGATGTGGTTTGGTCATAAGAGAAAACTAGAAAGAAGTTTGTAGGAGAAAATGACGTTTTATGTGTAAAAATACGCTCAGGGACTAAATTGAAAGAACTGATTTGAAAAGAAACTTAAAGGTTTAAGGTGAAATGATAGTTTTCCCCTTAAGTTTTCAATAGTAAAGCTGCCTGTGACTTTTCCGAAATTACACAGTAACTATAAATGATTAACGTGAATTATTTTATTAGAAATATCATTTTCATGAATAGTAAATTGAATATTTTATTAGTGCATAGTGTCAAATAGTACCCTTGACTTTTGTTATAAATAGACCCTTCCATTTCACTTATAAACTCACACCTTCAACTTCTCTTTTTTTCTCCTTAAGTTCCTCTTACTTCAATGCTAGGCCTCTGAGATTTTGGGCTTTTCCTTTTCAGCTTAGGTAAGGATACTATGCTCTTTCTATGTCTTTCAAATTTTAGAAGTTATTTTCTTAAGTATGCTCTGTGGTTGCGGCCTTGGCTGATCTTCCACATCAGAAAAATTGTCCTTAGCTGTTTATATGTTATTTTGATTCTCTGATTACCGAAATAGAATGTAAACTGTGAAGAATACATGTCTAGGAAAGTTCTGGCTAAGGAAAGACCTGGTTTTTAAGTGTCCAGTGTGACCCTCCACTCTTTCCTGGGAACTTACCTGGTGTACTCTTTTACAGATTGTATTCTCTATTTCTGGTATGAATAGTGACCGTACGTATGAATAGTGACCGTACATATGAATAGTGACCGTATGAATAGTAACCATATATATGAACAGTAACCGTACATATGAACAGTATCTGTTCGAAAACAATCCTGACGTATTTTCTCTAATCTTTCATGAAAATCTTCGTAGCAGAACACCGAAATTTACCTGAGAACTCTTGTCTGTAATGACTTAGAGAAGCGATGTTCGTACGGAATCCAGGTGAGTGAAACGACCCTGTTTTAATAGAGTTTTAGCATTACTGGTGATAAAAAGTATGTCGTAGGACACTCCCAAGATTCATAGGGGGAAATTGGATTCAAAATGACGAATCTAAATGAGATAATTAATCCATAAGTATGGATAAAATGAAATAAGTATCTTATGATGATGTGAAGTTTGAATGTTTTCAAAAATGGATTAATTGTTATCTTGATATGTGGTTTATAAATCCATAATATAGTTATATACTATACCTGTTATATGGATGAATATTATATTGAGCTTCTGATTATGATATGAAATGCTATTGATTGTGATTGAGCGGGACAGTACCCCCTCTCACGGCAAGGCGGAAAACCCGGTTGACAGGGTGTCTTGACCAATGAGTGTGGAGACAACGATTCCCTCAGTAGGGATATAGCCCGGATTGGTGATAAATCCGTGAGGCGCCCTAGCTAAGAGGATGAGGTTGTGCGTCATGGCGGAAATATACATAATTGGTGAGCCGGCCTGTGTGCACTCTCCGGGATATATTGCCATTGACGAGTACTAGTAACGTTTGTTGAATTGGATGAATTTTTATCTTGTATGTAAGAGGATGATGTTGTGCGTCATGGCGGAAATATACATAATTGGTGAGCCGGCCTGTGTGCGCTCTCCGGGATATATTGCCATTGACGAGTACTAGTAACGTTTGTTGAATTGGATAAATTTTTATCTTCTGTCTATTGGTTGAGTATGAGCCTTTGGATATGCTTGCATGACTGGTAATGTATTTGAATTTTATTAATGCGAGGCCGATTCGCTCATTGAGTTTAAAAGCTCACATTGTTTGTACAACATTTTTGTTCAGATCAGGTTGCCATCGAAGAATATCTGCTAGAGGAGTAGATCACTTTGGACCTTCCCGTTGTCGGGTAGACCTCTCTTCTGTTATAGATTATGTTGCTCTGTAATCGTCTAGGACATCTAGTTCAGGGGTTCGACATTTGGCTTGTATGTCAGTATAATAATGTATTTTAAATTGATAATCTATGATTTTCAGATAAGAAAATTTGATATATTTATCGGAAGGCTTACAGTGATAAGAGATTCATCATTGTGCCGGTCATGTGCCCAGAAAACGGGTCGTGACAAGTAACGTTTGTTGAATTGGATGAATTTTTATCTTGTATGTAAGAGGATGATATTGTGCGTCATGGCGGAAATATACATAATTGGTGAGCCGGCCTGTGTGCGTTCTCTGGGATATATTGCCATTGACGAGTACTAGTAACGTTTGTTGAATTGGATAAATTTTTATCTTCTGTCTATTGGTTGAGTATGAGCCTTTGGATATGCTTGCATGACTGGTAATGTATTTGAATTTTATTAATGCGAGGCTGATTCGCTCATTGAGTTTAAAAACTCACATTGTTTGTACAACCTTTTTGTTCAGATCAGGTTGCCATCGAAGAATATCTGCTAGAGGAGTAGATCACTTTTGGACCTTCCCGTTGTCGGGTAGACCTCTCTTCTGTTATAGATTGTGTTGCTTTGTAATCGTCTAGGACATCTAGTTCAGGGGTTCGACATTTGGCTTGTATGTCAGTATAATAATGTATTTTAAATTGATAATCTATGATTTTCATATAAGAAAATTTGATATATTTATCGGAAGGCTTACAGTGATGAGAGATTCATCATTGTGCCGGTCATGTGCCCAGAAAACGGGTCGTGACATAAATAGTATTATACGGGTAAATAGTAGCGTATACTAAAATAGTACAGTAGTTTGTAAATAAATATTTATATTTTATTTTTCATGGGTATTACAATAATATAGTTATCTACTATACCTGTTATATGGATGAATATTATATTGAGCTTCTGATTATGATATGAAATGCTATTGATTGTGATTGAGCGGGACAGTACCCCCTCTCACGGCAAGGCGGAAAACCCGGTTGACAGGGTGTCTTGACCAATGAGTGTGGAGACAACGATTCTGTAATACCCAAGAAAAATAAAATATAAATATTTGTTTACAAACTACTGTTACTATTTCAGTATACGGTACTATTCACCTGTATAATACTATTTACGTATACGATACTGTTCATTTATACAATTGAAATGTCAAGTACTAGATGTGGTTTGGTCATAAAAGAAAACTAGGAAGAAATTCGTAGGAGAAAATGACGTTTTATGGGTGAAAATACCCTCAGGGACTAAAGTGAAAGGACTGATTTGAAAAGAAACTTAAAGGTTTAAGGTGAAAGGATAGTTTTTCCTTTAAGTTTTCAATAGTAATAACAGAAAAATTTTCGATCGTACGCGTGAGGTGTACAGTAACTACATTATTAGAAATGTCATTTTCATGAATAGTAAATTGAATATTTTATTAGTGCATAGTATCAAATAGTACCCTTGACTTTTGCTATAAATAGGCCCTTCCATTTCACTTCTAAACTCACACCTTCAACTTCTCTTCTTCTCTCCTTAAGTTTCTCTTACTCCAAAACTAGGCCTCTGAGATTTTTGGCCTTTCATTTTCAGCTTAGGTAAGGATACTATGCCCTTTCTATGTCTTTCAAATTTTAGAAGTTAATTTCTTAAGTATGCTCTGTGGTTGCGGCCTTGGCTGATCTTCCACATCAGAAAAACTGTCCTTAGCTGTTTATATGTTATTTTGATTCTCTGATTACCGAAATAGAATGTAAACTATGAAGAATACATGTCTAGGAAAGTTCTGGCTAAGGAAAGACCTGATTTTTAAGTGTGTCCAGTGTGACCCTCCACTCTTTCCTGGGAACTTACCTGGTGTACTCTTTTACAGATTGTATTCTCTATTTCTGGTATGAATAGTGATCGTACGTATGAATAGTAACTGTATGAATAGTAACCGTATATATGAACAGTAACCGTACATATGAACAATATCTGTACGAAAACAATCCTGACGTATTTTCTCTAATCTTTCATGAAAATCTCCGTAGCAGAACACCGAAATTCACCTGAGAACTCTTGTCTGTAATGACTTAGAGAAGCGATGTTCGTACGGAATCCAGGTGAGTGAAACGACCCCGTTTTAATAGAGTTTTAGCATTACTGGTGATAAAAAGTATGTCGTAGGACACTCCCAAGATTCATAGGGGGAAATTGGATTCAGAATGACGAATCTAAATGAGAAAATTAATCCATAAGTATGGATAAAATGAAATAAGTATCTTATGATGATTGTGAAGTTTAAATGTTTTCAAAAACAGATTAATTGTTATCTTGATATGTGGTTTATAAATCTATAATATAGTTATATACTATACCTGTTATATGGATGAATATTATATTGAGCTTCTCATTATGATATGAAATGCTATTGATTGTGATTGAGCGGGACAGTACCCCCTCTCACGGCAAGGCGGAAAACCCGGTTGACAGGGTGTCTTGACCAAAGAGTGTAGAGACAACGATTCCCTCAGTAGGGATATAGCCCGGATTGGTGATAAATCCGTGAGGCGCTGTAATATCCCAAGAATTTTTATGAATATTTAAAGTCTGATTTGAAGTTTAGTGAAAAATTTAATTATGTGAAAAATTTTATTTTTGAATTAGTGAAGAAAATGTGGGAATAGAAATTTTTATTTTAATATGGCGCCCAGGCGCCACGTGGGGCGCCTAGGCGCCGGGCATGGGTGGCGCCCAAGCGCCATAGGTGGCGCCCAGGCGCCAGGTGTACCGAAAAATTTTAGTTTATTTTTCAATCGGCCATAACTTCTTCATCCGAACTCCGTTTTGGGCAAACTTTATATCGTTGGAAAGCTCTTTAAGTCTAGTTTCCAATGGTATAAGTTTCATTTGAATATTTATTACCAGTTAGGAGTTATGATTCGAGAAGTAAGTGAAGGTCGAGAGTAGTGGTAGGAAATTTCTCTATTTCGTAACCCTGATGGTTTTTGTCTGGTTACAATAGGAATGGTCAAGGTGCAAAGTGGGAGTGCCGAGAGTGTGAAATCCAGGTGAGTGGGTTAATACTTGCTATGATTAAATATCTGTTATTGACTTTTTGCATCATAGTGGAAATATGTTGTATATCCAAGTTTGAAGAGGATGATGTGGAACGATGAGACATAAACAATTGTGGAACGTGTCTGGTAATGTATATAATTATATTTTTTTATTTTCCCATGAATGGAGGTTATATGATGGATTGTGAATGGCATGTGAACTGAGTTAAATAATTGTTCTATATTATAGGTTATGTTGTATACATGCTATGTTGCTGGAACCACATTGATTATGTTGTGGCTTGAATTGTAAATGATTGAGAATGTTTTTATATATGATTGTGATTGTGTTTGACTGGAAAGGAAAGGCATGGTGGTGCACCCCATGGAGAAATTTATGTGAAGTTATAAGGGTGGAGATTATAAATGGAGAGATAAGGGTGGATGCGGCGGGGGCCGCGGGCAACGATCCAGAGGTATTCTGGACGACCCGGTTGGTACGGGAAATTTGTGTGAAATTGATTTCACCGATTGTTGTTGTGAACTTTTGAATTATGTTGAAATGTATTTGATTTATTTGGATATTGTCGTGAAGTACTACGAATAATATCATATCATATGATGATCGATTTACGTATGATTGCTGCATGTTATCATTATGATGTATGATATTTTTTTGTCATAGTGTTGTGCTATCTACTCACTGGGCACGTGGTTTGCTCATACCCCTCTTATTGATATTTTTTTTCAGAGTTGACAGCTGAAGGTAAATATCGGAATAAGGAATTATGGATCCTTAGTCCATGATTACCTTTTCACTTGTTCAGGATAAAGGTATAATAGTTAAGTCTTATTTTAAGTTGTATAAATCTAGAAATCTCTGTAATCGGGTAGGTTCATTCAGTGATGTAATGTGAATGATTGTAGTATGTATAGAGAATTCGGTTTGGTTGCATGAAATAGAATTGTATGATGATTAAGAGAAAGATAGGCTTACGGAGGTGAAATGAAATTCACTTTCCGTGCCGGTCACGTGCTCAAATTTTGGGACGTGACAAGTTGGTATCAGAGC
The DNA here is from genome assembly GCA_037074585.1 of Biancaea sappan. Classification (NCBI taxonomy): domain Eukaryota; kingdom Viridiplantae; phylum Streptophyta; class Magnoliopsida; order Fabales; family Fabaceae; genus Biancaea; species Biancaea sappan. Next base: position 66,589,021 of record CM073495.1, read on the forward strand.
TTTGGGATTAGGTCTCCTACCGATTACAGAGTAAGGTAACCTTAGTGGGATCTCCTCTATCGTGGTGAACCCGGGCACGACTATAGAGAGATGGCTCCACTGAAGGTCCTGTAGGATGTTTTCATTTCCTTTTCCTCCAAGACTTGTCTTTTCTTATGAATTATGTTTTTAGTTTTAGAGAGTTATGGCTATACTTTTGAACTCGGTAAGGGAAAGGTTATTATTTGTTTTGATTCCGTTGCTGTCGGATCAAATTGTATGTATGGGGCTTTATATGTTACATTCATGATTGATTTTGTGTGACTGATTTCTTTTATCCTTCTTAATTTTATTATTACTATTTTTGGAGTACCATCCCATAAAAGAAACCACTGGCATTAAAAGCAGAAGGATTACATTGCAAAAAAAAAAAATTACTCATGCATGAGTAATCTAAAAGCGAGGTGGTCTCGGATTAGGAGGGTTGTACTGTATCATCACCCCTCGACCATTCCTTGGAGCGAGAGACAGAGCAATGTCGCGGAGGGTAGTGTAAATCCCATTCATACAATCAACACTTCTTTGTTGTTGATTGCAGAAGCACTGGGTAGACCAATAGAAGAACCTGTCTATTCTTGAAGTCATTTCTGCATGATTGCGTTTACTTAACTTCTCCAGGTTTTCTATCATCTTTTTCATATTTTTGACCTCCTGCTCTAGACAGGCGATTTTGTCCTCCGAGGTATGGCCCGTGCTAGTCTCCTCAGCTTCCTCGATCTTCTTCATTTTCTTCTCCTTCTGCTTCTCTGGAGACTCCTCAAAAGGTCTTTTGCCCTTGTCTTTGCCCAGACTTAAGTTTAAGTCGAGCTCTTCTCTCCTGGCATCTACTGTGAGATCAATGTACTTCCTTGTGGCCATGATTTGGAAAATTTAAAAATTTATGTCGGAGTATGAGAAGAGAGGAATGCTGAGAAGTTGTAGGCTCAGAGATGATTACTCTTTGTGGTGTGGTAACTGAGAACGTTGGGATAGTCCTTATAGAGGAAAAATTTGAACTCAGAGACAAAGAAGATATCTCTTCGCCGCACCCTATACGCTTAACCTATGGATTTCTGCAAGCTGGAAGCTAGAAGTCTAGGGTAGGCATGCACACCAACAACGCGTCGCATTAATGGCAAAACCACGAAAGTCAATATTCGGTGGATTTGCGGCCGATTTACACTTGGTTTTTCCATTTCTCTCGTTGGCATTTTCTGAAATTGAAGGAAGTCGACAATGTAGCCATTACAGAGTGTCTTGGATGTTTTCACGATGAACTAAAATGTATTTCTATGCTTTCTTGTATTGTTCTTGAAAGCCTTCAGTTAAGTATAATATACATGATTGATTGAATTATACTGTGATTATATGTATCTAAATACATATGATATGTATGTATGTTATTCATGCATAGAGAGTGAAGGCTATTTGTTATGGCCAGGAATAATATGTAATGATTCTACATACATTCAGAGAATGAAAAGTCTGAAATTTAAAAAAAAAAAAACTTGAATAGATGAAAATATATATAGATAATGATGTATCTCTATGTTTATACATATATACATATATGCTCGTAGAGGCAAGTGAAAGGTAAAATTTTTCTCTCACTTTATGGAACGCTTGATATGTAGATGTGAGAAGTTTTTATTTTAATATGTATGTTTGAAAATGTGTAAGCTTAGGGCAAAGTCACGGATTAGAAACCTAGATAAGGTTAATATGAAGCTACCCGTTCATGGAGTAATATCTCGATTTAGAATTATTGGATATGACAAATACAGAGTTAGGAAGTCATAAATTGAAACGGCGATTAGTTTAATAATTTGAGCAAGAGTCAAAAGTTAGCCGAAATTTTTGAGAAAATCTTTTGTATTAGATTATATTTTGTTATTTTCTGGCATGCTTATCTGAGACCGTTGGCATTGCGTCGGATAAGGTCTGTAGGTCATCTTTAGAGTATGATGTAAAGGTTTTGTAGCCCTAAATTTCGTCTATATGTAATGGATGCCCCATTACGCTGCTCACTACACTAAGAGTTTATATCTATAAGCTTTCTAGCATCAAACTTCTCCTTCTGTACAACCTTTATAGCTCAGAAAGATATGGCCGGCAATAAATCTTTCAATTTAAACTTTGAGGCTGGCAAGATAGAGCTAGATCTAAATCTTAGCCTGGAGAATTATAAGAATAAGAGATCCATGGAAGAGTCACCAGAGGCTAAGAAAAGAAAAAGGGATGTAGTAGAGTTAGAGGATGTTAGCACAGCAACATCTTCTAATAATGAGCTTGCGCTTATGAGACAAAAGATGGAGGACTTGGAAAGATTGATAAACCGCCACTTTGAGGAACAGGGGAGATCGATAAATCGTCTCTTTACAGAACAAGAGAAGCTTTTGAACCGTCATTTTAGGGAATTGGCGAATAGAGTTGATAGACATTCGATGTTTGCAACTCAAAATTTTCGTGACCAACAAGCGAGATGTATTGACTGTATGAATGGAGTGACTTCTGCACTTCGCCAAATTTCCCAGACGTTTCCTCCAGAAACTCTTTCTAGGCTGCAACGATTAACTTCCTCCTTAAGGTCTGAAGCACCTTCTTCTTCTAGACCTGGAGCACCTTCTGCATTTCAAAAGCCTCCTCGTTCTTAATTTATCCTTTCTTTTGTTTGTACCGAAAGCTGCTGTTTGATCTAATGTTTACGTATTAAAATTATCTGTTTTGTAAATCAAGTTCAGCTTGTTGCCTGTAACTTATGTATTAGAAATAAAAATTTTCGTATTTGATTTTTTTTTTTGTTGAGGCAATTCTTTTACTGAAGAAACTTGAGAAATAAAAATATGTTGAACTTGTTATATTTTGTACTTGATTGTGAAAATTCTAAGAGAGAGAATGAGATATAGACAAAATATCTGCATTTGTTTCAATCTTGAGGTAAGTTTTGAATTCGGAGGACCGAATTCTTTTAAGGGGGGAAGAATGTAATATCCCAAGAATTTTTATGAATATTTAAAGTCTGATTTGAAGTTTAGTGAAAAATTTAATTATGTGAAAAATTTTATTTTTGAATTAGTGAAGAAAATGTGGGAATAGAAATTTTTATTTTAATATGGCGCCCAGGCGCCACGTGGGGCGCCTAGGCGCCGGGCATGGGTGGCGCCCAAGCGCCATAGGTGGCGCCCAGGCGCCAGGTGTACCGAAAAATTTTAGTTTATTTTTCAATCGGCCATAACTTCTTCATCCGAACTCCGTTTTGGGCAAACTTTATATCGTTGGAAAGCTCTTTAAGTCTAGTTTCCAATGGTATAAGTTTCATTTGAATATTTATTACCAGTTAGGAGTTATGATTCGAGAAGTAAGTGAAGGTCGAGAGTAGTGGTAGGAAATTTCTCTATTTCGTAACCCTGATGGTTTTTGTCTGGTTACAATAGGAATGGTCAAGGTGCAAAGTGGGAGTGCCGAGAGTGTGAAATCCAGGTGAGTGGGTTAATACTTGCTATGATTAAATATCTGTTATTGACTTTTTGCATCATAGTGGAAATATGTTGTATATCCAAGTTTGAAGAGGATGATGTGGAACGATGAGACATAAACAATTGTGGAACGTGTCTGGTAATGTATATAATTATATTTTTTTATTTTCCCATGAATGGAGGTTATATGATGGATTGTGAATGGCATGTGAACTGAGTTAAATAATTGTTCTATATTATAGGTTATGTTGTATACATGCTATGTTGCTGGAACCACATTGATTATGTTGTGGCTTGAATTGTAAATGATTGAGAATGTTTTTATATATGATTGTGATTGTGTTTGACTGGAAAGGAAAGGCATGGTGGTGCACCCCATGGAGAAATTTATGTGAAGTTATAAGGGTGGAGATTATAAATGGAGAGATAAGGGTGGATGCGGCGGGGGCCGCGGGCAACGATCCAGAGGTATTCTGGACGACCCGGTTGGTACGGGAAATTTGTGTGAAATTGATTTCACCGATTGTTGTTGTGAACTTTTGAATTATGTTGAAATGTATTTGATTTATTTGGATATTGTCGTGAAGTACTACGAATAATATCATATCATATGATGATCGATTTACGTATGATTGCTGCATGTTATCATTATGATGTATGATATTTTTTTGTCATAGTGTTGTGCTATCTACTCACTGGGCACGTGGTTTGCTCATACCCCTCTTATTGATATTTTTTTTCAGAGTTGACAGCTGAAGGTAAATATCGGAATAAGGAATTATGGATCCTTAGTCCATGATTACCTTTTCACTTGTTCAGGATAAAGGTATAATAGTTAAGTCTTATTTTAAGTTGTATAAATCTAGAAATCTCTGTAATCGGGTAGGTTCATTCAGTGATGTAATGTGAATGATTGTAGTATGTATAGAGAATTCGGTTTGGTTGCATGAAATAGAATTGTATGATGATTAAGAGAAAGATAGGCTTACGGAGGTGAAATGAAATTCACTTTCCGTGCCGGTCACGTGCTCAAATTTTGGGACGTGACAGGCGCCCTAGCTAAGAGGATGAGGTTGTGCGTCATGGCGGAAATATACATAATTGGTGAGCCGGCCTGTGTGCGCTCTCTGGGATATATTGCCATTGACGAGTACTAGTAACGTTTGTTGAATTGGATGAATTTTTATCTTGTATGTAAGAGGATGATGTTGTGCGTCATGGCGGAAATATACATAATTGGTGAGCCGGCCTGTGTGCGCTCTCCGGGATATATTGCCATTGACGAGTACTAGTAACGTTTGTTGAATTGGATAAATTTTTATCTTCTGTCTATTGGTTGAGTATGAGCCTTTGGATACGCTTGCATGACTGGTAATGTATTTGAATTTTATTAATGCGAGGCCGATTCGCTCATTGAGTTTGAAAGCTCACATTGTTTGTACAACCTTTTTGTTCAGATCAGGTTGCCATCGAAGAATATCTGCTAGAGGAGTAGATCACTTTGGACCTTCCCGTTGTCGGGTAGACCTCTCTTCTGTTATAGATTATTGAAAGAAATGGTTGGATCCCAAGAGGGGGGGGTGAATTGGGTTTTATAAAAATTTTCACAAAACTTAATTGGAAGTTAAAATGATTTTCTGAAATTGGACAATGTTAAAGATAATAATTTAATTCAGAAAATCAAAGTGTTATCAAGATAAATAATTTTATAGTGCAAGGAATTAAGGAGAAAATATAAATCTACACACGTTAATTAATACTTGAAGTAGAAATCAAATATAAACGCAAAGCATTAATTAATTAACTTCAAATGTAAATAGAGTAGGGATAGAGAAAGCAAACTCAGAGATTTATACTGGTTCGGCTAATCTCAAGCCTACATCCAGTCCTCAAGAGACCACTTGAGTATTTCCACTATAATTGCAAGTTTAATCCAGGTACTTGCAAACCACTACAACATAGATCTTTTTTTTTCTTCAAGGGTGTCTATCCCCCTTACAACGTGTTTTCTCTCAAACACTAACTCAAGGAACCAATCCTTGAGCAACTAAATTTAAAGGCTTAAGGAAAATAATGGTGGACACTCTCAAAGTGTAGATAACGCAGAAATTAAGCTCAGAATTTTTCTCTAACAATTTAGAGAGAATGGAACTCAAGATAATATGATAAATGAACAATTGAAGCTTGATGTAAATGGTGTTGTGAAGTCCCCTTTATATAGTGAAACCTTGCTGCTACAGTGACTGCTTTAGTCAAAATTGCTACAGTAAGCTTCATCATCATTTTCAACCTTTCTACAACAACCAAAAAAACTTTATCAATCTTTTTCAACAATCAATATTCTTTTTCAAATTTGCTACAGTAAAAAGTATTCTTTTTCAAAGTTTATTACAACAACCAATAAACTTTATCATACTTTTTCAACAATCAAAATTCTTTTTCAAAAGTGCTACAGTAAAAGATATTCTTTTTCAAATTATATTACAACACCCAATAAACTTTATCATACTTTTTCAACAATCAAATTTCTTTTTCAAAAGTGCTATAGTAAAAGATATTCTTTTTCAAATTATATTACAACACCCAATAAACTTTATTATACTTTTTCAACAATCAAATTTCTTTTTCAAAAGTGCTACAGTAAAAAGCATTCTTTTCAAATTATATTAAAACACCCAATAAACTTTATCAAAAATCAATTTATACTACTATATTTAAATATATAAAACATTAAATATATTTGGGCCAAGAAAGATTGAATCATGTATTTGGATCAAGAAGATTAAATCATACATTTGGGCCAATAAGATTAACTTATTCATTTGGGCCAAGAAGACTAAATCATTCATTTGGGCCAAGAAAATTAAATCATACTATTTGGGCTAAGAAAGATTAAATCATACATTGGGCCAAGAAGATTAAATCATTCCCACATATTTGTCATCATCAAAACTTATAGCATAATACATTAGGGCTAACAATTATGTTGCTCTGTAATCGTCTAGGACATCTAGTTCAGGGGTTCGACATTTGACTTGTATGTCAGTATAATAATGTATTTTAAATTGATAATCTATGATTTTCAGATAAGAAAATTTGATATATTTATCGGAAGGCTTACAGTGATGAGAGATTCATCATTGTGCCGGTCATGTGCCCAGAAAACGGGTCGTGACAAAGTTGGTATCAAAGCAATGGTTGTTAGGTCTCCTAGTGATTACAGAGCAAGGTAACCTTAGTGGGACCTCCTCTATCGTTGTGAACCCGGGCACAACTATAGAGAGACGGCTCTACTGAAGGTCCTGTAGGATGTTTCCATTTCCTTTCCCTCCGAGACTTATCTCTTCTTAGGAATTATGTTCTCAGTTTTAGTTTTAGACAGATGTGGCCACACTTTTGAACTTAGTAAAGGAAAGGTTATTATTTGTTTTGATTCCGTTGCTGTCGGATCAAATTTTTATATGGTGGATTTTATAAGCTGAATTCATGATTGATTTTGTGTAGCTATATTATTTTAGGGTACCAGCCAATAAAAGAAACCACTTGCATTAAAAAAAAAACTGAAGGATTACATTGCAAAAAAAGAAGAAGTTTACTCATGTATGAGTAATCTAAAAGCGAGGTGGTCTTGGATTAGGAGGGTTGTATTGTATCATCACCCCTCGACCATTCCTTGGAGCAAGGGACATAGCAATGTCGCGGAGGGTAGTGTAAATCCCATTCATACAATCAACACTTCTTTGTTGTTGATTGCAGAAGCACTGGGTAGACCAATAAAAGAACCTGTCTATTCTTGAAGTCATTTCTGCATGATTGCGTTTAGTTAACTTCTCCAGGTCTCCTATCATCTTTTTCAGATTTTTCACCTCCTGCTCTAGACAGGCGATTTTGTCCTCCGAGGTATGGCCCGTGCTAGTCTCCTCAGCTTCCTCGATCTTCTTCATTTTCTTCTCCTTCTGTTTCTCTGGAGACCCCTCAAAAGGTCTTTTGCCCTTGTCTTTGCCAAGACTTAAGTTTAAGTCGAGCTCTTCTTCCTTAGCCTCTACTGTGAGATCAATGTACTTCCTTGAGGCCATGATTTGGAAAAATTTAGAAATTTTTGTAAGAGTATGAGGCGAGAGGAATACTGGGGGATTGTAGGCTCAGAGATTATTACTCTTTGTGGTGTGGTAACTGAGAACGATGAGAAGGTTTTTATAGAAAAAAAATTTGGACTAAGAGACAAAGAAGATATCTCTTCACCGCACCCCTACACGATCAACCTATGGATTTCTGCAAGCTGGAAGCCAGAAGTCTAGGGTAGGTGTGCACACCAACAATGCGTCGCATTAATGCCAAAACCACGAAAGTCAGTATTCGGTAGATTTGCGGCCGATTTTACTCGGTTTTTCCATTTCTCCCGTTGGCATTTTTCGAAATTCAAAGAAGTTGACGATAGAGCCATTAAAGATTGCCTTGGATGCTTTTATGATGAACTGAAATGCATTTCTCTGTTTTATTGTGTTGTTCTTAAGAGACTTCAGTTGAGTATAATATACATAATAGATTGAATCATGTTGTAATTACATGTATGTATGTTATTCATGCATAATGAGTGAAGGCTACGATCAAGGAGAATATGTGATGATCCTACATATACTCATAGAGAATGAGAGATCAAAATGACTTGGATAGAATGAAATGTGTAGAGGATAATACATCTTCATGGTTACACATACTTACATATAATGCTCTCGTGGGCAAATGAAAGGCAATGTTTCCTTGCATCATGATAATACTTGATACATGTGCCGTAAGCAGTTAACTTTGTTTTAAAATATATATATTTACATATATATTATGTGTAAATCCAGAATAAAGACACCGATTAGAATATAAGATAAGGCTAATATGAGACTACCCGATCATAGAGGGACATCGTGATATGGGATTACAGGATAAAACAAGTTAGAGGGAGAAAATCTCAGACTGAAGAGCGTAGTTAGTCAGAACTTTGAGAAAGGTCAAGATTAGCCGAAATTTTTTTTGAGGAAATCTTTGACTTATGTTAATTGCATTAAATTATATTTACTATTTACTTGCATGTCCGACATTAATTGCTGGCATTGCGACGTATGTGATCTGTAAACCTTATAGCGAGCGGCGTGTAGGTTGTGGTGGCTTTAGCTCCAGGGGCTTCGGGTTGTCTATAAATCTTGTATGCCCGTTACCCTACTCATCGCACCAAGCAAACCTACTTCTTTCATTACATACCTATTTCTCAATCTCCATTCCTTTCTCATTCGAAGTTGTTTCTGAGATCCCTAGAGCAATGGCCGATAATAAGTCTTTCAACTTGAATTTTGAGACTGGCAATGTAGAGCTTGATTTAAATCTAAGTCTCGGAAACAACAAAGGGAAGAGACCTGTAGACAGGTCACTAGAAATTAAGAAGAGAAAGAGGGATGTAATAGAGTTGGAGGAGGACAGTACTGCAACATCCTCAGAAAATAAGCTTGCATTCCTGGAACGTAAGATAGAGAGCCTGGAATACAAGATAAAGGACCAGAAGCGACTAATAAGTCGTCTCTTTGAAAACCAAGAGAAATTGATAAACCGTCGTTTCGGGGAACTGGCTAATCGAGTTGATAGACATTCAATGTTTGCAACTCAAAATTTTCGTGACCAACAAGCAAGGTGTATTGACTGTATGAACGGAGTGACTTATGCTCTTCGCCAAATTTCTCAGGCGCTTCCTCCAGAAACTCTTTCTAGGCTGCAACGATTAGCTTCCTCCTTAAGGTCTGAAGCACCTTCCTCTTCTAGACCTGGAGCACCTTTTACATTTCAAAAGCCTCCTCGTCCTTAATTTATTTTTCTTTTGTTTGTACCTAAAGCTACATTTGGTGTAAGCTTCACGTATTAAAATTATCTATGTACTAGAAATAAAATTTAAGTTAGTATCTAGATCTTCTTTGTTGAAGTGATTCATTTTACTGAAAGAACTTGAGGAATGAGAAGATATTGGACTTGTTATATTTCATACTTGATTCTAAAGCATAGTATAGTAATATCTTTTTGACTGAGCAGAGTTACTAAAATGATATTTCATTGCACTTCTGAGCTATGGAGGAATGCTGAATAAGTATTTTATGAACCTATAGAACTATAGGTTTGCCTCAATCATTGAAGGGATGCGACTCTATATGAGTCATTGAGGTGAGAGGAATTTTCATATATATAATTATGCGTAAGAAGTATGTTATTTACTTATCATATTTTCTAGGATTGTTCTTCCTAGAGATTTATGTAATGATTTCATTTTATATAACGCCTTCAGCTGAGAGTATCGCCTTAAGGTAGAAGAATCGCCTTTGGGCAAGAGTATTACCTATGGCCAAAATGATGCCTTCAGGTGGAGTACTTGTATTCGTAAAAGTTATAAGTTATGTGTGTGATAACTTGTGTCCTGATATTCAGTATAAACTGGAAAGACCACGTGTCACTTTTGAGAAGACACCTATTTGAGGTTTTACATAGAGACAGAGTTCGTCTTTGATTAGGTGGTTTGAGTTTGGTAAAGGTTATGAGGATGAGACACTTTATGGTACAAAAGGTTGTGGAGAAGATCAAACTGATGAGGAAGAGATTGTTTGCTATTTAGAAAAGGCAAAAGTCCTATGAAAATTATTGATAATGCGGTCTAGAGTTCACAGTTGATGCTATAGTGTTCTTGTAAATCTTACCAGGGATGTGAAGAGGTTTGGAAAGGAAGAGATACAAAGAATGAGATATAGACGAAGTAATCACACTTATTTCAGTCTTGAAATGAGTTTTGAATTCGGGGGACCGAATTCTCTTAAGGGAGTGATAATGTAATACCCAAGAAAAATAAAATATAAATATTTGTTTACAAACTACTGTTACTATTTCAGTATACGGTACTATTCACCTGTATAATACTATTTACGTATACGATACTGTTCATTTATACAATTGAAATGTCAAGTACTAGATGTGGTTTGGTCATAAAAGAAAACTAGGAAGAAATTCGTAGGAGAAAATGACGTTTTATGGGTGAAAATACCCTCAGGGACTAAAGTGAAAGGACTGATTTGAAAAGAAACTTAAAGGTTTAAGGTGAAAGGATAGTTTTCCCTTTAAGTTTTCAATAGTAATAACAGAAAAATTTTCGATCGTACGCGTGAGGTGTACAGTAACTACATTATTAGAAATGTCATTTTCATGAATAGTAAATTGAATATTTTATTAGTGCATAGTATCAAATAGTACCCTTGACTTTTGCTATAAATAGGCCCTTCCATTTCACTTCTAAACTCACACCTTCAACTTATCTTCTTCTCTCCTTAAGTTTCTCTTACTCCAAAACTAGGCCTCTGAGATTTTTGGCCTTTCATTTTCAGCTTAGGTAAGGATACTATGCCCTTTCTATGTCTTTCAAATTTTAGAAGTTAATTTCTTAAGTATGCTCTGTGGTTGCGGCCTTGGCTGATCTTCCACATCAGAAAAACTGTCCTTAGCTGTTTATATGTTATTTTGATTCTCTGATTACCGAAATAGAATGTAAACTGTGAAGAATACATGTCTAGGAAAGTTCTGGCTAAGGAAAGACCTGGTTTTTAAGTGTGTCCAGTGTGACCCTCCACTTTTTCCTGGGAACTTACCTGGTGTACTCTTTTACAGATTGTATTCTCTATTTCTGGTATGAATAGTGATCGTACGTATGAATAGTGATCGTAGTATGAATAGTAACTGTATGAATAGTAACCATATATATGAACAGTAACCGTACATATGAACAATATCTGTACGAAAACAATCCTGACGTATTTTCTCTAATCTTTCATGAAAATCTCCGTAGCAGAACACCGAAATTCACCTGAGAACTCTTGTCTGTAATGACTTAGAGAAGCGATGTTCGTACGGAATCCAGGTGAGTGAAACGACCCCGTTTTAATAGAGTTTTAGCATTACTGGTGATAAAAAGTATGTCGTAGGACACTCCCAAGATTCATAGGGGGAAATTGGATTCAGAATGACGAATCTAAATGAGAAAATTAATCCATAAGTATGGATAAAATGAAATAAGTATCTTATGATGATTGTGAAGTTTAAATGTTTTCAAAAACAGATTAATTGTTATCTTGATATGTGGTTTATAAATCTATAATATAGTTATATACTATACCTGTTATATGGATGAATATTATATTGAGCTTCTGATTATGATATGAAATGCTATTGATTGTGATTGAGCGGGACAGTACCCCCTCTCACGGCAAGGCGGAAAACCCGGTTGACAGGGTGTCTTGACCAATGAGTGTGGAGACAACGATTCCCTCAGTAGGGATATAGCCCGGATTGGTGATAAATCCGTGAGGCGCCCTAGCTAAGAGGATGAGGTTGTGCGTCATGGCGGAAATATACATAATTGGTGAGCCGGCCTGTGTGCGCTCTCCGGGATATATTGCCATTGACGAGTACTAGTAACGTTTGTTGAATTGGATGAATTTTTATCTTGTATGTAAGAGGATGATGTTGTGCGTCATGACGGAAATATACATAATTGGTGAGCCGGCTTGTGTGCGCTCTCCGGGATATATTGCCATTGACGAGTACTAGTAACGTTTGTTGAATTGGATAAATTTTTATCTTCTGTCTATTGGTTGAGTATGAGCCTTTGGATACGCTTGCATGACTGGTAATGTATTTGAATTTTATTAATGCGAGGCCGATTCGCTCATTGAGTTTAAAAGCTCACATTGTTTGTACAACCTTTTTGTTCAGATCAGGTTGCCATCGAAGAATATCTGCTAGAGGAGTAGATCACTTTGGACCTTCCCGTTGTCGGGTAGACCTCTCTTCTGTTATAGATTATGTTGCTCTGTAATCGTCTAGGACATCTAGTTCAGGGGTTCGACATTTGGCTTGTATGTCAGTATAATAATGTATTTTAAATTGATAATCTATGATTTTCAGATAAGAAAATTTGATATATTTATCGGAAGGCTTACAGTGATGAGAGATTCATCATTGTGCCGGTCATGTGCCCAGAAAACGGGTCGTGACAGATTCCCTCAGTAGGGATATAGCCCGGATTGGTGATAAATCCGTGAGGCGCCCTAGCTAAGAGGATGAGGTTGTGCGTCATGGCGGAAATATACATAATTGGTGAGCCGGCCTGTGTGCGCTCTCCGGGATATATTGCCATTGACGAGTACTAGTAACGTTTGTTGAATTGGATGAATTTTTATCTTCTTGTATGTAAAAGGATGATGTTGTGCGTCATGGCAGAAATATACATAATTGGTGAGCCGGCCTGTGTGCGCTCTCTGGGATATATTGCCATTGACGAGTACTAGTAACGTTTGTTGAATTGGATGAATTTTTATCTTCTGTCTATTGGTTGAGTATGAGCCTTTGGATATGCTTGCATGACTGGTAATGTATTTGAATTTTATTAACGCGAGGCCGATTCGCTCATTGAGTTTAAAAGCTCACACTCTTTGTACAACCTTTTTGTTCAGATCAGGTTGCCAGCGAACAATATCTGCTAGAGGAGTAGATTATTTTGGACCTTCCCGTTGTCGGGTGGACCCCTCTTTTGTTATATATTATGTTGCTCTGTAATCGTCTAGGACATCTAGGTCAGGGGTTCGACATTTGACTTATATGTCAGTATAATAATGTATTTTAAATTGATAATCTATTATTACATGCAAATCATCTCTATGATTTTCAGATAAGAAAATTTGATATATTTATCGGAAGGCTTACAGTGATGAGAGATTCATCATTGTGCCGGTCATGTGCCAAGAAAACGGGTCGTGACAAAATGTGTGCTAATTGATTGAATGCTAATTTAGAATTTAAAGTATTAAATTTTAAAGTTGGGATGTGATGTATATTTCCTCCCTTGATTATCTTATTTTTACTATTTTAAGATTTTGTGGGTATGTAAGTTATGTTTTAAATTTTCAATAAATCTATTGTTGCTAATCCAAATGTATATTTGCAAAAATATAATAAGTAGTCAAAGGAAGACAAGGATTTTGATCATAGCAGACTTATTATGTTAGTAACTTTTATTTTAACTCATTTTATCATTAATTAACATATTTATCTAAATTAATTCATGTAATACTTTATTTTTTGTTTTTATTTTCATTTGACATTATTTATATTCAATCTTCAAGGCATTTGTATCTAATGAATTATTTTATGTGTCTTAACATGACTTGAATGTCTTATTATTTTTGTACATATATTCTTTTATATTTTTTTAAATTATTTTTTTAGTTGATAAACAAAAATTGTAACATTTGTGTTAATCCGTGCATCGCACGGGTCACAATACTAGTTATAACTAATGTCTATTGATACAAAAGATTAGGGTTTGATACTTTATTTGGAAGCAAAATCATGGTAATCTTTGAATTGATCTCCCATGTATCAACCTCAATATGCCCCTGCCCAATTGGTAAACGGGATATATCTTCTTCTGGCGATACTATGCTCCAATGAAGGCTGAGTTACTGTGCCATGAAGGGTAAATAAATTCAATATATTTTTTATAATTGTTTTTAAGAAATAAATTAAGTACGCTATCCAAATCCTTTTTATTTCCCACTATAGATTTAACCTCCATCTTAATATTAAGTTGTAAACTATAGCATTGATAAGGTATTTAGTAATATGTGAGTGTTTATGAGATAAAAATAATATTGCATCAATATTTTGTTTCTCCTTACAGGTTGACATAAGAACCGATAAAATAAAACAATTTGTGATAAATATTTGTTGAAGTATAATCGGCAAGCATAGTGGGAGAAATCTCGTGAAGAGGCTGCAATTGCAAAGCCCTGGGAGCTCATTGAAGCTTGCACGAGTCGGATTAGATTGAGTTGAAGAAAAATTTTAACTTAACTTAATCAAATTTAATCAGGTTGGATTGGATTGGATTATTGATCTTTTTATAATGACTCAAAACTAACTCAACTCGTACTTTGATGGATTGGGTTGTGCCAGGTTGGCTTGTGGTCTTTTTCTTATAAATTTTATTTATTTATTTTTACTTTGCTTTCTTCTTCTTCTTCTCTTTTTTTTTCTTTCTTTATTTTTTTTTCCAAAACAAGATACACAACACATACAGAAGACAAATAAATTAATAAAGACACATATTATCCTTTATACTATGTAACAAGACAATAACAATCAGTAGTAAGTTGTACAGTTATAGGCAAATTAATTCAATCCAAAAATTAATATTATATAATCTAAATTTTAATAAGTACATAACACATAAATATTTATTTATAAATAATGAGTATAACAAAAAATCATAAGTAGTTAATTTTTTAAAAAATTAAAAATATATATATATATATATATATATATATTGTGTGGGTTGGCAAGTTAGATTGGGTTGGAAAATTTCCAACCTGCCACCCAACCTTCTCATTGGCGGGTTGGAAGAATTTAACCCAATCTAACCCACCAACACAACCCAAACATGAGGGTTGGGTTAGGTTAGGCGGGTTGGTACCCACTCTTACATATATAGAGTGGTTAGCTCCTCTTGTATTTGTTAAGATTGGCCTTCTAGAGCATGAACTACCTAAAAACTTTGGTCAGTGAAATCAAAAAATTATTTTTATAAAAAATATTATAAATATATATAAGTGATAAAAAATAATATAAAATACACAAAATATAAATTTATTGAATGATGTTGTGATTCGGTATAGCTAATTTTTTAAATTCAATTTTAAGAAAAACTTATGGGTGAAATACTTTTAATAAAATGAATAGTCATAATTTATCATGCGGGGGCAACATCTAAATTTTCATAGGAGTAAAAAAAATACTACATATATTAATTGAAAAAATTTTCTTGCCCCACACCATTACATATAGATCCATCCCCGTTCTAGAGGCAACCCACGCCATTGAAAGTAAACTCACATATTTAGTTTTAACAAATTGGGATAATGAAAGATAAAAAGGATTGTCTTGAACCCTAGCAGAGCAGCGCCTCTTCATTTCCTGCCTCTTCATCTTCAGTACAGCAACAACCCCTACCCATTCTCTTTTTTTTTTTTTCCTTTTCTCGTCCATTTTTTTTCTCATATATTTTGTGGGAGTTTTGTTTTTCTTTCTTTTTGTAGAAGACATTTATATTCTTTGTAAGAGTTTTTTTTGTTATCTGTACCAGCAACGTCGTAAGAACCTCTGTCGTCTTCATCGACGGTGTTTGAAAGAAGTAACTCACCACATTCTGATGTCGCAATTTTCGACGGAAGCGAATCCTTGCATGACAAAAATCCACTCTTTTGGCAACGAGATCTTTACGATTAGATTTGAGAACCACCTAGTGCATTCTGATGACAGTCATAGCTTCAGATAAGTTTTTCAGGTTGCTAGAAAACTAGCATTGATATAGGATTTAGGGGTGTGTTGTCTTTGTTTAGTTTTTTATTTTTGTTAAATATATTTTGATATTAATTTTTAAGATATATTATTCTAAATCACATATTTTTTTTCATAAATTCAGACTTATAATATATTTAAAGATATTTAGGTCCTAGTTAATTTTATATAACATTGACTTTGTACTATTTTAATAAAAATAATTTTTATTTTGTCAAAAAAAAAAGGGTAATGACAATAGTATCTTTGACAACATCATCAATAACAACATTAATAATAACAATTTGGTGGTAAGTAGTCTGAACAGGAAAAATAAGTGATAAAAACATACCATAATAATCAAGAATCTTAATGCTAGTGACATTTGATTGTGAACATATGTTATGAGGATGATAGTTAAAGGTTTGACCCTTCTCACAACCCATTCCCACTCTCGTTTTCTCAAACATGTGTGTCTCAGTTGTATCATAATAATAATAACGACAACCACTAATTGCAATTTAAGTATATCAATTCTACAAAAGGAAAAAATTAAGCATGTTGACAATGGTTATTACAATTATCAATAATAATTACTACTATTGCCATTTTATGAATAAATTATTCTAGCTGTCTTTCTAATCTTATTATAGTCTCTAAAATTTAAAAAATTAATAGCTGAGTTCTATTAATTTTATAAATTTATAATTTAATCCACAATATTAAAATTTTGTTAGTATTTTATTAAATTTTATTGACTTAACTAATTATGTGTATATTAATATTTAAAATATGCACGATGTATGATTAAATTACATATACAACATATAATATAATTTATATTAAGTAAATTAGACAAATATTCACAATGTTAAAATAATGTATAATTAATTATGTTATCAAAATTTGATAAAATATTAACAGAAATTTAACAATAAGGATGAAATTAAAAGTATTTAAAATTATAAAAATTGTAATAAAAAATTTAGAGAATTAATTGAAAAATAAATAAATTTTCAGTGTTAAAAAATATTTTAACTTTGTTTGATAAATGGACGAGAATAACATAATTGATCTCGACATGTCGTCCAGACCCTGACCGTGACCGACCGCCATCGAAAACCTCATGTACATCAATCCGAGGCTTTTCTATCCCTAATTGCGTGATTTGGTGCTTGTTGAAGCAATAGAGATGGCCTCATCCGCTATGGTTTCTTCCACTCTTCAATTCTTCCATTCTTCCTTCCCTCTTTTCCAAAACCCAAAACACAGGCTTCACTCTCCATACCCTCTTATCCCCACCAAACCCTCCTTTATTTTCCACACCAATCCTTCCACACTTCGCACTTTTCCACTGGTTCTTTCCGCGCATCGGAGTGCGGCCTCCGCCTCTTCTTCTTCTTCATCTACTCTTTCCCCGCAATTGCTTCCACAGATTCACACAATCCCACCACCGGAAATTCTCTCAGGCTCAACTCGCACTCTTGCTACTGTTCTTGCCCTAGCTTTTTCTCTGTCCCGCTTCTTTATCAAACTAGTTCAGAATATCCCACTCTCGGAGCACCTCGCCGCAATTCTATATCTCCAGAGAAATGCTATCTCTACCGTGGGCCCCCTCTTCTTTGCTTCTTTGCGGGACCGTCCCACCGGTTATTTGAACACCCCGTTGACGGTGGTGGCCGCTGGACTCGCCAAGTGGCTCGACATCTATAGTGGGGTTTTGATGGTTAGGGTTTTGCTTAGTTGGTTCCCCAACATTCCTTGGGAACGCCAGCCTCTCTCGGCAATTCGAGACCTCTGTGATCCTTATTTGAATTTGTTTCGCAATATCATTCCCCCCGTATTTGATACATTGGATGTCAGTCCGCTTCTAGCTTTCGCGGTGTTGGGCACTCTGGGCTCCATTCTTCATGGCAGCAGCACCGGTTGATTGGTTAATTGGTTTAAAAGTTCAGTTGATTTTGCCGGGTGATGATTTGCTGTACGCTGAATTTATCTTCCTTGTTATTTTCTCTCTCCAACATTTTGTATTTCACTATCGTAGTGATACAAAGAATGTAGTATTCAAGTTTCAATATATAAATTTTGGTAGTAATTGGCTTTAGCTTACTTGATTAGTTGATCAAGGCTTTTATTTAATTGTATGCCATTATATTTTCTATCAATAATAGATACTGGTATATTTCTCCTCTTTCTTCTAAATGTGTCTTATTGGTTGTTTGAAGTTTTATTTATTTATATTTACTACCCTGGTGAAGTGAATACAAGTTGTATCATACTATAATGTCATAATCTACTCTAAACCAGATAGTAGATGTTCTCAATTCTTAAACATTGGATTTCACGTCTCTTGTTTTTCATCAAGTATGAAGTGTCTCATAAGTTAATTAATACAATGTGTGTGTATGTATGGTTAAATATAACTAGAATTAAAGGCATACATGATGTTGCCTTCATGTTCATTAGTCATTGAATTAGTTGACAGACAGCTGCCGTGGCCTGTGTCATTCTACTATGTGGTATATCTTATGTACGTTCAATAATATGATTCTTGCAAATATAGTTGAGATTTCCGTAAATACTGTATCCATTAGTTATTTGAACTGTGGTGAGTCTGAGTATACAAATATACTTCTACTCGGGTACTATAACAACAACAAAACCACCACAAACCTTATTTCATTAGGTGGGGTCGATTACATGGATGACGCCGTTGAACTCTATTAATAACCAACTCTTTAAGTATCTCATTAATCAAAAAGATTATGTTCAATGACTTCTCTAATAGTTATTCTTGGCCTTCCTCGACTTTTTTTTATAGGACTTATACGGGTATTATAAGTCAGAAAATTAAGTTGCGGTAAAGAATATGGATGTGGCAATGAAAATGGAAAGTCTGATGAGGATGGTTTCGGGGTTGGTCCTTTCATACTAATATTGTAGTTTATCTACTATAGATATCTGAACCATGATCACTGCAATGCATTTGACTGAGCCAGGATATAGATGTGCAACGAAAATGGAAGTGTGGGGAGGATGTTTTCAGGGTTGGTCTTTTCATACTAATCTTGTAGTTTATCTGGATCCATAAATATATGAATCATGAACTCTGCAATTCATTTGATTGAGCCAGGATAAAGAAACTATGCACAGCACACTAAGAACTTGTATTTGATTGAATTGGCATTATTTGGACATAATTCATTTTCTGATTGTCCATTTTGTATACTGGATTTCACAAATGTTTTCTTTCCTGCTCCACATGCTTTAAAGTTAAAATCCTTTCATGTGTTCGGTTCGTTCCTTGTTGTTATCAAATTGATTGTAATGTCCTTGGATGACAACATGATTTGTGAATGGAGAAAATTGATATAGATTCTAGTTTGCATGAATTTGGATGCATTTGAACCTTCTTTTGTTTTTGGAAACCATGAGTATGCTTTTTATGGTGCACACAAAATACAAAGGGACCAGTGAGTAGATTACTGTCTGTGATCATTCTGTTGTCATTGTTGTCTTGCTTTTGTTATATGCGTGTGTTTCGGTGGAAGGGATGTCCTGTGTTCTAGCAGTCAGAAGACAAGAAAGAAAGAAGATGGAATGCTGAACCACGCATTTGTCCTTTGCTTGAATTGATGTTTGTTCTGTTTCAACAAATCCTGGAGTCTTTGAGGAACACTTCTAAGTAGCTAAATTTTATAGTTTACTAGGCGGAAGTGGCTTAGCTTTATAAGTATTACATGTTTTCTGTTTAAAAAAAAAAAAGCTTTATAAGTATTACATGTTAGCCATAATATATAATTTTGCCAAATCATTTACGTCTGCAGATGCATCTTGTCACATGAATTACTAACTCTCATATTCATTGTGCTGTTGT
Organism: Biancaea sappan; assembly: GCA_037074585.1. NCBI lineage: Eukaryota > Viridiplantae > Streptophyta > Magnoliopsida > Fabales > Fabaceae > Biancaea > Biancaea sappan. The sequence continues at coordinate 66,608,800 of CM073495.1, forward strand.
TCCATAGAAATCGTATTATTTCCTGTTTTGGACGTTTGATAGAATGCCTATTACTAAGTTGTATGTGAGGAAACGTGGGACCTGGTTCCTGGTGACGGGAAAAGAGGGATTAGGAAGAAGAGAGGGGGGAGGGTGTTTGTGCTAGTGCAGATAGAGATGATGCACAGGGCAGTAGGGGGCAGGTAAATTAGAAAGATCTAAGGGCATGTTTGGTATGAGGGAATGACAAAGAGGGAGTGGGAGAGGGAAAGGAAATCCAGCCATTCCCTTGATTGGGAGGGTGGAATAGATATGTCTTCCCATTCCTTGGGGGGAGCATATTCCCTCTCAGGTCTTTTTTATTACCTCCATTTTCCGAGGGAAAGGCAACCATTCCCTGGAAAGCTCTTGTCTGTCCCTAGTTTGCCCTCACAACTCGCCCTAACAATGCTGTGGTATGCTCCCAGCTAGCCCTCGTGTTGTTGGTCCTGCTACATTCTGGTGCAAGATGTTGAACTCATCCTTGTTGATGACTTGTTCAGCTATGGTGCAAAACATTTGGTTATGCTATGCTGGAAATCTATTGCCTTTGCTGTAGACAACCACCAAGCGACGGTGACTATCGAGGATATTTGGGTTCAACCACTGCAGGATGGTTCGCGAAGGTGCAGCTATTGCAAAAGGGCTTCAATTTCATATTTTCTTCTTCAGATGTGTTTAAACAATTGTTTTATTATATTTTATGGTGGGGGTAATTTGGTCAATTGCTCTTGAAATCTTTCCTTTCCTGCATTTTAGATGTCACACTAAAGAAGGTAATGACATTTCTCTTTCATTCCACCTCATGTCATACCAAACATGTTTACGGGCCCTTTCAGTTCGTTAAAAATCATTTATGCAAACCAAAGGGGGCCTTACTAGGTAATACGAGAAGAGTGGGGCCGGGGAGATAAGGAATGTGAATGAGGCATCTGTCAGCCTTGAAAGTGTTGCGTTTTTTCTTTCTCTGGTTTTTCTGTTCGTTAGCTGGTTTGCTTGCTTTCCCATATCGAGTCTTCACTCAGAATTGAATCTGTGCTGTTTCGTTTTTCTGCATTTTCCTCTAGAATTGGGTTCTAGGCGCTCACAATAATTACTAGTGTATCACCTTGCAGTCTGAGGTTGTAGGTCAATTTTTTTTTTTTCCCTTTGTCATGTTGGGAGATCCAAGGCTATCATAACCTGAAGAAACTTTATGAAGAGCAATGGAATATGCAAAAGAATATGAATCAGAATTGCGACGGACTATTTACATCTGAGGGTGTTACACGCGCACACACACGGCCTGTAGCATGTGAACTAAATCACCCCTCCCCGATGGTAAGCAATGGGTTATTAAATAAGGCGGCAAACACTTCAGCTGAGCAAAGCCTGTTTATTTTAGTTTGATCTTTTAACACTTTTTCCAAGTGATCTTAAAGTAGCCTACCCTTCTCGTATTCCTTGAAAATAATAATAATGAAATTTTTAATTAATTAGATTCGAGTGAAATTAAATTATAAAGATATTAAGTTATATTAAAAAAATATATATCAAATTATTTGAACCAGCATTGATAAAATAGTAAAACTTTTGAGAAATAAAATATTTGACCCAATAATATATAAAACAAACAGGATTCTGTATACAATGAAACTTTGCAATATGAAACAATGTTTCATATGCCAAGTTGCACCAATATTAAATGATGTAGAGTATTGGTTGGAGGCTTTGAGCTTTGAAAAGATACAAGGACGGATGTTACATTTCACACGTCTTTGAAGATACGCAAGCTCGGTGTCCTACAAGTTGTTGATGTTATGTTGTCAGTGATGTATAATTACAGCAAGTAGCAAGCGCATTCTTGTAGTGTAACAATAAGGCTCTTCAAAAGCTACTAATGAATAATGATACACCAAAGTATAATACAGAAGCACACCTTCTGAGTCTTCCAAACTCAAAGCCAAGAAATTTCAAACAAAAACAAGCTGCCAAGTTAGTGACTTCCAATCAGAAGCTAGTACTCCAAAGAACTTTGATCCCTGGAGGAGCTGTGACTATGAGTCAAGTCAAAGGGAGCATGGCGTAGTGCCATACAGATCATAATTGGTACTGGTATTTCCAAAGAGTAGAATTATTATACCAGTATATTCTGAGTCTAGAATTCAATAATTTTCAAGTGCCAGAATTCCTTGTGCTACCTTTCTAGACAATGAAAGATCCATATTTTATCGGAGAAGAAAGAAGAAAGATTCATATTTAAGATCCTCACGTTTCAGTAAAATATGGGTATAGATGGTGCAGCGTATTTATCGTTATTGTTTAAGCAAAAGCTACTTTCACACTTCTAATTCTAAAATACCTTTTTTTAAACTAATTTCTGCATGTCATCTTATCGGGGGAATACAGCGAAAGTCTATCATTGACTAGAATCACAGCCAAGTCACAAGTATCTTTTTCTTATCCTCCGTATTTGGCTCAACAGAAGAATAAAAAATTATTGGGGTTTTCAAATTTACTAATTAAGTTGATATTTGATAAATTAATTGAGATTAAACTCCACATATCTCTACCTAAGCATGGTTCCCCTCCCCCCCCCCCCCGCCCCTCTCTCTCTCTCTTTATAAAGCTGTATATTAAGAATAGTCGTTATCTCCACTTCGAGCTGTAACTTTTACACAAGTGTCTAAAAGTAATGTGAAAATATCGTCGATAAAAATATTGAAATGGAAATTATTTATTTTCTTATTGGTCTCCAGAAGAGAAAATTGCGACTGACGTTATCATCAGCTTTCCATTCTACTTCTACCCGTCTGTAGGTGCCTTTTTCAGTTAGATGGCATAAAACAAGGATATTTTTATTCGAATAATGAATAATCTAAAAACCAAAAATAAAAGAACAATATTTTTATTTAAAAAAAGAAATAAAAAAACAGGAGAGGGGACAATGAGAATGAGATGAGGGTGGTGTGTTTTGAGGTAATAATATAAATAATAATATTCTTTTCCTTAGTTTGGTGGTTTTTGCCGGACGAGACAACCTGCTACCAGTTGTTGCGGCTGTTTGAAGAGAGAGAAAGGCTTTTTAATAGTGCGAGAGAGAGAGAAAGCAGCAACGTTTTCTTGAGGGAGATGGCGACTGCTGCTATGAAGATGGGATCTCACTCTCAGACTTAGACTTCCCACCACAATTACTAGTACTGCCACTCCAACTACTACTCTCTTTGATTCTTCTCTGCATATCTCTTTTCTTCTTTCTTCTCCTCCTTTACGTCTTGTTCTTGACTTGAGGTACGCCTCCCTTCTTTTTTCCCGTGTTAATTATTCACCTCTCAATATCGCCATTTTGTATTGCTTTACTCCATTGCATTCTCACTGTTCAAATGGGGTTGTGGGTTTGCTTTGTTTTCTTAATTTCAACTGTGGAATTTTGTAAATTTGTGTCTCTGAGGATTGTTAGCGAATGTGAAATTTCCGATATGGGCTATTTTTAGCTTTTTCTGGTGGTATATTTTGGTGCTCATTACCTTCTGAAAGGAAAATTAACACCTCTGAACAATTCTACTTTTCAATAATAGGGGTCATCTTGTTTCTTGCATCCCTTTAGTTTAGATCTTGGAAAATGCTTACATTTTGCATTTTCCCTTTCTTTACTCGAAATATTCAGAGATCTAATGGAGCTATGGCTCCCAAATTTCATTTTACGTCAGATCCACTAACAGTGCATTCAGTTTCATTTATGGTAATCAATTATCCACTTCCAATGTATCCATTATCCATACGTATTTTATCATAGCTTTAACTGGTGGTGCAAATACAAAAAATATAAACATTGGCCAAATTAGTATCATGTACGTCCAGGACAAACTACTCACGAGTCTCTAATTTGAATCAGAATGTCTATAAACTTCTAAATGGTTGACTAGCTATTCCACAAACCCTTTATTTATATTGAAAGGTTATGTAGAAGTTGGCTGCTATCCGCCAATAAAATTTATTATAGTGAATAAATAGCTATAAGTCACAGGACTTTGTTGGAACTTTCATAGTGTTAAAAAGAAGGAAACGGGTGCACTCACTAACATAGGTGAGTGTTTCTCCTTACTTACCTTATCTGAAATTACTTCCAATAAATGAAGAAATAGCTTTGGTCTTGTCGTATCTCCTTTATTTACTTCTCGACTTGTTTCGATTCTCTCTTATTCCTCATTGCCATTACTGTCTTGCTGAATATTCGTTGATTGTGTGCTTTTCCGGTTGGCTTTCTTTCCAGAAAATAAAAAACAAGTGTCACTTTCTCCATCTTAACAGTGATGTTTTTCAATAACTTACAATAATATTCTTCTTTTGCAATTGTTGATCTAATTCATTGATTCATTAAGTTAAATTTAAAGGGAAGAAACCCTTCCAACTTTGATCGTCCAGCGAATGACCCTTGTGATTTCAATTTTGGCAGTTAACTTGCTCGAACTTTCAACATGTGGCAAATAGCCCCCTGAATTTACTGAGAATATTTATAAAAAAAAAAAAGGTAAGGAAAGGGGATAAATTAAATTGGAGATTTGGTGGTTCGAGAAATGTGCTGCACTCCTACTAGACGAACATTTTTTTTTTTCTAAAAATTTCATGAATTAAAGTAAATACTTTGGTTAGTGTTCATATTTTGTTGCCTTAGATGGGAAGGGTTATTTGCCAGAGGGTGTATGTTGAAATGGGATATTTGCAATTTGGCCTTAACATACCTATACTGTACCAGAAAATGAGGCATCGAGTATCGCTTTCCTCTACATGAAGTTTTTGGTTTCTAGAAATGACTATAATTATTCTCAAGTTGGTCCCAATTCAAATATCCTTACTTCCAAATTCACCAATTCCTTTTCTTGTAAGAATTTCGTTTAAGAAATGGTTACTTTAGCTTTTTTTCTGAATGAATCTAGATGTATCTGCTCATTAAGTCTGTAACTATGGCTAACTTCTGCTTCAATTCATTATTTGCAGTATAGTTTGGTACTGTTTCTTGTTTCTCTTTTGGGCTACTCTAAGGAAGCCTGATGGGTTCAAGATTCCCATCTCATCAGCTCAGCAATGGCCTGTACGTATCAGGCCGGCCTGAACAGCCGAAAGAAAAGGCTCCAACCATGAGCTCTGCTGCCATGCCCTATACTGGTGGTGACATCAAGAAGTCAGGAGAATTAGGAAAAATGTTTGATATCCCGATGGATGGTTCAAAATCTAGAAAATCTGGTCAATTAAGTGGTGCTCCCTCAAGGACCGGATCATTTGCCGGTGCTGCTTCACATTCTGGACCTATCATGCCAAATGCAGCTGCTCGTGCTGGGTATACTACATCAGGTAATGTATCTGTTGGAGGCATGTCTACTTCAACCTCAATGAAAAAAACCAACTCCGGTCCATTGAATAAACATGGGGAACCTGTAAAGAAGTCATCTGGCCCTCAATCTGGTGGAGTCACACGCCAAAACTCTGGTTCAATTCCACCAGTTCTTCCTACTACTGGTCTCATAACATCTGGTCCACTAAATTCATCTGGGGCCCCAAGGAAGGTTTCTGGTCCATTAGAGTCCACGGGATCAATGAAATCACACAGTTTCTCTGTTGCTCACAATCCAGCTGTGACCACTCTTAGCCTAGATGATGAATATTCCTTCAGGAGGAATTTCCCAAAGCCAATTCTGTGGTCTGTGATTCTGATTTTTGTTATGGGATTCATTGCTGGGGGTTTCATTCTTGGAGCTGTCCACAATGCCATTCTCCTTATTGTTGTAGTAATTCTTTTTGGTGCTGTTGCTGCATTATTTACTTGGAATAGTTGTTTTGGAAGGGGTGGCATTGTTGGTTTCATTTCTCGTTATGCCGATGCCGAGCTTCGAACTGCCAAGAATGGGCAATTTGTGAAGGTTTCTGGGGTATGTAACTCAGTTAATATTGACATTTACTTGTATAAAGCAATTACATTAGAAAATATACATGGAAAAAGCTCAAGAACATTCAAATGCGACTTGAACCACCCTTCCTCTTTTTGATTGTTGTCTTGTTACGTGATATGTATGTAACTGATATCCTCTGGTAATCATGACTTGAATGGTTGTCTGGCGTCTCTTGTTTAGAACTGTATCATTCTGGCTGTTGATTATATTTTTATGTGCAAGATAGAAATTGACCAATGATTTGCTATGCCTTTTCAAGGTGGTTACCTGTGGTAATGTCCCTCTTGAATCGTCCTTTCGAAAAGTCCCCAGATGTGTATATACATCGACAAGTTTGTATGAATATCGAGGATGGGATTCAAAAGCAGCCAACCCAAAGCATCACCGTTTCACATGGGGACTCAGAGCAGCTGAGGTAATTGCAATAATCTGCTGAATCTTTTCTTTTCAATTTGATAATGTTCTCAAACAATGTTGTTTTCATTCCCTAGTTTGGGTATATAACATATACAGATTACTTTTGGGGACTTCTCTATATGCCTTGACCATGGAGATGAACTTGATATTGCCTTTTTCTGTTTGAATGCAATGTGATTCTGTGAATATTTTTTTTCCCTTTTCCCTATTGTTGTCAAATCTCTTCTTTTTATTTGCTTCATTTCTGTTTGTACTCTTCAATTTAAACCCTCAAGATATGTTTTCAAGGTTTCCTTGACTTGCTACTTCATGGCAGGTGATTCAAGATGGCTGCACTTGATAATCGTTTTCTTGTAATTCTTCTGTCTGTGTTAGCACTAACCTGTCCATCGTTTAAAATTTAAACCTATTAGGTGTATGCCTAAATAGTAGAGCCCTCCTTTTTTCTAATCATCCTCTATAATTGCACCACGGTACAAGTCTTCAAGGGATATGTAAACATTTTATTTTTTTCCTTTTTTCTTTTTTTTTGGGGGGCGGGGGGTGGGGTGTTGTTCAAAACCAATCCCTCGTATCCTAACCAAACTAAACCAATAAAAAAATGATCAAAACTAACCAATGTTTAGTTTTTTTTTTTTTCAGTTTGCATTTCTTGGTTTTTTGGTAGTTCAATTTTGTTTTTGTTTGGAAGTCATAATAAACCAAACTGAAACATAGCAGACATATATATTAAAAATAAATATATAACGCTATTAGTGTTAGTCTTCTGATTGGCCAATTTGGACTTGGTTTGTGAAAAAGCAAAGAACTTGTTAAAATGGGCATATTGTTAAAGAGTTTTTTTTGGGTGCCTTTATATCATCTTTTGTTAGGCCTAAATTTTGAAAATTACCTAAAAATAAGTAAATTGGGCTAAGACAATAATAGGCCCAAACTGCCCAAGCCAAAGCACTCAAATCTGATCACTTTTGGTTTGGTTTTATACTCTTAAGCCAAACTGATTGGTTTCTCCCTTCACTAAACCGACCTTAGCAGTTTGATTGGCTAGTCTACGAACCAACAACCAAAATGAACTAGTGAACACCTCTACATATTACATTCTTATCGTAATAGTCGTAAATTGTTACAAGGCCAGTAGGCTACCCAACTTCTATTTCATAGGGCTACAAGGGAAACGAAGCCCAATGTTTACTTTTGTAGTTGCTAAATTTCAGTTTCTAGGAGCTTCTTGTGACAGCTATCTCCTAGGCCACAAGCTATTGAGATTATTAAAAAATAAAAAAAGTATATTATGCCATCCTTAATTTTTACTTATTTTTCGTTAGTACTTACTTTCAGAACCAAAATACATAATTAAATAGAGTAAATTACACTTCCCTCCCTTGAGAGATGCCCCTTACATAGCTGTCCCCAGTTCTTAAAAACTACCTACTTTGACTGAAGTAGCCTTATATCTATTGTCTATAATATAACAAGTATTAAATATGTACTTGATCAATATAAAAAATAATCAATTTCTAAAACTATAATAAATAAATTTATGGTTTTCAATAGAAAATATATAACATTGAAAAAAAAATTTAAAAGGTAACTTTTTATGTTATATATATATACTTTTTTATAAAAGACATAAATATTATCCTTGAGGGTATTCTGGTCATATCTTCTCTTCACAGGGAGTTTGTTTATGTATTCATGAGGGAGGAGAGAGCTGTGTAATTTAAGTATCTTAGAGGAGGGGACGGTAAGGTAATTTATCCATAAACCAATTCCCAAATGTTAAGAGGACTCCTGCATATTAGTTTTCTACTCATAATGGATGCACATCTTTCTTGTGTGTGAGTAATTTATTGGAGATTTGAGTTCATGCTATTTCTAATTTCTGGTGGTTTATGTCTGCCTTGATTGGAACAACTATTTTGATAGTATTCTGTTGTTGTTAAATATGTGTGTGTGTATAATTTGGAAGTTTTAGGTTCAATTCTAGTCAATTCAAATTTAAATTTCTCATATCTTCTATTTGTACTATTTTCACATGCCGCCAGGCATCCCCCTGTCATGATGCAAGGATTTATGGTTTAACTAATGAGACTCGAGTTTTTTAACCTTGCATTTTATTTTAATGCAGAGGCATGTGGTGGACTTTTACATCTCTGATTTCCAATCTGGATTGAGAGCATTGGTTAAAACAGGTTATGGTGCAAGGGTGACTCCTTATGTCGATGATTCTGTTGTTATTGATGTTAACCCAACCAATAAAGACATGTCCCCGGAGTTTCTTCGATGGTTGGGAGACAGAAATCTTTCAAGTGATGATCGTATAATGCGATTAAAAGAAGGGTATAGTACTTTATCCTGCTAAAAGGTTGAAATTTTTCCATGTTATTCATCACTGAAAATGCAGACTGCTACGGTTAATCCCTTTCCATTAATTGCTGGGAAGGTGGAAAACTGAGCATTGCTGCTATGTGGAACATTTGTTAGTGGTAGCCCCTGGTTGTTCGATGTGCCAAATATCCATGGATGGGCAATAAGTTTTTACGAGACTTTTTTTTTTTTTTTGTAGATATATTAAAGAAGGTAGCACAGTCAGCGTAATGGGAGTTGTTCAGAGAAATGAGAATGTGCTTATGATCGTCCCTCCACCTGAGCCTTTGAATACTGGATGCCAATGGACTAAATGCATATTTCCAGCCAACCTTGAGGGTATTGTTTTGAGATGTGAGGATACCTCCAAGATTGATGTCATTCCAGTGTAGTTATGCTAAGAAACCTCTTAAGTATTCTTCTTTCAAGAAACATTTTCTTCCCATATCAGAAGTTGATGGTGGCGGTTGATGTTGTTTGTTAGTGTGATGATTCTACAGTTGACATCTGTGGTTCCACCCCCTCCCCCCCCCCCCCCCCCCCAAAAAAAAAAAAAATTGTTTCACAATCAACTCATAGTTTGTTGTATAGCTAATGTAAGTTGTTTTCGTTTTTAGTTTTCTTGAGGATATTGCATTTTTTGATGGATGATGGTTATTTGTAGTGAGAAGTTGTGCTCAGAGGAACTTGCTGCTTTTAATTGTCAAGGGAATCTATAATACATGATTTGTCAACAAGGGTACTGCTGATAAAAGACTGAGTACAACCTCTGAGGTTCACTTTATTTGTGTCAGCGTCATATAAGTTCACCCCTTCTGTATCTTGCTTTACTTTTGAGTTTTGATTTTGATCTATTTAGTGAAATTTGGAAGTGTAAGATAAGAGGGGAAATTGCAATGGTAGGCGTAGTTTGCTCCTTTTCATTTTTTTTAGTTGTTTTTTCCAAAAATGAGTTTATAATGAAAAATGTACACTGTTATTTGGAAAGCACAGTTTCCATACACCATCGGTGAGTTTGATATTTTACAGAATGGTTTTCATTTCGTTGACTCCAAAAACACCTTACGAAATGAAATGGGCTACTTTGGTATTTTTACCCTAACACAATGATAGTGGTATTTAAATTCAGGTCGTAGTTTGTATATATGTAAAAAGAAGTAATCAAAGTCAACTATAAATTATGATCATGAGTTTTTTTTTTTTTGCATCATTATCGTATCAAATATATAATAGTGTATTACATTAATGTCTATTACAGTTTGACTAATTTGAATTTGATATTTTTATTATTTTAAAAATTCTAATTGTTTTTCTTATATATATAGTTTTACTTTGAAGTTAACCTTTTATACCATATATATATATATATGACAAATGTCAAGAAAAATAAAAGTAATTTTAAAAAAATAATAATAATATCAGCTATAATATGATAAATGTTGAAATAAGTTAATATGATCTATTTCAATACAATAACACTTTAGGATAAAAGGTACCCTGCAACTAAGAGTTTGTGGAAGAAGAAGAATCAGTTGGTTGTTTAATAATTAATAATGAAGGGAGTGTGCTTGTTGGTCATACTTGGCGTAACGAATCCCATCTCAACTCAACTGGCTGTCAATTGAAGAAGAATTCATATCCAGGGCCTAAAAAATGGAATGTGTTTAAAACATGGGTTCAGATTGTTTGTTTAGAATTATGTATGCTTAATTTTTTAGTAACAGTTTTTATTGTTGCTAAAATTTTCAGAACAGTTTTTACTATTATTAAAATTTTTAGAACAGTTTAACTATTATTAAACCGTTGCTAAAAGTTTTAACAAGAATAAAGACCGTTGCTATTATCCCCACCAGACTTCTACCTATATTTATCCCCAGCAGAGGATCTCCACGCTCAAAACATGTGAGGCAATAGATTAAGACGAATTATTAAGAAGCATTCTGCCTGCCTTTATGGTTGGACAGCATCAGGTTTTAACAAATTGAGACTTTTTACAAATATGCTAAATAAAATTGACCTAAAGAAATATATGATTTCTCAAATAATATATATATATATATATATATGTAAGTGTTGCCAAATAAAAAACTAACAGATTTTGGTTTTAAACTGTTTAATTTGATGTATTTAAGAAAAACCGCGGCCCAGCCCATGGTATCCTTGCTTCCCTCGCGCCGCTCACGCACTATTTAGGCCTTCCACTCCGGTTTGGTAGATTCTTCATCATCTTTATGTTATCCTCATTTCTGAATTTTCGAGGTCCCACCTTCTTCGGACTCTAATGGCAAGATCCATAGCTCGAACCCTAACCCTAGCTCGCCTCTCTTGCCCTGTCTCGACCAAATTTACGTCTCCTTCGTCACGCCCCTTCCCTTACCGGAACCAATCCAACCAACCCTCTTCCTCCGATCTCAACGACGTCGATTCCTCTTCTTGCAATGCCGACCCCCTCATTCGCAAGCTTGAGGACGCCATCCATTGCATCATCGTTCGCCGATCCGCCCCCGATTGGCTACCCTTTGTCCCAGGTGCTTCTTACTGGGTTCCCCCGCCTTCCACCCCTTCCCACGGTCTAGCTAATTTGCTCCATGAGTTGACCAATCCCATCACCCACCCCGCGCCCGACCCTACGCCCCTCCCCACCCCTCGAGCTTGGCCTTCTCCCTCCTATTTTATCCATGGTATCCATCTACATCTTTATATATATATATATATATATATATATATATATATATATATATATGTAATTGATATTGGAGTTTTTGTTTGTGAAAGCGCTTGCTCTTGGAACAATAGATTATCAATTATTATGCCATTATGTCGAAATCACCCTGCAGAGGCTGCACATATACTGTTGAGTTCATAAACTTGAGATAGATAACCATGGTACAAGATTGCAATTGAAAAGAAGAAATAGGTGTATTTCAAATTGGTTTATGACGATGTGATCTAAGCCACTAATAGAAGGAAAGTCTGCATTCAGCTAGAGGTCTCTTTTGTCCTGAATGTTACCTTTTCTGATAATGTTGGTTTAGATACGAATGTTAGACATGTGCCTGTGCCATCGGTCATTGTTATTTATTTTCCTTCAAAGTTTAAATCAAACTTTAAAAGAACATTTGATGATTGATATGAGGAATTGGATTGCTTTTCTTTGTCACTTATCTGTCCTATGTTTTGATTTAGATGCTTCTCCACATCCTGCGGAGATTGAGACAATATCTAATTGTCATTCTCACTCTGAGGATGAGGAAGGATGAAGAATGTCAACGTTTACACAACTTGTATCTGAGGTAATATATACTTGCGACTTTCATAACTCATCAATAATCGAACTGTAGAGGTATATCTATTGGGCTGAACTTGAGAAAAGAATGTCAACATTGAAAATTAAGAAAGTGAAAAAGGAAAGGACCTTTTTGAAGTCGACATTTCTTGGTATTTATATCATCAGACAAGTTTAGAATTTTAACATAACATAGTTGCAAGATATGGACTGCTGTATGATAACCGGATGTTATAATATTGTAAGCACTCAGATACTACTTTGGATGTTATTGATTGTTTGCCTACTGTCTTTTGCAGGCTCATTCAGGCATGTAAGTTATGCATGGTGCATTGCCAGTAGCACACATTTCTCTCAACCGGAGGAGCTGTACAGATGCAACTTTCTTTGTCTGCAATGCATGGATGAATAATAGCTTTAGTTTTTTGGTTGCCGAAGGAACTCACCAGTAAGATCCGGTTTATGTAAATGTAGTCTGTAGTGATGTAATTTTTTCCCCCCTTTTGGGGACAAATTGTAGAAATGTTCACATGAAATGCAAATATGCAATGTATATTATTGATATCAATTGCACCATATGCAGTCCTAATACTTAGTATTAGTAATGCATTTACTTCAAATTATAAAGTTGGGTTTCGACATCAAGCAGTCTTTGAAGACTCCCTATTTAAAGTAGCTATAGATCTAAATGAAATTCCATTACGTGGAGTTCTTTCGACAGCTACTGTTAGTCTGCTACAAATATAGAAATATTCAAGTGTAGTTCCCGAAAATGAAAATTCTGTTCTGCGAGAGGGATAAAACTATTGAATGGATTTCTTTGTAGATTCAGCACAAACATCTTCAATATCTCCGCATATATTGCGCAGCCATGCATGAGACCCCATAATTAAATGGACTGATAGGGTAACCATGGCAATGGTCAAGAGTCAAGACACGAGGGCCAGAACGAGAAATAGTAAATACAGATGCAAGGGCTACTGTGTCAACAGAGTGGCATCGTGAATGATGCTGTATTAATTCAGCAGATTCTGCTTGCAATTACCCGAAAGGAAAAAGGGGCAAAAATAATGTCATCTACACAAGAGTACCAAATTCACAAGACAAATGAAATAATGAATCCAATACTAGCTGAAGCTGAAAGAAAACAAATGCACGTTCGTATTCCAGAAAAATCATCCTGCTCGTCTCTCAAGTAAAATTCATCTCATCAAGTAGTCAGGTTAATTCGTTGAGAAGGATATTTATAGTTGTATCAATCATCACTAGTAGTACAAACATCCAATATCAAGACACATATTGCACAGTGGGTGATCTACTTTCCAGTTTCAACAGAAGATTTTTTATTTTTTATTTTTGAGAATGTAATACTTTAAAAGCAAGAGAGAATTAGTTATTTTAAACTAAATTGAAAAGCTAGTTGCTGTAATTTTTATAAAATAAAAGAGACAAATAGTTAAAAAAAATGTAAAGAAATTAAATTACAAGAGTAACACTTTTGGATATCAAATGGAGAAGTTACATGTTGTTTGGTAACGCTTCCGGCCTACCGGCCTAGGATTGCACTAGGTTCTCCCACATTGTTTTCCATTCCTTTGTTTGGTATCACCAGCCACAGGAGCTCGCCTCTCCCTTATTGCTTTCCATTTCCCATTTTTACGTACGGCCAGCTTCCATCTGAAAACCAACGGAAAGAACACCAAAAAAGGGGAAGCGTCTTACAAATACTCTTCTAACCCTGAAGCATCTCACAAACTCCGCGTCTCGTCTTGAACCCAAGTCTCAGCATGCTTCTTGGGAGCTTTAATTTCAACTTTGTGGTCCTCCCCACTACTCTTGCCAAGAATCATCTGATGTTGCGGGGGTTGCTGGTGACAGGATACACGCGAGAAGGAGGGAAGGATTCGACATAAATGGAAGGACGTGTTCGTATCCTCGCTGGAAGACAGCAACTAGAGGTGGCGAAATCAAGAGCAGCAAGAGCGGCCGGAAGTGTTATCGGCAGTCGCCAGTTCCTGTCCCAATGGTTGATTGCCAACAGGGACAGACCTACATTGTGGCTTACGGGGCTGTTGTCCCCACAAGAAATTTTTTTTTTGTAATTAATATATGTGAAATTTTTTTAATAAATATATGTATTAAATTTCTGTTTTGTTCCCACAAAAATTTCATAAAAATATTTGTATACTAAATTTTGCCCTCACCAATTTTTTGTTATGGATCCGTCCCTGATTGCCAACTGAATCAGTGCTCAGACCGTCCGATTTAGATCAATCAGAAGAGCTTGGCAACCTGTGCTTGTCACCATCCTTGAATAACCTGCGCTCTCCTTTCATTCATGCTGTGTTGAATTGATATTTTAATTTTTTATAAAATAATTTTAAATAAATGGTTAATTTGGTAATTTTACCTCACATACATCACACTTTCCATTATTCTCTTCCATCTCATACCAAATACATTTTTTCCTTTCTTTCTTTCTCTCTCATTTTTTTTTTCCTTTCCTTTCCTGCATAGTATTTTCTTTTAGGACTTGAAAAATAATCAAAACGTTTGGAAAACTTTAAAATAGAGAGAAAAGGGGATAGAGGACTTGGGAGGGCGTTGGTGTGTATTAAACTTAGGTTTGACTCTCTGGTTTTTGTGGTCGACCTAAATGATTGCGTCCTCCACCGACCTCTTTTGAAATCAAATTCAGGGATAGCCATCGTTTTGGATTCGGAGCACCCTTCGTCTTTCCATCTATCATTTGGTTAAGTTTCGATAAAAAAAAAAAAGACACAACAGAAAGCAATAACCTTCAATATAGCTCGTCAATACAATAATTTAACACAAGAAATCTTTTTCTTTTGGTCGGAGAACATTATAAAGGCGAAAGTCCAACACAAAAAAGGTTAAGCCCAAAGGCAAATTGCCCCAATCCTATATGACTTTGGTGAATGCAGAAATTAAATGCACCAAGTTCAAAACCGATGGATCAATAGAGAAGCAAACCTGGTTGCAGACACTGTTGCCAAGTTGTGCTTCAAATTCGAACTCCCTGGGCTTTGTTGCATCTTCCCCATAAGGAAGCTTCAATAAGCCATAGATGTAGATGCTAGAGAGCTGGAGGCCTTCCTAGATGTTTGATGATCGTAACCCTATTTTCAGTCCATTGTGTGTTGCCTTGAACCATGTCTTTTGATCTTTTGTGCTATTTACCAATTGAGCAAGCCTATAGGTAATGTTTCTTGTTGCTGCTTATACCCATGATCCGCTGGAGTAACACCGGAGGGAGAAGGAGACTCGATGGCATGGATTTGCAATACTTATCGGCAACACTGTTCACTTCCCTATAATTCCAAGAGATTGAGAAATCAAGAGAGTGGATACCTCGTCCTACCGACGCCATCAATGAACATACTCTTGCTGGAACTCAGCTCTCCTAAGTTAAAGCCACCAGGAGTGAAAACTCAGTTTTGATTTGCAATAGGGTAAAGTTGTAATTTCATATCAGAATATGACTGTGTTGCAATGAACCCCCTAACCCGCACAGTTGGGTTTGGTTGGGTTGAAAATACTTAACCCGACCAATAGTGGGTTGGATCGTGGGTTAATATTCTTGACTCGATTCGAAACCCAACATATATGGTCGCACACTCTCACTCTCAGTCTCACGTCTCACCTCTCAGCCTCAAGCGCTCACTCCTGGTCACAAACACAGACTTACTCCCTCTGGTCTCTCACTCTAGCTTCCTCTCTGATCTCCAGTCTCCTCGAGCAGTGTTATTGTAACATCTATTAGAATTATGTGCCTTTTATGCAATTTAGAAAAAAATTATAATATAGACCAAATGAAAATTTGATCAAAGCATGATATTTTTCTAAAAATACTTACAAAATATCCAAATTCATAAATATAAGTAAAATTTGGAATATCTTAAAATATAAAATTTTACACTTGGTAGTAGGCGATCAGTTGACTAATCTATGATTATTGGTCGACTGATTAGCTACGAACTTGCATAATTTGAAAATCTAGAGGTATTAGTTGACTGATATATGATAATCATTTGACTGATATATAGACCTGTCAAAGGCCGAGCCCGTTTAGCTCGCATCAGAGGTGGGCTAGGCTAGCATTCAGCCAGCCCGCATAGGATTGGGCATAATTGGCCCAGCCCAGGTAATTCGTGAGTTATCTGGGCTCAACTAGGGTAAGTCGTGTAACCTGTATTGCTCATGACTCATGAGTGACAGAGGGAGCTAGCCAGTTGGGAGGAGATCTGAAGAAGTGGAAAAGAAAGAATATGAGATTATTCAGAGGAAGACATCGTCTTCATTGGGGGATTATTTAGAAGACGAGTTCCAGTGCACATCGTATTTTGTCAACATTGTCTTCAGTGGGGCTGTGGGGGATTATTTCAGAGGACGAGTTCCAGTGCATGTCGGGGTCGTGGAAGAAGACTAGAAGAAGAATTGGTCCCTGAAGCGGGAATAAGCATCTGAGAAGTGCAAAGACATTGCTTGGGAGAGAAATCGCAGAAAGATACTTCAGTAAGAAGGAAGAAGGAATGGAATTAAGGATTATTGCGACGATTTGAGCTCAGAGGGTCCATCGAAGTTGGGGTTTGGTTTCAATAAGGAAGACTGTTAAACGCTCTGCGACACCTTACCCGCACTCGATCTCTATTTCACCATCAACCGCCACCTTTCAACCAGCCCCATCTCTACCCCTTGTAGTCGTACCTCTTCTTCTTTGTCTTCAATGAGCGAGGAAAGGAGGAGAAGCTGTGGAAAACAAATCAACATCAACAGAGAAGGCAACACAATGGCTCATTAGCTTGCTTTGACGGCGATGAGTAAGGGTCGAGGATTACAGGTGCTGGAAGAACTGCGGAGGGATTGAGACTTTTTTTTGCAGAATGATCTAAAGAGTCATGGGACTAGAAAGTAAGGCGAGAACCCAGAAAAAAAACTAAAACATTGAAAAAAAACTGTGCTGGCTGGCCCGCCAGCCCGTATAGCACGAGCCGGGCTAAGAATTTGCTAACCCGTTTAAAAACGGGCTGGCCTGGCCCAGCCCGTATTTTGCATGAATCAAGACAGGCTGGCCTGGCCCATATTGACAGGTCTACTGATATATCATGAACTTCAATTCTCATAAAAATAGTACTTGAAACATAGCACAACCATCTCTACTTATACATACACATAACTTATAACACAAGTTTAACTATTTCTTGCAAATTCTCTTCTCTTATAGACATAACATAAAAGGTTTAGTTATAACTCCTATGAAATTACAACAAACTCATAAATCTTGTTATCAATATATACAATACATAAATACCTTCTCAAAAATCCCACTAAAAGGGAATGACATAACTAATTAATACATTGTAAGCTTTTTTTTTTTCTCTTTTCTTTCTACCTCAGTCCTTGAAATAGTAAAAATCATAAAAAACAATGTGAGATATGAAATCTCAGTAGCTAGCACATTTTGTGAAAATATTACCATCATTTCAGTCATAAAAGCAATTCTAACAATGATAATCATTTCCATAAAGTAAAAGCAATCACATAATCACATATACTAAACTACAAATATTCTTAATATAGTGCACTATACTTTGACTCTTTTTTCATAAAAAACACTCAATATCCTAGGAGGAATTTATATCATTTCACGAGGAATTTCTCATTTTGTCATCCCATAAGAATTCTTACATCCTCTGAGGAATTTCTATCATCCCATAAGGAAAGTTCTGGTTCTATCATATCATAAGGATGTAAGTTTTACTTTTCATGAGAAAACTTGTTCTACACATTCATGGAAAACTCTAAAGTATAAATATTTGATAAATCATACAAAAACATAATTTGCTTTTATGAAAAACTAGCTACCTTTAATTCTCTTAGAGTTTAAGTTGGTGTAATATCTTCTAGTTCATTTCTAGTATTTCTTGTTTTCTCAACTTTTAAACTAACTCCTCCTTCTTTTTTTTTCCTTAGCCTGAAAATTCTTATTTTATTATTTTCAAGCTCTAGAATTCATTTAAACTAGAAGAATCAAGCTAGAAACTCACATTTGATGATCTTCTTGCTAGAATTTCTACTAGAACTTCCTTCTCTCTCTTCTTCTTGCTCCTCACGTTTTCTTTCTCTCTCTTCTCTAATTTTTGAAATTGCTCTTCCTCTCTTTCTTCTTACTTCTAAAAGAGTTTAACGAGCTTTCTTATTGTGAAAATCCCTCTTTTAACCTTACTCTCTTATTTCTAAGCTTCATTAGCATGTTAGGGTGTTTAAGTAAATTTCTCCACTGATTTTTCAGTTAACGCTGATTTATTTTCGCACTCCAGCAATCCATTAGTCGACTGATTTATCTTCATAGTCGACTGATTTGTAATTAGTTAATTGATCTCTCTTAATTAGTCGACTGATTGTTATTGAATCTAAAATTTCAGCCTGACAGAGAATAATCAGTCGATCGATTGCAAATATCAGCAACCTAGTCTGATATTTGATACTATCAGTCGATTGGTTTGCTATAGTCAATCGACTGATTCCCTCATAACTTTATTTTCCTTTTACTCTTAGCTCATTTGTCCTAATTTCTCATGTCTTTCCCTTATTACTCTCCCTAAGCATCCAAAAATATATTTTACTAATTTCTAACATCATTCTTAATTTAAATAAATAAAAAAAATATGGGATGTAACAGTTATCAAACTGGATCTATCCTGTTGGTGGACACGGGACCCGGTGACCCAAAGCCAAGTCTGGTCCTAATCATGCTATCAGATCGAGTTACAAGTGAACCGGTCAAGACCCGACTGGGTCAATGCTGACTCGGACTTTGACCCGGGTCAATCCAAACTTTTTGTTTTGTTCACCGGTTTTAAAAAAAAATTGTGGGTGGCTGTCGTTGATGATGATATGAAGAAGAAGAAGTTAGAGGAATTGCCGAAGACCCCATATCAAATGGCAAGCAATGAAGAATGATGATGAGAAAGCAAATCAGAGAGACCATAGTAGGGAGAAGATGAAGAAAAGAGAAGAGAAAGCTTTAAAGAACATAGATGGAAGACATAATAGAGAAGAGGAAGTAGAGAAGAAGAAGAAGAAGAAACCGATGGTGGAGAACTGGAGAGACTAATGTGACTCTGAGGGAAGAACGAGAGCCATAGATGCACGTGGAAGAACAAGAGCCTCAACTAAAGTGATTTGATTAGGTTCATCAGAATGGATGGTTCATTTGGTTCATTTGGTCATAATGCGTTGTAGTAATTGAAGTTTTCATTTTCCCATACTCTTCCTTACAACCCAAAAGCTGCTCTCATACTCTTTCCTTCTCTCTCTCTTTCGCTTCATCGACTTTCCCTTTCTCTCTTTCATTTAATTAATAATTATTATGTTTTATAATTATAAAAAATATATATTTTTAATTATGGGTCTTTTTAGTTTTTAACAAATATTATCAAAAAAATTGGTGTATCTTTTTCTTATATATTTTATTTTTTAATATTATTTAAATACTACCAGTTTAACTGTAGTTTGATTACTGTCTGATAATTGACTCTTAAATCGGTGTCTCTACCGGTTTAATAACTAATCATGTTTTTAAAACATTGTTTAATACTTTAATGTTTAAATTTGTATGAAAATTTAGAAAAATATACATTTATTAAGAATCAAACTCTATCCATCTACCTATAAATTGTGTGTCTTATCATTTTATTATCAATTTTTTTAATTTATATAAAATTTTTTTTAAGTTAATCGATAATTTTATGAATATTTATGACTTTATATTTTAATTATTATTGATGTTTATGAATTATAATAGATATTGATGGTTTTAAAACATGAAATTTGAATATAAATATTTATTTAAATTATTTTTAAATTTATGTATAAAAATATATATAATTTTTAATTTATTTATCTAAAACAATAATTAATACGATAATGCGACGGTTAAACTAATAACTTGAACCAAAGCCGACCGATCTCTCGTATCATTGTTCTTGAGGACCACGACACATATGCTAGGGTTTTTTTTTTTTTTTTTTGGATAGTGATGCTAGTGCTTTTCATTCCTCGATCTGTGTTCTATTTCAATTCCAACTCCCACTCCACTCTGAGTCGTTGGCTTGTCCGGCACCGGTAGGCGTAAGCTCTTCTCCGCGGCCAATTCTCCGGCGATACAGCTGTAAGCCAACTTCTCCCTTTCTGCCTGAATTGATTTGTCCTGTATTTTAACTTAATTTAAAAATTGACGGATGGGGTTTCCGGGTCTGTAGAATTCGGCGATTTTCGTACGATTGGAGTTCTGGCCCTATCTCTTCTCTCTCTCAGTATATGTTTATGGTCCAGAAATTTTTGGCTTATTTATTCATTTTCGTGCTTCTGCCTGATGAGCGTCGAGTGCATAACCCATTTTAATTTTTCACCCGTTGTCGCCATTAGTGCTGCAACTCAAGGCGATGGTGGAGAGAGACTGGGAGATCAGATTTTCCTACACGTACAGGGAAGGTAATGAAATCGCGAACTGGCTGGCTATGGCAGGCTCTGGACGCGGTAACAGGGATGAGAGAAGAGAAGGAGAAGGAAAGAAGGGGAGAGAGAGAAAAAAAAAACCGCCAACCCAATGGTTCGGGTCCATTCCCCAAAAAATAGTAACCCGACCCAATCTGGTTCGCGTTATTTTCATTAGACCCGACCCGACCCGACAGTGCTCATTGAACATTAGAGGTTTTCGAGGGATGACTAAGAAAATTCTGAATTTCCTTGATGTAGGGGACGAATCACACTGACGAACGACCCGTCGTCGTCGTCCTATTTTCCATCCGCAGTGTGCAGTGAGAACAATGGAGGGTATGATGCAGAACCAACTTCAACAGCCTCAGCCTCAGCCACAGCAGCCACAGCAGCCTCAACAGGCGGCGGAGAGGCTAAACCAGGCAGTGCAGCAACAGCTAAACTTGGAACAAGTTAAGACCCGCGCCATTAGCCTCTTCAAAGCCATCTCTCGGATTCTGGAAGACTTCGATGCCTACGCTCGCACCAACACCAACCCCAAATGGTCTTCTTTTTAATTCCCTTTTTTACATCTGTTTTCTTGCTCGAACTTTTGATTCTACATTAGGGAATTAAAATTTCATGATGTTTGTTTATTCTGAACTGTGACATTGTAAATTGTTTGTGCATAAAGGCCAACTGTGATTCGTTCTCTGCTGCTTATAATACCATTTCTGGTTAATTTTTTTGAAATTTTTGTTAGTTGTGGACATTTATATTTTATTAAGAGATTTGCTTTTTATTATTATGTTGGTGACCTCCCGTTGTGCATCAGGCAAGATATTTTGGGGCAGTATTCTATGGTGAACCTTGAGCTTTTCAACATTGTTGACGAAATGAAGAAGGTGTCTAAGGCATTTGTAGTACATCCTAAGAATGTGAATGCTGAAAACGCTACAAGTATGCTCTCTTTCTATTGATGCACTAATGTTGTTCACCTACACGCGATCCATTATTTGGCTGTTGCTCGTAGTCATATGCTGCTTGCTGGGGGGCACGGTATTTTTTGTGTTTTTTGTTTTTTTTGCCTGGGGATAGGGTTTGATATATTGTTTTCAGGTTTCTCCTCAGTTATGCACATTTGTGCTTGACATTTTTGAAATCTGGTCACTTATGTGGGATTCTTTTTTTTTTTTTTGCTTCAGTACTACCTGTTATGCTGTCCTCGAAACTGCTGCCTGAAATGGAGATTGAAGACAACTCCAAGAGAGAGCAATTGCTTCAGGGGATGCAAAACCTGCCAATAACCACTCAAATTGAGAAATTAAAGGTGATCTGAAGTTCATGGATCATTCACATTCTATTTTCAAGCACATCTTGATTATTGACATAGTGATTTATTTGCAGGCAAGAATTGATATGATTGCAGCAGCCTGTGAAGGCGCCGAAAAAGTTTTGGCCGATACTCGTAAAGCCTATTGTTTTGGAACTCGTCAAGGCCCTGCCATTGCCCCAACATTGGACAAGGGTCAGGCTGCGAAAATTCAAGAACAAGAAAATCTACTTCGAGCTGCTGTAAATGCTGGTGAAGGTCATTTTTGACTTCTGCTTTATATAAAGTTTATAAATACAGGATGTCCTCATGTCTTTATTCTTTATTCTTCTTTTTCTTTTTAAATAAAAAATATATCATGCTCCATTGCTGAAGAGTGAGAGACTTTTGAATAGTGGAGGATATAAGAGAACAAGAGATCTGAGTTGACAACGTAGGAAGTAATGAGGAAAGAACTGGTTACGAAATTGTTGGAGGAAATTATGCCATATATATATATATATATATGAAAACTTGTCAAATGACGATACAAGTAGATGATCTAGAATGGCTTAATTTGCTGTTGTTTTGGTCTTTCCATTTGTTCTTTTATTATTTTATGTTTTATAATATAATTCAAACTAGGTTTTCACTTTGGAAGCATCTTCATTTCGTGCGCCAAATCTTTGCTTCTCTATTCTGAACCTTTTATATAGAATAAAGCAAAGGGTAAGAAATGTTCAAGCTAGGTTTTCACTTTGGAAGCATCTTCATTTCATTCCTTGTATGGTTGATAATTTTGTGGGCTTACAAAGTGTTAAACGCATCTGTAAGCATATATAAAAATCCTCTAAGGTAATATAGTAGTCAAATTTGGATCAACACAATGGCTATTTGTCAAAATATAGATGGAGATTTGATTTTTATAAGGACAATTCTGATATTTTATTTTGTTTGTTGTGGGTTTAGCCTAGACTAAATGTTCATGTTCATGAGAGATTCGATACAATTTTACGTTAGCTGTCGAGGGCTAACACAACCCTCCTAGACTAAATGTTCATTTGGATCAAATATTACTGCCTGCAGGATTAAGGTTACCTGGAGATCAGAGGCAGATATCTTCTGCGCTTCCAATGCATTTGGTGGATGTCCTTACTGTCCATGAGGGACCACAACCTTTTGCTGATGCATCTGGTAAACATTGATCACTCTTTCCTGTCGGACCTGTCCATATTGGAATGTTGTTGAAAGTTACCATTGGATTGTATGGCATGAGTTAGCTTTTATTCATATTACTTTCAGGTATGTATATGAAGAATACCCCGCCATCATCAAACAATATGGGTGGTCCGAATTCATTGTTACAGGTTTGTTTATTGACATTCCCATTGAAGTCTCATTTCTGAATATTTGATCACATACTTTATTCTTTTTTTTTTTTTCCAATACTGTAAATAAAGGGGGACTTGTTGCTGGGAATTTTGGCTCTTTTGGCTTTTCTAATACTGTAAATCCAGTTTCATGGCTTGCTGTGTACAATTATAGTTGCACATGTTATTATTAGGATTGACAACCCAGTTATCCTTGTTAGAGAAAAAAGATATTCAACTCTCTAGAAGTTTGACTAACTATAATCAGTTGATGTAATATAGGTATTGGTTGATTCTTCAAGCAACCTCATATAATCTTCCTTATATGGTGTCTAGCTTTCATGAAATCTTCTCGTTGGTAATCTTTTACACATCTGGATTCTTGTAGGCCTCAGGATCACAACTTATGGGAAGATCAGCTGCTTCTCCTTCTGCTGCAACTAGTACCTCTTCTTTTGACAACACAACAGCGTCACCAATCCCATATGCCAATTCACCTAGGTCTTCTACAAATTTGATGAATACGCCATCTCCTCAGCATCAAACCCCTCAGCAGCAGCAGCAGCAGCAACAACTGCAACCACAGGCACAGCAGCAACAACGGCAGAAACTGATGCAGTTACCTCAACATCAGCCGCAGCAACTCCTTGCTCAGCAACAGTTCAGGCAATCTGCAATGCAAGGACTGGGGCAGGTAAAGTTTGCAAGTCATGTGTTAATTTGCTATCTTCTTATGGGCCATGTACATCCTTGAGTAGACTTAATGAACTGGGTTGGAGTACATTTATATATGTTTCTTGATTTCATTAATTTAGACATGCATTGTTTTGTGATTCTACTTGGCAATTTGGTTTTTTTATTAAGTTCTTATCAGCCTGTCACTGTAGACATCGTTACTGCACAAGTCTTTGTAATGGAGTTGCTTGAGAATGACACTTGTGAATATCTTGAGCGCATTTTTTTTGCGAAGGGAAAAAAGAAAAAAGGAATGTTGACTGAATAGGCATTAATGACACAAACTAGCAATAAATTTAGTCTTACTTCTATGTTTGTTTCTCTGCTCTCTCTCTTGTTGATAACAAGTTTTGCTTTCCTTCTCAGTTGCAGCCTGGGCAGCATCAGATGCAGTTTACTCAATCACTTGGGCATCAGCAATTCCAGGGTAGGCAACTGCCTTCAGGTCATGTTCAGCATGGAATTGGTCAAAGTCAACTCAATCAAGGAAATCAGATGAATCGTATAAGCCAGTTTTCTGGTCCTGCTAATAGTGCGTTATTTAGTGCTGCTCAGGCAACACCCAATACCCAAATGGTATGATAGTCATGTAATATAATTTAACTCAATAACAAGTCTTTTTGTTAATCACAAACCGTGGATGATATCGGTTAAGAACAATTAATTTGTGATATAACAGTAATTATTGACTGTCTTTCAGTAGTTAACTTCTTTGAAGCATAGGCAGGCCAGAACAAAAAGGAAGAAAGAAACTTCTTTGAAGAAGATAGTGATTCTAAATCCATATCATAAATCAGAAATTTGTAGTGAAGTCAATAATTTAGTCATAATTTTTATCTATATTTGGGCAAGGAAGATGGGCTGTGACCAAGCATTTGTTTTATTGAAAATTGAAAATGGTACCAGCTTTGCTTAGGCTGAATCTATGGCTGAAAAGAAAAATAAATAAATAAACATTTTGGGGTAAAGAATACCCTTTATTTTAATGGACTATGATTTTTCTGCTATATCTGCATAAATGCTGTTCTTGAAATAGAACGACTTCTTCCTGGATTTTGTTTCTACTTTGGGTTAATGATTTCTTGGCTTTCTTTCCCACCTTCCTTTTATTGTTATGAGGGGATGTAATTTCAATTACAAACCTGGCACCTGAATTGCATAAAAATTATAATTTTTTGATCCTTTTATGTTTTTCTTTGCTATGTGTTTCTGTAGGGTGCCTCTATTGTTGAAGTGTCTGTTTATCTTCAATGACTTGGTTCTTTATTTGTCAGATTCCAAATATTTCCGGGGCAATGGCTTCACAGTCTCTTCTACCACGGATGCAGGTTTGTCCGATATTCTTTGCCTATTAGTACTCCCATTTTGTCTTATTTATTGTATTTCTACTGCACTACGCATGCAGCATGCTTACTACTTGATTTAAATCCTTATTTAGTTATAATTTTTGCCAGCTCGGTTTGACTCACTCCTTGCATGTATTTCCTGACGGATCAAGTTATCAGAATATTGCCACAGATAATAACTCATTTTAAAGGGCTATCCTGATTTGAAATTTATGATTTTTTTGGGGGGCAATTTTTGTTTACGTTTTTTTTAAGTGTTATCATAAATTATTTTTGTATTACCTGTCTCATCATATTATTAGGTTGGCCAATCTTTCCTGCCACTCACTTCAAGTGGCTCTTTTTTCAGATAATTATAATTTGTTAATGCATGTATTTTGTTCTTCATGATCTGTGTAGATTGTATCGTTGTCTTGGCTTGTTTTTCATGAACATTTATATGAGGATATCATATTCCCTTGCTATACTTAGGTACCTCCTCAGTTTGGATTATCCGGAAACAATCATCAACGGAGTCATGCTTCCCAAATGTTGAGTGATCAAAGTATGAATGCCTCAACCTCTTTTTCTTTTATTTAGTCACTAATTGTGGAGCTTGCTATAGTTGATTTTCCGTCCTCAAAAGGGTTGGGAGTCTTGGGACTTGTGATGCAACCAGGAATGCCATTTATTCTATGTTTTGCATGTACGCGTGACTTCGTGCTAAATTACTTCTGGGGAATCTTATTGCAGTGTTTAATATGGGAGGTGGGAATCCAGGTGGTATGATGCCCTTACAGCAGCAGCAGCAGCAGCAGCAGCAGCAACAACAGCAACATGGTTCACAAGGTGCATTTGGTAGCATGGCGCCTAATGCTCAGAACCTACAATCTGGTATGGTGGCACTTCCAAACACGTCACAGAATCATCCCAATTTCTCTCAACAGAGACAGCAAAATCCACAGTGATGCTGTGTAGTGTGTACTCATGTACAAGTGCTTTACATTGTTAACTTAAATTAGAATCTAGAAACCAGTTGCTATGAAGTAACATAATAGGGTTGCCTGTTTTAGAACTAAACATTTAAGGGAAAAAAAAAAACCAAGGTTCAATTATATTGTTGATTGAATTTTGTTAACACCAGCTAACGGGTTTTTTTTTTGGGGGGGTACCTTCTCTCCCCTTTGCATATATAAATACTAGCCATTTTGGATTGAGAATAACTATAATTTGTATTGTCGAATTATTGCAATTTTTACAAAATCTTTGCCAAAATCCTTCACTCGCTTTAGAGTTTAGACTAAGTATAAAAATTACAGTTTCATGTTCGTTAATTCTATCACGTCACAGACGGCGATTGCAGTGCTTAAGTATTCCTCTATCTTTGTATATTTTTGTACAATTGTACTTCTGTCAATAAATTCATACTTTTTTACAGGAATATTCAAGATCTGCAGATTAAAGGATTCCGCACTGAATTATCTTTCAAGGTCATTAAGATCTAGATTTTGATCTTATCATCGTATAAGATTTAGATATTGAATCTTGATTATTTTTAACAAAATAAAATATCTTAGACTTAACTTGTGTCCCATAAGACAGATACGTTGTCTGTCATTGTCATCATGTTAATTCAACAATACATGTCAAAATATTTTATATATAGAATCAATATGTTTATTTATATTATTATTTAATGTAAAACAATTTTAAATAATGCAAAAATTGAAAAAGATTAACAATAAAAGGTATAATATCATATATAATTAAAAACAACTATCAATCGTTTAAAAATAATTTTTATATATTTTTATCATTGAATTTTTTAATTTAATTATTAAAAAATATTATATTATAAACCAAATGCTGAAAAAAGATATAAAGGAGGAAGCATATAGACAAATTAATTGATTTTTTACACAAGTGTCATACCTTTTGTTGCTTTTAGATGTAATTTATGGGTGAATTTTAATTATTTTTACAATATATGCAATATATAATATGTTTTTATAGGTGAATTCTTGATACTTTTGTAATGTTAACACACACACACACACATATATATATATATATATATATATATATAATATCTTTATTTATAAAATTTTACAAAATCTCACGTTTCTTAATTCGATTTTTCTTATAATCCATTTGATCTTATACAAGATATCAATCTTGATATCCTTGCTCATTTTAAGTTTCCTCTTTGGTTGAGACTTTAAAATTGTCCCATAATTTAGTCTTTGGACTACAAGGACAACATGCGTATTAAATAGACTCAATCTGTCCAGTATAAGGAGGAAGTCTTCGAACCTTGTGACTTCCAATAATCACAGTTGGTTGCTTTCTTTCCGACGCCTACTTTGAGTATGACCTGTCTTCCACTTCGGAGGAAAGACAAGAAGACCTTAGTAATATAAATGTACGAACATAGAGGACAAAGCATACACCTATTCCACCCAATTCTTTGGGGTTTCATTTTTCATGTGGATCTAAGTTTGCAGATTCATCATATCGTGTTATTTGTGGGTTTGTTTTTAGCGTTTGTACAAAGTTATACAAAGTGAAAAAAGGTCGAGACATGAAAAAGCTGTAAGCATTCTAAAGAATGTCACTCTGAATCCAACATTAGTAAAGACTGAGAGAACATTATAGTAAAAGAAAGTCTAAATTATGAAAACAAATGCCTTGTCCTCTGCTTTGTATCATTGAGAAGTTATGTCGCGTTGGGAGAATTCAAGAAACCTAGTACAACAACAGCAGCATCTCTGTATAAACCATTCTAACCTGTTTCAAGCACCCAAAAAATAAAAATTAGTTTTTTTTCTGTGTTTGACTGGTTGGTGTATGCTTTGATACTCCGAGAAGGAATACCTGCGTAAGGAATGAAAAGGAACTAAACCTACCAGTCAAGCAACTTCAAAGTGAAGTAGTGTGTCCCGAAACAAGGAATCAATTAAATCCAATATATCTAATTGTTCATACTCTCAGAAATGATGAAACATTGGTGCTACCTCCAGTAATATCTCACACCAATACAGATCACCAATGAAAGAAAATATTTATAACAATTCAACTAACTAAATCAGTTTGAATGCCATGCTAAAATTTGATGAATGAAATTACTCGATGTGTGAAGAAGATATACAGAAGAAAGCTTACAATTCCTGGAGGCATGTACTCCTGGGTTCCAATGCTTGAGGATTCTGGCGATCCAATGAAAAAACTGAAGGCACATTCGGAGAAGGTAGGTTCTCTTGCAGAAGGGGGAGTTTCTCAGGCTCAGCAGAAGTGTGACTGGAAGGTGCCGGCGAGAAGGGAGGCGATGGTGTTGAAGACGCTGAGAAGGAGTACCTGCGATTGCCTGGTCCAAAACTAACGGGAAGAGGTGAAGGAGGTGTGGGAGGTGATGATGTTGGAGAATCATAGTTACGGTTCATATTAGTGTTAAGCAGCAACATTGATGAACTCTCTCCTTCAACCTCAACCTCCTTCTTTCCATGCAAAAATAGGCCATTTACTTCTTCTCTTTCAAACTTTCTCTGCCTAAGCCCATTTCACCCCCATTTTTTTCCCCCCTTAAGCCTTAGGTAAAACCTAACGGTCTTACCCCCCAATCCTCAGCTACTCTTCATTCCTTTCTTGGGCAGCTCACTTTGACCTAACTTTCTTCAACCTTAAACGTTAAATATGCTTCGACCCCCATCGCCTTCAACAAACTTCAAAAGGCACCATAGCTATTTCTTTGTTTAAATATGATCAAGGAAGGTGATACTAGAGTCACTCCCTACAGCATCATCATCTGTCACTACAGCAGATAGAGATGGAGAGAGTTCACGAGAGGACTATAGGTAATCCACAGGTGTGTGAGTCTGATTCTGTCATCTGACTACATGAATTCATGATCTTCAGCTCTCTGGCTACATGTTAAGCTGGTTCCATGAATTCAACTACGAGGGGTCTCTCTCTCTCTCTATCCGCGTTTGATAAACGATGATCAACTTCATTGACTGGAGACTACAGAGAGAGAGACCCAGCGTTTTGATATGGACTCGTTCATTTATTGGTATCCATATTGACTTAATTGATCCTACAGTCACTGTCATCTAACACAATTAAGAAGATCCCCAGTGAAACAAAGGAACGACAAAACTAATCATATTCAAAACAAAAGCATTCTAAACTTTTCTGAACATGTTCCAATTAGTTACAGGGAGGTTTCCCAAACTTATAGTTAGTTGCAATATCACGTGTTTTCCAATCCAACACGCATCAAACACACATTCTTAACATACCAGAAGGCATGTAGGCATTACACATTCAGTGAAAACCAACAAGAAAGTCCAGTTGTTTTAATTGAACATTCAGAAATTTTCAGAGCCAAAAAGTATTGGGCAATCAGTTGCAGTTGCTCATATTATAATACATTACGTTTATATCTTGTTATTGCTTTTGATTAACTCATTATCTTGAGATATAGGACAAATGTCGTCCGGCTTTGCAAAAATATATTTAATAATATTCTATATATTTATCATTATAACCGTCCTAATTAGACCAACAAGAAAACCCAGTTGTTTTAATTGAACATTCAGAAATTTTCAGAGCAAAAAAGTATTGGGCAAACAGTTGCTGTTGCTCATGTTATAATACATTACGTTTATATCTTGTTATTGCTTTTGATTAACTCATTATCTTGAGATATAGGACAAATGTCGTCCGGTGTTGCTATACCATTTGCAGGGAAACCATATACCGCTTCATTGCAATCTGTCAGTACTGTAATATCTTGTTTAATAAATTTGATTGTGTGACATATCAAATACAACAAATGAGAATTTTTGTTGTATGTTATACTATTTGTTTCTTATTTAACTACAGAAAGTCTAATTTGGCATGCCAAATGGGGCTTCTGGATCAGCTGCTGGTCCATAAGAGACAAGTAGTGTGCTTGTTGAGTTTGTCACTGTTGAACTTTCAGCAGCGGTTTTTATCATTGCTGTAAGTTTCAGCAACAGTAAAAACTATTACTGAAAGTGATATTAAAAATTTTTTTTTCTGCAGCACTTTCAGCAACGGCAATAATCGCTGTTGAAAGAGTTTGCCACGATTGTTTAATCGTTACGAACTCGAGGAGCACGCTGCTTGTCCCTTATGGACAAGTAGTTGATCCCAACTCCCAAATGGGCAAATGGCATATACTATAACTAGGCTAGTTATTTATATCAGATTTGATGATGTATAGAAAAGAAAGTGAGAAATTATTTAAATTATCCTCTTAAAAAATATTAATTTTTTTTTGAAATAGGAGCATTTTAGTAAAATATCTTATTTTCATTCCTATATTCTTTTCTTTTTCCTTTCTACATACCGAACATACCTTTATTAGATTATTAGTTGTGATATAGAGTTGCTAAATCTTCAAATATATATTTTGAGATTCATACATAATAATAAAATATTATTTATACTAAAATTAAAACAATTTAACTATTAAGAATTCCAACTCTAACTTTAGGTTATTAATTTATAAGTGAGTCACCATTATCACTTTATCAGTTTTTTAAATAAAAAATTATTTAATCCCTGAAAATATTTTTCTAATTTGATCTTTTAAAGTTAAAATTATTTAATTTTTTTTAATGTCTAATTAAAATAATCTGCTTATGAGACAAAAATAAATTTTTACATGATCGTTAATTAATAATAAAATTAATCCAGATATGTTCAAATCGTAAAATGACAATAATGCGTCAGAGAATCATAACTATTTTTTAAATAAATCATATTAATTAAATTTTTCTTTGAGAGTACGTTAAAAAAAATTATTATTAAAAGACTAAATTAAAAAGAGAATAATTTGTTAAAAAGCAATTTATAATCAATTTCGTTTTTATTTTTATTTATATATAGGGGAGTGGGGATGGAGGTGACTTAGATCTGATCTGGCGGTTGGAACTTGGAAGGAGGCGCAGATGGTAATTATATGGAAATCATAGGGACAAAGTTAAAAATTTAGTAGCACTGGCAATATGGTCTTTGCGGAGCACCCCGCACTTGGATGTAGGGGTGTACAAAACCGAATCAAACCGTCCGAAACCGACCGAACCAAACCGAACCGAAGAAAATCGAGCCAAAACCGATCAGAGAAGGTCTAAATCGGTTTTAAAAATCATGAAAATTTCGGTTTGGTTCGGTCAGTCGGTTCCGATTTGGTTTGGTTCGGTTATAACCGAACCGAACTGAACCGAACCATGTATTACAAAAAAAATTTTATATATATTTCTATCCAAAAAAAAATTATATATTATATTATATTTATATAATTATATATATAGTTTAAAAAAAATGATGTACCTTCCAGTAACGCCACTTCAATTTGAATTCTTAACAAACTCTTAATTACAAAAAATAAAAGACTAACAGAATAGAACAATTTGTTTCTACTTTCTATTGAACCAAAAACGGAGAGTGAGGGCTTACAAAGAGAGAGGATTGTCATTTACAAAATTTGAGTTATTCTTTACTTTATGCTTTCGGTTTGGAGAAAAAGACAAATTTAACTAAAGAAGAAAAAATATAAACAACAAATCAACAATGATTAACAAGTTGTATTCATATAACAGTAAATAATGAGTCGGATCATTCTCTTCTCCACTCTTATATTTTATTAGATACAAATAAGTAATATAATTAAATAAGAAAAATTAGTTATGTTAAAATAGATAAAAGTGAGTTTTTTTTTTTAAATTTTTTAGAATATCAAACCGCCCAAAGGAAACAGAACCGAACCGCCAAAGAACCGAACCAAACCGCCCAAAATTAAAACCGATTAGGTTCGAAATTTGTAAAACCGATTAGGTTCGGTTCGGTCCGATTCAACCCCAAAACTGAACCGAACCGAACCGTTGTACACCCTTACTTGGATGTGTTTAAACATTCAAGTTTAGTCCACTAAAAAAAAGTCGGATCAGTCCATTTAGCCCGTGGCCCAAAACGGTTGAGTGCATACTTTATTGTTTTTGAATTTTAAATAATTAATGGAGCCTTGTTTTTGCTTTTAATTTTTTTGAAATGGAGCCCAAATCCGTAGTTATTAGATTTGGCCCAATCATTAAACTGGACAAGTTTTTAGGTCACTGGGTCAATTGTTGATGAGAGTAAATAAATTAAAAAAAATTAAAAACTATATATATATATACACACAAATTTCACACTTTAAAATTTTAAAATAATTGTCATTAGTCATAAATAATTAAAATATAAATATTCATAAATAATTTTAGTAGTCATAAAATTACAACTAATTTTTTAAAAATATTTAATTGTTATTTTTTATATTAGATGATCATATAAAATTTTTTGTTTATACTCTTCAATTTTTTTATTTAATTTTTTAATCAAATAATTATATTTTTTTATCTTCTAACTAATTAGTAATAATATATTTATTTTTTGTTAAATTAAATGTCCTTTTTATTTTAATTTTTGTTATCTTACTACATGCATATTTTATTTTTTGAATTAAAATAATTTTAACATCTTTTATATATATATATATATATATATATATAATGTTTTACCAATATAAATTAAAAAAAATTGATAATAAAATAGTAAGCAATACAATCTATAAGTATAAAATAGAATTTGATTCTTAATAAATAATAAGTATATATTTTTTTTAAATTTTTATATAAATTTAAACATTAAAAAAATTCAGATCAACTAGAACTAGATTGATTTTGACCCGATCTGAAGCGCCGACCCGGACTGTAATGGGTCATACAACTATGCCCAAACCCTTTTCGTGAATCAGCAATTCAGAAAATCATCGCTTCTATTCTTCATCCATTCCATCCACTTCTGCTGCTCTGAATCATCATCACGTCACGGCGGCGTCACCCCTCGTCAATCATCCACTCCTCTCGTCTGATCTGAAGTCTGATTTGCTAAAAAAAAGAAAAGTGAAAGCAAAGAACAAAGAAGATAACGAACAGAGAAGAGAGTTTCACGTTTACTGAGCTAAAGCAACAACTTGTTTTTATTATAATTCTGCAGTAAATCCAAAATATGGACTAGTGCCTAATATATAGATAAATAAAAAAAAAAACTAACTTTCAGAAAAAATAGGAACCACTGCACATCTATTTACCGAAAATAATAATTCAAGTAATCTCCTAAATAGTAGATAACCATCCTCCTAATTCTCTGCAGTGATTTCCTTAATCAGATTTTGGATCAGTCTTCCAACAGATTGTCTGAAGAAAAGAACTGAATTTCGGATTCTCGGCCTCTCCCGTGCATGTCTTCGCCTCCACTCCTCTCTTGTCTCTTCGCGTTGCGACGTTGCTGCCGTCTGGGTCCTCTCGCTCGGCAGCAGCTCATCTCCCCTCCTCTCTGCGTCCGCGGTCCCTGCTCAGCTGCTCTCGCCGTCGCCGACGCCAACTCGCACTCGCACTCGCACTCTGGTTAATTTTTTCTTCCTTTCTCATGTTCTGAGGTGGTGTGGTTAGAAGAATACAAACAAACAATTTCAGATTGACATATTCGTTTTATTTTAGGGACAAGTTCCATTTTATATACCTAAATGGCTAAATCAGTAAATCACTTTCCTTCACGGCTTCACTTTGTAGTTTGTTCTGTACCGTGGTCCGTGGTTCATGGGTATTTCATAAGTTTGTCGTTTGTTCGCCACTTTTCTTTCCTTTCAAATGTGTAGTTTTTTATTGGTATTAATTGGCTGTAGGTTTTTTTTTTAAAAAGTCATTTTGGAATAAAAAAAGAGGGAAAAGCCTGGCCCGTGGACTTCAGATTACAGGCCCGTTGTTAGTGTTATCAGTACTTATTTTAATCTTCCCCAAGTCGTCTCTCTGAAATCGTAACTGAGAAGGAGGCGACGGAGAGAGTTCAGAGTTCACTCACAGTGTGCAGTCGCAGGCACAAAACAATGGGGGAATCCAACACCGTACACTCACCGCTCGTCACCTACTTTTCCATGATATCTCTCCTCACACTCTGTCCTCCATTTGTCATTCTCCTGTAAGCTTCCCTTCTCTTTACTCTTTTTCGCCTTCTTTCCTACGATCATAACTATTTTTCTCTGTTCATACTTTGCATTACTAAGCTTTCCTGGATTCGACGTATGGTAGAAATGAGTCCAATACGCCAATTTTCATAGTTGCATGTTAGTTACTGTGATTTCTTTTCTTTGTCCTCAAATCTGAAGTCGGACAGAGTCATAATTGAGATCCTTGATTTTCCAAACCAGGATCCTTTTTTTAGGACATTGAATAGGAAATTGGAACTCTACAATTATCTGAATCCTCTGTTGGATTGACGAGCACATGCACAGAGCTAAATATTAGAGTTTAATGAATTCACGCATTTTGAAGTGCGCTGATTTCAGACCTTATCCGTTGTTTTTAGTTAACTTCACCAGATACTCCGCTGCTAGAGGCTGATAACTTGTTTCTGAAATTATATCGACTTGTTCAGCTGAATTAGTGTAGTAAGCAGAACGAACAGCTTCATTGAATACTAGCAAAACGGAGTGCACTATCTTGAACTGTTTTTTGTTATAGATGCTATTTGAACATCTAATAGGTCTGATTTATTCACCGTGGGACAATATCATTCAGATCAAAATTTACTCTATACTGATTTTAGTGGATAGATTTGAAATTTAGAATTACAATTTTTGTGCAGATGGTATACAATGACACATGCGGATGGGTCTATTTTACAAACTTGGGATTACTTGAAACAGAATGGGCTGGAAGGATTTATTAACATATGGCCAAGACCCACTGCTATAGCTTGGAAAATAATCGGTGTGTATGCTGCATTTGAAGCAGCACTTCAACTTCTTCTACCTGGTAAAAGAGTTGAAGGCCCCATATCTCCGGCTGGCAACCGACCTGTTTACAAGGTTGTTTATACTCTAGGGAAAGTGACATCACTTTCTGTTTAGCTTTATGTATAGCTGTGAGACATGAAAAATATTGTTTTTCCATAAGAGAATGAAATTTCTGGCTTTTGCTTCTTTTCTTTTTATTTTATTTAGCTAAGTTTCTATTTACTGATATTCTCTACATGCCTGTTTCTGAAAGATTTCTTTCTTTCATTGTACAGGCAAACGGTGTGGCAGCATATCTAGTGACATTGACTACCTATCTTGGGCTCTGGTGGTGAGGGTTTTCTTTTATCATATCCTTGTGTTTTAACTTTCCAATAATGTTTTATACATTTGATCTTTTGTTTCTTGCGGGAATCATTGTTCCCTTCTTTGAGTTAGCATTATTCATACTCTCCAAAGTCCAAATAAAATAAATGTTCTCACTTGACACTCAGGATGATTAAATTAGAATTCAATCTGTCGCTCATTTATCTTTTTCAAGGAACTCTCTATTTAAGAGCGTATAATAGTGGCACAATGTGATTCTTTCACCTTATACTTGTCCTACTATGTCTTTTACAAGTCATGTACTGGTTAACGAGAGGCTTGATATATTATACTTCATATTTACTTATGTAGTGTTTCTTTCTTTCAGTCTGTCCTTTTTTCCCTGTCTTAGCCACAAGGGCGTTTTTGGTACTGAACTAATATCTGTTGGTTTTCTGATGGTCTGTTGATAGGGGGAACTTAATGGAGATAATTTTTCACTATTATTAAAAAGATATTTTATTAGTATATTACACTCCCCTCCACTGAGAGATGCTCAAACTACAAGCCCCTCCCCTCCTCTCTGTTTTGAAAATATAGACAAGCCCCTTTGAAGCCTAGATATGACCAAAATAGCTTCATTGATAATATTAATTTCTTTTATTGTAAATATAACTTATTAAAATATTTTTTAGACTTTTATTTCAATGTTATTTGTTTTGTGTTTAAAACAATAAATTTAATTTATTATAAATTTTAAAAGGTTATTATTTTTATTTTGATCAAACCATGTGATTTGGACATCTGTCGGGGAAAGGGAGTGTGATTTATTCATATTTTATTTCATCTTGGGTTTTCCCATTTATATTTTAACTGTGAAACTAGTAAATAACTAATAAGGTGTTTCAAATAAACTAGTATGCATAGCATAAAAGAAGAAAAATTATTGGCAGCCCTACATTGATAATTCTTTTTAATTTTCAAGGTTTGATGAAGGGTAGGTTACTGTGCTGTTGTTGGCTTATGCCTTAAGCAATTGAGCTGAAATTACAAGGTGTTCTGTTGGAAAATTGAGTTAAACGTTTCTGCCAACAAGCTTTTTCTGGAAAGCAAGATGATTTGTCTTGTTAATCTTTTATATTTTTCCAGCAACAAAAAGGAACAATATTTTATATGCAATTTTGCAGGTTTGGAGTGTTCAACCCGACCATTGTCTATGATCACTTGGGAGAGATATATTCAGCACTCATTTTTGGAAGCTTTGTCTTTTGTATCTTCTTATACTTAAAAGTGAGGATTTAAGATTGCATAAGTTACTTGTTATTTATCTTCATGCTACTTAACCAAAATTTCTGACAAATGTTATATTCCCTAGGGCCATTTGGCACCATCTTCTACCGATTCTGGTTCATCTGGGAACGTAATTATCGATTTTTACTGGGTAATTATTTTTCTAGATTATTGCATACTTTTTTTTTTTTGAGAACAATTTCATTGATGTAACTTATTAATTATCTAATCATTTGCAATGGAAATCTACAAGGATTGTGGAACAAGAAAGTGAATTAGAAAAAAAGAAAAAAATTAAAGAAATAATATGATAAATGTCCCGTTATTTCCATGCCACATTTTTATGTCTGCCATTAGTGGACAATGTATGCAATAAAGCTGACCTTAAAGAATAGCCTTTTTTTTTAATTTTGTTTTGTCTTTTTTTTTTTTAAATATAGTAAAGTGTGTGTTTAAAACATTTAAAATTAGTAATAGTTTTTCTCCTTATGGTTCACATGTGAACTTTGAAACTACATTTGTAGGAATTCTTTATGGTTTCAGGTTGTAATTTCCATTTCCACCACTTGAAGCATCTTTTTATGTTATTGAGAAATTACACTGTCTTAGGCCATGTTTTTATGTAAATAATGGCGAAAGAAATATAGAGTTTAGTGTCACTTCAAATACATGTTTTCATGTGAATAATGGAATTGTAATGTCTTGTCATTCTTGCAGGGTATGGAGCTCTATCCACGAATTGGAAAAAATTTTGACATAAAAGTTTTTACCAACTGCAGATTTGGAATGATGTCTTGGGCTGTTCTTGCACTGACCTACTGCATAAAGCAGGTAGAGTCTCAAGATTTATTCTGTGAATGAAGGTTGAAAACCAACTAGTACCAGATAGCACTTGTCTTAGATTAGTGGCAACATTCATGTTTGTCGAGTCCAATGCTTATTTGGCCTAAATTAGGGATTAAGCAATTCTTTTGAAGGACTGATTGTTGGTCAGTGATATTTTCTAGTAGAAATGCCTAAAGCTTAAGGCTTTAGAGGCTAAGTAACTAAGCAAACTCTAGAAGCTGAAGAGCTAGTTGTTGTAAATTGTAATGCATTATATTTACTATAGGAATATAAATATGATTCATTATATTAAGTTTATTTGGAGCATTAGCTGTTGTTTCGTGATGTAGTACTAGTCTATGTGTTGACCTAATATAGCATGGCTATTTTATACAGCTAAATTGAATATCCTAAAGAGATTAATTAGAATGGATTTAATCACTTCTGAGATATATCGCATGCGACCTTAGAGGGACTCATCAACTAGTGGAGCTTAAGCTATTGAAATTAATAATTTTCCTTTTAACTTGTCGAGATTGGTTGAAGAAGACAAGGGAAATGGAATTAAGTGATCTGAGGATTATGTTTGAAGCTGGAAGAATGTATTTTGATCTATGGACCTTCCAGTGGAGAGGAGTAAATAAAATTAGGCAGAGAGCCAGAGAATATAAAACTCCTTTCGTGCCTTGAAGTTTATTAGGACATATGCATTTTATTTGCCTACTAGGCCTTAAGGTACAGGCATTTATAAAATTTATGTTAATGCTTATACTCTATCAACAATAATATGGACTGAAGTATTTATTTAGGTCTACTACTGGGTTTAATGTCATATCATCCTTTGTGTGTTGAGCATCCTACCCTAGATATAATGACCTGAGGCTCAGACTGATTTATCCCCTCTATACAAAGTATGCAATCTCTTCAGTCCTATAAGAATCAGAACGTTTTTGAATTATCTGAATTTTAGCTTTATGATTTTTCCCACTTGACAGTGCTCTTATGATTCTATTCTTGTCTTAATAGTATGAAGAAAATGGGAAAGTAGCTGACTCAATGCTTGTAAACACTGTGTTAATGCTGATCTATGTTACCAAGTTTTTCTGGTGGGAAGCTGGATATTGGAACACAATGGATATTGCACATGATCGAGGTTTATATATGCTTTATTACTGTTTCTGTTTCTGTTTCACATACTAGATCTTTTCTTTGTTTCTACTAATTATGGTTATGACAAAGAAGCACATTGCTTTTGATTTTTACCATGACAACTAAGTATTTGGAGATCATCATACGAGAATAACTTAATTAGTTTTCTCATTTGAGGTTACTTATAATTTCAATTAGACTTCTTGTGATTAAATTTTGTTATTGTCTCACTGAATTTTATAACACCTAATCTGGCAGCTGGCTTTTATATTTGTTGGGGCTGCCTGGTTTGGGTTCCATCTATTTATACATCTCCTGGAATGTATCTTGTCAACCATCCTGTAACTCTTGGCACTGAGGTACCATTCTCCACCTGTTTGAGTTGCTGTTTTGCTGATCTGTTTTTGTGATGTTGCCAGCATGCATATACGTCTTTTATTGTTTTTTTATGTAGCTTCCCGTCTATCCATTTCTTTCTGAATATGTCTCTCCTTGTCTTCCAGTTAGCAATCTTTATTCTAGTGGCTGGCATTCTCTGCATATACATCAACTATGATTGTGATAGGCAAAGGCAAGAATTTCGTCGGACAAATGGAAAATGCTTGGTCTGGGGAAAAGCTCCATCAAAGGTATATACTCATAGCCTCCACTCTGTGATTTCCATCTGGGGTGCATTTTCTTTATAATTTATTGGAATTTTTAAAATAAATATTTGCTATTAGACCTGCATTTGACATGAAAATGCCTTTGCAGATAGAGGCCTCCTATACTACTACTTCTGGGGAAACAAAAACCAGCCTTCTTTTAACATCCGGATGGTAAGTTTCACTAAAATGCTGTAAATATGAAATTCTCACTAAACCTGCTTTCCATTCCACGCCTGAGGAGTTTGAGGTTGCCCATTGTTGATCGGAGACGATTGATTTTATGTATATTACGATTCCATGAAATGTTGATGCTTATGATATCCATCTTGGCTTAAAGTTTTCAGTAGCCCTTGCCTTTTTGCATGACATTGTTTTCTTAGATTACCGTCTTCTATGGCTAGTCAGTTTTCCTGTGGTACCTGTAGGTGGGGGTTATCTCGTCATTTCCATTATGTCCCAGAAATACTTGCCGCTTTCTTTTGGACAGTTCCTGCTTTATTCAGTCATGTAAGTGTGTTTATTTTGTAATCTGTGCTAGTTGCAAATTCGAATATGTTGAACTCAGATACTTTTTTCTTTAAAATGCAGTTTTTGCCTTACTTCTACGTGATATTTCTTACCATCCTTCTATTTGATCGAGCGAAAAGGGATGATGATCGATGCAAATCCAAGTAAGTATACAGAAAATAATATCTCGTGTTACCACTTGTCTTTCAGCACTCATAAATTACCAGAGACATCCGCTTAATTATCATTTTCACACACAAATGGCATCGTTTTCTTTCTTTCTTTTTTTTTTTTTTTTAAATTTTGGTAATTACAAATGATGTCTTCTATTTAACGCACCACCACGCACTGCATACCATAGACCACACAGCACAGTGCACGCACTACACAAACCACACACTTCAGACCACACCACACAAACCACACACTTCAGACCACACACCACACACCATGGATCATAGACCAAACACCACACGCTACACCCAACACACCATAGACAACACACTACACACCACCCACTATAGATCACACCC
This sequence comes from Biancaea sappan, assembly GCA_037074585.1. Lineage (NCBI taxonomy): Eukaryota > Viridiplantae > Streptophyta > Magnoliopsida > Fabales > Fabaceae > Biancaea > Biancaea sappan. The sequence goes on from CM073495.1 coordinate 66,649,175, forward strand.
TACACGCCACACACGATAAACAACACACTACACACTATAGACCACACCACACACCATAGACCACACGCTGTAGACCACATGCTACACGCCACACACTACATACCACACAATATAAACCACACGCGAGACACAACACATCATAGACCACACACTATAGACACCACAACACACACCATAGATGACACACCACATACCACACAATATAGATCACACGCCACACACTAAACACCATAGACCGCACAATATGGACCACACACCATAGACTGCACTACACACCATGCACCATAGACCAACACTACACACCACACACTATAGGCCACTAACTACATACCACATCACACACAACACACTATAGACCACATGCCAAATACTACACACCAGAGACAACACACTACACACTACAAACCATAAACTATAGACCACACACCACACTATGGGCAACAGACTACACACCACACGCTATAGGCTACACACTACACACCACATGCTATAGGCGACACCAGAGACTACACACCACAAACTTTAGACCACACACTACACACCACACTCCATACACCACAAACCACAAACTTTAGACCACACACTACACACCACACTCCATACACCACAAACCACAAACTTTAGACCACACACTACACACCACACTCCATACACCACAAACCACACACTATAGACCACGCACTACACACACCACACACCATTCACTAAACACCATATACCACACATCACCCATCACCCGCCACACGCCACACACCATACACAACACATCACACACCACACACCATAGACCATTACACTACAACCCACACACTATATAACACACCACACACCACACACAACGCACCAAAGACCACACACAAACACACCCAAGACAACACACTATACAACATACACCACACAACATAAATCACACCACACCATACATCACACGCTTCAACCCACAGTACACATTACACCCTAAACCACACGCCACACACCTCACTCTACAAACCAGGCCACACACCACACACCACTCAACACATCACACACCACACACCATAGACCATTACACTACAACCCACACACTATATAACACACTACACACCACACAACGCACCAAAGACCACACACAACACACCAAAGACAACACACTATACAACATACACCACACAACATAAATCACACACCACACCATACATCACACACTTCAACCCACAGTACACATTACACCATAAACCACACACCACACACCTCACCCTACAAACCATAGGCCACACACTACACACCGCACTCCACACACCACACACCACACTACAAACTACATACCACACACCAAAGACCTCACACTATACACCAGACCGCACTCCACACACCATACACCAAACACTGCACACCGCACTGGACACAACACACCACACACTACATACTACATTCCACACATCACACACCGTAGACCACGCACACCACACACCATAGACCACACGCACCACACACCACACACTACACATTACGCCACATACCACACACCATAAACCACAACACTACACACCACACATCATATGCCACACACTACACACCATATACCGCACACCCCACAGCATAGACCACACACAACACACCACACACCATAGACCATTGAGCACATACCACACCCCAAAGACCTCACACTATACACCAGACCGCACTCCACACACCATACACCAAACACCACACGCTGCACTAGACACAACACCCCACACACTACATACTACATTCCACACATCACACACCATAGACCACACACACCACACACCACACACTACACATTATGCCACACATCATGTACCACACACTACACACCACCCCACACCATAGACCACACACAACACACCACACACCATAGACCACAGAGCACATACCACACACTACACACTACACACTACACACTACACACTATACACTATACACCATTGATTACATATGGCCCAATACACGCCATACACTATAGCCCACACACCACACACTATAGCCCACACCACACACCATAGACCCCACACCTCACACTATATTACACACATTACACACCACACCATAGACCATAGAGCACATACCACCCAGTACACACCATACACCATTGAGCACATATGTCCCACTACACACCATACACCATAGACCGAACACCACACACCACACTATAAACCACACCACACATCACACAACACAAACTACACACCATAGCCCACACACCACACGCCACACACCACACACCACACTATATACCATAGACCACATACCACACCACACACTATAGAGCTTGCACCATAAATTACGCACCAACACTACAAACCACACAATATGCACCACACACCACACACCATGGACCATAGACCATGTACCACAGTATACACACCACGCGCTGCATATGACACCACACAAGCACTCTATACACTCCATGCATTGCAGACCATGCACCACACACCACAAATTATACACTATACACCACATACCTCACACTACACACCACATACCACGCACCCTACCATATACCACATGTCACACTGCACACCACACACTAAATACCACAAAACTACAAACCACATACCAAACACTACAGACACCTACACACCCCAGATTCTACACATTGCACATTGTACACCACACACACTACACTCTACACGTCTCACACTGCACATACAATACCCTACACACTATACATCACACACTGCAGACTATACACCATAGACCACACTGTACACTACATACCACACACTTCAGACTACACAACACACCAGAAACCACACACTATATAGTCTGTACACTACATATGCTATACCCTGCACACACTACACACTCTTCACACTATACGCTATACACCACACACTATTCACTGCACCATACATTTCACACCACACAATAATAAAACCGTATATGTGATGGTGAGCCAATGAGCCCCAAGTTAAATTAAAAGTCTTTTTAATTCATGTTGCCACTCAAATAATTTTAATGTCTGAATTTTATGATCTTTAAGTAGAATTTTATGAATAAAGTCTGAAATTTTCACTACATGCAGGTATGGCAAGTACTGGAAACTATATTGCAACAAGGTGCCTAGTAGAATCATTCCAGGAATCTATTGAAGTTTGATCATTCATTAAGGCTTGACTTAAACCTTATCCACCTGGTTTTTATGCCACGTGAGTAAGGACTCCATGTGTATCAATTTTTTTTTTTTTAACCTCTCTTGATACACTTTCTTCTTGTATATTAACTTTTGATGCATGGTAGTAGTGGGACTTAAATTACAAGGGCTTTAGAGGAGATTCCTTTGATATACTTTAGGGTTCTCCATAAGGACTACAAGGGCTCTAGAGGAGATTCCTTTGATATACTTTAGGGTTCTCCATAAGGACTCTTTGTTATGAGTTATTTTATATCAAATGGATTAACTCTAAATATCATTTGGTTCTTGCTGGCTGCTTTTTGAGTTATAAGTTATGACTAACAAGAAAAGTAATTCCCATAATTTGATTTTTAGATTTTTTGTTGATCAAATCCAACTGCAGAGTTTTATTTACCTCCTAAACAGACAGTTTTTATTTACCTCCTAAACAGAGGTTTGTTGGTCAAATCATTTATTTCATTCAAAATCTAATAAAAAAGAATTTAATTAATTAAAGTAGAAATATGGTGAGAGTTGCAGTGCAACCACACAACCTAGTTGCTATAACCATTGCTACCAAATTCAATACCCTATCTGCAATTGCAAACAAGGTTCCAATTGCACTAGGCGGATCCACAATTTTTTTTTTGAATGGAATAGATACTGGGAGTCAAGGTCTCCACAAGTCAGTTTTTGGATCATCTGATTGTGTTAAAATGTGTGTCTGATTATAATATATTATTTTTCATAAATTTTCAGATAATAATTCAAATCTTGAATCGACTAGGAGAATGAGATTTTCGTTTGTACAATATAATGAGCTATTTAAGGCTGCTCCGAATCAACCCCATCGAAAACAAACTGCCTGCCTCTTTGGATGGTTTCATTTTATTTTGAGTCATATTTAGGTTAATGATGTCACATTTAGGTTTGGTTAATTTGATATAAGATAGGTTGAATTTGAACATTGGACTTTATATACAACTCAACCTATCTTATATCAAATTATATCATGAGGTATGATAGTTATCAAGGCATACCCACTCGACCAATTTAGTAAATGTCACGTCCCAAAATCTGAACACGTGACCGGCACGGAAAGTGAATTTCATTTCACCTCCGTAAGCCTTTTTTTTTTTCTTAAACATCATACCATTCTTTTTCATGCAACCAAACCGAGTTCTCTATACAAACTACAATTATTCACATTACATCACTGAATGAACCTACCCGATTACAGAGATTTCTAGATTTATACAACTTAGAATAAGACTTAACTATTATACCTTTATCCTGAACAAATGAAAAGGTAATCATGGACTAAAGATCCATAATTTCTTGTTCCGATATTTACCTTCAGCTATCAACTATGAAAAAAAAATATCAATAAGAGGGGTATGAGCAAACCACGTGCCCAGTGAGTAGATAACACAACACTATGACAAAAAAATATCATGCATCATAATGATAACATGCAGCAATCATACGTAAATCGATCATCATATGATATGATATTATTCATAGTACTTCACGACAATATCCAAATAAATCAAATACATTTTAACATAATTCAAAATTCACAACAGCAATCGGTGAAATCAATTTCACACACATTTCCCGTACCAACCGGGTCGTCCAGAATACCTTTGGATCGTTGCCCGCGGCCTCCGCCGCATCCACCCTTATCGCTCCATTTATAATCTCCACCCTTATCGCTCCATTTATAATCTCCACCCTTATAACTTCACATAAATTTCTCCATGGGGTGCACCACCATGCATTTCCTTTCCAGTCAAACACAATCACAATCACATATAAAAACATCTTCAATCATAATCTTGAGCCACAACATAATCAATGTGGTTCCAGCAACATAGCATGTATACAACATAACCCATAATATAGAACAATTATTCAACAATAACATACTTCAACTATCCGCATATGATTGAACTCAACAATCAGAGTATGATACATTTCAACTCAGTTCACATGTCATTCACAATCCATCATATAATCTCAATTCATGAGAAAATAAGAAAATATAATTATATACATCACCTGGCACGTTCCACAATTGTTTATGTCTCATCATCCCACATCATTCTCTTCAAACTTGGATATTCAACATATTTTCACTATGATGCAAAAAGTCAATAACAAAGATATTTAATCATAGCAAGTATTAACCCACTCACCTGGATTTCATGCTCTCAGCACTCCCACCTTGCACTTGACCATTCCTATTGTAACCAGATAAAAACCATCAGGGTTACGAAATAGAGAAATTTCCTACCACTACTCTCGACCTTCATCCACTTCTCAAATCATAACTCCTAACTGGTAATGAATATCCAGATGAAACTTATACCATTGGAAACTAGACTCAAAGAGCTTTTCAACGATATTAAAAAAAAAAACTGATGCTACAGTAACGGTCAACGCAGCTACAGTAACATTGACCGAGTCAACGCTACAGTACGAGAAAATCTGGAAAAATTTTCTCGGTGAACAGTAATTCTGGAGAAAATTTTCGATGTTCTTCGTGTTCTTCATCCAAAAATCCAAAAATCATATCTAAAACAACATTTCTTTTGATTTCTTCCATGGGTTTTCATCCTTAATGTCTAAGGAGTGTTTTAACACCAAAACCCCCAATTTCTACCAACAATCCAAGCTCAAATCTCAAATTTTCATCAAGAACACTAACTTTTTTCAAATATCCAAATTCTACGAATTTCTCCTAGTTTTCTCCAAATTTCTTGTTCTAATAACATCATAAACCACCTAGGAATGTTTTAGATTAACATCCACACTTAAATTCATCCATTAAAATATTCTACAAAAATTTTGCAAAAATGATAACCAACGATTTGATCTTGTAATAAGAGAAAGAAGAAGAAGAACATCAACTTACAAATCATCCTAACTTTTATAGCTTCCTTCCCAAAGCAAAAATTACATGAATGATTGATGAAGAAATTCCTTTGCAAGCATAATCGAGAGAGAGAGAAAGTGAAGCTACGGGAGGGAGAATGAGAAAAAGAAAAGAATAAGGAGAAGTGTATACGCGTGAGTCCCACCAATTTCTTTTTTGATAAAATCGCTCATAGTCACCTTAGCTTATAAGATTTGTTCACTTTAATCCCTCTCGATGTCTCAAATACCACTTTAACCTCGAATCAATCATTTCTTCGGTACCGGACTCATAATTCATTCTCATAAGCTTTATTCTTCCTCTCAAGTTCCTATTTGGTCATTTCTCAAAAGTAATCCATATTTTCTTTTCTTTTCACTTTAGTCCTTGAGAATTTGTAAAAATTTCCTAAATTAAAAATTAAAATTTCTATTCCCAGATTTTCTTCACTAATTCAAAAAGCAAATTTTTCACGTAATTAAATTTTTCACTAAACTTTAAAATACACTTTAAATATTCATATAAATTCTTGGGATATTACAGTAAATTACAGTGAACTATTTTGACAAGCACAGTAATTTAGTTCTCTATCAGAATTAATAAAGCATGCGTAAATTTATGACCCCAAAAAAAAGCGTGCATAAAAGATAATAGTTAAATGTTTTCAATAGTTATGTGTAATAGGTGTTATAAGTATTATGAAAGAACGTTCAAATTATTATTTGATAGAAAATGTTGTGAATTTCATTTTGATTAACTACAATGTTTGGTGAATTAGTATAAGTCACCCTGAATATCTCAAACTACTATAACTACAATGTTTGGTCTCCACAATTTTGTAATGCACGGGACATCGCAAAATTTATTTGGATAAATATACAAAGTCGCTGATAAAATAATACAAAAGATATAACATTCTAATTGATTATCACGATTATTAAAATTACTTTATTTCACATGTTTTGCATATTATACCAACAATTATATGGGTAGTCTCATTTTCAAATAATGATGACTAAACTCATCAAATATAGAGCAAAAGAACAATGCGCTAATAAACTAAACATATAATTAGGAAAAAGATTGAGAAAAACCTAATATTAGACATATGCTTCCAAAACTAGGGATTGGATCCCCTCTAGATTTTTCTCCGATAGACATAGAGATGTCTAGATAAAAAAAAAATGAACAACTTTTTTTTTTTTACCCCCTCCAGTTCCTCCAGAATTTAGAGGGGAACCAATCTCCTAAAACTACTTTTGCTCACAAATGCAGCTCAAGTAATACCGAAGACATAATAAATAACAAAACGAAAACTGTAACATGAAACTTGCCAATAAAATTCAATGTCCAGAAGCATCTAAAAAACTTTTCAATAAAAGTGAACATGAAAACACAATCACTTTTTATTTCTAGTATTGTCTTTAGTATATTCTTAAATTATAAATTATGAATGAGCCCATTGCTTAGAAGTTCATATACTATTCTCTTTATAGTGCATTGACCACAAATAAATTATCAGTAATTCACCAAACAAAGCTTGGTTTGATACATAATATCATAAATTTTATCATACAAAAATATTAGAAGGACATAAAAAAAAAAAATAGCACATAGGAATATCTGAACATCAAGAGTGGGACGACCTTCCACACCATTTGTAACATGCTCAATTGAACGGACCGCTCTCATAACCTTCACTACCTTTCCAAATACAACAGGCTTACCATTTGTTTTAGTACCATAATTGGCCTTCGATAACATCCCTTTCCATTCATGTTTCAACTAAAAATTCTCATCTCAAGGAAGCGGTGCATTTGCTATTGTGCAAAATTTTAATGCAAATTAGAATAAATGTAAATGAATAGAGAGACTAGCGTGAGTCTTGAAGCAGAATGTGAATAAATAAATAAATAAATAAATAAAAGATAAGTTTGGTTGATGTCATTGTTTAAAAATTACATTTACTATTGTGTAAAATTTCAATGCAAATTAGAATAAATGTAAATGAATAGAGGAGACTAGCGTGAGTCTTGAAACAGAATGTAAATAAATAAATAAATAAAAGATCAGGTTGATGTCACTGTTTAAAAATTGCATTTACTATTGTGTAAAATTTCAATGCCAATTATAATAAATGTAAATGAATAGAGGAGACTAGTATAAGTCTTGAAGCAAAAAGTGAATAAATAAATATATAAAGGATAAGTCTGATTGATGTCACTGTTTAAAAATTATATTTATACATAAATAAATATATAAAGGATAAGTCTGGTTGATGTCACTGTTTAAAAATTACATTTATTTTAATTATTTAAAGAGAAAAATAAATGACATAGCAAGCATTAACAGCAAATATGAAGAGTAGTCACATTTAATATTTAGAGGTAGATTTGTTTTAATTTGTTATATAGATTATAAAATCAATACTATAAGTTAAATAGATTGTTCTAAATTGTAGAAGATAATAAATAAATATTAAAAGAAGTTGATTTTTTTTTTGTTTTAATGTGTTGCTTTGAAAGTAAGATACTCATTGTTCAAAACTAAATTGAAAAGCTAGTTGCTGTAATTTTAATAAAATAAAGTGACGGAAATGGTTTAAAGAATTATTGAGAAATTAAATTACAAAGAACTACACTTTCGGAAATCAAACGTAGAAGTTCGTAATTTTCTAGGACTTGAAAAATATGACATGGAGAATAAGGTTTGCTGGTACAAAGGTTTGGTTTGATTCGGTTCAGTTTTAGATGTGAACTAAATTAAACCGAGTCAAGTCAGTTTATTAATTCTTGAACCTATTTATTATTTTTTTTGGTGGTTTGGTTTATTTTTTGATAGTTTAATTCAATTTTTTTAGATAATTTAATTCGATATTAGGTGTTTTGATATCCTAAAATTTTTTAAAAAAAATTAAAAAAATGCTCACTTTTTTTTATATTTTAAAAAAACTTATAATTTTATCAAATACCAAATATTCAATATTCAATATTTTAATTTTTTTAATATAATTTAATTTTTTTATAAAAGTATTGTCCAAACCATATAGTTAAACAATTTTTAACTATATATATATAATTATATACATATAATTTTTTATATAGTTAAATTATTTTTAATTATATAAATATATTTTTACTAAGTTCTGTTAACTAAATTAAATTAAATTAAGTCACAAATCAAATTGAAACAAAAATTTCATAATTTTAAAGTCGATTTAGATCTTATTTATTTGATCTTGACTCAAATTTTCTCAATTCGATAGTTCAGTTCGATCCGGCTGACTTGGATAGGTTTTGTTCTAGTTGGTGGGTATTAAATCTGGGTGTGGGCCCGTGGCTCTCTGGTTTTGCGGTAGACCTAACAGATTGCGTCCTCCAGCGACGACCTCTGAAATCAAATTGAGGGATAAGCATCTAGGTCTCTGCCTCCATACCTCACAAGCTTCCACGAATTGGATTTGGAGCACCCTCTGCCTTTCCATCAATTGGTTTGGTTAGGTTTGGATCTTCCTTTGCCTTTGTCTCCATTTTCACCACTAACTTCGTCTGTTTTGTTTCAAAAAATTTCTCCCTGGCAATAATCGCGGCTCTTTGTCAATTCTTTAATATTTTTCATGCATACTCGTTAATTTCAGTTTCGTCTTTGGTTGATTCAGCTTGCTGACCAACTTTTATGGTGCCTTTGATGTTTAGCTCCGTTAAACTTTATTCTTTATCAGATCAAAATTATGACTATGTTTTCTATCTTCCATTCCTAATTAACGTACGAGTATTTTGCTTTTTCTCCAAAATTCATTTGAGGACTGTTAGCAGTCAACTTGTAGTTCAGACGTTATACATTGTCGGTTTTATTACCTGAGCATGCCCGGCTGTACAAATTTAACATGGGGTCGTCACTTAGCAGTGCGGTCTTAATTGCTTCGCTACTTCGTGTCTTTCAAAGCCGAGAATGATTGCGCTTCACAGGTTGTGGGTGGTTCATTCTCCCAGTGTGCTTTAAACGTTGGCTTTTGTCATCAACCATCATTGACTTCGATTGTGTTCCCATCTTTTACTCCTATTTTTCTCTACCTTTAACATCACTTTTAATTGTTGGCCAAAAACGAAATCATTTTCATTTTATTTAATTGATTGACAGAGATGTCAGCTTATGACAATGTTGTTGGTGGGAAATTGAAGCTCAAGGGGAAGGCCCTGGACGTAAAGGCTGGTGGAGTGAAGAAAAAAAAGAAGCACAAAAAGAACCAAGATCAAATTTCAGAAGTCACTGAAAATGAATTATCGGCAGGTTGGTTTCCTTTATCAGGGCATGGGATTATTTATTAAGTTCTTAAGTCAGGTCTTGAATCCAATTAAAAATGTGGCTGTCGTAATACAAGGTTGAGAGAGTTGAGACTATAAATTATCAGTATTTCACCAATAACTGTTTGTTGAGCTGAGATGATGTAATTGGTTTATCTCGTGATTGTGTTTCATATATAGTAGTAATGGCTCGTGGAATTGGATTGATGTAAGGTTATTTTTGTGGCTAGGGCCTAGGGTTAGTTGCTTTAATAATTTGGTAGGTTGGTTGATTTGTCTACATCCAAGAAAGATCACGATGAGAAAATACCTGCACGTTGGAACATGAAGACCTCTAGAATTTGTGGTAGTAATCTTCAGAGTAAACTCAAGGATAAAAAGTAACATCTTAATTATTCCTTCGAATGTGTTGCTCCACAAAATGGTGATTAATTCCATGATTGCTGCACCACAACACCTTATAGGGGATGAGGCTTACCTAATGCATGCTTAATTAGGAAATGGTGTTCAGTCATTTCTGGCTTGCTTAATATATATTGGGATTCTAAGTTTTTCCGGTAATTAGAAGAGAGAATTTTATCTTTTTGGTTAGAATCAGAAGAGACTCCTGCCGATGGGAAGTTAAAAATAATGGAGGGCAATGCTTTATTCAGCTATAAAGATGGCATTCTTACATATCAATGTTACATGCCAGATAACTTTGCAGGAGTTCTGCTGGTAGGCAGACATTGCTGTGCAAAACAAATTATAAATTTAACTGCCCGATGGTTCTTTATGTTGCATCATTACTTTATTTAACAGATTATAGACAGACATTACCATAAAGTGTCTAATATAATTTCAATTCGCATCATATATGTTATTTAATGCAGGTGGAAGTACAGAACAAGCTAAAGATCCTAAGGATCAGGAGATAAATGACGGGAACAAATTGATTGAAGGGAAGGTTGCTCACTATGATGATCATCTTACACCGGCAGAGAGACGATACATAGAACAGAGGGAACAACTTGATGTTCATAGATTGGCTAAGATTGCCAATAAATCGCATCGTGACAGGATTCAGGATTTCAATCAGTATTTGGCAAACATGAGTGAGCATTATGATATTCCCAAAGTAGGCCCTGGATGATATAACGAGGTGTACAAGAACGAAGGCCACCTATCCTTTGTACTATGTGTAATTTTGTTGCCATGCTTATGCTCAATAGCTGTTGTCGCTTCAGATATATATTATCTTGGAATATGTTGCATTGCAGATGGTAAAATTTGATTTAGAAATCTTATGGGTGTGGAAATGTTTTTTAATGCCTTCGTCTACCTTTTTTTTTTTTAATATCACCTTAGGTGCAACAAAGGGGTCGAGGGTTCTTTAACTTGTACATACTTGCTTGTTTTCTTCTGCATGGTTAAAACTTTTCAAGGAAATCCGTAGTTATTAGTATGTTGTTGACGAGGTTGATGTTTGGACGAAAACCAGCAGGCGCGCCGTCGCGAAATATAATTGGGAGGTGTTTGATACTGTCATATTCATCTATACATCTATGCAAATTGGATGTTTGAAAGCATAAGACCTCTATTATAAGCACATTTCATTCGACGCAAAAAAATGACTAATATAACTTGGTTTTAATGAGATGTTTCAATGAATTGGTAGCATATGGGATCCATCACATGAATTGCTAGTGTATGGGATTCATCATGCAATTAAACACATTAGATACAAAGCAAGTCAAAAGGACCTGTTGTATTGAGAACCAGCGAGCCGTGCGATTTCTTGATAATGGTTGTATCAGTGCGAGACAGCGAATAAAATGAAGACGTTCTTATTTAAATATAATTATGGGTGTACTTTGTAGTTCAATTTATATTTTCTGATAATATTTGACACGTAAATTCAGTCACCCACAAGTAAAAATAAATGATTTAGACGGTCCACGTTCCCACCATGTTCATCTCAGAACCCAATGCCGGCGAGCATTTCAATTACTAATAATAAACTTATTTGCTTAAATACAAATGTAAAGAACATGCTTAATCTCATTATAATTTAAAAAAAAAAAAACAGGAAATGATCAGAACACATATTTATCGCTCCACAGGCAACTAGATCGAAAGCCAAACCAGCACCAGAAAGTGGTGCAATGTGAAGCTAACACCAACTCATGCACAACTCAAATATAAAAGAACCCTACTAATGTGATCCTTGACTGCCGCTTTCAATGAATTGATACTTCTAAACATGCTTGCAACCTTCATTCATCGGGCTTCATCCTCAAGATTGCGGAAACCATTAGTCAGGTCTTCATGTAGCTTCTTAAATTTGGCGACTAGGGCGTCTTCACCTTCTGCTGGATCCTCAAATTTCTGTGACCTGCAATGTCAGCAGGTCAACATATTACCGACTTTCTTAATATACCGCAAATGAAGTCATCTTGTCAAGCAATAAAATTACTTACACTAGGCGATAGAAGAGATCTCCCAAACGGTGCTTGATAACGGTATAAGTTATCTTTTGACCATCTGTACCAGCTGCCCTCTCCACCGCCTGCACATTTAACCACTCCAAAGTTAAAGATCCACCATTAAAATACAATCTAACCAACTTAACTGAAACATCTTTTCAAGCAATAGTAAAAACAATTTGTCTGAGCTATGAACAAGAATGCCGAACACAAAGAAATTATATCAGTTTCAGGTCTCAATACAAGTGAAGGGTGGGGGTAGCAAAGAGAAGAAATGGAACCATTAGAGAACCTAAATGCCGACAAATATACATTGAAATTAGGACGCCCCATAATTGAATGACTGGAAGATCCAAAATATGACACTTCATTCTCGTTCTAGTTTTCTAACAAGTAAAGAACATGAAACCACAGCCTAATTACTCACACCGTAGTCAGGAAAACTACCTGATTTGCCAAATTGGAGAAATGGATAATGTTGCGCATCATCCAAACAGATTTGTAGAAGGGACAAAACTTGTCATATCTGTCACGGCCACATCAAAGTTACCCACAAGACAAGTAACAAATATACCAACCCTAGAGTCAAAGCATTCTAAGTAAGATAACCCTGAGCAATTAAGTTAAACAAATAAAAAAAGGAACTTACGGTGTAAAAGCATTCTGAGCAAGATAATCCTCTCTCAAAAGCTTTGCAGTTTCTAAGGTGATCTTATCTGCCTCAGCTAAGGCATCCTTGCCGACAAGCTGCAAGCATTTGGATGGCCATTATATCAGAGAGATGTGAACAAACCAATTCAGTCAACTACTAACAGAAAATATAAACATGCTTCCTCACAATTATATCAAAACTACAGAAGGCCATAATTCAGCATAATCTGTAAAAATTCCACTCATTCATCATCCCACTATTCCTTGGTTGGCTTCAGTTTCAGGTTTAACAGACTGAACTGCATAACACTTGGTTCTCAAGTTTTGACAAGTCCTATTCCCACAAGTTGACATTAAACAATTCTCAATACCTTCTTCCTTCCCAGGAGAGTGCTGTAATACTTTATCAACCTAATTTCAAGAGATAGAACTAATAAGACAACGTACCTGAACAATTTCATTGAGGTCATCTTCTCTCTGAAGCACTTCACGAGCCTTTGTCCTAATGTTTATAAAATCTGGATCAAATTGCTCATAGAAGGATTCCAATGCCTGGAGGTGCAAAAATAACAATTAATAAAACCAGGTATAGAATCAACAGCTGAACTATACAGATACAAAAGAAGAAGGCTGGACACTTGAGCGAGAAAATAAACTATAACGAAAGAGATTTTACTGTTGAGTATTTTGAATAGGAAATGAGCCAGTTCACAGAAGGAAAATGTTTCCTCTGGGCAAGCTTTTTGTCCAAGCCCCAGAAAACCTGCCAAGTAGTAAAAATCAACTCATAATGATTGAATAAGTTACAAAGAAAAGGTAGAAGAAAAATTAAAAGAATTAGTCACTGATTGCTTGGGCATCAACTGAGATACTCCAAGGCAGCCTTTCTTCCCCAGCAGTTACTCCATTTTGATAAACACAACTGAAATTATACTTTACCTGAACTATGCTAAGTGTTGCAGATGTAACAGGATCTGAGAAATCTCCTCCTGGTGGAGAAACAGCACCGACAATTGTGACACTACCAGTTCGTTCAGGACCTCCAAGGCATTTTACTTTGCCAGCACGTTCATAGAAAGAAGCTAAACGTGCAGCAAGGTAAGCAGGATATCCACTATCTGCAGGCATTTCTGCCTGTGTAAGACAAAAATAACTTTTAGTTAAAAATGCTTAATAAGTTGAGGCAACATAATACATGACACATCTTATAACAAAATGTTGATCAATGCCTATGTTTTCCACGTCTCATGCCACATGATGTGTACAAATCATCTACTATACCTAATTTAGGGATTCAATAGAGACAATACAGTTTTATAAGAAAATAATCTAAACAAATATTTAAAGAACAAAAGAAAAATTAAATCTAGTGTCCTCCCACTCCTGTACAAATCATCCTGATTTTTTCCTTTTCCTATTGTATCTCTCTCTTCTCAGTGATAACATTTCTTTTTCTATCCAAAAAAAAGAATTAAATCTATTTTGAAAGAAAACGTTGAACAATAGACAATAGTCATTGCACGACATAAAATGCTCACCAGCCGTCCAGAGATTTCACGCAATGCTTCTGCCCATCTGGACGTTGAATCAGCCATCATGCTGACGTTGTAACCCATATCTCTAAAATACTCAGCAAGAGTGATTCCTGATATTCCAAAACATAGTGCAGTCAGAATATACCTCCCATAACAAATTCATTCTCTTCCAAATAACAGCTTCACCACAAGATAACCTAACCTATTTCAAATAAATGTGTTTACTGAGACATTTAATACATACATCAATCCTGAGGCAGCTTTCTAAATTTAAAATTTGAGTATCAGTTACCATCCAGTGGGTGTAATCTCATTCTCACATAGTCTAGTATATACAGGTTATTACCCATTAGCAACTTTAGTCATAGCAATTGATTATCAGAAAACCTTGAACACACAGCAGAAATAAATTACATAGTAATAGTAAACACAGTATATCATAAAAATAGATTTAATACAACTTCAGTTCACATGCCAAAAAAAATTCACATGAGCAAGAAAACGTTACTGATTGTCACATCAAAAAAAATTCACATGCCAAACACAATTACAATAGTAAAGAATTAGCAAAGAGAACAAGCTCAAAAAAGAAATGAAGATCTAGAATCCAAGAGACTAGAAGAAACCCGTATAAATTGAAGCTTCACGAGCAGCCACAGGCATGTTTGAAGTGTTAGCCACCAGTGTTGTTCGCTTCATAACAGATTCTTCACGGCCATCAGGCAATGTCATTGTCAGTTGTGGAAAGTCCATCAAAACCTGAACAATCATTAAGTTATTTTTTTTTAAATAAAAATTATTAGATTTGTTTAACCAAGTGCAAAAAGATAAATGCAATTTTTTAAATTTTAATAAAACTAAATAAAAAGGAAACACACCTCTGCCATTTCATTTCCACGTTCTCCACAACCAACATAAACAACACCATCAGAATTGGAATACTGCCAAAAAAAAATTATAAAAAATCTAAATGAAATAAGGAAAGCATTTCATATTTACAAAATATAATGCCTTGTTGGGCAATTAAGATTTACCTTTGAAAGAGCCTGACTAATGACAGTTTTACCACAACCAAAAGCTCCAGGTATGGCACAAGTCCCACCAAGAACAGAGGGAAAAAGTGCATCAAGAACTCGCTGATACCAAGAAAAAGAGAAGTTATCAGACGTGACAGCTATCAAATTAGTTCAGGGGACAATCAATTAGAATTAAATTTACCTGACCAGTAAGCAGAGGAGTGTCAGCTGCCAGTTTGGATGCAACAGGCCTTGGAGTACGCACAGGCCATGTCTGCAAATAGGAAAAGTACATGTAAGTTAAGACAAATTTTTCGTAATGTAGGATAACATAAGAAACCAAGTAACTTCAACAAAGTGACTGAAAGAAGAAAACCAAGATACCTGAAGCATGGTGAACTGTTTTTTGACACCTTGAAACTCAAGCTCCAACACAGTATCCTGCAAAAGTATATAGAAGTCTAGAAGTCATATGCTGCAATAAATAAGGAGAACCTCCTGAGTAACTGAAAAACTGCAGTTGTATAAAACACTGCAATCCTGCAATTGTCATATTATAAAGCAAAAAGAAGCCACAAAAATTACTCTTAGAAACAACTTTGAAATTTTAAGTAGAAATAATTGACTAAGCAATGATCTTGTAAGGGGAAGTAACCTGGAGATTCAATAGCAAATAAGTTTAAAAGACAAACCTTCAAGGAATATTGACCAGGTGGTGCAATGTATGTAATTTTTCCCATGGCATCAGGAGGGAGTGCAATATGGTGTTGCATTAAGCTGTTCTCAAAAACCGTCTGCATTAAGAATTGAACCCCACAAAGCTTTAGAAGATTAGATAAACAGAAATAGGAGTCACTTATGAGCTAATCTATTTGGGTATAAGACATACGGCATATAGATCTCCACCAGTCAATAGATCTCCTTCACCTGTCACCAGTAGAAATTGAATTTCAGAAGAAAAAACGGGTGGGAGGGGGGAAGGTGGTCACAATCAACAATGATATTATTTCTATACAGCAATCGACAGTAGATTAGTAATTTTGTTTTTTCTGGTTACCGATTTTTTTAGGCTGAAACTCCCAAAGTGCATCTTTATCAAGTGCTGGAACAGAGACACCACGAGGAATATAGACATCACCAGATCTTTTTGCAATAGTTTTCAAAGGCCTCTGTTTTTATCAGAATTCAGAAAGTAAAAGTTGGAAAAAAGAGATTAAATAATCAAACATAGCAATCCACTGGAAAAATAAAATAAAGCTTACTAAACTGAACTAGTTATCAATTGAAGTAAGAAATAAAATAAAGACAAACCTGTATTCCATCAAAAATATTTCCCAATATTCCAGGCCCCAACTCTACAGATAAAGGCTGTTATAGAATATACAGCTTATCAGCTGAAGCAGGCAACAGGGTATTTAAACAATCAGGGAAAAGGATATATCAGATCTCACCTTATGTGTCCGTAGGACAGGATCATTTACCATTAAACCAGCAGTTTCCTCATAAACTAGAATTGTAGAGAAAAAAGTATTTTCTTGTCAAGAACTTAACCCAAAAAAGGAAAGGAAAATCTTATATCTTCTACAAGCCACACTATAGCCAATAAGTGACCCTTGTTGGTCAAATAAACATGCAAAATAATAAGTAGGCTAGCTAAAATAAACTCTTTTGGTTGTAACAGGTTTCTTTAGGGTATAAGACCTTGTATAGTAGCAGAATCCCCTTCCAGACGAATAATTTCACCAATGAGGTTATCACGACCAACACGCACTAGTTCATACATAGCAGCCCCAGCCATGCCATCTGCAACCACGACCGGTCCTGAGACCTGTGATAGTTGGGAAAAGCATAATATTAGAACTTTAGCATCCGTGGCGACTGCGTTTAATTTTCTAGCCAGATAGTTTAATGAAAATTTAAAATTAAGGGGTAATGATTGACATAAAGGGATATATCTCCCAGAAGGATCACAGCAACTTCACAAGCCATCAGATCCTCAACGAAACAAAAGCAAACGTGGATCAAGGCATTATAAGTTAATAACACGTTACAAACACCCAATGGCCCTTTTGTCACGTAAAACAGCAAACACTGACAGACACCTAAAATAAAGGCAACAGTTAGACATCAAACCCATATATTAAAGACAAAAGGCAATTTATTTACAATACCCACAAATTCAAAATAAATTCGGATGCTTTGATACTAAACCACTCATATCAATTTGATAGCTCAATTTGTACACTCCAAATATTAGATGACTACAGAGTCGCAAAGCAGAGTATGTGTAAGTGCATCCGACCTTCGACTGAAAGAGGACATACTCACACCAATAACCAAACCGCGTAATTCGACCCAATGATCAAACTAGATTAGAACGATTCCACAAGCGAAAGCAAATCAAGTAGAGCCAGCCTGAATAGTTTCGAACAGAGCAACTAAAAATGAAAAGAAATGATCGTGAAGTAAACCATACCTTACGAACGTAACCATATTCACTCTCCTTCTCGGAGTCTTCGAAGGTGGTCAGGCGAGCTCCGTAAACCGCAGGCATTTTCAGGCAGATACCGGATCGGACAATTGAAAATCAAGTAGACAGCGTTGAATCTGAGGTTGAATTCGGAGATCTGTGGCACTGCAACCCTAAAAAACAGACCAAAACCTTAGGGTTTGGACCAAATCATTCAACAGAGACAGCAAGAGTAGTTTTGTGAGAGAGAGAGAGAGAGAGAGAGGTGGAGGGGGAACGCGGATACTGGATACTTATAGATTAGCAACATTGTTATACGTATCACGGCACAGTACAAGACTCACGATATGAGATTGTGATGGTAAGTTGATGAAGGTTTGATCGGGTGCGGGTAGATGTACAGTGAATGCTCCTTTGTCGTGATCATATTGATTGCATCGGAAATCAGAATCAGAAAGGACTCATTTGATTGTGACGTGGAGCGTCCTGATTTTTTCGGTATAAAAATTGGGCAAAACCCAAGAAAACGGCGACTAGCTGATTTATACTCGTGAACATTTTACTGCTCATCGCCACATTGCCATTCATATGCATCCATTGAGTGAAAATATAACTCACTAAATGGGATTACTTTTATGGCCATATGCCACAACAAAACAAGATACCATCTCGCCTTAATGAATTACTCCCCATGAATAAAAAGTTATGCATCAGAGACCTAACCCCTTGACCTTAAGTAAAATATGTAAGATGAGTCTTTTCTTATTCAATAAGGACATATTTCACTATACTATATTTGAACATTCCCCATATTTCTTGTAAAACTACAGTACGTGTTATTAGATGGCTCACTCGTTTAGTAGTAATAAGGGAACAATTTGGATAGGCCCAACTTTATCTTGATGGGTCAACTTATGGACTGGGCCCATAAGAAGTTCATCTATGTGAAGTGATTTTATTTGAGATGGAAATTATTTCCTTAGATTATCTCTCTTTAACTGTCTATAGTTATAGATTTAATCTGTTTAGATAAGATCTATAATTATCCAATAACTATGGACAATAAGACTCTTCTTGGCCTATAAGCCAAAGAAAAGATTCCCATCCATCTATTTGATAGACTAAGATCCCCTTCTCTATGCCAATTGAAGAGTAAAACTATAGTTCAAATTTTTAACAATAATAAAAATTGTTACTAAAAGTTTTAGTAACAGTTAAAAAATTATTGCTAAAAGTATTGTAAAAAAAATAACAATTAAAACTTTTAGTAACCATTTTTTACTGTTGCTTAAAAGGCTGAGCATCCGTTTCCCTATTTGATACCTTGCATATCTATTTTGTCAGTCAGTCTCAATTAATTAACTACAGTTTGCCGCTCTAAATAGCCAGCGTCAGGGTATGTTTCACTTCCTATTAATTCAAATTAAATATTGGTCTTTCGCTCGGAATTATAGGGAGGATTCAATGTAGGAGACTTTTTTAATACGCTCTGCATTATTTCCTTCTGCATAAAGGGAAAAAGGGTTACCTTTTAGACTCGAGTGAATGTGCTCATTTATGGAATCAATGCGAAGAGAGGTATGCAGTAAATACTAACTTCAGTATTATTGAGAGCAATGAGTGTATATAATATATATATATATATATATATATATGTGTGTGTATATAGCAAAGCCTATAGTCTCATCTATTTACAGTGCTATTACCGGATGTCCTGAAGGGAGCAGGTACTAGGTCTGTGTGTACAGTATACTATATACAATTAAAACATGGTTAATTGAGTAAACCATTCCATCGTTGTTGAAGGGCCTCATAAGCCTTAAAGCAGGGGGTAGCCAGCAACTGGTGCCTTCCATCAATAACAGTTTCAGTGGCTAGGCTCAGCCTTAATAGCGTATTCATTGCCTTGTCAATTGGCATTTCCACCTGTCAAATTTCAAATTGTTAATCAATAATACTTTATGACTAAAATCTCATTTTGATCCCTTATAATAGAGTGCTTCTTACTTTGGTCTTTCATAGAGTTATCTTCACATTTTGGTCCTTCACATATAGGGTATTTCTCAATTTGGTCCCTCACAAATAAAATTATTACTTATAATGTCCTTTTGTTAATTTTGAATTAATAAAACTAACTATCATGATACATATTATAAAATAAAGACTAAGCAGTAACCTATAAAACATATGTTACATAGCATCAAATTTGTTAATTTCATTAAAACATATTGACAAAAGGATATTAATAATAACATGTACATTTGTGAGGGGCCAATTGATAAATACCCATAAGTAAGGAACCAAATTGAAAAGGTAATTTTATGAGCGATCAAATTTGAGAAATATCCTATATATCAGGGACCAAATTTGAGAAATATCCCATCTATCATGGACCAAATTCAGAAGGTAATTTTATAAAGGACCAAATTCAGAAATATACTATTTGTGAGGAGCTAAAATAGGGTTTTAGTCAATACTTTATTATAGACACTACCACCATTTTGCAATGTAAGCAGCAAGGGAGAGAATAAATAAGAACACTAGTATTACCTTTACTTTAAATACTTCGTATATGAATCTCTCACATTTGTCTCCAACACTTTGCCGGCAAGTGATCTGCACTCAAGAAATGTCTTCGGTCATATATGCCTTTGGGCTTCTTTTGTTCTGTCTTTGGTTATATCACTTGGTTCGTGCAGTAAATTCTACTTTCAAATCATGTAAAACAAACACAGCTAGAAATTTGGCGAGAACCTCAAAAAACTTGAGACTCAAAAAGTATGACAAAAACAGGAGGAACAAACCTGACCCTTCTCTGCTTTGAGCAGGATGGCGTAAGCCAAAATAGCCTCCTTGTACTGTACATGTAAACATTGGGAGAATATAAATTACTAGGTTGCTATACATATAAAGATGAGGCTGGAAAGGAAAAGGTACAGCATTTTTCACGTTATTTGATTCACTACTTTGAATGACGCTTGTGTTATGCCATATGACATTGACCACATGAAACAAATCCATAGTTGTTAATATTTACCAAGATTATATTACTCGATCCAAGGAAGTATATCATGTCATGATTAAATTCACCAGCTGATTAGATAATTCCAAAGATACTTCCAATCAAGTCTTTCCAGGGTCAATTGATATAAAGAAACATCTATATTGTTCAATTCTCAGGTAACACAGATCATAGGATAAGCTGGTGAAACCAAGCCATTCAAATCAATAATTAGGGAAGTGGAAAAGATAAATGCTCTGTAAACGTAGAGAAAAAAGTCTGTTACTTGCTGCTGTTCAGAAGCATCTAGAAGGAAATGCACTGAGCCAAAGCCACTTGCTAATGTTTTCTCATATAGAGTCTTGTTGACTAATAGCTGCAATAGAACATTCTTCACAATTCATTTATTTGTATTTACAGCTAATGTAGCAGAAATAATGATATTTTCATCTTCTAGCTTAGTGATCCCTAATAGCACATCGAAAATATTGTATTAACACACCTGATACCGGTCCCATGTCTGTTTGTAACCTAGGACAACACGACTCCCATATATTATTAGAGCACTTATAGCAACCACGTCAAGAAATATTGCTGATCTGTCATCAAATTAAAATATTGTTAACAGGTGCTCAACTCAACAGTTCTTGACAGATGTAAATTCAAGGCCTGAGACATTTCTGAGGCAAGGAAGAAATTAAGTATTTCCTTCTAGACCATTAAGAAAATATTCAATCTACAGTTCATATTATTGCCTAGGTCAATTTACTTAATCAACCTATAGCTGCAGACATGTTTGCAAGTTTTGAAGGGTTAACTCATTCTGGAATGAGGAAACTTAAAATCCACATATCCCCAGTCATCTTAATAAACAGAATTTTATCACTATTTATACCAAAAAAATAAATAAGAGAAATTCCAAACAATGAATAATCAATTAAAAATAACATTATGTAGGAGAATGACAGTTCATGATATGTTCATTCAACATGTAGTACCTATGGCCTGTAGAGGTATGCTACCATGCTTCATATTATTTTACTTCACCGATATTTTTGCTCATTACAAGGCAAAAAATATACAACATTCAGGAATCAATCTGCTTGTGAAGTCCAGATTCCAAATTCTTAAGGCATTCCTTACACCTAATAAGTAATGTCTAAGCACAACTATATGAGAGTTCAAACCATGATAAAAATTCACTTGTAGAAAATGCTGCAACATTTTTCAGAAGAGCTATTCTAAGAACTGAGATATACATACGGGGAAGATAAGACATTCTCAAATTTGTAGTTTATGAAGTATGCCAAAAGTGCCAATATTGAGGCAGCATCCAAGCGCACCTGAAAGTTTACAGTCTGTCGTCATCAGGCTTAAAAATAGATATCTATGCTATACATTAAAAGATAATCCTAATGAGATTCTCATAATATTCATTAAATGTAAGCATGACATGATGGGTCTGTCTATCAAGTGTACTAGTGACAAGAAAGATGCCAATAAACATTAGCTTCTTGCTTAAGAAACTTAAACTGCATTATTATTATTATTCTTAGCATTATTATTATTATTATTAGATTAAGATTGAATGACTAAGCTACTTAATGGCTCCAAAACTGTCCCTGGTTCTGATTAATTAATGTTTATTCTGGGAAATTTATCAATTTAGAGAGGAAGAAAGGACAACCAATCTCATAATTATCATAGATATAGAGTGAGTAGATAGAAATACCACTAGTCACGTGGCATGCAACTTTTAAGTAGTTCAATATTAAAAAATTTATACACTGCAGCAAGAATCTAAGCAGATTAGTTCGTACTGTGTCTATGATGCGGAATGATAGCTTTTTGTGAGGAAAAATCACCTGAAAATAAAATAGGTAAACATCTGAAGAGTTAAACTATATCTAAATATGAAAAATTACAACAGAAGTAACATTAAGAAGAGCTTTATCATCGGAAGATTTATGGCCAATGACATGCTGAGACAAATGACTGTCCCTGCAGTGGCAAAAGTATTACCGGTAAATCAGGAATAGGAATTCTCTCATAGATCTTTAGCTGCAATGCTGGAACCTCAGCTTTATCTTTAGCTTCTTTTTCACCAACTTCCTCAGTATAAAGTAGAATTAATTCTTTGAAAGCTGGCTCCTATTATGAAAATATATCAGATTTGGAACAAGTTTAGAATAATCACTACAGAACAGAACATCAGCACCAGCAATTAACTACATTTTTGTCCATGTGGTTCTGGTCTCTTTTCTCAAATGGAAAGCACGTAAATTTGATATCTGAACAAAAGAAATTTGCTAGAAAAAACAGAAATTAGAAAGAATGGCAGTAATTGTATGATTGAAAAGGATTGCAATGACAAGATTTAGTTTGCACTTTGTACCATTCTTTACCCAATTACTCAAAAAACTACATAAAAGTATCAGAATGAACAGTTGAGATGAAAACTAACATATAGTCAGTCCTGAAATTAAAGATAAGAACTATGATATTAATCAGGAAAATGATGACACTATAATATATATAATTTATAATAGATACATAATCTGTCTTCCAGCCTCCAAAAAGACGCAGCAAAAGGAAAGGAAACTTGTTTACCCTAAATGTCACCGTTCAAAAACATGAGGCATCTCTTTAACTTATGCATAAAAGTAAAATCAGAATAGTTGCCTGAAATAATAATGCAGCACCAAAAAAAAAAGTCAAATATATGTACATAGGAAAAATTACAAATACCTGGAGGACTGACTGTGAGAAAAGTATGGAAATGGAAGTTTTCAATATTTTCCAAGGATTATTTCCACAATATTTCCTCGTTGCAGGCCTCCATATATCACTTAGTGATCTCCTTAATAAGAAAGTAGGCCTGGATGGATAATTCTATTGTTTAGTCATCTTTTTTTTTTTTATAGAAAAAGAAATATTATTACTAAGGAGAGAGATACAAAAGAAAGAAAAAACCAAAAAGAGAAAGGGAGGACGAGAGATCCTCCAAATAAAAGGAAAGCTGAAACAAAATCCCCCCAACAAAGCCGCTAATACAACAAGGCCCTCCAATCCCTATAAATATCTACAAAAGACACCCTCTTAAACATCCTATTGGCCGAAACCCAAAGAGTTAGCAACATAACGAATGCTATCCCATAACAAAAGAGGAGGCAAAGACCTCCATATATCAACTGAAATTTGCAAATTAAAAGATATACAAAGCACAGCATCAAACATGCACTGAGTAATTGAATCTGCCATCTTCAAGACAATTATCTATTTTTTCACAGATAAATAGTCTCTCCAATTGCATCTCATCTATCCATGGCTTCGGTTATATGCAGTTCACAACAATTATTATCCCTGATTGACACAATAAAACTAAAACTTATGATAAATTATAAATTCATTAAATTCTTTTAAAATTTTATGTTTTCAAAATCTATACAAACCAGTAGTTCTGTGCTGTGTTAGCAGGGATTAATGCATAAACACTAAAGGAATCAGCCTCTGATATTAATGAAGGTTGAACTCATCCTTGATCAATTTTTGTTCGAGTTTACTTGGAAGATTTGAAACACCAACATCTCAACAAAGAAGCCGTGTCAGTGTTTGACACAGATCAGATTCTTAACACTGTCAGTTAAATAGTCTGTTACTGTTATGTAGTTTTGTTGCTTTTCTGTTAGTTGGTTTCTGTTTTGTATTTCCGTTATTTCCGTTGTGGCCGTTGTTAGTTAAGTACCCTTTGTTTGATTGTGGGTCACTAGTATATAGTCTGGGATGTTTTGTGTTTCGAATATAGTAGTGTTTTCATCCTCCTCTGTTCAGATTACTCTCTCTCTCTCTCTCCTAGTATATTTTCTCTTGGTATCAGAAGATCAGGTTCAAGATTCAGGATCTTGATATGGAACCTCAATCCAACTCGTCTTCAACTGTTGGTTCTGGGAACGCTGCGACAAACTCTCAGTCCTCGCCTCACACTAAGATGGTTCCTCTGTCTTCGATGCTCAATCAAGCTTGCTCGATCAAGCTTGACCGATCGAACTACCTCATGTGGAGTTCGCTGGTTCTTCCCATGATCCGTGGCAATAAGCTCGACGGATTCATACTCGGGACAAATCCGTGTCCTGATGTGTTTCTCTTCGAAGGGAATGAAAGAAAGATTAACCCAGATTTTGAGGAATGGGTTACACTCGATCAACTACTACTGGGTTGGCTGTATAACAGCATGACACCAGAAGTCATATCTCAGGTTCTTGGATGCAAGACATCGCAAGAATTATGGCGTGCAGTAAAGGAGTTCTCGGGCTTGCAGACACGCTCGCGCACTACTCTGTACAAGAACGAACTGCAACATCTAAGGAAAGGAGGAATGAAGATGGATGAGTACCTACGAAAAATCAAAGAGCTGTCAGATAATCTTCTTATGGCTGGGTGCCCAATGTCGAATGATGATCTAATCGTACAAACACTTGCCGGTCTTGACTCAGAGTATGGGCCAATTGTTGTCCAGTTGGCAGATAAGGTTGGAATCACGTGGGTCGAGCTTCAAACTTCTTTAATTACATACGAGACACGCCTGGTACAGTGGAACACGTTGGGCCAATATGCAGTGCCAAGTGCCAATGTCGTGTCAAATAAAAAGACTCCCACCAATTCAAATCAGAATTGGAGGGGACAGATGTCACGTGGAAGGGGAAGAACAGGACGTGGAGGCAGAAGTGGAAGACAAAGTGGCAAACCTACGTGTCAGTTGTGTGGAAAGGTAGGCCATTTAGTCACCACCTGTTTTTATAGATTTGATCACAGCTTCTCTGGTGTTTCTCAAACAAATATAGAAGGAAATAAAGATCTAAATACCCCTCACTCTGCGTATCTCATCACCCAAGAAAATCTGGATGGACAAGACTGGTATTTAGACAGTGGTGCTTCCAATCATGTCACAAATGATTCCTCTGTCGTGGAACAAGGTATGGTTTCTTCATCTGATAAATATCTTGTAGTGGGAAACGGAGAAAAGATTAATATTGAGAAAGTTGGAAAATCCACCATTCAAGATACTCCTCTTGAGTTAAACAAACTTATGCTTGCTCCAAAGATTAGCAAGAACCTAATTAGTGTTTCTCAGTTGGCTTTTGACAATAATGTCTCTGTTACTTTTGACTCTTGTGGCTGTGTGGTGAAGGACAAGGCAACGGGAAAACCACTGATTCAAGCAATACAAACTGAAGGTCTGTATAAAGTCAAAGGAGCACAAAAAGGAGCTAGATGTTTTTTGACTGGAAAAGATGAGAAGTGTTCTGAAAAGGAGTTATGGCACAGAAGACTTGGCCATCCCTCAGGGAAAATACTGAATGATGTACTTAAGGAATGTAATATGAAGAATTTGATAAATAAAGAACAACCTTTCTGTGATGCTTGTCAGCTTGGAAAGTTGCATGCTCTACCTTTTAAAAAATCTGAAACTAGAGCACAGAAACCTCTTGATTTAATTCACACTGATCTTTGGGGTCCTGCCCCTGTCCAATCAAATTCAGGTTATAAATATTACATTTCCTTCCTTGATGATAATAGTAGATTTTTGTGGCTCTTTCCACTTAAAACTAAAGGGGAGGCTGTTCAAGCTTTTGTGCAATTTAAGAAAATGATAGAGAATCAGCTTGAAGGAAAGATTAAGGTTATACAGTGTGACGGTGGTTCTGAATTTAAACCTCTCTCTGAAATAGTGAATAGCAGTGGAATTATTATGAGACACTCTTGTCCCTACACATCTGTACAAAATGGTAGGGTAGAGAGAAAACATAGACAAGTTGTGGAAATGGGTTTAAGTATGATTGCCCAAGCTGGTGCACCAATGAGCTATTGGTCAGATGCTTTTCAAACTGCAGCAAAGCTGATTAATATGCTGCCCACTACTGCACTTAATGGGGAGATTCCACACTCTGTATTATTTAAAAGAAAACCTGATTTTAAAGAGCTGAAGGTGTTCGGTTGTGCTTGTTTTCCTTACTTGAGACCTTATAACCAGCACAAACTAAGTTTTCATTCCATTAAGTGTGTCTACCTTGGTCCCAGCATGAATCACAAAGGTTTCAAGTGTCTCTCTTCTACTGGTAGACTGTACATTTCTAGACATGTTATGTTTAATGAGTTAGAGTTTCCTTTTAAAGGTGGTTTTCTTAATATTAAAAGACCTGAGGAAACTAAGGAAATTGTTCATATGGTGCCTATTCCTACTAACTGTGATTATAAAATTGATAATCTCTCCAGTGTTGTGCAGAATACTAATAATGTAAAAGTTAGCAGCAATACTGATTTTACAGAAGATCCTAGAAGAGATCAAGAGCCTCGGCCAAATACTGAATTAGAAATATAGGAAGACTCAGCCACTAACAACAACAGTGGTAGACCGACCTCTAAACACCCAATGATCACAAGATTAAGGAGTGGAGCTATTCAACCATCTGTGTATGCTGGTCTGATTAAGGTGGCAAATAATACTACTGAACCATGTAATCCTATTGAAGCTTACAAGATACCTCACTGGAAAGAGGCTATGAAGGTGGAGTTTGAAGCTTTAAAGAAAAACAGCACGTGGGATTTAGTTCCCTACACTGGACAGAAGCTAGTTGATTGCAAATGGGTCTACAAAACAAAGTTGGCTGCTGATGGAAGTATTCTAAAATACAAAGCTAGACTTGTAGCCAAAGGGTTCCAACAAGATCCTAGTTTAAATGTGGGTGAGACCTTTAGTCCAGTTGCAAAGCTGGCAACAGTGAGAGTCATCCTATCTATTGCTGTTTCTTTAAATTGGAATATCAGACAAATAGATATAGACAATGCCTTCTTAAATGGGAGTCTCAAGGAAGCAGTGTATATGAAGCAGCCTCAATGTTTTGAGGATTCTAAATACCCACAGCATGTTTGCAGCCTAAAGAAAGCCTTGTATGGGCTAAAACAAGCCCCAAGGGCTTGGTATGACAAATTAAGAGATACCTTGATCATGTGGGGTTTCAAACATACAAAGTGTGATCATTCTTTGTTTGTTTTGCATACTGGAGATCATGTTATAATCATCCTTGTCTATGTTGATGACATGTTAGTCACTGGTGATAGCCATGAGCTTATTAGTATCTTTATTAAACGCCTAAATGATGTTTTTTCCCTTAAAGATTTAGGTGAAGTTCATTTTTTTCTGGGCATAGAAATTTTGAGAAATGACAGAGGGATTTTTCTCAGTCAGAAGAAATACATCAATGATTTGGTAGAAAAATTTGATATGCAAGGCGCTACAGCTTGTCCAACTCCTCTTACACTGGGAAAACACTACACTAAAGTGAAAGAGGAACCTTTGGTGAATCCTTTTCTTTACAGGAGTCTAGTTGGAGGTTTACAGTATCTCATCAGTACCAGACCAGATCTGTCCTTTGCTGCAAATCAGTTGAGTCAGCACTTGAGTGCTCCTTCCACTGTTGACTGGATGAAAGCCAAACGAATCTTGAGGTATCTTAAAGGTACTGCAGATCTATGTCTTCACATCAAGCCCTCAGTAGACCTTTCTCTCACTGGTTTTTCGGATGCTGATTGGGCTACTGATGTCACGGATAGAAGATCTGTGGGAGGTTACTGTGTTTTTTTGGGAGATTCTCTAGTTTCTTGGTCCAGCAAGAAACAAGGAGTTGTCTCGAGGTCTAGTGCTGAAGCCGAGTACCGAGCCGTTGCTTCTTTAACTAGTGAAGTGATGTGATTAAAATCTTTGATGACTGAATTACGGATTCCTGTTTTTAGTGTGCCTGTTATGTGGTGTGACAATTTAAGTGCAAAAGCCATTGCTACGAACCCTGTTCTACATGCTAGAACAAAGCATGTAGAAATTGATCTTCATTTTGTAAGGGATAAGGTGCTTGCTAAGGAGGTGTCTATTGGTTATGTGCCTAGTTCTGAGCAGCCAGCTGATATTTTCACCAAGCCTATTGCTGGTTCCAGATTTGATTTTCTGTGTAGCAAACTCGGTTTAGTTGGCTCTCCTCCTCGTTTGAGAGGGGCAGTTAAATAGTCTGTTACTGTTATGTAGTTTTGTTGCTTTTCTGTTAGTTGGTTTCTGTTTTGTATTTCCGTTATTTCCGTTGTGGCCGTTGTTAGTTAAGTACCCTTTGTTTGATTGTGGGTCACTAGTATATAGTCTGGGATGTTTTGTGTTTCGAATATAGTAGTGTTTTCATCCTCCTCTGTTCAGATTACTCTCTCTCTCTCTCTCCTAGTATATTTTCTCTCTGTCAATCCTCCAACACCTTTGAATGGTACTTATAAGAACAAAAACTATCAAATTTAAATATTTGATGCTTGTGAGTTGTTAGATACATTCTAAATGTTATAGTACATACTACGAATATTTTCATATAGTTCTTAGTGTTTTCAAACTTATATATCAATATTTATGAATTTTTTAAGTATTTTTAATATAAATATACACACACACACACATATAATATAGATATGTGTGTGCGTGTGTCCATGCTGCATCCAGTCCTGATATTTTGCATTTTGCTATGCCTACCTGTTTAGTGTGTATGCTTCATAGCTAAATTTTTACAGCACCTAATGGAATGAAACAAATATATTTTATGAAGAAAAAACAAGAGACTGCATGATTTAGTGATTAAGATAAGCATCTAGAAGAGCTAACAAAATAAATTAAAAGAAAATATATGGAGAAAACCTCAAGTAAGGTTCCTTGGCATTAGTATCATTGTCAACCTCAAATGGTGTTTCTGGTGTAGGGGGGATAAGTCCAATCCAGGAGAGCAATCTCCTCAAAAGCCTTTCACGGGGACCAACTGGTGACAAAATCCCTTCATATCGAGCTACTGCCCTCTGTGCTGCCAGTCCAATAGGGAGCTCTCCATTATCTAGTTGGTTTATCCCTAGTTCCTCATCTGAAGCACTCCCATTATAGAGTAATGATTTCTGAAGTACTGAGACTTCCTTTAGCCAAAGCTTCAATCTTTCAGTCCATCTTTGTACTTCCTGTTTCTGACTTGCATTTTTGCAAAGCTGTCCACGAAGAAGAGTACAAAACATTTTATAAATGATATTTAAAGTAATAAAACTTGAAAAAACTCTTGCATGTGTCAAAGAGAATTTATTTACTTCTACATTTGACGAGTTAATATATATATATATATATATATATATTTGTCTATAACATATGTGTGAAGACTTCCTAATTTCATGCCTGGCAAATGACATACTTATGCTGGTGATGGAAAAACTAAAAGATGGAACTGCCACAAAATAGTGACCTCACTTATCCAGGTGCCAAGTTTCCCTAATGGTTTTGATATAATAAAGAAGATTCTTCGCAGAAGTTTAGATTGCAGATAATCCAGTTTTTCAACAATTAATAGGCCCTTCTGCTTCTCAGTTGCATATCCCCGCCTACAATGGAAAACGGTGATATGTTATTCTTCCATAAACAGAAGAAGTATGCTAAATTTTAAAGTTCCCATAACTTCAGCCAGCTTCTACCTAAAGAGGTCTAAATTTTTTTCATCTCAAATGTTACTCCAAAACAGAAGCCTTATTTGACCAGGATACAAATATCAGAATTCAAATAACTATCCCCACTCCCACTTGAAAAAAAAAAAAAAAAGAGTTGTTGTGTTGCTCCTTTTTCAAAACAAAAATGATATACATCGTATCAAGGATTCAAGATCAACTTCTAAAACTAATTGTATAACTCAATATGAAAATAGAAACATGCAGATATAATATATATCATATTACCTAAATATTATGGCATTAGACTCATATGCTTTCTTCCAATCAACATATATTGGCAAAGTAAGAAGATAGTCTGAGTTCAATGCCGATGTTAACATCAAATCCCTAGCTGATAGTTCTTCAAATTGTGCATCTGAAAGGAGTTGCATGAAAGCACGTTGGAAACGGGTAGCAACAGTAACTCTGCTAACAAAGAAAACAAAACTCCAAATAAAAATTGTAGAAGAAAAGACAAGTACCGAAATATATGCCTCCATTTTCTCAGAAACATAAATATGCATATTGATATCACAAGTAATGCTGCCAGTGAAATAGGCTTCTATGTCACCTACCCTCTCCTTCAAATTAGCTCTTCCTTTGGATTGATTATAGAAAATAAGTTAACATGTACTTCTATTCCTCGCAATTTCGTTGTTTTCCTTCTAATATTGGTTTTGTTAATTAGTTTTTCCAGTGTAATTTAGTCTCTTTTTGTATGAAAGGACACAAAAACGGATCAAATGGCATCTAAATGAACATTATAAGTATCCAACTTAAAAAGTAAAAATTGAGAGACGGAAATGAGTTCTTTGAGAAACTAGAAGAACTGAAGTTTATTAGTTCAAATACAGTTGGTCCTTGAAGTTTTGAGAGAGTTCAATCTCATGAATCTGAGGTCCTAATTATGATTTTTTTTCCTCCCCAGCTGACTTCTTTCAAAAAAAAAAGTTTCAAAAAAAGAAGAAGAAGAAGAAGATGATGATGATGATGATATTGATAATTTCAAGTTTTGTGAAACTGCAATGCTTGCACCGTATTATTAGGAAGAATCATACTGCTCTTAGAAGAGTACCTGGACCCCTTATCAGGATCTTTCTTTGTATTTTTCTCCAGAGAACGTAACAGACTTCTCAAGTCCAAACCACTATAGAAAAGATTAGGCTTTTTCAGTTCAGCTTTAGCTTCCATATCCTCATAGGCTTCTCTGTCCTCATTTCCAAGGATGCTGCCATTGCTAATTGGGTCTGACTCATCATCAGTCTCCTCAAATTCCATTTCCGAATCAGCTGAATTCGGTTCAATTGAGTCCTCAGTTTCCTCTGAATTACTAACCTGATAATCAGAACGCATCTCTTCTAAGATCCTTTTATGCTCAGCATGAAGTATGGAGTCTAAGCATCTGCAATTGTGGCAAAATAGGCACAAATGTGATGATGGGAACAGAGAGGATTACAAATATAATAGCAACTAGATGATTGATAGATAACATAAAGTTCACTTTTTTATCTCACTCCAATTGAGAATTCAGATGCCTAGAGTGAAATATAAATTAACTAAATAAGGGAAGTAACTGCCATTTGATTTGATCCAAACTACATATAATAGCCCTCCAATTTGATAAGTTGTTATCTTTCTTCTCATATTTGGGCCTATAATTTGATACAGACAAAGGAAAAACAAAGTAACTGCCATGTTGAATGGCCCATGCAAAAGCAGTTATTAAGCGAAAATAGTGATAAAACAAAGGGAAACAAAGAAACGTTGTAATAGTTGAATTGGAGGAGGTTAGTCAATCTTACGAGGCAAGAAGGCGTAAGTGTTGCACATCATCTTGGTCGTCAGATTTGAACATCATAGAAACGATAGCATCTAAAAGCTCAGACTTAGAAACAGGGATGTATTTCTGTCTGGGCACTTGCATTTTGGAGATTCCCACTTCCTCATCCTCATCATGCTTTTGTTGGTGTTTGCCTTTGTGACTCTTTCTCTTGCTGTCCTTGACCTGGGTCAATTGTTGAGCAGAGGGGATTTGGGGTTCCAAGGGTTGTATAGACATATCCCGTAGCCCAGTGGCTGAACAGGAAGGAAGCCTGAGGATTCTGGCAGAAGGATAGGAAATGGAGTGAAACAATGTTTGTGATTGTGGAATTGTAGGAGCGTTGCCCACAGTGCTCGTGAGACCTTGCCAGCATGCTGACATGTTCAGGACAACTTGAAGCTGAACAAGAAGAAGAACGGTGCTGAGCTTCAGCACCTCAGAGCTGGAAGGTGGTTGAACCAACTGCGTCTGTGCCCAAATGACCCAAATCAGGGCGAAATCAAGGACTGGAAGATAATAAAAAACGCACAATAAATGCTAATCGGATAAAGAAAACTCCATCAAGATGCTCGTGTGGTTTTCTCGTTGTCGATAGTCCCCTCTTTTTCACGACCTGTTTTCCCCTGATAAGGTGATTTTGTATGGTTCCCAAAATTATGAAAATCCACTAGTTTTTTTTTATTTTTTTTTGGGTTTTAGATTAGCCAAGGATGGACTAGACAGGAACAGAGCATCACATCTTCATCGATCCTAAGGGCCAGTTTGGTAAGATAAAATTTGCTGGAAAGAAACATTCAATTCCAACATGTTCATTCTTTTTCCTCGTTTGGTTTGCATTTGGCCACAATAAATGTAAGAAAAATGGAATTCTCTCTTTTTCCTGAATAGTGTACCATTTTTTTTCCATTGCATCTAAGATAGAAAATCGGTGAAATATTCATTTTGCCCTCATATTTTTTCTTGAATATTGAAAGTATTCTTATTTGTCGTGCTTCATTTTCCCAGCTTCATCGTTAATCTTCCTCCTCTTCTGAGATGCAAAGAGAGATGAGAGATTGAGAGGTGAGGCAAAGAGACAAAGAGAGTTTGATGCCTTCCATTCCTACTCCCCTTCCAGCAATTGCTTCCTCTCCTCCGAGAGGCAGAGAGAAAGATAATGCAGAGAGACTGAGGCAGAGAGACAAACCAGCGTTTACTGAAGAGGAGATCGGGACAAAAATAAAAATCTCATTTTGCTTTGTGACTAAGCTAGACTGATGGTAACGACAGAGACGAGTGAGCAACAAGAGACGAGGAAGATGAAAGCAACTGAGATAGAGGAAGACGATAGAGACAGAGGACATTAATAGAGACAGACGACGACAACAGCGAGACGAGTGAGTGACAAGAGACGAGGAAGATGAAAGCAACTGAGACAGAGGGAGATGATAGAGACAGAGGACATTGACAGAGACAGAGGGCGACGACAGCGAGACGAGTGAGCGATGAAGACAAGAGTAATGAGACAAAGATGAGAGCCTCGAAAGAGAGAGAGAGAGTGTGTGTGTGTGTGTGTATGACAAAAGAACTGAAGAGAGGAGAAAGATTTGGGGAGAGAGAAAACAATTTGCAATAAGGGTAATTTAGTAAATTATCCCACATACCAAATATATTTTTTTCTCTTTTTCATTATTTTTTTCATTCCATATCAAACATATTTTTTTCTTTCTCTTTTCACTCTTCCATTCTTTTTTTCCTTCCATTTTCCTATTTTATTTAATTCCCACTCTTTCCTGAATTCTAAACGGGTCCTACATGTTAGGTTAGTGAGTAAGCTATCATTGGTTAGATCTAATGAAAGTAATTAATTTCTCATAAATTTAGGTTCAAAATTTTTTATTGAAGAGATATTCATATTTAGTATTTGATAATATTTTAAACTGATCACTTAAAAAAATAGTGAGTAAACATTTTTTTTTGAATTTACCTCAACTATTGCATGAAATAAGTTGTTTATTCCCGCGAGCAAAATCTGCCACATGAAAATATGAACAAAGTAGGTGGTGTTTGGAAACTTTGCAAATGCATGCAAATGGGCTTTTATTGCCCTAAGCCAAGGTTTGGTATCATTTTGATAATGTTTGGCAATGCGTTGATGCTGGGAGGAGAATCAATTCTCATGACCAAACCAAGTTCAAGCCAATGTGAATCAAATAAGCTTCTGCATTAAGGTAATGAAAATCAATTTTCCCCAGCTACCTCCTTTCCTCTTTTACCTCTCAGCCTCATGTGTTCATATTTCATTTATCTCTTATCTTATTAGCAGTTCTCTCTCTTTCGATCTTTGTTCCTTTGGGTTATGAAATTGCAAAGTAGGCGAGAGAGAACGGGGTGGAAATCGAAAGAGAGAGGGAAGGGTAGAGGAGGATAGGAGAAAGAGGGTCAGGCGGTCAAAGTCGGTGAAGGTCATGAAGGAATCAAAGTAAGAAAGGGTGATACCTACCAAGGTGTGGATGTGGGAGTGAGCCTTGGAGGTGGATTCCCACCAAGAGTGCATTGAATCGTTGCCTGCGGTGGTAGTTGTGGTGATAGATGCAGATAGGGTGGCTCTAAGTGTAATTGGGGTGGAGGATGAGTTGGAAAAGGGGAGGAGCTGCTATTGCTAATGTTATTGAGGTGGAAATTAAACTCAATTAATAAAAATAATGAAATTAATTTGTGCTAGTTAAATGATTAATAACTAATTATTTTTAAATACTAATTTGAATTAATAAAAATAATGAAATTAAAATGAATTTCATCAATGTTAATGTAAATCAAATATTTAGTATTAATAGTTAAAAAAATATCATTAAGATATTAATATAATTTATTTTATTATATTTTCATATGAGAAAAATTAACTAAAGATAAATGAAACAAAACAATATAAAATTCATATTCTTTATGATAATTACACATTTAAAAGTGTTCATGCTAACTAATATCTAAACGAAATCTATTTTCTAAAATCACATTTCTGATAACAGTTTCCAAACATAAATTACATTCATGTAAAACTAGGTTTGCCCAAAATCAATTCTAAAAATTAATTATATCAAAAATTAGGTTTACCAAACTATTTTCCTAACACCTCGTAGTATGGCAAGCAATATATTGCATTGCAAATTCATCTTCCCCCAATTTTGTTGGGTACATCTTCTAGCCATTTTGAATTCTGTTCGAAATGAGATTGTGGGCATGATTACGCCATAAAGTTGATATCTTGGATTTTTTTTTGTTAGGCTGAGCTTTTGTCAGGATTTTTTTTTCGCATGCAGTCTGCATGCTTGCAATTTTAGACTTTAACGTATTGTTTGGTTGGAGGGAAATAGAGGGAAGGGGAGGGATTTTTTTAATTTGACTTTGTTTGTTTTGATTAGTTAGAGAGGAGGGGAGGGAAAATGTAAGTGAAAAATCCCTCCCCTCCTTTTATTTTCTTTCCCTCCGAAAGTGAGGGGATTTGGAGGGAAGGAAAATTGTAATAATATAAAAGACATAAGTGCCCTTAATAATTTTTTTTAATACTAAGATTACCTTCTAACTTCTTTTATTTTGCTTCTTAAATAATATATTACTAACAAATTTTGACTATATAAAATTATTATTATTATTATTATTATTATTATTATTATTATTATTATTATTATTATATGTAAATAATACATTATATGTATAACTAAATAATAAAGGATAACCAAAAAAAATAATCATAATAATAAACTGAGTAAATTAATAAGGACCGAAATATCATTTTGGTCCCTCACAGATGTCTTTTTTCTCAAGTTAGTCACTTACAAATTTCTATTATCAATTTGGTCCCCTATAGGTTAATATATTATCAATTTAGTCCCTCGTAGATTTTCATTCTCAATGTGTTGATATGTTATTAATTTAGTTCCTCACATATTTTTATTTTCAATTTGGTCCCTCACAAATTTATATGTTATCAATTTAGTCCCTTCATCAAAAGTTGTTACCATCAAAAGTTATGACCAGCAAAACAAGAACTAAATTGATAATATATCAATTTATTAGGGATAAAACTGAGAATGAAAATAAGTGAAGGACTAAACTAATAACATATTAATTTATGATGAACCAAATTGAGAATATAATTTTTTTTGAGAGACTGAATTGATAACATATCAATCTATAAGGGACCAAATTGAGAATAAAAATCTATTAAAAAAAGGACATATGTGAGAGATCAAAATAAAATTTTAATCAGTTAGTTAAATTATACTTAATTATTTTTTTGTTTCTTCTAACAATAAAATTATTTAGCTTTTTTTCTTATTACGGTAATAATAAAATTAAAATTTTATATGATTTTTAAAACACATTATATATTTGAGATGCTTTTTAGATGAATTAAATTAAAACTGTTAAAATGTTATATTATTTCACCATAACAAATGAACTAACTTATTTGAATATAAGTGATAACAAATTTATCATATTTTGTTGGTAAAGGGCTATAATAGTCATTTTATTTTATTTTCCCTTCCCTCCCCTTGCAAACCAAACAAAAAAAGTTTATTTTCCCTCCCTTCCCCTCCCCTCAAACTAAACCAAACAAAAAAAAAATTATTTTCCCTTCCCTCCCCTCCCCTCCATTAAAATCTCTCCCCTCCGTTGAACCAAACAGTCCTTAAAAAATTAAGAATAATTTTAATTTATTTAAGATTAAAAAATTAGAAATTAATTTGTATGATGGAAATAATTTAATCAATTTTGTATGATCAGTTGATTAGTTTTTTAATTTAATTACAAAAATTAAGTAATTTACATTTGATTAATTAAATTAGAATTATATAAGAAGAAATTAGAAAATTTACTAAAACTAAATTAATTTAAACAATATAAATTATGGTTAAATTAGAATATTTAAATATATAATGGATGATAAAAGAATCTAATTAAAATGACTACCAGTCCCACAACATGTCACATTCCAATTTCGAGTATGTGAGTAGTCCTATAACCTCGAGAGTATACCTTCATGGTATCCCATAAAATCTCTGATTAGTACTAAAGTCCACAATTATATAAACATAAATTTTTCCAAAAAAAAGATTTTTGCATATATATATATATATATAAAAACTTCAACATAGTAAAATAGCAAATACAAGTCAAATATCATATAATATGATATAATTTTCCAAACTTAGATGACCTATAGAGATTACAGAGCATTTCCTAAGCTTTTGGATTCATAAGCCTCCAGACAATGTGAAAAGTATCCTCAAGGAATATTAATCTTCTTGCGGATTTCCTTCATTTTCACCCACTGTATCTAAAAAAAAATTCATAGAGAGTGTGGTTCATCAAAACTCAGTGAGTAAATGACTGTATAATAATAAATGTATCACAAGTACAATATCATAATTATTATCACAATAAGAACAATTATATTCATGTTCACGGTTTTTTATACCCTTTGTATTCGATTTATGTTTAAAGATTCAATTTCCATTGTATTCATGTTCAAATCTATTACATGCATTGGTATCTTGGGAGATCAAGCGTTCAACCATTCAATGTGTATAATTATATGCATTGGTATATTGGGTCAAGCTCTCAACCATTCCATGTGTATAATTACATTTTCAATCATAATTCTTATCAACATAATCTTAAATCACACAATAAATTACATTATTAAGTTATCATTACTAAATAGGGAATTTATTTAAAATTTATAATTGCGATATGAGGTGGGATTTATATTGTACTTAGAATAAAAATAAATAAACTCGATTAGCAAGGTCATCCACTTACATAGATTCCGTATCTAAGTCACCATTCCGAGTTGTTATAGAGAAAAGCACGTAGTTGGATTTTAGGTTCCGCTATGGAGATTTTCAAGAATATCATATATAAAAAGTCAGGGTTGATTTTGTATTATGTCGACAAAAACTATTCATATGTAAGATACTATTTATACGTATGGATACTATTTATACATATGAATATTATTTATATATATAAATACTATTTATACATATAGTTACTATTTTTACATACGGATACTATTAATACATATATATATATACTATTCATATCAGGAATAACGAACATAAGCCGTAAAAAAGTATACAAGAGAAGTTCTCAAGAAAGGGATTAGGTCACAATGGATACTTTTAAGTACCAAGTCTTTCCTTAGCCAGACCTTTCTTAGACATGTATTCTTTATAATTTTATACTCTATTCCGATAATCAGAAAATAATTCTCAAGCAGTCGAGGATAATTCTTTTCCGATGTAACTTCTAAATAATTACAAGAATTTAAAGAAGCATAGTATTCTCACCTTGGATCTAGGCTAAAGAGGAAAGACCTAGAATTTCAGAGCCTAATCTCGGAACAAGAGAAATTTTGAGGAGAGGAAAGAAGAGAAACTGAATGTGTGAGTTTAGAAGTGAAATGGAAAGGTCTATTTATAAGAAAAGTCAGGTACAATGCACTAATAAAATATTGATTTTACTATGCACTTTAATAATTCAATTTACTATGCGCTAATAATTCAGTTGGCACTATACATTTTATTATGCAATCACGAGGCGGCTGAATTGTTGGTTACTATTGAAAACTAAAGGGAAAATTATCGTTTCTCCTAAACTTTTAAGTTTCTTTTCACTTTTATCCTTTTCATTTTACTCCCTAAGGGGATTTTCTCATATAAAACGTTATTTTTTTCGTAGTTTTTTTTCAGATTCCTCTTATGCTCAAACTATATTTTATCCATGAGATAAATTTCATATCATAACATCTATTATACCCCACAATTTATGCAATCTATAATGAAAATCCGTATTTTCAACAATATACATAAATAAGCATATAAAAATTAAACAGATAAGGGGAATTATTTTCTCCAAAATAAATTTATCGTAATTTTTGAATACTTATAACTTTAAAATATAGCGTGTATTACACAACGAGTACGTGTAACTGGTCCTTTTGACCGTCGACGTTGCTCAAGTTCTTCTTCTTTATCCTGTCCTTTTTCTTCTTCTTCGTCTTCTTCGTCATCTTCTGACTCTTTGTCTTGCTGCTCTCCTATTCTAGAAGTCCCAGTCAGTTGAACATTTAAATTCAATATCGGCGATTGAATTAATGAGATTGTGTTTTTTGGTGTGAAGAATTGCATTCCAAACTCTGCATTATATGGCATAGGTGAAGAAAAAAGAGATGAAAAATCAAGATTGTACGGTGCTGATATCGGTATATAATAGTCGGCGTCGAATGGAGAACTAAAGCCTTAAGTGTGTGTAAAAGATAGACCGGCACCACTGTAACCTACGTCCAGTTGAGTTGGATAAAGTCGATACACTCTTATACGGCATAGATGCACCATGATCATAGTATGCATCATAGGGAATAGGTTCCCTTGATGCGATAAGGCTTCAAGAACGTTTGTGTGGCACTTCCTCTTGTATGATTGCAGGGAAACACTGACCAGGTAGAGCTGGGTGGTCGATTCTGATTTCTCTCTGTTCACCCATGATAGTGATAATATTCATAGCGCTAAGCTTAATTCTCTTTGCCAAACTATCAGGTGTCACATCGTCATCAACCAGTCTATACAAAGACCATTCCATGTCAACCTATAGAAAACATTAAAAAAAAAGGCTAAAATACACTTTACCTCCTTAAACTTTACTCTTTGTGCAAAAAACCTCCCTAAACTTTCAAATTCAACAAAAAAAGCACCCTCAACTTTCATTTTGTACCAAAAACCCCCTACAGTTAGTTGACCGTCAGTTGACCATTAATTAAATACTATGTCATCAGTATACCAGACACCTCAAATGCCACGTCAGACATTTTTTACAGTTCACTTGCCATTCAGTGCTGCCAAATTATCACTATCAGCATTTGAGGTGTAAAAAATGTTTGACGTGACATTGAGTTGTCTAATATACTGATGACGTGACA
Source organism: Biancaea sappan (assembly GCA_037074585.1). Lineage (NCBI taxonomy): Eukaryota > Viridiplantae > Streptophyta > Magnoliopsida > Fabales > Fabaceae > Biancaea > Biancaea sappan. The sequence continues at coordinate 66,689,980 of CM073495.1, forward strand.
TTAGTTAACGGTCAACTAATTGTAAGAGGTTTTTGGCATAAAATGAAAGTTGATGGGGGGTTTTTGGTTGAGTTTGAAAGTTTAGAGGGTTTTTTGTGCATAGAGAAAAGTTAGGGGGTAAAGTGCATTTTAGCCAAAAAAAAAAATAGAAGAAAGCAAATAAGCTGTAATTATAATTGAAACAAATAAGAAATTGAGATTTAACACATAATCTTCAGCACCGCTCTGAGGATTAATCTATCGCCGAATATGCTTCCAGTACTAATGCATATACTTTGAGTTATGCTACAAGGTAAGTGAAGGACGCTCGATTTGATCACTCATTGATTCCACTCAAACCACTGGCTAATAAACTGACTATATACAACTGCCCAATTCTCAGCAGATTTTCCTGTTATTTGCAATGTGTGATGGCAGCAAAGATTGATTGGCAGCTCAGAAACCAGCTGATCTCCACCAAATTGTCGAAGCACACGATCCGGATGATGTCATTGGACAATATAAAAACAAATTATTTGTCACATCCCAAAAATTGAACATGTGAAAAGATACTACTCATTTGATAAAATTCTCAAACATAAGTTATTTACAAATATTCTGTAAGATTTTACATTCAACCTTAATCATTCATTCCACACGACATAATTATATTCATCTGATAAACAAATATAGGCATATATAATCTGATGTTTTTATCTCATCGCAAGCCTAGGAGACCTATAGAAAGTACAGAGCATTCCTAGTATCCACATTAATAAGTACTGGTATCCCACCAGACAGAAATAGAGAATAATCCCAAAGGGCTTCTAATATTCAAACGGATACTCTTCTTCCTTGTTTTCTGTATCTGAAAAGATAATCATAGGGAGTGTGAGTTTATTTAAAAACTCAGTAAGTAAATAACTGTACTATATAAAATATCAAAAGTACAAATACCACATTTACTCATATAATTAATTGTCTTATACATCGAGTAGTATGAGACTCTAACCCTTTAAAACTCGTGAATAAAATTTCATAGATATACATCGAGTAGTATGGGACTTTAACCCTTTCAAACTCGTGAATAAGATTTCATAAATATACATCGAGTAGTATGAGACTCTAACCCTTTCAAACTCGTATTTATGATTTCACCTATTTACACCGAGTAGTATGAGACTCTAACCCTTTCAAACTCGTGTATAGTTTTTCATCGTTATGCACTGAGTAGTATGAGACTTTAACCCTTTCAAACTCATATATTAGATCCCGTAGATCTTTACTCATTAATAAGATAGTGAGAATTTATCACATAGTACAATTGCCATGAAATAAAATAATTTCTACATACTCTTATTCCTTTGAATTTCTGTAAAAAAAAATATATCAATCATCATATACTCTCATATGAAAAATTGATTGCTTAATATCAAAATAATATTGTAAATGGGACTTATATTGTACTTTGACTAGTAATATCAAATTAGTTTAGCAAGGTTATTCACTTACCTTGATGTTTGTCCAAGTTTACCTTGTTCCACGCTAGAATTTGTGTAGGAAAATTTCCTAGTAAAATATATTACAAGGAAACATAAGAAAGGAAACAAAATCACGAAAATATGCAAAATTTTCTGATTGTTACAGTAACGGTTTGCTACAGTGACGGTTCGCTACAGTAACATTGACTGCTACAGTACTGTTGACTGCCGACACTACAGTAACTACTACAGTACTCGAAAAATTTTCCCAAATTTTCTGGTTGCTACAGTAAATTCGAGTTTGCAGAAACTTTCCCATAAAATTTCATCCTTTCCTTTCTTGATTCAAAACCAGAATCTCAACTCTTTTAACCGACTATAACTCAATCCTAACTCAAATATAACCTCTAAAACAACTAAGATTCATGAATTATCATCAAAATCTTCAAGAACAAAACCTCCTCTAATCTTCCATATAAACTTAGATTTAAGGAAAATAATGAGATTAAAGCTTACCTTTGATCCTTACAAAGCTTTTGAACCGAACAAATAATCAAAATTCTGAAGATCAAGGAAAGGATTTGAGAAGAGGATGAAGAAATGAGAGAAACTTCCACTGTTCAATTTTCAGCCGTTGCTTCTGCGTGAATAATGAGAGGGTACTATTGAAGTTTTATTTTAAATATTTCTAATGGGTTATTGAATAACCCATGGGTATCCATAACCCAATATCCAAACACATCCAGTCAATTTATAATAAATGGACTAATTGACCATTCTTAAACCACTTTTCCATGAATTTCACCATTCTTAGAATATATCCCACATGGTGCAAATATTCAGTCCAGTCATTTAACTCAATTTTCATAAATAATATTCAAAGAGAACAATTAAATATGAAAATTAAAAATGACCAAAATAAATAACTAAAGTAACGTTGTAAAATTCTAAAATACTTTTAGGCGAATTATATTTCGAAATTAACGGATATTACATTATTGGTACATAAGGCGGAATCCTCTCCACTTCTCCAATGTATGGGCACTAGATGATCTGTGAAAATTAAATGTTAGGTTAAAAAAACAAATACAGTAACTTGGTATTTGAAGAACACTAGTTTAAGTAAGATACTTTGTCATCAATCATCCGATCTAATAGAAGCCTAAAATGTTTCAGGGCTTCTTTGTGTGGCCTAATAGAATCTTTGACACCCTTCCAACTGCATGTTAACAACTATATTAGTTCAAAATAGTAAATAATATTTGATAAACTTCATATTTGGATAAGTAATACACATACCGACATCCTGATGGTGGGGTATAGGGTAATTTTGTAAATTTTCATCGTGGGCAGGACGTGTTAATAGCGCTAACTGCGGGAATTTATCCCATGCCCAAACGTATAACAGAATTAGGCAACTCCTAATTTCCTTCTGTCTAGGGTCTGTTGCCATGCAAAACTTTCTATACAAATGTGTCAATACTGCCGATCCCCAACTATACTGCCCACAATCCTTGAAATCTTCAAGGAATGGCAAATACATGAAATACACCTTTGGGTCAGACTTATCTAGCATCATGTACTCCCTATCAGGAGTAAAATATACGCACGTGTAAAATATACATGTTCAGGCGTGGCATCCTCCTGTAAATAGTCAAAGGTCTATGCCAGCCAGTTCATACTTAATCTTTGGCCATCTAGTTTATTTGGTGGTGGTGGTGCAACAGCCAGAAGTCGCCTACACTCTGGCCAGTCCATGGAGGCCAAACTAGTAATTGGTCTGCCACTACAAGGGAGACCAAGTGGAACCGCCACATCTTCTAAAGTTATCGTGGCTTCCCCCTTTGTGGTGTGGAAAGTATGTGTTTTAGGTCGCCATCGTTCAATGAGTGCTAAGACTAGAGACGGGTTGTGCTCAAATTTATCCAAACATACTTTACCGTAGAAACCAATAGTGTGTAAGTTTTGGACGATCGGTAATGATGGGTAACCGCCAACAAGTATATATCTACGTAGACGTAAAACGCGATCTCTTTGAAATTTTAATTTAAATAATAAAATTTTTTCATATTGATAAATAATAACAAAGAAATTAAACAACACTACTAATTTTTAATTTAAATAATAAACATATTTCATATTAATAAATAACAAAAAAATTAAACAACACTAGTTATAATTTTTAATAACACGGACAAACATTTTTCTTATATTAATAAAAAATAACATGCCACAATTAAATAACACTAATAACAATTTTTTCATATTAATAAATAATAACAAAGAAATTAAACAACACTACTAATGATTTTTAGTTTAAATAATAAACATATTTCATATTAATAAATGATAAAAAAAATTAAACAACATTAATTACAATTTTTAATAACACGAACAAACATTTTTCTTATATTAATAAATAATAACATGTCACAATTAAATAACACTAATAACAATTTTTTCATATTAATAAATAATAACAAAGAAATTAAACAACACTACTAACAATTTTTAGTTTAAATAATAAACATATTTCATATTAATAAATAATAAAAAATTAAACAACACTAATTACAATTTTTAGTAATACAAACAAACATTTTTCTCATATTAATAAATAATAACATGCCACAATTAAATAATACTAATAACAATTTTTAATAACAATTTTTTTCATATTAATAAATAATAACAAAGAAATTATAGAACACTACTAACAATTTTTAGTTTAAATAATAAACATATTTCATATTAATAAATAATAAAAAATTTAAATAACACTAATTACAATTTTTAATAACAGGAACAAATATTTTTCTTATATTAATAAATAATAACATGCCACATTTAAATAACACTAATAACAATTTTTAATAATAATTTTTTTGTATTAATAAATAATAACAAAGAAATTATACAACACTACCAACAATTTTTAGTTTAAATAATAAACATATTTCATATTAATAAAAAAATTTTAAAATGGTTTAACCTTGTTTACCCAAACGTCTTGAGAGATATGACAATCTTGTAAATACAAGAGTGAGTTATTGTTAGGACCTGGGTTCACAGCTCGTTTGGGATCAACCATCTGATAGAAAAAGAAAAAAATTAAACAATTTAAAACAAAAAAATTAAACATAAAAATTAAATATAAAAAAGTTAAAATATACTGATCTAACCTTACAATTTTATAACTCTGGAGTAAATTTTTTTTAGACTCTTTTTCCAACTCTCCAAAATCAAAATTTTTCCCTCAAACTCCACTGCACTTCTCTTCTCCTCTTTGTCGAGTTTGCCCAAATGACTCTATTTATAGAGTAAATTTACATTTACTCCTCACCCACTTGTCTCTCCTTCCTTCAATGCGTTAGTCCCCTCCTTCATCTCTCTCTCACATGCAGCAGTCCACATGAACTGGTAGGCCACTTTTTGATTGAAAAAACTCTGTCTGTGTCAGGTCGAGTTCCATCTGTAATAAAAAAATTTAATTAATTAAAAAAATTTTGAAATAAAAAAGTATAATTATAAAAAATATGTAATTAAATTTATTTTATATAAAAATCTGATTATATAAATTTTTTTTATTATTGGGCCAATATATTTACATAATTGTCTATTTTATATAATTATATATTTGTTATTAGACCAATATATTTAACATAACGAATATATAATTAATGAATGAATATACCACAAATGAACATATAATTATACATGTAAGTAAAATAATAATTAATTAACTGAATAATTATTAACAAAATAGAAATACACTTGGAAGATACAACATGAGTAACAACAATATTCTTATACAAAAAAACAAGAATTTTACAAAGATATTCTAGGGTCGACGCTGTTGTGGACAACTTGATCGATTGTGGCTTTGTTGCCTACATAAGCCACATCGTGTTGGCTGACGACTCTGCCTACAGTCAATGTCCATCCGTAGGCATGATGATCTTGGCTGCCCTTTTCCTCTACAAAGGGATGGATCTGGTAGTAATCGTGGACCTTGAGCCAATGACCAATGATTTGGCCCACCGACAGGGCGCCACAGTGAACTGTAAGCCATCTTTCTTGTATTAAACCGGTATACATGGTCAACAAAGTCGTTAAGATTAAGGTTTCCATACGCACAAGCTGCTAACACATGTAAGCATAGAAAATGTCAAACTTGAAACATGCCACAATCATAATTACGTTCATCAATTAGGTTTACTCTGTAAATACAGCCCTTACAAAGTGTTGAATGGTTGTATGACTCCTCCACTTTAAAAACTGCGGCCACTCGATTAAAGATACGCATAAAAATTGAACATGCTTTGGCTTTATATTTTACAAGCTTCTTGCTCATGACCTCTGAGAATCATGGGAATCAATTTGTGCATTCAATGTGGCCAAATTGTCCCGAAAGTAAGTACATAGCTTGTATAATGTGGCCTTCACTAATTCCATAATAGGAAGATGTCTAACGTCTTCGAAGATGTTATTCATGGACTCGGCTAAGTTCGTCATCATATGACCCCATCGACGACCTTCAGTATTATATGCTCGTGCCTATTGAGCAACGCTCATTTTGTTCAGCCACATTCCAACATCCCCATTTGAATTTTCCTGGGAGCCAAGCATTTCAGCCACAGCATTGAGCATCTCCTAAGGGTTGTATGAATATGTTAATTAAAATAATATAATGTTAGTTAACGATTCAAGTATGAATTCAAATAATATAAATTTCAATAAAGACATATCGGCATGCTTGAGCTTCTTGGATAGCCAATTTGAACCCAATGTGGTGTGAACATTACTGGCCAAGTGCCTCAGACAATACATGTGGGTCCAACCATGTCGGGGTGCACCGGTTACAAGCTTGTGATGTCGATCAGAGATCAAGGTTATGTCTTGGTTGCCTACAACCTGTTCCTTGAGAATTTGAAGAAACTATGACCAAGATTCATCATTTTCCTATTCAATTTGTGCAAATGCAATAGATAGCACTTTGTTGTTGCCATCATGGGATGAAGCTATCAGTAAGGTTTCTTTGTACTTGATGTACAAAAAAGTTCTGTTGACCTGGAGAATTGGCTTCAAGTGAACCAAGGCATCTATGCAGGGTTTATATGACCAAAATACCCGCACAAACTTGCATCGCGAGTGACCATCTCTGTCGTCAGGTAATGGTTCAATATGCCATTCCACCATAGAACCTGGCATCGCCTGCTAGATTGCTCTAAAAAATCGAGTTATATCCGTATATGATTGCTCTCAGTCCCTATATGCCTCGCCAATGGCCTTCCATTTCGTAGACCACGCTTTCCAGTAAGAAATTTTATAGCTATATTTAGAATGAATATGTATGATTACTTGACTAATAGGGATCTCTAACTTGGCTTCCACCAACTCCATAATATGCTTGGCTATAATATTTACATCCAATTTCGGGTGATCCTGGAAGCGTTGCATTTGTAATACCCAAGAAAAATAAAATATAAATATTTGTTTACAAACTACTATTACTATTTCAATATACGGTACTATTCACCCGTATAATACTATTTACGTATACGATACTGTTCATTTATGCAATCGAAATGTCAAGTACTAGATGTGGTTTGGTCATAAGAGAAAACTAGAAAGAAGTTTGTAGGAGAAAATGACGTTTTAAGTGTAAAAATACCCTCAGGGACTAAATTGAAAGGACTGATTTGAAAAGAAACTTAAAGGTTTAAGGTGAAAGGATAGTTTTTCCTTTAAGTTTTCAATAGTAATAACAATTTTCAGCTATTTGCACAGTAACTGCATTATTAGAAATGTCATTTTTATAAATAGTAAATTGAATATTTTATTAGCGCATAGTATCAAATAGTACCCTTGACTTTTCTTATAAATAGGCGCTTTCATTTCACTTCTAAACTCACACCTTCAACTTCTCTTCTTCTCTCCTTAAGTTTCTCTTACTTCAATGCTAGGCCTTTGAGATTTTGGGCCTTTCCTTTTCAGCTTAGGTAAGGATACTATGTCCTTTCTATGTCTTTCAAATTTTAGAAGTTATTTTCTTAAGTATGCTCTGTGGTTGCGGCCTTGGCTGATCTTCTACATCAGAAAAACTGTACTTAGCTGTTTATATGTTATTTTGATTCTCTGATTACCGAAATAGAATGTAAACTGTGAAGAATACATGTCTAGGAAAGTTCTAGCTAAGGAAAGACCTGGTTTTTAAGTGTATCCAGTGTGACCCTCCACTCTTTCCTGGGAACTTACCTGGTGTACTCTTTTACAGATTGTATTCTCTATTTCTGGTATGAATAGTAACTGTACGTATGAATAGTGACCGTAAACAGTATCTGTACGAAACAATCCTAACGTATTTTCTCTAATCTTTCATGAAAATCTCCGTAGCAGAACACCGAAATTTACCTGAGCACTCTTGTCTGTAATGACTTAGAGAAGCGATGCTCGTACGGAATCCAGGTGAGTGAAACGACCCCGTTTTAATAGAGTTTTAGCATTACTGGTGATAAAAAGTATGTCGTAGGACACTCCCAAGATTCATAGGGGAAATTGGATTCAGAATGGCGAATATAATGAGATAATTAATCCAGAAGTATGGATAAGAAAAAGCAAGTATCTCATGATGATGTGAAGATTGAATCTCTTGAATTGTGGTTTATAAAGCTATAATATAGTTATATACTATACCTGTTATATGGATGAATATTATATTGAGCTTCTGATTATGATATGAAATGCTATTGATTGTGATTGAGCGGGACAGTACCCCCTCTCACAGCAAGGCAGAAAACCCGGTTGACAGGGTGTCTTGACCAATGAGTGTGGAGACAACGATTCTCTCAGTAGGGATATAGCCCGGATTGGTGATAAATCCGTGAGGCGCCCTAGCTAAGAGGATGAGGTTGTGCGTCATGGCGGAAATATACATAATTGGTGAGCCGGCCTGTGTGCGCTATCCGGGATATATTGCCATTGACGAGTACTAGTAACATTTGTTGAATTGGATGAATTTTTATCTTCTGTCTATTGGTTGAGTATAAGCGTTCGGATATGCTTGCATGACTGGTAATGTATTTGAATTTTATTAACGCGAGGCCGATTCGCTCATTGAGTTTAAAAGCTCACACTGTTTGTACAACCTTTTTGTTCAGATCAGGTTGCCAGCGAAGAATATCTGCTAGAGGAGTAGATCACTTTGGACCTTCCAGTTGTCGGGTAGACCCCTCTTTTGTTATAGATTATGTTGCTCTGTAATCGTCTAGGACATCTAGGTCAGGGGTTTGGCATTTGGTTTGTATGTCAGCATAATAATGTATTTTATATTGAGAATCTATTATTATGTGCAAATCATCTCTATGAATTTCAAATAAGAAAATTTGATATATTTTCTTCAGGAATGGTTATTTTGATAATGACTAAACTCATGGGTAGAATTTATCGAAAGGCTTACAGTGATGAGATATTCATCATTGTGCCGGTCATGTGCCCAGAAAACGGGTCGTGACAGCATTCATATAAGTGTGGGGATTTGGATACTTTGTAATCTACTAATAATTACAAAACATCTTTTTAGTTGCCATAAGTCTCCACCCACAACCTTGATCATTTTTAAGGCATATATACAATTCAACATTTTTACTTTGGTGGTCAACTTTACAAGTCAAGTGATTCAAGACATGATATTCTTTTATCGCTTCTCATAATTCAAGTTTGTCATTGAACCGCTTCCCAGCATAAAGGCAGTATCGTTCATTGTTGAACTACCAGGTTCTTCATCATTCATTGTCTCCTCCTCTGGAAGGTTTGTTAAAAAATTGGGTGCAGACTCTCGATATTCACTGATGGGAAGGACTAAAACTCCCTCGTTATGCTCACCGCTATCATCTGCATCACTATCACCATCATTTTCATTGCTGTTAGTTAAATTACCGAAGCACTCCTCTTCGTTAGTAAAGTCATCCATGCATAGTCGGGAAGATGAAGGAGTATCATATAGTTCTAGCACCAGTTCATCATCATTTGCTAGCAATAGACTACTGAACATTCCTTGATTGGGGGTTAGGATGAAATATCATAAGGAATGATGGCTTGTGATGTACCAGCTTCGGTGTTAAGATTTATCTGATAACTTTAAGTTTTGATCAGTAGTTCGAGATAATCAGCTTGACACTTTAAATGTTTGTTGATCATTGTTCTAACTGTATTGTCAAAACTCACATTTACTTTCCTATACTCTCCTTGAAAGAAGTCCCTAACACTTATTGTATCCACTTATTCACTTGGGAGGAGATTTAAATTCTCGTGAATCTTACTTTTTAATTCTTCCAGTGTGATATTCAGATCATCAAGTGTCATCATACCATAAATATCAGATATAAATGTAGTCCCTGATCACGCTTAACATTCTTTCCGTTGATATAAATATATATGTTTATTCCTGAACTCATCTTGACTGTCTATAGAATAAGTAAAAAAACAACAAATATTAGTTTATTCAAAAAATAATTAATAGAAATTAATACAAAAAATTCTATATTTTCTAATTTTCAAGAAAAATCATGTTTCTTCCATCCTAACATATCCTAATATAAATATACATAAGTAAACACTAAAAATAAAAATATATTTCCAATTACAATTTAAAATATTTTTACTATTACAAATTTTTTTTGTTTTAGAAAATTAGTATTTCACCTTAAAATAAAAAAATTAAATCTATAATTCTTTATTTTAGCTTAAAAATTTTAATTGGAAAAAATCTAATTTATAATAATTCTTTATCTTTTTTATTGTGTTATTTTTTAAATCTTTCTCAAATAAGGAATTGTTTCTTCTACAACTAACACAATTGCTTTTTAAATTTACACAAATACAATTTTCTCTTACCTTTCAATAACTTTTTAAATCCACATTACATTAATTTGATTACTCATATACATAAAAAATTATATATCCAAATTACGAATTTCTTTAATTTCTTATTTTTCATATACTTTTAAAATATTTAAATTCTCATTTTCTCTTCTTAATATCAGTTTTTATGTGGCATCTAATTTCTTTGTTTAAATTACATTTTTTTTCTACCTATAACCAAATTTAAAATTTTCTATTTATGTTTAAATTTTCTATTTAAAAAATAAAAGAACCTAATATTCTTTTAGACACAATAAAAGGATATGATCATTACAACCTATAATATTATATTACAAAACTAACAACATGATTATTTAAAATATGTTTTAGTTACACTAATACCATAAAAACATCATAAATTATCAATCAATAAAACAACTAAACTCATACAAATCTAGTTTATAATAAATCATACTACTCATCAAACAATAAACAACACAACTAATACAACTATAGGTTATAATTAAAGCATAGTCACAATATTGATCTAACCTTGATCCCTGATCTGTAATGAAGCTCTACTTCTTGTGAGAAGGAAGTAATTTGTAGAGGATTTTGACAAGTTAAAGAAAGAAGAGAGGATCTGGGTGTGTGAAAAATGTGAGGGGAGCAGTGGTTCTTATATAGGGGAAGCAGCTAGGGACTAAAAAGAAAAAAAAAGTTAGGGACCAAAATTTTAAAAAAATAAAAAACTGGCCCCATACTACATGCCTTCAAAGGTTGCTTCGTGGTGTCACATCACGTTGCAGCCTTTGAAAAAAAAGTTTGACAGGCCGAGCTTTTGTCAAGAATAAAAAAAAAATTTTGACAGAAGCTCGGCCTATGTCAAGCCGAGCTTCTGTCGAAAATTAAAAAAAAAATCTATCAGGAGCTCCGTCTAACACAGGCCAAGCTCCGACAGAATAAAAAATTCCAAATGGTTGATTTTACAGAATCCATAGCATTTGGCAAAATTTTTTCTGAAAAGTAGTATAAGCCTAAATTTTTTTAAAAATAATAGTATAGAACCAAATGCTCCTAATATCTTTTCACTAATACTTGTAAACACCAGCTACTCACATGAAAACCACCACAATAATTTTTTTTTAAAAAAACTTATCAAAGAAAATTACAGCAAAAGTTTCTTGAATATTTATAATGGAATAAAAGTTAAGTTTTTTTATGATTAAAGTTCTTAAAATATTACATAAACTAGTATACTGACCCATGCGATGTACAGATATTTCATCAATATATAGAGACAATACATGTTTAAATTTAAATATTTATTTACTTCAACACAAGTTATTAGAAACTTCTTTATATTCTACATTTGATGTTGTTGTAGTATGATTATTGTCTTTGTCGATAATCAAAATTTTCAAACAATTTATGCTCCTCACTCTTGAATATATTGTTCCTTCACTAACACTAATGATCCAGTTAGAAAATAATTTAACTTACTTAGTATCAACTATTGATTAAGATGTCTGGAGTCATATGTTCTGAGTCAAATGCATTGCTTTGCAATGATTCCAATGTAAGAGAAATTAATTATGGAGAACATAATTTCTTGTCTACTTGCTCTTAGTATGACTAGTACTATTTGTCTGAAGTCTCCATTAAACACAATGACTTTGCCATTAAAAGGTTGAGTAAAACTCTAATTATTAGAAAATTTCATCAAATCCCTTAGAGTTCTATCAAGAGCTTCAAAACACATTTTATTCATCATGGGTGTCTTATCTCATATAATTAATTTTGTCATGATAATAAGCTCTGCAAGGTCACCTCCTTGTTTAATATTACAGCTTGTGTCTTCAGTAATTTGTAAAAGAATGCAGAATCGAAAATAAATAGTTCTTCCACCTGGAAGTAAAAGAGATGCTTTTTCACTTGGTGTAACATTTAAGACAATCATCTATTTTGATCTAAGTATGGCTGATAATCTTTTTCACATGAATGTTTTTCCCAATACCTCCATATTCATAGACAAAAAGATGCCTCCATTGTCTACATTGACAGCATTAGTGACTTCTATATATACAGGTAGCCGATATTTGTTTAACATTTTAATTGAATCAGGATGTTCATTCTCTAAATGTCATGACCCGCTACCTGGACCTATGATCGGCACAATAACAACACTTTTCATTACTGTAAGCCTAACTTATCCCCGAAATATCCTACGGTTCTCGTTGTAATTATGTAAAATTTTAAAACAAATTAAATATATATTATTTAAATTAACGTTAACCACATAAAATTAAGATGTCTAACGTCACCTTATTTGCAAAATCATTCTTTCAAAACATTTAACTTTTCAAATAAAATAAATATATTTTTTAAAACAAATAAGTCTTAATGGAAGGTCTCTTTCAAAATGAAATATTTTCAGAATAAAAGTTTATTTATCAAAATAAACTCAACATCATTCCTTTTTTAAAAAATAATGTCCAAAATAAAACAAACACAAAAATTACACATCGAATCGTCCTAAAATCCCCTAAGTGTGCTAACGACTGCAAAATATCCTAATGACCAAATCGATCCTACCCAGCAACAGGGAGGTTCTTCACAACACCCCGCTACTTCTCAAACAAGAGTTCCTTGTCAGTAACCAGATCTGTAAGGGAAAGAAAGAAAAAGAGTGTAAGTTATAAGAACTTAGTGAATGAAAAGGAAACTCGATAACAAAATCCAAATACATATCCAATCATATTAATATGCCTGAAAGCCTAAATTCAACCAATAATACAAGCAGGAGAACATATTGGAAAGAGAACACTATTAATGCATAAACAATTAAATGCCCAAATGGATATGGTACCCATCACTTAGGCGGAGCCACCCTGGGGAGCCATTTGCTAAGCCACTGGCCCCTTTATGGCCTTAGTGATGCAACACCCTATTCGTCTCATCAGTAGGGCGTCTCATGTCTCAAAGGTTTTTACTGGCTCATTTATGTCCCTCATGTTTCAAATTGTCATATATACTCTATTTTTGAAACATCGTCAGTGAACTTAACAAAAATATTGACTAGGTTACTACATGGCAAAAAAATAGCTACTTGGACTTAAAAAAAAATTTGCCACATGGATAACCAAAAATTTTTTTAAAATTTTTTATCTTTTTAAAAAAGTTTCAATTTATTCAATTTGGTCCTTGGTCAAAATTTTTTTCTTGTCCAATTTTTGATATAAACTCATCTTCTACTTCTTCTAGATCCCTAATTTAAGAATCTATTTTATTTGTCAAAATCATCCCTTATAATTTTTTAGTTTGTTCACTTTAGTCCCTATTCTTCACTTTCATTTTTTTTCTCAAGGTTTGGTCCTTCAAATCAATCCATAATTTCATTTTTAGTCATAATATGATTAAATCTATCATTTCTATCTAATAACAATACAAGAAATGAATTAAAATTTAAAATTTCAAAGATTGCATCTCTCTCCCTCTTATAAAAGTTAAAATTTGAAACTTAAATTTTAATTCATTTCTTGTATTTTTTTTAGGTAGAAATAATCGATTTAATCATATTATGGCTAAAAATAAAATTATGGGCTGATTTGGAGGATCAAACAGTGAGAAAAAAAAGCATGAAAGTGAAGAATATGGACTAAAATAAACAAATGGAAAAGTTTATAGGGAATATTTTGATAAAGAGAAAATATGTTCTTAAAATAAGGACTTAGACAAAGTAAAAGACGAGTTTATATCAAAAATTGGACAAGAAGAAAATTTTGACCAAGAACCAAAGTGAATAAATAAAAACTTTTTTTTCAAAAAATTGTTTTAGCTGTCCGCATGGTAGTCGACGTGGACTGTCACGTGGACAACCAAATTATTTTAAAAGTCCACATGGCATATGCTTTTTGTCATGTGATAGCTCAGTCATCATTTTTGTTAAGTTGACTGATGATGTTATAAAAAGAAGGGTATATATGACAAAATTTGAAATATGAGGGACATAAGTGGGCAAAAAAAAACCTTTGGGGCATAAGTGAAATTTGATGTAAATCTTGAGAACATAAGGTACCATTTTACCTATTATTTATTATGTTGTTATCTTACTTTATTATTATTAAGTTTTAATTTATTCCCACTTTATTATTATAGTACTATCTAGTAGTTTCATTATCACCATAATCCTTTAATTAAAATTCTACATCATCCTTTTGTCTACTAGTAGGCAGCTCGCCTATATTTATTTATTTTACTTTGAATTAAGCATTATTATCATTTAATTATGACTCTAATCCTTTAATTAAAATTTTGCATCATCCTTTTGTCTACTAGTAGGCCACACGCTTATACGTATTTATTTATTTTACTTTGAATTAAGCTTTTTAGATTTTATTTATCTTAGTTTAATATTTGTTATGTTATTAAAAATGCTACTTCTATTTTATTTATTAATACTATATTATTTTCCTACTATAATATTAACACCTATATTATTTAATTTGAATTAGGTTAGGGTTGTTTTAGATCTAAATTGATAGGGTTTCTAGAATTTTATTTTTGTTCTTATTATTATTATAGGCTACACGCCTAGTAGGTTTAGTTTAGGATTAGGTTTAGTGATCTATCCTTTAATTGTTTTATTTAAATTATTTATTTATTTGTTTTGCTATCCAAATCTTGATTAGGGTTGTTTGTTTAAATTAATTTTCTAGAAATTCTTTAATAAAAAAATCCTAGGTTGGTTGTATCCTAATCTTCTTGTGAGTCTCCCATTAACAAATTGTTTTTTCAAGGCTTTGGATAGTTGTACGCCTAACCGTTCTTAAATTATATTTTTTCTTTTATTTGAAATCATCTAATATTTATATTATCTACCTTCCTAACCTAATCCTAAACCCCCTTTCATTGTTTTAGTTATTATGTTATAACATCCTTCTTCAACCAAATCACCAAACTTAGTGTATGTTTGGTTCTCTAGTGGGTCGCCGTCAATGCGTGTTGGATGCCGAGGATCCTGGTGAGAGTGAAGATCGGGCTGTTAGAATATGTGTCGAAATCTTTCCATGAATCACGTTGGCATTGATAACTTCCCCTCAACCACATTAGCCCTTTAATTTCCCAATGTTGTCCTCAATCCAATCAATAAAATACAAAGTTTAGTGTGAGAGTGAAATACTGATACGCATTGAGAGAGGGAATGACAAAGGAAATAGGAAGAGAGACTGAATGTATATAAAGAAAAAAGCTGAGGGAGAAACCGAAAGAGACATAAACACAGGGCGAGAGACTGAGAGAGTAAAGAACATAGGCTGAGAGCATAAAAACAAAGACAAACCGAGAGCACAGACTGAGAATAAAACACTGAAACCTATTGAGAGAGTAAAGCAGACCGTGAGGGCAGAGACGGAGAAAGCAAAGCAGTGGTGATCAAGAACAACGAACACACAGGGTTTCTCGGTAGACGAGGAAGGTGTGTTATAGTTTAACGGGAGGTTGTGTATTCCGAACATTGAACCCTTGAAGCAAGAGATTTTACAAGAAGCTCACAGAGCACCATATGTTGTTCATCCTAGTGCCAACAAGATGTACCAGGACTTGAAACAAGTTTATTGGTAAGAGGGCATGAAGCGAGATGTGACTGACTTTGTCGCTCGATGCTTGACATGTCAGCAGGTCAAATTTGAACATCAGAGACCACCTGGGTTGATGCAGAGGCTTGAGATTCCCGAGTGGAAATAGGAACAGATTACTATAGACTTTGTGGTAGGTTTGCCCCGATCTTTAAATGGGTACGACTCTATATGGGTCATTGTGGATTGACTCACTAAGTCGACACATTTTCTTCCTATTCATATCACCTAAAGTGTGGCGAAACTTAGTCGACTATACGTGAAAGAGATAGTAAAGCTCCATGGTGTACCAGTGTCTATCATATCAGATCGAGGACCCTAGTTCACCTCCCGATTCTGGAGAGCTTTTCAGAAAGCTCTGGGCACTAGAGTAGATTTGAGCACAGCTTTTCACCTTTAGACTGATGGTCAGTTTGAGAGAACTATTCAGATTTAGAGGATATGTTGAGAGAATGTATAATAGATTTCGGTGGAAGATGGGAAGATCACTTGTCACTTATTGAATTTGCTTATAATAATAGTTATCAAGCTAGCATTAAGATAGCTCCTTTTGAGGCATTATATAGGAGGCAATGTCGATCTCCTATTGGTTGGTTTGAATTAAGTGAACCCAAAATGGTGGGTCCAGAGATGATACAAGAGGCCGAGGATAAAATTAAGCTGATCAGGAAAAGGTTATTAGCTGTTTAGAGTAGGCAAAAGTCCTATGCAGACAATTGAAGACGTGACCTAGAGTTTTCTGTTGGTGATATGATTTTTTTACGAATCTCACCGATAAAAGGAGTAATGAGATTTAGAAAGAAATGGAAGCTTAGTCCAAGATATATTGGTCCTTATAAGATTGTGGAGAGAGTGGGTAACGTGGCATACCGCCTAGCCTTACCTTCAGACCTAGAAGGAGTACATCCGGTATTTCATGTATCATTGCTATGTAAGTATCTTTATGACCCCTCTCACGTCATCCAGTCACAAGACGTATAGTTTAATGAGACTCTTATCTATGAAGAGGTGCCAGTAGCCATCCTCGATAGGTAGGTCAAGAAACTTTGCACCAAGGAGATTCTCATTGTCAAAATTTTGTGGAGAAATCAGTCTCACGAAGAGGCCACGTGAAAAATAGAGGATGAGATGTGGATGAAATATCTACACCTATTCAAATCATGAGGTAAGTTTTCGAATTCGGGGGACCGAATTCTTTTAAGGGGATAGAATGTAATACCCATTATATTTTTAAGTTATAAGCATTCAAGAGTTACGATAAATTTATTTTGGAAAAAATAATTTTTCTATCTGTTTAATTTTTATGCATATTGTTGAAAATACAGATTTTCATTTATAGATTGCATAAATTGTGGGATATGATAGATGTTATGATATGGAATTTATCCTTTGGATAAAATATGGCTTGAGCATAAGAGGAATCTGAAAGAAACAGAGAGAAAAATAACTCAATCACCTCGTGATTGCACGGTAAAATGCATAGTGCCAAACTGAATTATTAATGCATAGTAAAATGAATATTTATTAGCGTATAGTACCCTGACTTCTCCTATAAATAGGCCCTTCCATTTCACTTCTAAACTCACACCTTCAGTTTCTCTTCTCTCCTCTCCTCAAAAACTTCTCTTGCTCTGACGTTAGGGCTTTGAAATTCTAGGTCTTTCTTCCTTAGCCTAGATCCAAGGTAAGGATACTATACCCTTTTTATTGTAGAAGTTATATTCTTTAGTATGCTCTGTGGTTGCGGCTTTAGCTGATCTTCTACATCAGAAAAACTGTATGTAGCTGCCTATACATTATTTTGATTCTCTAACTATCAAAATAGAATACAAACTATGAAGAATACATGTCTAGGAAAGTTCTGGCTAAGGAAATACATGATACTTAAGTGTGTCCATTGCGACCCTCCACTCTTTCCTGGGAACTTTTCTGGTGTACTATTTTACGGCTTATATTCGCTATTTCTGGTATGAATAGTATCCATACGTATGAATAGTAATCATATGTATGAATAATATTCGTATGTATGAATAGTGATCATACGTATGAATATTATTTTGGTACAAAAGCAACCATGACTTTCTATATCTGATCTTTATGAAAATCTCCGTAGCGGAACCTAAAATCTAGCTACGTACTCTTCTTTGTAGCAACTCGGAAAAGTGACTTGGATACAAAATCTATGTGAGTGGACGACCTTGTTAACCGATTTTATTTACTTTTATTCTAAGTACAATATAAATCCCACCTCATATCACAATTAGATTCCCTATTTAATGATGATAGCTAGATAATCAAATTTATTGTTATGTTGATGATAATTATGATTACAAATATATACATGAAATGGTTGAGAGCTTGATCTAAGATACCAATACATGAAATTATACATATGGAATGGTTGAGGGCTTGACCCAAGATACCAATACATGAAATTATACACATAAAATGGTTGAGGGCTTAATCCTCCAAAATATCAATGCATGTAATGATTATGAACATAAATACAATAGGAACTAAATCTCTGAACATAAATCAAATACAGAGGTATAGAAACCTTGAATATGAATATAACTGTTCTTATTATGATTATGATTATGGTATTTGTACTTGTAACGCATCTATTATTGCACAGTCATTTAGTCACTGAGTTTTGATGAACTCACACTCTCCATGAACATTTTTTTTAGATACAGTGGATGTGAACGAAAAAAATTTACAGAAAAATTAGTATTACTCGAGGATACTTTTCATGTTATTTGGAGGGCTTATGAATTCAAAAGCTTAGGAATGCTCTGTAATCTCTATAGGTCACCTAGGCTTGAAAAATTGTATCATACTGTATGATATTTGGTTTGTGTTTACTATTTCAGTATATTGAACTTTTTATATGTATATATATATATATAAATATCTTTCCTGAAAAAGTATGTTTTGCATTAGTACTGATTAGAGATTTTATGAGATACCATAGGGGTATACCCTTTAGTTTATAGAATTATTCACATGCTCAAAATTGGGATGTGACAGATCGAGATGACAAAAGAAATAAAGACTTATCTTGCCACCCTAACTTAGAAGACTACACCTCTTCTTAAATGGTGCTTCAACCCTTAACCTTGACTTGTTAATAATTCGTGTAATAATTAAATTACTTTATGTTTGAAAGAAATTAAAATAAAGTCAAATAAAGAAAGTTTGTTAATTTATATATTAATTCCATAATCAAATTAAAAAGATTTGTTTGAATGTTACTATATAATGCATGAATATACGATAATATTTCAGATTTGTCAATAATTCATGTAATAATTAAATTATTTTATTTTAAAAATAAATCAAAATAAAATCAAATAAAGAAAATTTGTTAATTGATATATTAATTATTACACAAATGTTTACTCATGAATAAACAACAATATTTCAGATTTGTTAATAATTCATGTAATAATTAAATTATTTTATTTTAAAAATAAATCAAAATAAAATCAAATAAAGAAAATTTGTTAATTGATATATTAATTATTACACAAATGTTACTATATACTCATGAATAAACGACAATATTTTAGATTTGTTAATAATTTATGTAATAGTTAAATTATTTTATTTTAAAAAAATCAAAATAAAGTCAAATAAATAAAGTTTGTTAATTCACGTATTAATTACTACACGAATGTTACTACATACTATGTGAATATACGATAATATTATTGATTTGTTGATAATTAATGTAATAATTAAATTATTTTATTTTGAAAAGAAATTAAAATAAAGTTAAATAAATAAAGCTTGTTAATTCACATATTAATTTCATAATCAAATTAAAAAGATTGGTTGGAATGTTACTATATATACTGTGTTGAATATACTATAATCAACCATTAACAAATTTTATACGATAATCAGTAATTAATGTCAATAAAAAAAGGTGATAGAATTTAAACTTGTCTACATGAATATTAACAATAATAATAATAATTAGTTTATTTTATTTTGGAACAGAATAAAAATCAAAGTCAAACAAAGAATGTGCATTGGTTCATGATTATTAATTAATCGTGTAATTAGTTTATTTTAGTTTATTTTATTCCAGAGTTGTCAAATATTTAGTTTATTTTATTCAAGATTTGTCAATTATTCATGTAATATTAAATTATTTTATTTTAGATAGAAATCAAAATAAAAAAAGTTTGTTAATTCACGTATTAATTTCATAATCAAATTAAACAAATTCATTGGAATGTTACTATATACTATGTGAATATATGCTAATATTTCAGACTTGTTAATAATTTGTGTAAAAGTTAAATTATTTTATTTTGTAAAGAAATTAAAATAAAGTCAAATAAAGAAAGTTCTTTAATTCATGTTTTAATTCTATAATCAGATTAAACATATTTGTTGGAATGTTACCATATATTACATAAATATATGATAATATTCCAAATTTTTTAATCATTCGTATAATACTTAAATTCTTTTATTTTGAAAAGAAATTAAAATAAAGTCAAATAAATAAAGTTTGTTAATTCCCGTCTTAATTCCATAATTAAATTAAAAAGATTTGTTGAAATATTATTATATATACTACGTTATTATACAATAATATTTTAGATTTGTCAATCATTTGTGTCACAATTAAATTATTTTATTTTGAAAAAAATCAAATAAAGAAAGTCTGTTAATTCACATAATCAACAATCAATGACGATAAAGAATATGCATTAATTCACATATTAAAGCATTTGAGAATCAATATCAATTTATTAGAATTTAATAATCTCTTTAAGTCCGATTATAATGAACATTAATATAACATTTCATATTTAATTACATAATTAACAAATTGATATTAATTCACGTAATAATTAATATGCAATTAAATTAAAATTTTACAAAATTTGAATTTAAATTTTTTTAGTCACATACTAATCATGCACCATCATGCAATCAAATTATAAATTAGATAATTTTAATTGTATAACAGCGTACTATATTAGTAGGTGTTATAATAAATTTGGAAAGAAATAATTATGGAATTAACATATTATAGAATTAAATTTGTATTAAGCGTGAGTTTGAATTAAAAATTATTTAGTATCTAAAATCACATAATTACAGAACTCCCATATTAAAGATTTACTTAGATAATTAAAAAATTACATAATTAATTCTTCTAGCAATCATGTAATTAACATAAAAATTACACAATTACTTGAGTTATTCTATATGATAACTTTTAATTTATTACGAAATCAAAGACAAACAAATTCATTTTTAATTCACATAGAATTCAATAATTTCTAATGGTTAAAAGATGAAATAGTTTAGTCAAGTTCTTCATGCAGGACTCAATAATTAAGTATAATATTGCCTTGGTAAATTTTTTGTGGTCTCTATTATAATATTTTGTTATATATATCTGAATGCATTCTAAAAGTGTCATGTAAATACTTTTGATCTCTCTATTAGATGTTACTGTTTTACTTATTGTGAAAAATATTATTATAAAAAATAGACATTAAGCACTCACATACAATGACTTCATAAGAATTATTGTTAATTATAAAAAAAATTAAAGCATGTCATAGATAATTTTTTACAAATACGTATTTATTATTATTAGTATTAAGACTGTAATTACTTTAATTTACATCAACGTGACTTCCTTTTAGCATTTACACGAGCTTGGTCATTATTATTAATGTGGAGATACAAAGATTTATAAATAACTTAATATATATTATTAAACAAATTTGGATTGAAGTTGACTCATATATTTTAGTTGAATATGTCTTTATTATTCACGTAGATGTGGAGTTGAATAAGAACAAATACAAATTAATATAAACTAAACAAATATAAGTAATAGAATGAAAGTCGCCACATTGTTCATATGGAAAATACATCTTCCAAATATACTTGCACCAAGTTTAAATTACTAACAACATAAATGTAAAAAACTCTATACTTATAATAGTAATCTTTGTCAACAAAATAATAACAGATACAAAAAAATAAAATAAAAAAGCAAGTAAAGAATTAAAATATATCCAACCCATAATGCAAGCTTCACTCCACCTTCAACAAAGTGACTGTAAAATAAAGATCATTGTACAAGTCAATGATGATTGTCAACTCAATTGTCAAATCCGAGTGATGTGTCATGAAAGTGGTTTCTTGAGATAATGAAGTACCATGTAGAAGTTTCTTGCAGAAGCTTAGAGGTGATAAGAAACAATATTTTCTTTGAGGTGATGAGGAACAATGAATGACATAATCATTTTCTTTCTATCAGTTTCAAGATGGGTGGTGCGCCCCCAAAGTGACTTCATCTATGGAAAGCTTAAAGGTGATAGGTGTTATATAGTTTGTAATATTTAGTAGAATTAAAATCTTGTATTGGATAAAATATGATATTTAATAAAAAAAGAAATTTAATTATTGTTCCTTTTATTTGAAAATGTGTGTTTTTTTATTTAAAAAGATGTATCTTTTAAATTGAAAGGATATATCTTTTATTTTAAAAGATGTATCTTTTTATTTAAAAGATGTATCTTTTATTTAAATAGAAGTGTCTCTTAATTAAAGAGATGTCTCTTTTAAATTGAAGGGATATGTCTTTTTATTTTAAAAGAAGTGTCTCTTAATTAAAGAGATGTTTCTTTTAAATTGAAGAGATATGTCTTTTTATTTAAAAAAAAAGATGTGTCTTTTAAATTGAAGAGATATGTCTTTTATTTGAAAGGATATATCTTTTATTTGAAATTAAATTTTAAATTTATTTTTAAAATTCAATAAGACATAAATTAAATAGACACATCTATTCAAAATAAAAAGACATGATTTTTGAAAATTGAATAGACATGACTATTCAAAATAAAATAAACATGACTGTTTGAAATAGAAAGACACATCTATTCAAATTGAACAGACATAACTGTTCAAACTCTATATATATATCATATTAGAATTCTACGGTGATATCTTGGTTCCAAGAGGGCTTTGTTGTATCTTGGAAGGGTTTGTTTGTGATTCCCCAATACACAGACATAAACTCTTTAAAGAAAGTGACTTATCACGCCTCAAAACCATATTTTTCCTAACAATTTTAAAGAGTTTATATTCCTGTCATTCGCTGCTATGGAGAATCCAAAAGAATTCATTAAACTGGATTGCTTTGATGGTACTAATTTCACTCGTTGGAAAGACAAAATGATTTTCTTGCTCACTGCCCTAAAGATTCACTATGTTTTAGACCCTTATCTGCCTGTGCTGCCAGATCCTGATCCTGAAGAATCTGATCAACTCAAAGCAAAAAGAAAGAAACGTGAAGAGGATAAACTCATATGTCGAGAACACATTCTGAATACCTTGACTGATCGTTTATATGATCTGTACTCAAACTTGAAGACACCAAAAGCAATTTGGTCTGCTTTAGAAACTGCCTACCAGACAAAAAAATGAGGTACTGACAAATTTCTAGCCCTACAATATTTTGAATTTAAAATGGTGGACACTAAACCAATCATGGATCAAATCGATGAACTCCAAATCCTAGTTTCAAAACTAAGGGATGTTGAAGTCAAAATTTCAGATGCTTTGCAAATTGGTACAATTCTTTCTAAATTGCCTTCTTCTTGGAATAATTATAGAAAGAAAATTCTACACTTCACTGACAAATTAACATTAGAACAATTTCTTACTCATATTCAAATTGAATATGAAACTCGCGCAAGAGAAGCACTAATTATGGCTTCAAGTTCTACTGTTAATCTTGTCAATGAAAAGAATATTCACAAAGGAAATAAGAATTTAAAAGCAAATAAGAAATCCTTTAAGAAAAAGAAAAATGATATTATTTGTTTCCATTGTGGCAAAAAGGGCCATGTTATTTGTGATTGTAGATATAGAAAGGCTGGAGTCAACTTCAACAGTGGAAAGAATGAAAAGACTGAGAAAGCAAACTTGGTGGAAAGTACAATATCGGAGATGGTGGCCATGGTGTCTACACTTCACATTGGTATGATTATCGAAGTGAACATGGCTAATGCAATAACGAAAAGCCAAGACTGGTGGCTTGATTCGGGTGCAACCATCATTGTTTGTAACAATAGCGATTTCTTTAAGACCTACACAAAAGTCAAAGATTCTGAAAAAGCGCTTATGGGAAATCATGTTACTGTGGAAGTGCTTGGAAAGGGATCTGTAGAGATCAACTTCACATCTGGACAGAAATTGACATTGTTAAATGTATTTCATGTACCAGAAATTCGAAAGAATTTAGTGTCTGCTAGTTTGCTATCTAAGAAAGGTTTCAAAATTGTAATTGAGTCTGACAATGTTATAGTGTCTAAGAGTGGAACATTTGTAGGAAAGGGTTATAATTCTGATGGCATGTTCAAACTTAGTACTAATGCAATAAATGTTGATTCTTTTTATATTATTGACTCTGACTATACTTTATGGCATGCTAGATTAGGACATCTGAATTTTGGTTCTTTGAAATTTATGTCCAAAAATGGTTACATCAATTGTAATTTCAAAAATAATGGAAAATGTGAAATTTGTATACAAGCAAAAATGATTAAAAAATCTTTTCATAAAGTTGAAAGAAATACAGATTTATTAGACTTAGTGCATTCAGATATTTATGAATTAAATAGAGAAATAACAAGAGGTAGTAAAAGATATTTTATCACATTTATCGATGATTTCTCCAGATTTACATTTGTCTATTTACTAAGAACCAAAGATCAAGCTTTTCAAAAATTTAAAGAATATAAATCAATAGTAGAAAATCAAAAGAATAGAAAAATAAAAATCCTTTGTAGTGATAGAGGTGGAGAATATTTTCTTATTGAGTTTAATAAATTCTGTGAAGAGCACGGTTTAATACATCAAAGTAGTGCACCTTATACTTCACAACAAAATGGGTTGGCAAAAAGAAAAAACAGAACCTTGGTAGAAATGGTTAATGCTATGTTATTGAATGCTCATTTGCCATATAATTTATGGGGTGAAACACTTTTAACTGCATGTTATACACTTAATAGAGTGCCTTCAAAGAGTTTGAAAACATCACCTTATGAACTTTGGAATAATAGAAAACCAAATTTAAATTATTTTAAAGTGTGGGGGTGTATTTCATATTATAAGGTTCTTGATCATCAAAGAACTAAATTAGGACCTAGGGGCATTAAAAGTGTTTTTGTAAGATATACACAAAATTCAAAGGCCTACAGACTTTTGAATGTAGAATCAAATGTGATTGTAGAATCTATACATGTTGAATTTATTGAAAATAAATTTTTTCATGATTCTACCAATGATCAATTAAAAGATCAAAACCAAAATGATGATGACACATATGCATTGTCACATTCTGGTGTTGTTAATAATAAAAGAAAAATTGACGAAAGTCATCAAGAAGTTAGAAAGAGCCAAAGAGTTAGAAAAGAAAAACATTTTGGTTCTGATTTTATTTCTTCACAAGCTTTAGTCTTTCTTGTTGAAGGAAGTAGAACTGATATCTGTAATAAGATACCTATTTTATTAAATGTTAAAAATGATCCAAAGAATTTTCAAGAAGCAATGTCTTCTAGAGATGTAGCTTTTTGGAAAGAAGTTATAAATGATGAAATGGACTCAATTATGTCCACTAACACTTGGATCTTAGTTGATCTACCTACAGGATCAAAACCTATTGGTTGTAAATGGGTATTTAGACGAAAATATAACATAGATGATTCTATTCAAACTTTCAAGGCAATATTGGTGGCTAAAGGCTTCACACAGAAAGAAGGTATTGATTATTTTGATACCTATGCTCCTGTAGCAAGAATAACATCCATTAGAGTACTTTTATTACTAGCATCAATATATAAATTACATGTACATCAAATGGATGTTAAGACAACATTTTTAAATGGAAATTTAAATGAATAAATTTATATGAATTAACCTGAATGTTTCATTCTTCCAGGAAATGAAAACAAAGTTTGTAAATTAGTCAAGTCTCTTCATGGTTTGAAACAAGCACAAAAGCAGTGGCATGAAAGATTTGATAGTGTAATACTATCAAATGGATTTATACATAATCATGCTGACAAATGTATTTATTCCAAATTTACAAGTAAAAATGGTGTCATTATATGTTTGTATGTTGATGACATGTTAATATTTGGAACAAATATGTTTGGTATCTCTGAAACTAAGAAGTATTTGACTTCAGTCTTTAAAATGAAAGATATGAATGAAGTGGATACTATTTTAGGTATTAAAGTTCAAAGACATAATAAAGTAGTGACTTTGTTACAGTCACACTACATAGATAAGATGCTTGATAAATTCAAATATTTAAGAATAAAAGAGTTTAATACTCCTTATGATTCCAATATAAAATTGACTGAAAATTTAGGGAGAATGATAGCACAATTAGAATATACAAGTGCAATAAGTAGTATGATGTATGCAATGCATAGTACCAAGCCAAATATTGCATTTGCTGTTTGTAAACTCTCAAGGTTTACAAGTAATCCAGGTAATGAACATTGGGAAGCAATTTCTAGAGTGTTTGGGTATTTGAAAAGAACAAAGCACTTGAGAATTTGTTATAGTGATTTTCCTACTGTATTAGAAGGTTATTCTGATGCAAGTTGGATCACAAGTGTTAATGATAATAAATCTATATCTGGTTGGATATTCACCTTGGGTGGAGGTGCCATAAGTTGGGCATCTAAAAAGCAAACTTGTATTTTCCATTCCACAATGAAATTTGAATTTATTGCATTGGCAGCTGCTGGAAAAGAGACAGAATGGCTGAGAAACATGTTGTTAGACATTAAGTTGTGGCCACAACCTATGCCAATTGGTCACAAATGGAACAATGACAATTGTTTATATTAGGTCAAATAAGAATTTGGCTGATCTATTGACCAAACCATTGTCTAGAGATGTAGTACGACAAACTTGTATTGGAATGAGATTAAAACCCTTAAAATAAAGTACTAGTAACGGGAACCCAACTTTGAGTTAGTATACACTCTAACAATAAAAGTTCAATGGGTAATAACAAGTTACTAAGTGTTGTTTGAGGCACGGACTCTAAATTGAGACCTCGTTCAATAATGTACTACATAATATTGTGTCAAGAGTTGTGCATATTGTTTCAAAAAAAAGGATGACAATGGTCTTAATGGTATTGTTAAATGTCTAAAGTAACAGGGACATAATAACAATACCACCTATATGAATATTGAAGTGGTGCCGCTTTAAACAAGATTTAAAAGGGTTGATATTGTAAATATTCATGAAACCAGGATTAGCACATGGCCATAAAAGTGCTAAAGCGAGATTACCGGAACGTTTTCACAAAGTTAATGATGTCATATGTGTTATACTTTTGGTTTTGGCAGATGGAGTTATGGTTCAAATCTTATGATACTACTAATTTCATCAAAACTTTAAAGTGTTACACTATTAGGAAGTTCAAATATCTGTAAAAATACTTTCTATTATGTATGATATCATGTAGAATTATTATAAACTAGTGGGGGATTGTTATATAGTTTGTAATATTGAGTAGAATTAAAATCTTGTATTGGATAAAATATGATATTTAATAAAAAAAGAATTTAATTATTGTTCCTTTTATTTGAAAATGTGTGTTTATGTATCTTTTTATTTAAAAGATGTATCTTTTATTTAAATAGAAGTGTCTCTTAATTAAAGAGATGTCTCTTTTAAATTGAAGAGATATGTCTTTTTATTTTAAAAGAAGTGTCTCTTAATTAAAGAGATGTCTCTTTTAAATTGAAAGGATATGTCTTTTATTTAAAAAAAAGAAAGAAAGATGTGTCTTTTAAATTGAAGAGATATGTCTTTTATTTGAAAGGATATATCTTTTATTTGAAATTAAATTTCAAATTTATTTTTAAAATTCAATAAGACATAAATTAAATAGACACATCTATTCAAAATAAAAAGACATGACTTTTGAAAATTGAATAGACATAACTATTCAAAATAGAATAAACATGACTGTTGGAAATAGAAAGATACATCTATTCAAATTGAACAGACATAACTGTTCAAACTCTATATATATATATATATATATATATATCATATTAGAATTCTACAGTGATATTTTGGTTCCAAGAATGCTTTGTTGTATATTGGAAGGGTTTGCTTGTGATTATCCAATACACAGACATAAATTCTTTAAAGAGAGTGACTATCACGCCATATTTTTCCTAACAATAGGAACAATATTTCATCAAGAAAGAAATTGATGAGATATGATGTCTTTGAATTCAAAGACTTTACTTTTGATCTAGCACAATCATTTATAATGTGAGAGTGTGACTATGAGAGAGAGAGAGAGAGAGAGAGAGAGAGAGAGAGAGAGAGAGAGAGAGAGAGAGAGAGAGAGAGAGAGAGAGAGAGAGAGAGAGAGAGAGGTCTAAAAAAGATGTGGCAAAGCTTTGATTAAATTTATTTAATAAACTATTATTACTTTCTATATTTCTTAAATATGTTTAAATATTAAATATTCTATTAACTAAGATAGAGATAAATTTAGGTTAAAAAGAAGTAATATTAATTTTTTTATGTTTGAATAATTAAATTAACAAAAATAATTGATGAGAGATGAACTTAAAAATTTCCCTATCTCTAAAATAAGATTTTCCTCAAAATTTAATGTACTGACAAAATCCATTTGTAATTTTGTACTATCGTCGGCTAGTATAGCAATAGCAGTAGCAGCTATTCTGGGTGCTGGTGTTATCCCTCTTCGAGTTTTGTCGCTGGACCCAAAATTTTGAGATTTCACCAGTCCCTTCTTCAATGAATCTCCCTCAATTTCGAACCACTATCTTTCCCAATCCTGTAACTCGTTCGAGTCGATCATTCTTGCCGGTGACATGCTATTTCAGACCCAAACAGCCGATCACGCACCGAACAATACCAGCACGAGACAGAGTAGTAGATTTTGGAAAATACAAAGGCAGGATGCTGGGAACCCTGCCTTCCACCTACCTCAAGTGGGTGTCCAAGAATTTGCGCGCTCGCGACTTCGAGGAGTGGGCAAAGCTGGCAGACCAAGTGCTGCAGGACCCAGTTTACCAGGACCGCATCGAATGGGAATTCGCGGAGAATGTGTTGAACGGCAATCGATCCAAGGCTGTGTTGTCTTCGTCTTCTGGAGGCGGCGAGACCAGTGCGGTTGCAGAGTTGCTGGAGATAAGCGAGAGGTTCGGGTGGGACAACAATGACAAGGCTGGTTGGGCCAAAATCAAGTTCGACCTTCTTGGCACTTCCAAGGGTGGTAGGATTCCGAAACTTGAGAGGAGAGAAGAGGGAGACGCTGAAACGTTAATCCGGCAGAAAGAGCGTGGGTTGGGGGTTGCATCGGAAGCTGGAGAGAGTGAGAGGAGGAGGGAGAGAAGAGAGAGGCAGAAGAAGAAGATAAGGGAAGAAACTCAGGCTCAGTCTCAGAGGATGTGGTCAGGATTAAAGGAAAAGAATAGGGGCAGTTATGTAAATGGAGTCGCTGTTGACAGTGACGCTGACGCAGTAATAAGTGAGGCGAAGGAAGAGATGGAGCAGAATGGGTGGGTCAACCCATTCCCTGGACGGGAAGCCCTTTTGAGGAAGGTGGCAAACCGACGACGATTTGTGCCATGAGCTTATGTTGTGTTCTTGAAACTCTTGTACATCTTGGAAGATTATTTACCAACACTTTGATCATGATTCATGTTAGGCCATTTCTCTTTCAGATTTTTCAGTCCAATGGAACTGTATTTGTCATGCTAAGGTCATTATACTCTTGCGAATTTAATTTATATTTTTGCAAATCACATGACAATCCATATCGATTAGTTGAAATATCTTCGAAAAAATATCTACGGTGAATGATACCGGTCGGTACTATACCCAAAATATCAAACCAAAATACTCAAATATTGTTATCCAATATTAACATTTAAGATATTATGGTATGTGAGACAATGAGGTTTAGATGATAGCATACCGAATATTTCTAAGATATTATGGTATTCATGATGCCTATATTTGGTATAATAATTAATGGCATATTTACATTTTAGTAATATAAGACACGAATGTTTGCTTACACGTTAGTCAATATTTTTCAAATATATTTCTTTAAGTTCAAATAAATTATATCTTAAAATTTTATAGTATTTGTACTAGCTGTGAGTTAAAATATAATTCAAAAAAATGTTTTGAAAATCCATGTGTAATTTATTTCTTCTTCTTCATCTAATAAATTATAAAATAAAATATAATTATTTTATAATTTAATATTATATTTTACATGCTTATAGTTTGTTACGAAATTAATTATTATTAAAAGACAATTATAAATTATATTAAATAATGTTATTTGTGATACTATAACATGTGAAATCATCTGGGGACACGATTACAGGTGTTGAAATCAAACTAAATTGACAAAAAATTGACCAAAATTAAAAAAATAAGGTCCCAATCAGTTCTTAAAATATGAATTTTAATTAGTTCAGTTCGATTGTTAACTTGATTTGATTTAATTCGGTTAAAATCGAATCAACTTGATATATAAAAAAATTATTTTGTATACATATAGTATTATATTTATATATTTTTATGTCAACAAAATTATTTTTTACATATTTTATCTTTTTTTTAATTTATTTATATTTATATATATTTTATTAAAATAAAAAATAAAAAATAATTTTAAATCAAATCATCTAAAAATAAAAATTAAATTATAAAATTTTTTAATAAATCCACCAGATAAATTCAATTTAATTCATGTTCAAAACAAAACCAAATTGAACTTGCGTGTACCTTTAGATACGATTGGATTCATTGCTAAAGCTTGTGAGTTGTGATGAAAATAATGAAGTTTTTGACCATAGTATTAATGAAGCTATGAGAATTACATGCTCAACTTGTCCGTTGTAGTCTAGTCGGTTAGGATATTCGGCTCTCACCCGAAAGACCCGGGTTCGATTCCCGGCAACGGAAATTTTTTTTTTTTTTTTTTAATTTCGTAATGTAATTCCCGGGTTTTCTCAAAATAACTCTTGCGCGGCTTTCTCTCTCTTCTCTTTTGGCATCTGACATATTCTCTGTATAATGACACCATCGCTTGTCTTCTACTCGCTCTCTCAAGTTTCTCGGCTTTCTTGCTTGCATTGGGGAAAAGTTCAATTAATTCCGTCAATAACCATTTTTAACGCCAAATAAACTTTTTATGTTTTAAAATTTCAAAAAGGCTAATCAGACCAAAGCACTCAGCGTGCTCTCTGCTCAGTGCTCACATTTATTGCATTTTTTCCCCTTTTCCCAACAGTGACCTCTTCTCTTCTCTCTCTCTCTCTCTCTCTCTCTTACTCTCCCTCCTTCTCTAGGATTTCTTGTAAAATCTGCTTTCTTCAGCTCTGGGTTTTGTAAGATGTCACATTTTGCTTACCTCTAATAATCTTTAGGAGTTTTGTAAGTGTTTTGCCAGCGTAACCCCAAAAAAGTATTGTCATTTCGTAATTTTTTCTCAGACATAGCCAGGTGTTCATTGGGTTGCTGACCATCTGTAGCAACTGGCTTATTTGTGATAGCCTTGGGAATCTCAGTTCTGGATTGCATGTACTATATTTCCCATCTTTTCCCTTTAAAATATTCTTAGTTAGTTCCTCTTTGAACTGGTGAAAAGAAATCGGCCCATTTGGCGAGTAGTGTTCCTAGGTCGTCATCAGTGTCTCTGTGCTTCTCTGTTCAGAAAGATCCACTTCTGATGATTGTTGTTTAATGTTACCAAAGGAAATGGCTTTCAGCGCTTCAATGTAGCAAGAATCTGCCAACATTGCCAGAGAGTGTCGGTGGTTCTCATTTCTGTAAATGCTGGCCCTGTTATCCCAAAGATAAGCGGTCACCTCTCAACATTTTTCGAAAGGTAACAGATTCAAAGTACTTTCCTTTCATCACATTTCTATTTGGGTCCTTTGGAGAGTACATTACGCTATTGGAGAAATCCTTTCCATGGAAAGGAGTGATCTTTCTACGATATATGCTTCTAGGCTAGCAGATCACTAGTTTCTTATTTTGAGAGAAGTACGGAATCGAGTGGCTTGGTATAGATCCCAATGCTTGATGCCTATCAGATTTATAGCGGTAGAACTAGAAGTTTTTTTTTTTGGAGGAAAAATGTTCTTTCCTTCAACGGCTTCCGCATAATTTTCCCGTAGTTGTTAAATCCCCTCGTTCAAAATTTTTTGACAGCAGAATCGCACAGTTTGAAAAATAAAATAGCTTTTCGCGCAGCCAAAAAAAAAAAGAAAGAATCTTTGTCTCTATATAACTCAGTTTCTGCTTTGAGGTAATTGTAGGTTTTTTTTTTTTTTAAAAAAACCTACTTGTTAGATTAGGTAAGTTTTGGATTTTGGAAGAAAAGGTGGTAGAGCATGAATTTTTTCAAAGTGAAGAAGTTCAGAAAACCTCAGAAGGCAGACGGAGGAAACTATATGTTGGAGAAGGCAGTGCCGGAGCCTGAGGAAGCAAGGCCTGAGAATGGTGGTGATGATCAGTGTAAATCAGCCAATTCAGATCCTGCAGCAGAAGCTGAGGACGATGACGATGATTTTATTACCAATGAGGTGAAGAGGAGGCTGAAAGAACTGAGAAGAAACAGTTTTATGGTGTTGATTCCCGAAGAAGAATCATGCCAGGAAGAGGAGGAGGAGGAGGAGGAAGAAGAAGCGGGAGAGAAAAGGCCTGAAGAATGGAGGGACGTGGAAGCAGAAGGCCAGCAATGGTGGCGTGGCTTTGATGCGTTGTTTGAAAAGTACTGTGAAAGAATGCTCTTCTTTGATCGCATGAGCACACAGCAGCTTAATGAAGTTGGCAAAGGTATATTCCTTTTACTTTCTGTTCATTGTCAAATCAAAGATAATAACTTTTTCGTTTCCCCATATCTATATCTAATTTTAATATAGATATACCGGCAGCTTTTCTCTGCTTAGTATTGCTGCATGAGTTATGATTAGAATAATGCCTGAGGGAATATCTGATAGTGCTGAAAGGATTTGAATTTGAGTTTTGCTGGCAATTTATTAAGTTGGATTGGCAGAGTTCAGTATGGTATGTGATTTAAGTTAAGGGAGTATATTTCATTCTCTCAAATCAAAGCATAGCCTCTGCTATGCCAGATTGATTTTGATTTAGAATTTAATTGTTATAAACTAGTGGAGCAATTGTGTCATTATAATACGCATGATCTAGTATCTTATAATAAAGATTGAGCCATATCTTACTACACTTGGATACAAAGCAGAACTAGTTATGTTGAATCTTAATTTAGAGGTTATGTTTGGAGAGGTGACCTTTATATTCTCTTTTATTTGGCCACCTGTTACTGCCAATTACTGCATCAGGCTCCCAGTACCCTTCAACTCCAAGATCTGCGTCAAAGAAGCTGGCATCCCCCTTTCGTTGTCTTTCTCTGAAACATTTTGAAGAACCTGATGATGAAACTGAACATCTTCAACAGCCTCAAAATGATCCCTACCAAGATATTGAAACAGCGTACGTTGGTCAGATATGCTTGACATGGGAGGCACTTCACTGTCAGTACACTCAAATGTGCCAGAAGATGTCTTGGCAACCCGAAAGTCCTACATGTTACAACCACACTGCACAGCAGTTTCAACAGTTTCAGGTTCTACTACAAAGGTTTATTGAGAATGAGCCTTTTGAGAAGGGCCTTAGAGCTGAAATTTATGCTCGCACAAGGAACACCTTGCCTAAACTGCTTCAGGTTCCTAATATTCAAGGTGAGTGTATAGATGAAATCAGAAATTGGTTATTGAATGTAGTTCTGGTATTTGTGTCTCTGATATTTGTGCTTCTATGAGTAAGCACTTACTGCTTTGCTTCATATATCCAACCAGGTTCAGATCAACAATCAACAGGAGATGATTCAGAGATGAGAGTTCTTGGTCCTGATCTTAACAGGATAATAGAGAACTCCATCCTTACATTCCATATTTTCCTGAAAAGGGACAAGAAAAAGTCAAGCGGAGTTATTAATCCGTTTGGAAATCAGAACCAGCTTGCATCTCCTCTGCAACAAGTTCAGTCTAGTCTTGAGAAGGTAAATTCATATGCACTTGTAATCAAATTATCAGTCTTTTAGATATAGTAATGAACCTCTGAAGCAAGACAAGACACTTCAAAGTTGGCCCATCACCGTTCCTTGCAGTTATAAGCTTTCTTCAGTCAACCATTTGTCATTCTGCTAGAAGTTAGCAGTGTCGTCTTAGTTTATTGCACTTCATATTAAAAGGCATACCAATTATCCAACGCTTCGTGTGCTACTATATGCTGGTGGCAAAATGTTCAAAGCAGGGATTACCTATCGGGAACTCGGCATGGATTTTGTTGTGAATGATGAATTATGTGAGTAAAGGAATGCACGACAGTTTACTTACATTGTTCCTTTAAATGCAGAAAGTGACGAAACTGAAGGAATTGCGGAGAAAGAAGAAAGGTTGGAGCAAATATTCTTGGCCCCAAAAGCATGAGGAGATTCAGTTATTGTTCGGTCTCATTGACATCAAAATCCTATCAAGGGTTGTGAGAATGACGAGGATAACTAAAGAGCAGCTGTTTTGGTGTGAAGAAAAGATGAAGAAGCTAAATATATCTCACAGTAGGTTAGAGAGAGACCCATGTCCCATCCTCTTCCCTTGCTAGTAATGTCAATGTTATGTATGAGATACATAGCTGCAGAGAAGCATAATCTGTGTTGTCTGAAATGAGTTATTGTAATGTCATCGGGCTTAAGTCTTCTTCATTGTTCTGTGTATATAATATTACTTATCACAAAATGGTCAAAAGGGCGAAACCCAAACATTTGGAGCCGCACCTGTCGTGGTCCAAAAGCATTGCCTTTTAGGCTTTTACACGTAGCATGTGTTTGTTTGGCGGGCTACCACGAACCTTTGTCTCTTTACTAGTCTAGTTCCGCCACGCATTCACTTTGCTTCACTGACCAGAAAGATCAAGAGTGTCCACTAATTATTTTATCAACATTATTTTAATTCACTTACCTTCACATTTAACAACATATTGCTACGCGTTTCATAAAATTACCTTCACTAACCTTGATTATTTGGCCATTTTATCTCTTTGCACGATTTTGGCTGTGTATACAAATCACACACTATATTTTGCTCTAATTCAAGTACATATAATTTGAGCTAAAACACGGATTATAAAAAGATCAAGGGTCTAGTTACAGATCATTTTAAGTAAATTATATTCATTTTTCAAAAATTATTCTACCTTCTGTTGACATGGGTTTTTCAATTTATACAAGAAGTTGCAAAATATAGTCTCAAAAATGTATATAGTATGAAGTTTTTATACAAGAAGTTCAATAAATATTTTTCTAGTACGTTTTAATTAGCTTTGGAGTACTTAAAAAAAATTCTGAAAATTAATTCCAAAGTCCAAACCCTCGGAACACTTAAGTGGGGTTTTACAAGAGTACAAGGTTCCATTCGTTCCTGGTGCTAACGAACTCTGCTTCACTCTCTCTGAGTCCCTCTCTTTCTCAGTTTTTCTCATATTTCATCTCTGCTGTATCCACAACTGCACAGGGCTTGAAAGGTCTTGGATTGTTTGCATCGACTTTTCATGGTCGGCACTGTTAGCTGGTGAGACTCTTGCAAGTTTTATTAGCCTTTTATTTCATGCTTTGCAATCGTCACCTGTCGATCAAAAATTTTGTTCCTTGTAAGCATTTAGTGATGACACTGATTCTTTCTGAATTGTCCTGTGGTTCTTTCTAGCTTGCAGTTTTGGGATTTTCCCACTTTGGAATCACTTTTTAGTTTCTTCTGGGATTAACGCAAGAGACTTTGAATTTGAGGTTCTCTTTTGTTTTGGGGGATTGCCTAAGATATTTTGCTTTCTTATTTACCTTGACCATTACAAGGTTCCCATCATCCACTGAAGGAACGTTCTTTAACTGGTGCTTTCTGAGTGTATACAAAAAAGATGGCTTCGGCTCTCTATTACTATGACAGAATGACACTATTATAGGAATATACATAGAAAATCTAATTCCAGAATAATAACATGTCTCTAGAATTCACCTATCAAAAACTGGGTAGATTCGCAATAGCAAAATTATGTGCATCTTATCCATGCAACTCACATTGCTAAAATAAGTGCAGCACTACAGCTCTCCTATGATGGGATGTCAAGGAGAATTTTTTTTTTTTTTCAAATAATTCATCCATCTTCATTATTGTTTCTGTGAGGAATTTGAAACCATTAATGCCTCACTTGCTACAATTATTCTGTTTCTCCTAGGCAGCTTCATTATGATTGTCAACTTTGTTGATCAGCTAGTGCCTTGCTGAGGCCAAATTGAACTCATCTTTTGCTTGCACAAATTTGTGGATAGTCTGTGGTTTTAGGAACTTTCTTTTTGTTATATCAGAGAATCTGCGTCTGTTTTGGATGAACTTGGGAAGGTAATCGTTAAGAAATAGGCTGGCAACTGAGAGACCTATGACAATGGTGGAAAGCGGCCAAACCAGTGAATGGATTTCCTCAAAGGATATTTCAGCATTTGGTTCTTCATTGAAATATAACGCAAAAGAGGAGTTGGAAATTTTTTTGAAAGGACAAAAGCTTAGTCGAGGCCAAGCAAATTTTATTCCTAGTCGAAGTGGTAGTGCTCCACCAAGTATGGAGGGTTCAGTTGCAGCAGTTGGAAATATGTTACCTGTGAAGGATTCCAGTCTGATTTCAGATTCAGGTTTTGAGGATGATAAGTCTGAAGGACAGCTACATGATCCTTCTTATGTTGCATATTGCTCCTGGGAGCTTAACTTGGATCCCAAGCTTCCTCCACGACAACTGCAAAGTCAAATTGACAATTATAAAGAAAATCAAGGCATTGCTCCTTCAGATAATGTTGGCATGGCTTCCCTTTCTACTGATGAGGGGCCCAACAAAGAGGGTGCACCTGAGCAAACTTCAGGAATCTTGTTCAATGCCAGCAGTATACCTAAGCCTGGGAAGAATGCAGGTCCATCTGCCAGTCTTCACAAAAGCTTGGTGGACTTGATACAGGTATGATTCATGCGTCTAGACTCTAGAAGGCCTTTCTTAGGAATGTTGCTTTCCCATCACATGTGTTTAAAATTGAACCAGTAAATTTTATCCAAAAAAATAAAGGAAGACAAAAGAGGAGGAATTGAACCAGCAAAGTACACCAAATTAGGGTGAATAAATCTTTCCTCCCCCCCTCCCCCCAGTCTATAATTTTTCTTAGTCTATTACTATCTTCTTTTGTGTTTAAGATTCCACTCTATTGTATTTTCTGTCCACAAAGCTTCACATTTCTTGTTTCTGAATTCCTGTTCCCTAATTTTAACATTAGTTTGTCCTAAAAATGATATTGTTCTGCTTATTATTTGTTACTAGCTTGTTGTCTATGAGGCTCTTGCATTTTTTTTTTTGGCATGAAACATTTTTTCTTTTAATGTTACTTTGATTGTGATGTACTAATCCTTTTTTTTTTTTTTTTTAACACCAATTATTAGGAAGACTTCCCCCGTACCCCTTCCCCTGTATATAACCAATCTCATTTATCAAGTCATGCTACAACTGAGGATTCAGTTGATGTTGATGGGAATGTGATTTCGTCAAGTGTTACCTCAATAGATTTATCAAACCAGTCAGACTCTGCTACATGTTCTACTAGTGTTGTGGAGACAGGAGCCCTGAACATAGATGCTTCTGAATTACTATCAAATGAAGTTTCTCTTGAAAATTTCCCAAGCTTACAGCATGCTGATGAAACCCAAAGCCTGCTAAAGGATCCGACATGCAACAAGGATGCTGTGCTGAAGGATTATATATCAGCAAGTGGAGTTATGCACGGAGAAGAGCATAAATTGGAAGCATCTAATGTTAGAAGACATAAGAAAGAACAAGATTATAGTAGGAATAAACTAAATCAATCTTTTACTCATGGAAATTCTTATCAAGTGCCAGGTGCGCCGTTCCAAGTAATTTCTCAAGGGATGAACAATGCACAAAGTTACTTGGGAATGCTTGCTTATAGTCATTCACAGTTCTCATCTCTTGGGATGCAATCATCATTGCCTTCTTCTGGACTTACTGGTCCCTTATATGCAACTCCAACAGCATTTATGACTTCGGGAAACCCATTTTATCCTAATTTTCGGCCATCTGGTTTATTCTCTCCACAATATAGCTTAGGTGGATATGCTATGAGTCCTACCTCAGTTCTGCCATATATGGCTGGATATTCTTCTCAAGGTGACCTGCCTCTTCCATTTGAAGCTGCAGGCAGTCAAGACTTGAATGGTGAAGCTACCATTGTTTCATCAAGAGAGGGGGTTCCACAAGCATGTGATTTACAAAATCGAAGCAAGATTTATGGGCAGTATGGATTATCATTGCAACCTTCATATGCTAATCCACTTAATATGCAATACTATCCCCACTCTTTTAGTGATGCATATCCTGTTGCTATTCAGCAGAATCAATTGGCATCAGGAACTCAGACTGGAGGACAGGTCTGTTCTCTAGTTTCACAGCAAGATCCAGCTTATGTAAATGGTCAAAATTTTGAGCCTTTATTACATGCTAGCTTGAGCATTCCAAGTTCAAAAAATATGGGGATCTCTGGAAGTAGCTATTTTGGAGGCTCCCATATGGGTATCATGACGCAATTTCCTTCCCTGTCTCCTGTTAGTCCAATCCTTCCATCCTCTCCGAGGGTTGGAACTAACCCTCTAGGTGAACAGAATGAGAAGAAAACTCCTACTGTTTGTGATAGAAATGCAGGATTTTCTTCTAGGCAGAGAGGAATTAGGAGTTTTGATGACTTCAAGAAGCCATCCTTTCCTGAGGAACTTAAATCCATCAATTCCAGGAAGTTTGAACTCTCTGATATAGCAGGACGTATTGTTGAATTCAGGTATTTATTTATATGTTAATTCTGACCTGTTATTATATGTGGGATTATCTCCTCTTTGAGAAGGAAATAATTTGTTATTAATGTTTAACCTAGCATTGACCAACATGGAAGTCGATTCATCCAGCTCAAGCTGGAGAGTTGCAGTGCTGAAGAGAAGGTGTCGGTTTTTGAAGAAATCCTTCCACATGCCTCTAAATTAATGACAGATGTGTTTGGTAATTATGTGATTCAGAAGGTATATTGTTGAAATCTGTGTCCCCTAAATTTATATATTTGTTCTCATCTTACACTGGTTTATGCACTTCTAATATGTTCTTTACATGACGTTGCTAATTCATTATTGTCCAATGCAGTTTTTTGAGCATGGAAATCCTGATCAGCGAAAGAAGCTTGCAGATAAGCTCTCTGGACAGATTTTACCATTAAGTTTGCAGATGTATGGTTGTCGTGTTATCCAGAAGGTATGACAATTTCTTGAGTAAGTTCTTGCAATAATTTATTATTTACCTGTGGCTCTCTTATATGATCTATTGGTGTCCTGATGCATTATGAGTATATCTCTAAGAATATTTTCTTTCTTTGAAAATTTCTAGTTTTAGTCTAAATATTACTTTACCACTTTCTGATAAGAGGTTGTGGAATTTGGATTCCTCGGGCTCATACACTTGTGCTTCTTTTTGTAATTTTTTGACTCGTAGCTACATGTGTTGTCACCTTTTAAAAAGTCATTTTGGAAAGTGAAGGTGCCTTCAAAGGTGAAGGAAGGTTTGGACAGCAGTGCTCAATAGAATTAATACAAATAATCTGCATCAGATTAGGCGACCTTTTAACACTTTATCTCTTGATGCTTGTGTGATGTGTTTTAAGAACTCAGACAAATAGTCATTTGTTCTTACATTGTAATGTGGCTTGGGATATTTGGATTAGATTATTCGGTCCCTTTGAGGAGAGTTGGGTTTGCCTTGTGGATCTTGGTGCTTTCTTTGAGATTAACTTTATTGGTTTTGGAGTGAGAAAGGAGAATAAGATTTTGTGGAAGGCGGCTGTGTTTGTGACTGTGTGGTGTCTTTGGGCAGAAAGAAATGCTAGTGTTTAAACAACGACTTCTGCCTCCACATATGCTGTGGGATAGAGTTCGCTATGTTGCTTCAAATGGGATAGTGTGTCTTTGGGCAGAAAATTTCAATCAAATGGTTGTATCCTAAAGACAAGACCAAATATATACATATATATTCATAATTAAATTCAAAATGGTGATTTCGTTGAATTCGGCTAATGGATTTTTTAAAGGGGTAAATGTTTATAGGGATTGAAGGACTTTGTTGTATTAGCCTTGTTTTTGGGTTTTTTGGTTTGGTTTTGTTTTCTGTTTCGTTTTTCTAGGAGGACATCTAGTTCTCCTTTTTCCCAATTGTTTCCACTTATTTTTTTTTTGTAACCTTCTCTCTTTTTTAATAATATTTCTTTTTTGATAAAAGAAATTACTTTACCAATGTTGCATTACTTGCAGATTTAATTCCTGATAATCTTTAGATAAGTTTCTTTTAGTCTGAAGTAAGTGGGAAAGAGAATCATTTAAGATGTGTTAATGTGTAATCATAGG
Source organism: Biancaea sappan (assembly GCA_037074585.1). Lineage (NCBI taxonomy): Eukaryota > Viridiplantae > Streptophyta > Magnoliopsida > Fabales > Fabaceae > Biancaea > Biancaea sappan. Next base: position 66,730,582 of record CM073495.1, read on the forward strand.
TTGCAAAATTTTAAAATAATTGTCCCTGTAAGTTCTTTTAATATTAGTTTATGATTTTTTCTGAGTGATAATAATTGGTGGATTGGTGGTCTTCTTTAAACATGCTCCATTTCTCTTCCTATTTATACGTCCTATGCACTCTCTTTATCTTCTTACATTATCCCCCCCCCCCCAAACAAAAAAAATATGCTCGTTTTGTGTATTAGAGGGAAATGATCTCTCTTGTCCAATGAAAAGATAGTGGAGAATAATATGGATGTTTCTGGGGTTGGGGATAGCATTTAGTTATTACAGGGCTGCACGCCTCGTATCTTGGTCTTAATTGGACGATTTTAGCTGCTGTCCTGGACTTTGTGTTGCCTTTGAGGTGCAGTAGGAAATGCAATAGAAGTGCATGTGGTGGAGCACAATTCTTTGGAAGTATAGCAAGAGGAGAACCTACAAAGAGAACAGTGATCCACTGGAGATTTGAAAATGACCGTGTGTATTTCTCTTTAGTTGGACTAGTTCTGTGGAAGTTGTAGTGATATCTTTTGTCTGGGTTTTTAAATCTTTTTCCCTTTTGTACTGTGTCTTTTCCTCTTTCCTTTTGTCCCTCAGTTATCTGATGTAGAACAGGAACCATATAATGTTAGCTTCTAAGATTAAATAATAAAAAAAAGAAAACTACCATATATCTAAAACTATGTTCACTCAATTGAAAAATACTAAACTAGGAGAGAAATACATCATACTAATTATATTTCATAATATTTAGATCTACAATTTCTTGATATGGGTCACACCCAAATTTTAAACTTAAGGGAGTCCTTCTCAAAAAATAACATAATGAGTATCTTCCTATATTTTATTAGGACTCTATTGTATACTTCTCGTGTTTACATAATTTAGAACCTTTGCATGGGTGTGGTCAATCTAATTGAACCTTCATCCTCAATTAAGAGGGAGAGTTATGTGTATACAACAAATGACTTATAAGAAATGTACGTACTCATTATTTATGAATTGTCTATCAAACATACCTTGTGCTTACAGAGGTGAAGGGTTTGTGTGTATATAAAGGATTTGTGGTTTTGTTTATCAATGGATGCACTTAAAGTTTGTGGAAAGTTCTTTATGGAATTGATGGAAGAAACAGGACAAAATTTCTCTCCAACAAAGTTAGACAAGATGTGTTACGGGTGTTTGTGCGTGTGTGTGTTGGTGAAAGTTTTCTGTCAAGAGACTATCAATTTTTAAAGATAACTCTTACAAATGAAGTGGTACTATAGTGTGCGTGTGTACAAGCTTGTTGATCATCATCTTTCTGTTTTAACTTTTACCCTAAATTTTAACAGTTTTAAATGTATGCTTGCCAGTAAATTTTCTTTTGACATGGTGTCTATAATGATCCTTTTATCTTCTACCCCAAGCATGTTCTGCCTTTAGTATAAAGTAATAGAATTAGAATGCAACTGTTCGTTATGGTTCTTACCGACTTTTCCACATAATTAATGGTGCATCCCCTTCTCGTATCTTCAAAGCAAAATCACTGGTTAACTATTCATTCACTTCTAAATTTGATTAGTTTGTGCATACTTTAGAATTTTTTTCCCCTCGCGCGTATCTCTTGATTCTGGTTCAATTTTGGATTCTTGTTCTAGGCCTTCGAGGTTATTGAACTTGATCAGAAGACACTATTAGCTGAGGAGCTTGATGGACATGTCATGAAATGTGTACATGATCAAAATGGCAATCATGTCATACAAAAATGCATAGAATGCATTCCGGTGGACAAAATCCAATTTATTATATCTGCTTTTCAAGGTCAAGTTCCTGCTCTTTCTACTCACCCATATGGATGTCGTGTTATTCAGGTATTGTTATACAGATTTTGCTTGCACACGACATGAAAAACTCATGAAATTTTCCTAATGTTATTATATATTTATCTGCCTGTGCTAGAGAGTTTTGGAGAATTGTTCAGATGAGCAACATATTCAATGTATAGTGGATGAAATCCTGGAATCTGCTTGTGTCCTTGCTCAAGACCAGTATGGCAATTATGTGACTCAGGTTGGAAATTATGCATTTTCGTGCTTGCTTTTCTCCCTTTAAAAAGTTACTTGTGTTTTACTATGCCAGTGAAGACATTTTTGAGTTCTTCATCCCCCCTACTTGTGATGATCTTTTCTTTACTTCTGCATTTTTCGTGTGGCCTACTTTTTCTTCTCGGTAAATACAGTTAAACTTATTGAATAGATAGTGAAGATACTTAAATGGGATTTCATAGACATTACCAAAATCGAAATAAAATTGGTTGTGGTTATAACTACAAGCTATTAATAGAACGGGTGCAAAAATGTAAAATAATTTAATAGAGATGGAATGTTCTCTACAGTAAAGATAGAAGATTAATCCATAGATCATTAGCTTCTAAGATTTTCACCTGACATGCATATTTCCAGCTCATATATGTTATTTAAGCACATTAAGTTGATGGAGGAAGCTGATGACCATCGTTGAAGCCATGATGTGCATCTAGATGGTGAAATATTAATTAGTTTATTGGTTGATACATTTCTGTGAGATAGTAGTGAAATGCCATTGACTGGTGAATAATCAGTGCGACACCATAACTATTGAAATGTTTAATCATCCACCAGATCTCTCTCTCTCTCCACCCCTTTGTCCCTGCTTTCTCCTGCTCTTTTCTTTTAATTGCTTTTTTCCTGTAAATCTAATGCTTAAAGCGAAATTGCTCTGCAGCATGTCCTGAAGAGGGGGAAAAAAAATGAAAAAAATGAAATTATAAGTAAATTGACTGGGAAGATTGTACAACTGAGTCAGCACAAGTATGCTTCTAATGTTATTGAGAAGTGTTTGGAACATGGTGATGCAACGGAGCGAGAGACCTTGATTGCGGAAATAATTGGGCAACCTGATGAAGGCGATAATTTATTGGTAAGTCAGTCAGATCATCAACATATAGTATAAGTAGAAACTGTTCAAGGTTTTTAATGGAGATTCAACATATACTGTGCCAGCTAATTTCTATGAAATAACTTTAGCCATTAGATTTGAATGAATTTATTTATGCCTTTCTTAAGCATGTAGTAGTTCAACCTGAGTTATTACCGCCTCATTATTTGTGTCAGTCGATATCACGAATATGTAGCACAGAAAGAATTAGATTAATAGATTTTTTACAGCTATTGGTTCATATCGTTTTATGAGATAATGTCTTTTGAGAGAGGGGAAAGAAAGCAGTGCCTTTTCTTGTTCACCCATTGCCGCTCATAATAAAATGAAACTGACATTGTGGGATTTTTAGAGAACCATTAACTTGCAGAAAAATATGTTGCTGAAATGATCAGACTTCTGACTTTATTAATTTATAAAATTTAGTCCAAGGTTATTCTAGGTTCCGAATAATAACTTTTATTTGTGAAGTAAAACTCAATTTTATATTTGTCTTTGCACATTGATGATAAGTATGAGTTGTGATATTTCAGATTCTTTTTCTTCATGTCAAGAGTCTTCTTGATTTACAATCACATATCATATTATTATAGGAAAGGACATAAATTAGTTATTTATTTTTAAAATATTCTAGCTGATTATCTAGAAGGGACATTCTTGAGTAATGATAATACTGCTGATGCTGGAGGCTTGCTTGTCTGTTAACTGAGTTCGTCTTTTGGGTTTCATAATGTAGACAATGATGAAGGACCAGTTCGCAAATTATGTGATCCAGAAAATTCTCGATATAAGCAATGACAGGCATCGGGAAATACTTCTCAATCGTATAAAAGTTCATATAGATGCTTTGAAGAAATATACCTATGGGAAACACATTGTTGCTCGCTATGAACAGCTTGCTGGTCCAGGTGAGTAGATCTTCCATTTTCTGATTCATGTACTTGTTCATATCAGGCAACTTGAGTTTCCATTTTCTGATTTTCCTTTCACTGGCGAAGTTTCTTCTCTCTTTATGCTATTTTTTTTTTGGATAGATTTAAAAATACAAGTCTTAAAAGTTTCAACTTGATCCCTCTTTCTTATTTTTAAAAAACAAACGATATTCTCTTCTATTTTCCCTTTGCACATTATTCATCCAAAATTTATCGCCAAATCTGTCTGTCTGATTATTTTGTTCCATTTGATATGCAGTAAGCGAGGCTGAGACATGTTGAGATAGTTGGATAGGGTAATTGCATCTTACTCCAACTGTCAGCCAGGCTTCAGTTAAAATTGTCAGATCAGCTAAAGGAAAAAACAAGATTTAAAAGCTACAGCACTCTATGCTAAGCTGCCAGTATATATGATGTCATCTGCTCAATATGGTGAAGGAGATTTGGTTTACAATGTACTCTATTTGATATTGATATATGGACATACATGATATATGTATATAAATAATTAATGGCGTGTGGAATATGATATTCAAGATATGGGAATATCTTATATCTTATCGAATGATGTCATGTATGCTTATAGAGGGTTGACACGCATTTTTATCTCTGGATTTCCACCAATTCCGAATAGCACACCTTTTACCTAAAATATGTTAATACATAGGCCGTTTCGGCTCAAGCTTGGATAGATCTTTAGATTTTAGATTTGAATGGGGAAATTAATTAAAATGAGAGTTGAAATTCTTTAATCCAACTCTATTAAGGTCAGTGTTATGGGCCTAGCCATAATTCAGCCCTATTTAAATATGATTCTTCTTTTTGGGAAAATAATGGCACTTGCAAAAAGGAGCACATTGAAATGTTTATAAAATTAAAGGATGAATTTGAAATAAGGGTCAAAGATGTCTTTGCAAATATTGAATTAATAATTCAATATATATAATGTAACAAGCCGGCTTTTAAAACGTATGTTTTGACTTATTTGCCAATATTCAAAATTGTATGTACTGTGTGTATGTTAAGTTTCCAATCTTTTAATATCGAACACACGAGAAGATGTTACAAACAGGAAATCTGAATGCTATGATGCATGCATGATTTCACATTCATTCTTGCAGTGCCCATATCAGGCTTGCCCTAATGGTATCATGATGAAATCTGCATGCTCTAATTATTTTCTTCCTTCAACAACTCAATCACCGACCTTTCTCATGATTATCACCATCATAACCAACTCTTCTGTTTTCTTTATGTTCTGTTTGTCAGGCAATCACATCTTTTTTCCCCCCATGACCACACCAAGCCGCAATGTCATTTGATGTTATATATAATAAAAAATAAACAATTAAATATATGTAGCTAAATAATTAATATTCTCTTTATTAAGTTTTTGGCATATAGAATATATATAAAACAGTACTAAATAATGTAAACTTTTGTGAGTGTAATCTTTATTAGTCCAATGATAAATATTGTAAGAAACGCATCTTGCAAAAAGGATAATGCGGGGGTGTTTGGGTTTTGTCCATCTCCTTGTACAAAAATTTTAGACTTTAGCAAATGAACCTTTTATTGTTGTAATTAATAAGTAATTCACTTAAACACTTGATATAGCAAATTCATTTCTTTTATTTCATTTATTTATTTTTTTTTCTAATTTTTACTTCATGTTGCTTGCAATAGCAAAAAGTTTGGGCAAGAAGTACGTGACCTCTGGCTAAATGAGGCTTCCACCAAATGAAGTACGTGCATGTAACTCTGCTTTTATTATTGATTAGAAAAGTAAAAGAACAAGAAGTATAGCAACATATACAATTCTTTGACGGCTTCAGTTGTCTATGCATGCAGAGCAACACAATTATACAAAATTATCTTGGTGATGAAGCAAGCACACAGAGTTCCACGTGACCTGCACATGATTCTCATAAATGATGCACATGTCATGATCGTCGATCGATCCTTATTGCAGTAATCATTTGAAATATACAATGATCAATGTGCAATTGATGTGGTATCCACAGATGGACAATGTAAAAGCTCTAGTTTATATTATTAGTATTTTATTTACATTAAAAGAATAATAGAAAATGGAGGGATGTAACAGTTCTATATATTATATAATTTGTGAGTATCCTGCACCTACCAAACGATTTTATTTGCTGCCAAATAATTTGTAAACCTCTGGGTCTAAGACCAATTTATTTTTTAAAATAGCAATTTGTATTTGTCAGGATGCTGCTAAAGTTGGCAATATTAAAGTAAAACCAAATAATTGAAAACTAGTACCACCACATGCAACATATATAATATGACATATGATATATCAAACATATATGGTTTGGTTATTGACTAATTTCATCAATCAACCGTATAGCTAGCTTCAAATACCTATGTGGTAGCCTAGGTATATATCGTACATTTCTGTCCATTCATGCCGTTTATAATTAATATTAGGAAAAATTTCGCTTTCTTTTATTTCTCAGAATTAAGCAATAAGCATATATCTGGCACATTAATTCTTAATTTTAATTTATTATCTCGTGATATTTGATTTGTTTTGCAGGGCATGCCATGTGAAGTTGAGTAGCAGCAAAATTCAGAGAAAAGCTTAAAGCACAGTCAGTACAAGCAATTAAGAGCGTACACTTGTCCCAATAAATATTGGAATTAATTAGGAACTAATAATATAAGAAATTAGGGTTAGATCTAAAGAAGATTATGGTAATCCAAGTGTGGGATATGTGCATGTTGTTCCATGTTTGACCAAATAATTAGGATGCTTAACCATTACTTCGGTACGTAATATTCTGTACTATTTTATTGCAAATTGCCTTAATCATTTACATATTTTATTTCCTGTTATATAAATATATTTGTTACTTCTTGCTATTCTTAGGTGTGAACGGATCAAGTACTAAACCGTAGATTATATTTATTTTTTGAGAAATGAAATTGAAGTGTAATGATGAGTAATCATTCTAGTGTGAGGGTCAAACAAATTAAAAAAATATATAGTGTTATATATAGTGTTAATAAATTACAGGGCTTCCATGTTGTGTTTGTGAAGTAAGATGGAGTCAATCTGGTGGGTCACTGAGTAAACAAATTGCCAGTTCACATGCAAATGCCATTTTCCACGATCTTCTAAGCTCTACGTTTATCCAATAAACAAAATGCAATAATAATAGTAATGGCTCAAGATGAAACGAAATGAAATATATATATATATATATATATATATAATCATCAAATTAAGTACAAAGGTAATAATTAACAAAGAGAAAATTAAGCAATGGATGAGCCCTAGTTATTAGCTACTTAAAAGAGTTAATCATACCAACCACACGACACATGCCTCATAGCTTTTGACTGTCCTAGCTTCACACATCTTAGTTACTATTGATTATAGTACATAACATGTGAGGAGCACAATATATATCTTAAATCAAATAGCAACTTATTTACTCATTATTCATTTGTTGTCAGAGCAAATGTACATTTTGTTTTATTTTTAGGAAACTAACAGGTTACGAAATATATTTATATATAATTTCTTTTATCTTTGTTATCAATTTTTCTACTAAAAATAGAACGTATGTAAAATTTTTTTAAAAAAACTAATCATGTAATGTTTTCTAAAAGATAGAGTTAATTTAAAAAATTATACATTTATCATGTAGTGATATGTAAAAAATATAAAAACAAACATTTTATTTTGCATGAGACACGGTGGAGGAATAAAATATAGAGTAAAAATGAGGAGAAAGGCGAGGCAAGTTGATGCTTTAGAGGTTATAAATATGGTTGTCCACACCACGAAACCTGAGGATTGTGAAATCAACAAGGACATAAGGAAAAAGAATAGCAGAAAATAGAGAGATAGGTGAAAGGTGCGTTGGGTGATATGGATTCAAAGAAGAGCAACAAGATCAGAGAGATCGTGAGGCTTCAGCAAATCCTGAAGAAGTGGAAGAAGTTGGCAAGTGCTTCCAGAGACGCCTCAGCCATCACCTGCAATGGCAATGGCAGCAATATCAGTAGCAACGTTAACGGCAGTAACAAAGGCATCAAGTTCTTGAAGAGAACTCTGTCATTCACGGACGTGTCGTCCACTGACAATTTGGTCCCCAAGGGGTTTCTGGCCGTCTGCGTTGGGAAAGAGCTCAAGAGATTCATCATCCCAACCCACTACTTGAGACACCCAGCATTTGAGGCCTTACTGCGAGAAGCTGAAGAGGAATTCGGCTTCCAGCAAGAGGGAGTCCTGAAGATTCCATGCCAAGTTTCGGTGTTTGAGAAGATACTCAAAGTGGTGCAAGACAAAAAACAAGTGTTTGACAATGACATTGTTACTTGTTATGCATCGGATTGTGAGGTCACACCCAGTCATCATCCTCAAATGTGTAGATGATCAATATTTCATATATCCTATCACTCTTAATTACTCTCTTTAATCTTTTTTGGCTTACACACAGTTCAAGTTAGATTTTAATTAGGGGAAAGTTTAGAGCTTCAATAATTCTCTTCTACTTCTATGTGATAATTGCATTACGTATACCTAAACAGACTTCTTCGTAATTCGTATCAAACTACATGTATATTCATTCTCTCATTCTTGCAAGATACATTCATCAAAGGTTTCTCCTTCAAATATCGTTCTTGTGACGTCCTCTCGCGCAGAAAGTTTAATGCTTGGATCACACAAACAAAAAGACAAGAAAACGTACATTACCAGCTGAGCCAATTATATATGCTGCATGTTTCATTAGTAGATAAGAATAGAATGTATACAATTACAGAGCCTGGATTGTGTCACACTCAAAATGATTTCATGTGTATGTATCTGGATCCCTACAGGCCTAGGAAAACGTCTCAATTTCCCAATTTGTTATCGTGAATTTAATTTCAAACGATGAACTAGCTAAGCCAGTACTATCGGGTATCATAAATTAAAATGAGAGTAGGATGCACCGTATGGCACATCTTGTTAATTGTTTGTACGAGAGAGAACGTAGAGTTTGATCCTTAAAAGATATATAATTTTTTTGAATATTAGCAATGTATATATGATTTAATCAGTTCTAGAAGTTTTTGTCTCGCTACTCATTATAGAGTCTCATCATCACAGTTAATAATAACAAAACTTTGAAGATTAATATTTAAAGCATGTAATTGGTAAATGAAATAGTGAAAAGATGTATGTTTTAAGGATCAAATATTGTTGGGTGTGGATATGTATGAGATGAAGATGATGAAGGATTAATATATATATATATATATATACACATAATTAACGTCCCATCTTAAGGAGCTGGAAGGCGGTCTTAGAAGAGGAGGCCAAGCGGTGTCTTGCCAAGCAAGTGATGAGAATGGCCTCAAAGTGGTCTTCTTGGCAGGGGATTTCAATGGCACCATCGTACTCGCACTCCAGCTCATCGGCCACCCTGTCCATGAGAAGCGCCATCTCCGGCATGGTCAAGAAGCTGATGGGAATCACAAACCTTCTCAGGCGGGGCCCCACCAGAACGGCTATGAATCCCTTGGGAACATGATCCCCCGAATCCCACCCTCTGCCGCCGTCCGACAACTCTCCGGCCAGCAGGGACTCGTTTCCCGAGGAGCAGGGCTTGCTGTTGTGTCTTGAATTGTGGTGGCAGAGTTGGTGCTTCACCTTCCTGGCGGTGGGATCGAAGCATGCCAGCATGAGAGAGCCTGGGACTCGTGAAACCAGCTTTGGGAGAAACAAGGTAGCCAGCTTCATTCTCATTTCTCAAGAATCAAGATGGCTGTGTGTAAGTGTTGGATGCATAAATTGAATCACAAGAATATTACGTACAACAAACATGGAAATGAAATGACAAAAAGCTTTTCCTCTGCGACGGTATGAGGAAAAGGCAGAGAAAAGCTTCCTCGTTGGAGCAGAAACTTTTCCTGTGCCACAGGATTTGGGAATTTAAGGAGAGATTGTGGCGCCATCTGACAGGTCTGGTCCCATCAAAATTGGATAACCATAGAGTAGAGTGAAGGGCCACCAATGCCATTGCCAATTGCCAATTGCCAATTGCCATGCATTTCTCATAACCCCCTCCCTAATCCCTATATTTACGGACTTTGCTTCAATTCCTACCTCCTCTCTCCATCTTATCATATAATCTTCTACCTACCTATCAATATCATCGGATCCTACACTTCTAACAATTCATTGCTTCCACAACCACGCATCTTAACTTGTAATTCAATGTAATCATCTATTTCTTACATCAAATATATTTAACACTTTTTTTCCTGTAATAAGATCAATTAGTATAGGTTAAGAAAGTAAGTACTGATCCAAATACAGGATATATATAACATTGACAAAGACACGATGATATGGCAAAAATTTGACACATTCACATACAATATAAAGTGTCACATACTATCACATTATGTTTAAGATAGATGTCTAACGCGTATTAAATATAATCATAACTTTCTTTTTAGAGTGTCAACGCTTTGTCAAACCAGAGTATACTAGGAGGAGAGAGTTACAAAAAACGGTGAAACAGAACAGAGATCAAGAAAAAAATAAACGTATACTTGACTAAATAGTGTAAAGACCTTCAAGGGAAAAAAAAAAAAACAAGTTTCTTTTCCCTCCACTCAATATATCTTTTTTTATACATGAAACAGTGGTCAAGTGGATAAAGCAACAAATGGTGATTATGGTCTCCCCTCCCAAGATATCTTGCAGGTTGCAGCATCTTCTCACAAAAGGTGCATATATACGCTCTTCACTCTCGAAATGCCTCAACGAAAGAGAAAGAGCTACAACAATTCATTAAGAAATACTTCCACTGTCTCGTTTACCTCCAATAGTGAGAAAGTTCTTTTTTGTTTTTTCTTTTGGTAAAGGAGTGAGAAAATTCCTCAATACAAAAAGACTTCCACAATTATATAATATAGTCATCTAGGCAAATAACCCAAAAACAAAATAGAAAGGAGTTTGCCTCGGTTATGAATGAACAAACTCAGGAAACTAAAACATTCAATTGACATATTCATCAGTGACAACAAGAGCAAATAAACATGGCAGATATGAAGGCTAATATGATTCAAACTGAGAAGAACAACCCGACAGTTGACCGAAACAACGTGGCAGTCGATTGGGTTGCTAAGAAGAACTTGACAGTTGACTGGAATGATGTGGCAGTCGACTGGGCTGCTGAGAAGAACTCGACAATCGACTGGGATGATGTAGTAGTCGACTAGGCTGCTGAAATGGCAAGTGATGACAGCAAAAGTGGTTTGGGATCGTGATGATGACGGGGACACTTAGGAAATCCAGAAAGTGAGGAGGATGAGGGGAGCACCTACTTGGGTTAGTGACTGTTACGTGGGATGAAGGGCATTTGGATAGCTGGCAAAGAAGTAGTAGGGGACCACTTATTTTGTTGCATTTACATTAGGAAATTCTTTTTGTTTTGTACTATCATTTGTATTTCCTTTTGCAAGAACTTTAGGTTATATAAGAGAGGGATGAGGTGAGAAGGAGGCTGTTTTTCAGATTATTCTGTGGAGCTTTCCTTTGCTAGAAAAAGGACATCTTATTTGTATACTTCCATCTCCGAGAATTTGATTCGGCATCATTCATTCCTTCATATCTTTGTCTTGCCGCTTGCTTTATTTTACTCTATTATTTATTCTTTTTATTTGGAAGTGTATCTTCTGGTGCTTTCATTGAGAGACCACCATGGCTGAAGGAACCTGGTTTGCCAAATTGGAAGCTGCCAACATGGATCTTTAGAAGACACAAGGTTTGACGGATGATAAGTTGAGCACCATGGACAAGAGGCTGAGTAATTTGGAAGAAACATGTTGGGAAAACTGGGGTATTTGGAAAGAATAAATAATACCCACAAGCCCAAAATAATTTCCAAACAAAATAGATAAAATAACACCAAAGATTTTAGCGTGAAAAACTCTCCAAATGAGGTAAAAACCATGGAACCTGTAGGCCTCTTAAACTTCCACTATAATAATAATGAGATTACAAATTTCACCCTTAGGTGGATCTCTCACTCACAAAAAATACAGAAACATTATTTCTTCAATTTGTGGGTAATACCCTTACAAATTGGCTCACTATTTTTTTCTCATAAAAACTCTCTTTCTAAGGCTCTCTATTTTTTTTCTCTTACTCTGTTTCGTGAGGATTTTTGATTGATGATCTGAAGGGAGGAAATGACTCTATTTATAGAGTCATTTCTCCACCAACTCCTTCAAATGGCTTCTGCGTAGCCTGCAATTTTTCGAAAAACATTGCGCCTAACTCTTTATTCAGCAGCCCCCTTTAATTTCAAAAAGATGTTGCCTAACTATCAAAATTTCTTCTATGGGCCCCACCATTTTTTTTGTTTTCTTCCTTCCTTTTGTCCTTTTTTTTAATATATTAGTGACGGATCCCACTTAGGAGGGACCTCACCTTACAAATCTCCACCTCCCAACCTAAGTGGGGAGAGATACCAAGCCCGCACTTTTTATAGGCTTCTAACTTCTCTCTTGGTAGAGCCTTCGTCATCATATCGGCCCCGTTATCATTGGTGTGGATTTTCTCAACTTTCAGCAACTTACTTTCTAACACATCACGGATCCAGTGATATCTCACATCAATGTGTTTTGACTTGGAATGGAAAGTTGGATTCTTGCTGAGATGTATTGCGCTTTGACTGTCGCAATAGAGAATATAGTTTTCTTGATTTTGGCCTAATTATTGTGAGAACTTCTTCATCCACAGGATCTCCTTACAACCTTCGGTGATTGCAATGTATTTTGCTTCTGTGATGCTTAAGGCAACACACTTTTGTAATCGTGACTGTCACGAGACATCTCGCTCTACAAATGTTATTAAGTACTCAAATATAGATTTCTTGGTATCCACATCTCTAGCCTAATATAGCTTTTCCATTACCAAAGCATAAACAATGATGGGAAGTACCTCTGAGATACCTGAGTATTTATTTGACTGCTGCCCAATGTTCCTTTCTAGGATTCGCCAGGAACCTGCTCACAACGCCAACAGCATGAGCAATATCTGGTCTAATGCATACCATAACGTACATTAAACTGCCAACAGTTGATGCATAAGACAATTTGCTCATTTCTAATTTATCCTCCTTGCTTGAAGGACACTGGCTTACTTTTAGCTTAAAGTGATTGGCAAGTGGAGAACTAATAGCTTTTGCTTTATCCATGTTGAATCTTTCAAGAACCTTTTCCATATACTATTCCTGAGATAGCCAAATTTTGCTATTTTTCCTGTCATGGGTAATCCTCATGCCAAGAATCTGATTTGCCGGTCCTAAGTCCTTCATTACAAAGGACTTGCTCAACTATTTCTTCAACATGTTAATCTTGTCAATGTTTTGACCTATAATTAACATGTCATCAACATAAAGCAAAAAAATGATAAAGTCATCATCAGAGAATTTCTTGATGAAGACGCAGTGATAAGCTATTATTCGATTATACTCATTTTTCTCCATAAATGAGTCAAACTTTTTGTACCATTGCCTTGGTGCCTGTTTTAGACTGTACAAACTCTTCTTTAGTCTGCACACCAACTTTTCTTTCCTTTTGACTTGGAAACCTTCGGGCTGCTGCATGTAGATTTCCTTGTCAAGATCACCATGTAGGAAGGCGATGAACTTCCAGGTTGAGACTAGCTGCCACACCAAGAACAACTCGAATTGAAGACATTTTTACCACCAGTGAAAATATTTCATCAAAGTCAATGCCTTTCTTTTGACCGAATCCTTTCACAACCAGTCTTGCTTTATAATGTGGTTGTGAGCTGCCTTCTTCACTTTTGATTTTGTACACCCACTTGTTCTTGAGAGCTTTCCTACCTTGTGGTAATTTCACCAGGTCAAATGTGTGGTTCTCATGTAAGGATTTCATTTCTTCTTGCTTAGCTTTTAACCACTTATCCTTGTGCTCATCAGTAATAGCTTCATCATAGCTCTCTGGTTCTCCCTCGTCAGTGAGCATTACATACTCGTTAAGAGAATACCTACAACTTGGTTTTCTCTCTCTGGTGGTTCTCCTTAACGGTGATTCTTGTTGGACCTGCTCTGGAACTGGCTCCAGTTGTGAACTGCTAGTTGGTGGATCAATATCATCAATATCTGGTGTAGCTCCCTCGTCATCAGAATTTAATGGTGGAGAGACTGGTTCTAGATTAGCTGGCATTTCATCTGACTGTGGTTTGTCTTGTTTCTCAAGATTTTTGATTGTTTGATCTTCAAGAAACACCACGTCCCTGCTTCTAATGATCTTTCTGCTAACAGGATCCCAGAGTCTATAGCCGAATTCTTCATAGGCATATCCCACGAAGATACACTGCTTCGACTTTTCTTCCAAGTTAGACCTTTCATTTTTTGGGATGTGAATAAATGCTCTGCAGCCAAATACTCTTAAATGTTTATAAGAAATATCTTTCCCCATCCAGACTCTTTCTGGAATGTCATAATTCAATGGAACTGATGTAGAAATGTTGATTAAATCAATTACTGTCTTCATTGCCTCCCCCCAAAAGGAGTTTGGTAGTTTTTCATTTGAGAGCTTACATCTGACTATTTCACAGATAGTTCTATTCATCCTTTCAGCGACACCGTTGTGTTGAGGTGTCTTTGGTATTGATTTTTTCAGCCTAATGCTGAAACTTCTACAGTACTCTTCAAATGGTCAGCGATACTCACCGCCATTATCTGCACGTACACACTTCAAATGTCTGCTAGTTTCTATCTTAACTTTTACATGAAACTGCTTGAAAACTTATTGCACTTCATCTTTAGTTTTCAAGGTAAATGCCCATACCTTTCTTGAGTGGTCATTAATAAAAGTCAAAAAATAGAGTATACCTCCATGTGACTTATTACTCATTGAACAGACATCTGTGTGTATCAAATCTAGAATATTTGCTTTTCTAGAGGGTGGAGAACTACGAAATGCAACTCTGTGTTGTTTTCCCATAATACAATCAACACAAGTATATAAAGGTGTACCTTTCAATTTTGGCAATAGCTTCTTCTTGGAAAGAATTCTGAGACCCTTTTCACTCATGTGACTGAGCCGCTTATGCCATAGCAAGGTGGGAACTTCTTTCCTGATAATGTTTACATCTTCTCTACATAACTTTGCTTCTATAATGTAGAGAGATAAATCTTTCTTGCCTTTGGCTACTACCAACTTGCCTTTGGTGAGCTTCCATTTTCCTTCACCAAAATAATTATTGTAGCTACTATCATCAAGTACTCCGGTGGAGATTAAATTGAGGCGGATATCAAGAACATGCCTCACATCTTTTAAGAGCAACCTGTATCCAAGATTAATTTCCAAATAAATGTTGTCGATGCCAACAATTTTGCATGCATCATCATTTCCATCCCTACTCGTTCGAAATTATCTTGAGTGTAGGTTGAGAAGAATTCCCGTCTTGAGGTAACATGGTAGGAAGCGCCTAAGTCAATTGCCCATGTAGTGTCTTGACATGCCAGATTGACATAGTCAGCATCTCGAACAATGACAACATCTTCGGTGATAGTTGCAGTGTCACATTTGTTCTGTTCTCTGCTTCCTGATTTCTGGATTACTGTAACTTCTGGCATTCTCTAATGAAATGTCCGGGCTTGCTGCAGTGGTGACACTTCTTGTCATGTCTCAATCTAGACTTTGATTGTCCTTATTGCTGGTTTCTTTTCTGATAATCTCTACCCTTATTTCTTCTGTGCCTTTCTTGCTTGTCCTATGTTTTTGTGACAAGCGCTTTAGACTCAGGATTATATCCTTCGTCTTTTTGTCGAGATTCTTCATTCAACATTCTGTCTTTTACCATATCCATGGTAAGCTTGCCTTCAGGGGTGGAGTTACTAACTAACACAACTAAAGTGTCCCAACTTTTTGGTATAGAACTCAGCATCAGCAATGCTTGTAGCTCATCATCGACAGTCATCTTCATCGAGTTTAGTTGATCTACAATGCCTTGGAACTCACTCATATGTTTCGATACACTACTCCCATCTTTATACTTCAGATTGACTAATCGTCGCATCAGATTAGCTTTATTCTATGTGGTTGTCCTTGCATACATTTTCTCCAACTTTTGCCAAAGAATATAAGCATCGAGTTCATTAGCAAAATTTTGAAAAAAGCTCTTGTCAATCCATTGCCTGATTTGAGCAGCACATTTCTGATTCAATACGACCCAATCAGGATCTGATGTGCTTGTGCTAGTTACTTTGCTATCGACTTTGTCATCCGTCGGAGTTGCCACTGCTTTCTCTTTTGGCATCACAATTGGCTTCCATAGATCTTTAATGTACAAAAGATCCTCCATCTTTGGCTTCCAGATTACATAATTAAATGCAGTCAACTTGATCATATTGCCGGTGCTCTCCTCCATTTTGAACGGTGGTCAACAAGTTTCACCGAACTTGAAACTTTTCCGACAATGAACAGTACCCGTACGTATGAACAGTACCCGTACGTATGAACAATACCAGTATGTATGAACAGTACAGTATGTATCAGCCATGTATGTATGAATAATACTCGTATGTCTTCGTTCAGTATTTGTGAATAGTACTCGTACGTATAAATAGTACTTGTACAATATTCTTGAACAACCACGGCTCTGATATCACTTTGTTGGGAAAACTGGGGTATTTGGAAAGAATAAATAATACCCACAAGCCCAAAATAATTCTCAAACCAAATAGATAAAATAACACCAAAGATTTTAGCATGAAAAACCCTCCAAATGAGGTAAAAACCACGAGATCCGTAGGCCTTTTAAACTTCCACTATAATAATAATGGGATTACAAACTTCACCTTTAGATGGATCTCTTACTCACAAAAAATACAACAACAGTATTTCTTCAATTTGTGGATAATACCTTCACAAATTGGCTCACTATTTTCTTCTCAAAAAAACTCTCTTTCTAAGGCTTTGTATATTTTTTCTTTCACTCTCCTTCGTGAGGATTTTTGATTGATGATCTGAAGGGAGGGAATGACTCTATTTATAGAGTTATTCCTCCAGCAACTCCTTCAAATGGCTTCTGCGCAGCCTGTAATTTTTAGAAAAACATTGCGCCTAACTCCTTCTTCAGCAGCCCCCTTCAATTTCAAAAAGATACTACCTAACTATCAAAATTTCTTCTACGAGCCCACCTTTTTTTTTAGTTTTCTTCCTTCCTTTTATCTTTTTTTAATATATTAGTGGCAGGTCCCACTTAGGAAGGACCCCACCTTATGAAACACTACATAATATGGAGCAAATGATGAGGAGAGTATTGCATAATAAATCTGTAGAGTCTTCCACAATATCTAACTCCCATAACAATTGAGGGAGAATAGTCTGACAGGAATATTTGTGGGAAAGGGATTAAAGGTTAAAGTTCCAAGATTCAAAGGAGAGAAGGCTAAGGATTGGGTTTTCAAAAATAAAAGAGTTCTTTGAAATTTACGAGGTACCAGTTGAGCAAAGAATCAAGATCATATCCTTTCACATGGAGGGACCTATCTATGCATGGCACAAGTGGGTAGTCAAGAATAGTTTGGTTCATAATTGGAATGAGCTTCTCACGACTTGGTAAGATTCAGAATGTCCCTTTTTGATGACCCGAAGGCAACTTTGAAGGAGTTAAAACAAACCAACTGTGGTAGAATATCACCAAGTTTGAAGAATTATCAACTAAGGTTACGGGCTTAGGTGAATAGTGGCTAGTGAGCTTTTTCATTGCTGGATTGCAGGAGCATTTGAAGTGTGAGTTGCTTTTGGCACAACCCTCAACTTATTATCACAATGTGTCTTTGGCTAAGCTTCATGAACAGAAGATAGCATCCTTGCGTAATACTATTAAAAGTCCAATATGCCATAATAGTGCCTCAGCAAAAACCCAAAGAAATTTAAGTAGAAACCTTACTTACTTATTGCCAAGTTCCAGGAACAATACCCAATCCATTAATTTCATAAAAAGTACCCCACTTAGCACTCAGATTGGTTCAAAAAGTCAGAATTCAAACATGGGCAATGGTTCAATTAATGACAGTGGAAACACGTTTCTATACAAAAGGTTTAGTGCTGCAAAATTGAAAGCCAAAAGAGAGAAAGGTCTATGCTACCATCTTAACCATAAATGTCAAACATCATGCTATCTCCTAGTGGGACAAGAAGAAATTGAAGAGATTTTGCAGGAAGACACCCAAGAGGGGAACTCAAAAAATATGGAGGAAGGTAGCAACCTACAATTAATGGAGATCACTCCTAAAATTAGCATTAATGCACTGGTTGGATAGTTTCATCCGAGTACTTTACGGGTCGTGGGAAAATGCGAAAAACAAAAAGTGAAAATTCTAATTGACAATGGGAGTAATAATAATTTGGCAAAAGTATACTTCATATCCCTAACTTTTACATCAATTCTTTTTTATTCCCTTAACATTTTTTTGTCAAATATGTTCCACATATTTCATTATTTTACAAATATGCCCTTTTTTTACATTGTCAAAGAAACTAATATAAAACCCTGACTGGGTTACCATGTGACAAATATCATCTGCCACGTCACTTGCCACGTGGACCCATAGCATGAAATCACAAAAATGCCCCTTAATAATAATTAAAAAAGAACTCAGTGTGACTTTCCTCTCTTCGTCTGTCTCCTCTGAGCATCTCTCTCTCTTTTTCTCTACAACTGGAAACCGAGGTTGTGATAAATGAGGACGGTGTAATGCTCACATCACTGCAAGCTTAATTTACCATCAGTTTATCCCTAATAGCACTCTCTATAACTTGGGTGGCCTATCCGATTACAAAGTATACTAGAAAGAATACTTTAAAAACAAATAAAATTACCTTGCTTTGAGCAATGGGGAGGTATTTTTGATCTGTGAGTCATCAATCTAATCAGTCTTCTATATATGAAACTGTGAAGGGGTAAGTCTAATCGACTAACTTATCCAAACTAGCTATATTCTGCACAAACATTCAAATATGTATGCTGAAAGAATATATGTAGCTAAATTGCATTCATACCAACAAGCCCCCTGAGCAAATCCCCTAGCACATTACTCTAGTGCCAAAAATACACAAGTCTAACTGAAACCCATCCTGCACCATATACATGCCACCCTCGACCTCTCCTTGGAGTCACATGCATATACCTTAGTATTTTACACAAATTCCATCATACTAAACATCGCAATCACTATACGACATACACATTTCGCATACCTCATGTAGGTCTAAGTCCCTACAAAAAACTCACTCAAGAGCCACGTCATCGAGGCTCTTCATTGCCACAGACATTTCGCTTACTTGGGTATGCATTCCTATAATTCTGTTTCTTAACGCTTCATCAATGTGAGTCTCTATTCTCACGGATTCATCACCGAGAATGTGTCATGTGGATTTTTGTCTTCTCAAACTAATCCTTCCCAAACACATACACACCAATCAAAGCAATAACATCAATCATGAATAATTCCCCATTGATCCTAATACAAATATTCCCAAACCAAGTGGGTACATCATCGACAAGCCACCAAAGAGGAGAACATACTAGCGCACATTGGTCGCTCTCCCTTGGGCTCTACTTTGCAATGATGTTGCTCCTAAGGAGGATTATGTAGCCTACTTGGGCTTCCTTAACTTGGGCCTTACATCGTCGTCCCAAACATATTCATAAACACATATAAATACATACTCTACTCACATCCCATCCCAAATTAATTCCCCCATTATGCAATTTGGGATTGATCAATTAAACATTCCCATTGTCAAGCATGTTCTTATTTAGGAAATTATAATTTCCCCCTTGACCCACAAAGCAAAAATATGATAAAATCAATTTTTTTTATTCTTACCCATGGAAATTGGTGCGTTATTTCCTGACAAGTGTATTGGGTCACACAAGTAGTAAGTGAGAGAAAAAGTTATCGTCCTCAGGGATTGACTTTAACAATTACCAATTTCACTAGCCTAAGTTATATTTGGACAAATGAAAAGGTTGAGTGATTGAGTCTAGATTTAACTAAAGTAAACTAATTAAGACAAGGAATAAATTAGCACAACGAAAAACTATATGATCACGAAGCAGGTGTAGGGGATTGATTTCACTTAACTCCTAATCTTATTAATTTATAGACAAACTAATATTTGAGTCATTAGAGAATACTTCGATATACTTGCAAATTCCTCTTAATGTTGATTAAGTTTACAAAGATATTTGAACTCAATGTCTTGGTGAAACAAATCTTCCTCACACAATTAATTAGCTAATGTCTTAATCAAATTAATTGATTTGGAGTTTAAGCTTAAGAACTCATAAAAATCATGCAATCAAGGTTATCTATGTCTAGACTAACCCAAATTATGGTAGAAATTACAAAGGCAAGTCTATATCAAGCTATGTCTAGCACTAATATAAACCCTAGGTTCATTAAAGATGGTAGCTAAGCATCCAAGAGTAATAAAAAGTGGTAAAGTCTACTCCAATAATCGAAATTGCAATTATATTAAAGTATTCAATAACAAAGCTTCATAGGAGTCAATTACATCAATCCCCTAACCCTAAAGAATTAGTTACACATAGTGGGAGAAGAGAAAAACATCACAAATACATAAATAAACATGATACAAGAGCAAGGAGAGAAAGAAATTAGCATCAAACTCAATGAAGAAGAGGTCTCCCTTCTCCTCTAATTGTGTCCTAGCAGAGCTCTCCCTTCTCTAGCTGAAAGATCCTAAAAAATTATTTAGAAATCCAATTTATAGGCTGAGTCACGCACAGGTCAGGATTCGGGCGCCTAGGCGCCATGCAAAAAATAGCTGGAAACAATGCGTATTGGCGCCTAGCCCCCTTATGTGGCGCCTGAGGTGTCACCTCAAGCTCGAGAAAGAGAGTTTGGCTGCTGGCGCTTAATACTTTAGGCAGAGAGTTCGGGTATGGCGCCTAAGGCGCAAGCTTCAAATTTTGCACTTTGCTCCAGAATTCTTCAGCTTCCCAACTTGTATCACACCAAAATATACACCTACAAGGGAATACACAAAGCTTACTCCAAAATGTAGGGAAAAAAGGGATAAAAAGAGAAAGAACAAGGAGAACTACAAAATATAAATAAAATGCAAGAACTAAGATAAAGATTGCAAAAAGGAAAGCAAAACAGGAGCAATGGAAAGAAAAAGCCCAATAAAACCATAGGAAAATAACCAAAATAAAGGACTTATCAACTCCCCCAAACCAAGACTTTTGCTTGTCATCAAGCAAAACACTAACCGAAAACTAAAAACTAAACTAAACTAAACTAAGCCTAAGGATTTTTCAGATATAAAAGAAGTACTGAACACATAAAATATTAAACCAAGACAAGCCAATTTCGTATAGTCATCTCAATAAAACTAACTCGCAATGGATAATTTTTGAATCTAAAGATAGAAAAAAAAATTTTTCAAAAATTTTAAAGACAAGTTGCAAACACCCTCACTTTCTAAAATTACTCTTTCAAAAACTTAAAAATGTTTCCTTTTTGCTTGACAATTTTTGGCTCTCAAGGAAACTTCACAATAGACAGGAACCATAAAGACAAAACGACTGAAGTGATGACAATGCGCCTAATCCACACATCTCTCCCTCAATCAATCAACGTAAAAAGAAAGGAAAGCGAAGCTAAGGAAACAATGAGTCGTCCGTGCGCCTAATCCACACAACAACATTTTGTCCGTCGCCTTTATTTGAAAGGAAAGTGTGGTTCATTGGTTAGAATAAGTATTGTGCACCTAATCCACACTACACTTCTTCAACTTAAACCACACCTCCATTATTTTATTTTAATAGATGCATTTTGTTTTTGTTTTCTCTCTTTTTTTTTTTGAGAAAGAAATCCCTTATTGAGTAATAATTTGTTAAAAGTAAAAACTAAAAATTTTCCAAGGTCTTGAAGAGTACATTTTAGAAAAATAAGAGGGTCAACAATTTTTAATTAAAAAGATTGAAAATTTTCAATTTAATCTAAATATTCTGAAAAACCCAATTGAAGCTAGATTTTAATTAAGACGACATTGCATGAAATTAATTGAAATAGGAATAATATAGAATCTGTAAAGCACTATCCAATTTATCAAGAAAAAATCCAAAGGAAGCGAT
The DNA here is from genome assembly GCA_037074585.1 of Biancaea sappan. Classification (NCBI taxonomy): domain Eukaryota; kingdom Viridiplantae; phylum Streptophyta; class Magnoliopsida; order Fabales; family Fabaceae; genus Biancaea; species Biancaea sappan. Next base: position 66,752,668 of record CM073495.1, read on the forward strand.
GGTTAACAAAAGAATGACATTCATATAAACAAAAAGAACGGGTTAGCTAAAAATTCAATGGTATCTAAGCCTAAAACCACTCAATTCTCCCAAACCAAAACTATACATTGTCCTCAATGTCAAACCAACCCAAAAACAAGGTTTGAACATCCAAAAAGGGACAATCCAAAATAGAGGAGAAAATGAATGTAGTATACGAAAAAGGAAACCATCCATAATTATTTCAAAATAACGAAAAATAAACAGCAGAAAATAACCAATAGCAGAAAGGAAAAGCAAGAGATAACATCCATTGAACAAAAAGATCCAACTACATTAAACATCAACACCAGAATAAATCCACAAGTTAACAAGACTGAAATACTAAATATCACAGAGTTTGTACAAAACATAACTACAAGCAGAAATAACACAAAGTACAGCTGCAACAAGAGGTGAATCACAAAAATATATCAATCATCGTCCTTATCCTCGTTGTTGGCCTCTCCTTCCATGTTGTGGCTGCCTTTACCTCAGACTTCCCAATTGGCGGAAGGATCAAAATTGATATCTGCGAAGGGGTCAATGTCGGATCCTCCAACATCCAATCATTAGTGGGGGCACCGAAATGCCGACCAAGGGAATACGTCGCGTGAGCCAATCCCCGATGCTGTTGGTTATGAGTGGCAATGAAGGTGTCAAGGGTGTGCCTAATTTCCCCAATTCCAACCTCAACATTACTCAGGCACTCTGACATATTAACTGGAGGTGGTGTAGCGTGGGGTCTCACAGGTACCTGAGGAGGAGGAGGAGGGACTGGTAGAGGTACTGCGATAACCATGAAATTACGAAACATCGAGTCTATCACCTATTTGTGATAGCGCTCTCCGGGATTCTTCACGGTACATCCTCTAACGGTACCTCATCCCTCTCACACAAGTTTGTGATGAGGCACAGATATCCAAGGTGTTTCCCTTGTTTTTGAGATAATTTTGAAAGATTATGGGAAATCAGGGAACCCATATTAAATACCTTCCCTGTCACGATCAAATAGATAACCACCGCTCGTTTAATGGTTACCTCTAACTGGTTCGAGGTAGGAAGCAAGTTGGACTAGACAAATGTACACTAAGCCTTGGGGATTTGTTTTATATCTGATTTTTTAAAATTAACTGCTTTCCCCTCAGCTTCCAATTCCCAACTTGCCCCCTCTCGACAGAGAGTGGCAATAATGTGAGGAGCCTTCACATATCTGTGTCTCATCCAATTATCAAAAACACATTGCCTCGGTGCATAATGTAAGCCAAAATAATTATTGAGACTGTTAATTGAAAAATGAATATCCTTTCCTCTAACATAGGAAATACAGGGATCCCTAACACATTGATCACTCCTCAACCGGTAAGCATTAGCATAAAATTCTTTTACAATTACGGGACAAAAATGGACAGCCGGCTCGCACAATTTTTCCCAACCCCACTCTCTAATCCGGTGTAAAATTTTAGGGTGCTCGCCTTCTTGTAGGTTAAATCTACATTCAGCAATAAATTCTCTTGACTATAAATCCTCAAAACGTTTACTATGTTCTAAGGACCTAAATCTAGACAGATCAAAATTCCTATGAGATGGGGATTCTCCTTGACTTTTTCTTTAATGCTTTCCAGACATGTCAACAATTATAATCCTAGAAAAGCCAAAAAGAATTTCTAAATTTAAATTCAAACCCTAAATTCAAGTCAGAAAATTATATTCCCATTTTATTCAAAATTTTTTTTGCTTCGAAATAAAATGCAAAAGGAGGATAACATTCATCTAACAGCCATATCATGAAAATGTGAAGCAAGTAAATTTGAATTTTCTGAAAAGATGAATGTTCCCCCCCTTTTTTTTTGTTTTTGAAATTTTTGATGAAAAATAAAATAAAAGACAATGAAAGGGAAAAGAAATTACCAGAAAGGGAAGGGAAGAAGCACCAAAACGCAGCCACAAATGCAGCACACTAGGGGGGTCGAAAAAGGTGGGAGATGAAGGAATATGTACAGATGTTTGAAGGAAAGAGGATGGGTGAGGATTAGAGAGCGAAAACTTACCAAAAAGTGGTGGGAAGGAGTGCTGCACAGCAGAGGCCAACTAATTCAGAGGAAAAAGAGGTGCTAGGGCTTGATGAGGGTGAAAAATAAGGGCTCAAATCGAAGGAGAGCTTAAATATGAACGTGGCGCCTGGGCGCCAAGTTGAAAACTCAAACACTTAGAAGATGGGGCGCCTCGGGCTCCCTGCGTGGCACCTCGGCGAGGGCCAACCCGAGACTTAGGCCGCTAGTGCTGGAGGCACCTTGCGTGGCCCTTAGGTGCCAACATGACAGAAAACCCAGAAATTGCATTTTTAGCATTAGACTTTCCCCCATACAACCCAGGCAATGTCAAGCACAGAAAATGAAGATAGTGTTCCACACAAGTTGCAACAAACAATGCAAAATGCAGTAATCAAACACAACTACTCAATTCAAGCAACATGGGTAATTTAAGCACATCATTCCTACAAGAGTGTTTCATCCAAATTGCACAAATTAAGCAGCACACACACAGACAAATGTACAGCAACAGCAGCACAACACTAAAAAGCAGTAAATGACTGAAATTAAAAGAGAAAAGTAAGGGACTTGGGTTGCCTCCCAAGAAGCACTAAGTTTATAGTCCTTAGCTAGACATTACCCAAATTCCTCAGCCTGGATCAATGAGGGCTTCAGCAGTGTCTTGAAACTTCATTGCTTTGTCACGAGCTCTCCATAATTTTGTTTTGTCTTTATGAGTTTCAGCTCTCTTTTGTGAAGTCAAACCAAGACAATGTGATGTGGAATGTTGATGTGGTGTAGCATTGACTAGAGTCACTTGGTTAACAGCCCCCAGTTGCTCTTTCTTTTTGCCCAAAGCTTCCTCAATAACAGAAGGTTTTTCATTGTCAAAAACCTTAAAAGTTTCTCGCTCCTCTTGGACCGTTAGCGTTAATGTTCCTTGTGCCACATGAATGATCGCCCCAGAAGTGGCCAAGAATGACCTGCCCAAAATAAAAGGCATTTCATCGTCTTCCGCTATATCTAGAATAACAAAATCCACAGGGAATAAGAACTTCCCTACTTTTATTAGCACGTCTTCCACCACCCCTTATGGCATCCTCAATGACTGGTCAACAAGTTATAGGGTCATCATTTTCAGTTTCACTTTACCAATCCCCAACTTCTCAAAGATGGATAGGAGCATTAGATTTATACTAGCCCCTAAATCACATAAAGCTTTGCCAAAAGTAACCTATCTAATAGTACATGGAATAGAGAAACTCCTGGGTCTTTTAGCTTATAAGGTAATTTCTTTTGGATTATGGCACTACACTCCTCCGTTAGTATAATTGTTTCATCATCCGGAATCCTTCTCTTCTTGGATAGAAGTTCCTTCATGAACTTCACATAAGATGGCATTTGCTCCAGGGCCTCCGCAAAAGGTATGTTGATGTAAATTTTCTTAAAAACCTTTAAGAATTTACTAAACTATTTCTCATCCTTTTACTTGTAGAGGCGTTGAGGAAATGACACTTTGAGTGGTGGTATGAGAGGTTTTGCCACACCTATCTTCTCTTTTTGTTTATCCTCTTTACTCCTTGAACGAGTGTTTTAGCTTCTTGATCTTTCATTTGTAGCTAGCTCTTCATTCTCTTCAACCACTACCTCTTTTCTAATGATTGGCCCTAGCACTCTTCCACTCCTAGTGGTTATGGCATTCACATGCTCCCTCAGATTTACGATTGTGTCGCTAGGTAACGAACCTGGAGGTCTCTCAGACAGTTGTCTTGCAATTTGGCCTACTTGAGTCTCTAAATTGTGAATGGAAGCTTCTTGATTTCGAAAGCTACTTCTTGTTTCCTCCATGAACGTAAAAGTATGTTGCATGAAAGAGGTAGTCTGTAAAGTCAACTTCTCTAGAGCACTTTCCAATGAAGAGACTTTCTCATTAGACTGAGGTTGAAAGGAAGAGCTCTGACATGACGGTTGTGGCTTGTGAAATGTGTTCTAATTTTGATTCCTCCACGAAAAATTTGGATGATTCCTCCATCCCAGATTGTAAGTTTGCGAATAGGGGTTGTTTTGCCCTTTGTGTTGATTTCCTATATAGTTTACTTACTCCGAAGAAGAGCTAAACATATTGCCAGGGCAATCTTCGTTAAAATGGCTACCGGAGCAAAAATCACCGATGATGGTCGGATGGTTGATGGCGTTCACTTTTACTGCATCGAATTTCTTGTTTAGTTCAGCCATCTATTAGGTGATCAACTTGTTTTGGGCCAAAAGAGCATCCAGAGTAATCATTCTCAACATTCCCGCAGTTTTCTTCATCAATGTCCTCTCTCCATGGCATTGATAATCATTACAAGCCATAGTAGCATATAAATCTATTGCTTATTCGGGAGTCATATGATTTAGAGCTCCCCCAGTCGCTACATCCATTACTATTCTTGTTTGAGGGAGAAGTCCATCATAGAAACTCTGAGCTTGAATCCAAAGCTCAAATGAGTGGTGGGGGTATTTCCTCAAGATTGCATTGTACTTTTCCCAAGCTTCACTTAAGGACTCGTTCTCTTGTTGCCTGAAAGTGTGATCTCTTCTCTGATCTTCGAAGATCTAGATGGAGGGAAATATCTAGTGAAAAATTTTTGAACCAAATCTACCCAAGTTGTAACACTTCCCTTTGGCAAGGACTCCAACCAAATAAGTGCTTTATCCTTTAAGGAAAACGAAAAGCACAGAGTCTGATCGCTTCTTCAGGTACTCCATTCAACTTTATGATATCACAGATTTGCAGGAAGCATGAGATATGTGAGTTGGGGTCTTCAAAGGGATGCCCACTATACTGATTGCTTTGGATCAATTGAAGAAGGGCTGGGTTTAGTTGAAAGTTAGTAGCTTCCACCGGTGGTTGCGCGATGCTAGCACTACATCCCTCCACAGTTGGAATGTTATAGTCCATGAGAGTTCTTGCAGGAAGGGGAACTGGTGCATTCTGTTGAGGATTAGGATTGTGTTCAGCCATTGGTGCTGTTTGAGCTTGTTGAGCTCATCTAGCTTCTCTGGTTTGCCTTCGACATGTGCGATCCGACCTTTCAATTTTTGGGTCAAATTCTAATGAACTTAGGTCGGTGGTACCTCGCATAAACCAAAGATTCATATAAGCTAAAGAATATAAACAAAAACAAAAGTATGAACAAGTATAAGAGTAAAATTTACAGTATAAGTATGCACAGAAAAAGTAAAGTCCAAACTACAACCCTACTAGCTACTTTTAATATTGTTAAACACCGTTAATCCCCGACAATGGCACCAAAAACTTGATGTAATCTTTCTTGACAAGTGTATCGGGTCGCACAAATAGTAAAGTGAGAGAAAGAGTTATCGTCTTCAGGGATTGACTTTCAACAATTACCAATTTCACTAGATCAAGTTATATTTGAAAAGAAGAAAATGTATAGATTTAATTGAAAGTAAACTAAACTAACGACAATGAATTAAGTAAACACCAAACGAAGAAATACGCCATAACACAACGGATATAGGGGATTGACTTTCTTAACTCCTAATCTGATTAATTCATAGATAAACCAATCTTTGAATCGTTAGAGAATGCTTAGATACATTTGTAAATTTCTTTTAATGTTGGTCGAGTTCACGAAGATATTTGAACCCAATGTCTTGGTGAGAAAATCTTCCTCACCTAAATAATTAGCTAATGTCTTAGTCCAACTATTTGGTTTGGAGTTTAAGTTTAAGAACTCATAAGACCACGCAAACAAGATTATCTATGTCTAGTATAATCCGATTCACGGTAGAAGTTACAAGGGCGTGTTTATATCAAGCTATGTCTAGCACTAATACAAACCCCAAATACATCTAAGTTAAATGATTGCAAATCACGTAAAAGGAAATAAACCAGTAACAACTATTCCAATAATCAGAACAGCAATTATATTAAAGCATTCAACAACAAAGCTTCAAAGGAAGTTAATATACATCAATCCCCTCAACCTTAGAGTTCAGTTACATATTAACAAGGGGAAGAAATACCTAACAAATACACAACAAAACATGATCAAGAGGAAGGAGAAAAAGGAAGAAAAACTTCAAACTCAGTAGAGAAGAGGTCTCTCATCTCCTCCATCTTTGCCCTAGTAGAGCTCCCTTCACCTCCAACCAAAAGATCCCAAAACTTCTGCAGAAATGCTATATATAGCAGAAGACTCACAGGTCAGAGCCGGGGCGCCTAAGCGTCAAGCAGAAAATAGGTAAAAGAACATGGCTGGCTCCTGGGGCGCCCTACGTTGCGCCTGAGGCGCTACCTTCAAAATGTTGGATAGAGAGTTGAGGGCTGGTGCCCTGCATGGCACCTGGGCGCCAGCCATCAGATAGCAGCAGATCAGCAAATCCTCAATAAGCAGCAGTCCAGAAATAAAAGCCTACAAGAAAATACAACAAAAAACATTAAAAGGAAAGGGAAAAGAGATTAAAACTAAATCAAACAAGAGAACTACAAAGCATGAAGAACTAAGCAAAAATAATATATAAAGAGTGCAAAAGGATAGCAAAATGGGATTAAGGAATGGAAAAAGCCTATAACAAACCACCTAAATTAACCAAAATATAGGACTTATCAGAAATTAATTATTTCCTAATTACCAGTCATATATAGGAATATTTTTCTATTCCTAATCGCGAAAAGATTCAAGCAGATGAACCCTATGATCAATTCACAACATACTTTATAACATAAAATTTGCTAGGAAAATAATAATCCTATAAGAGTAAACAAACAAGGAAAGGCTATAATCCCTCACCTGGGATTGAAGCATTTCCAGCTCTTGTAAATCACCTTGACCAAGCATCAAACCATAACCCAACCTAGCTACGAGATACAAACCATACATTTCAGTACACAAATTCTTAAAGAAATACCAAGCTTAGGCACCACAGCTTATTTAACCCAACCCCTCTCCCCAGCCTTGGGTGCCAACACCTAAATTCTTCTCTGCCTTGGTGGTGCTAATGCGATCTTTCTCGACAAATGTATCGGGTCGCATAAGTAGTAAAGTGAGAGAAAGAGTTATCATCCTCAGGGATTGACTTTCAACAATTACCAATTTCACTAGATCAAGTTATATTTGGATGAAAGAAAATGTATAGATTTAACTAAAAGTAAACTAAACTAACGACAATAAATTAACTAAATACCAAATGAAGAAATATGTCATAGCACAACAGATATAGGGGATTGACTTTCTTAACTCTTAATCTGATTAATTCATAGATAAACAAATCTTTGAATCGTTATAGAATACTTAGATACATTTGTAAATTCCTTTTAATGTTGGTCGAGTTCACGAAGATATTTGAACCCAATGTCTTGGTGAGCAAATCTTCCTCACCTAAATAATTAGCTAATGTCTTAGTCCAACTATTTATCTTAGAGTTTAAGTTTAAGAACTCATAAGACCACACAAACAAGATTATCTATGTCTATTATAATTCGATTCATGATAGAAGTTACAAGGACATGTTTATATCAAGCTATGTCTAGCATTAACACAAACCCCAAATACATCTAAGTTAAATGATTGCAAATCACGTAAAAGGAAATAAACCAGTAACAACTACTCCAATAATCAGAACAACAATTATATTAAAGCATTTAACAACAAAGCTTCAAAGGAAGTCAATATACATCAATCCCCTCAACCTTAAAGTTCAGTTACACATTAACAAGGGGAAGAAATACCTAACAAATACACAACAAAACATGATCAAGAGGAAGGAGAAAAAGGAAGAAAAGCTTCAAACTCAGTAGAGAATAGGTCTCTCATCTCCTCCATCTTTGCCCTAGCAAATCTCCCTTTACCTCCAACCAAAAGATCCTAAAACTTCTGCAGAAATGCTATATATAGCAGAAGACTCACAAGTCAGAGCCGGGGCGCCTAGGCGCCAAGCAGAAAATAGGCAAAAGAACATGGCTGGAGCTTGGGGTGCCCTATGTAGCACCTGAGGCACCACCTTCAAAATGTTGGACAAAGAGTTGAGGGGCTGGCGCCTTGCATGGCTCTTGGGCGCCAGCCATCAGATAGTAGCAGATCAGCAAATTCTCAACAAGCAGCAGTCCAGAAATAAAAGCCTACAAGAAAATACAACAAAAAGCATTAAAAGGCAAGGGAAAAGAGATTACAACTAAATAAAACAAGAGAACTACAAAGCATAAAGAACTAAGCAAAAATAATATATAAAGAGTGCAAAAAGATAGCAAAATGGGATTAAGAAATGGAAAAAGCCTATAACAAACCACCTAAATTAACCAAAATATAGGACTTATCAACTACTCTAAACCAAAAGTTTTGCTTGTCCTCAAGCAAAACACTAATCTAAAAACTACGTTAAACTAAGCATACGGATTTTTCAAGATAGAGAAGAAGTGCTTAACAACATGAAACATTAAACCAAATCAAATCAATTTCACACAGTCATCTTTATCAAATCAAACTTGGCATTGAGTAATTGAGAATTCAAAGATTGAACATGATACTTTTCCAAGAATTTTTAAAGAAAAATTGCAAACACCCTCACTTTCTCAAATTACTCTCCGCAATCTTAAAAGAAAATATCTTTTTCATAACAAACTCGACTCTCAAGGAAACTTTTCAAACAAGGAAACTTTTAAGAAAAAGTGATCGAAGTGAAGACGGTGCGCCAAATCCACACATCTCTCCCTCAACCTATGCAAGAAAAAAAGATAACGAGGTTAAGGAACAAAGAGTTGCCCGTGCCTAAACCACACAACAACACCTTGACCATCACCTTTATTTGCTAAGAAAATGTAATTCATTGGTTAGAACAAGTGTTGTGCGCCTAATCCACACTACACTTACTCAACTTAAATCACACTTTTATTTTATTTAATTAAAATTGTTTTGCTTTTTTATTTTTCTCATTTTTTTTGAGAGAATGAAATCCCTTATTGAGCAAAAAGTTGTCATAAAAAGATACAGAAATTTTCAAGATTTTGAAAGAGGGTTGACAACCTTTAATTAAAAAGCTTGAAATTTCTCAAATAAATCTAGAAATTCTGAAAAATCAAATTTAAGGTAAATTTTAAACGAGATGACTATGTAAAGAATTAATTGAAAATAGAATAACATAAAACCTATAAAGCACATTCCAATTTATCAAGAATAATCCATAAAAGATGGTTAACAAGAACAGAGACATTCCTTATGAATATAGAGAAAATTTAAAGGTATCAACCTAAAAACAGTCTTCTTAACCTGAATTACAGAAGAGATTACAGAGGCATGTCTATATTAAGCTAAGACAAGCATTAATACAAACCTTAGATTCATTGAAGATGGTAGCTAAGCATCCAAGAGGAATTAATACAGTAAAATCTTCTCCCTCAAACCTAAACAACATATTATCCTTAAAGCTAAACCAATAGGGGGCGGGGTCCAAAAAGGAAAGCTATGCATAAAAATAAACCATCAACAAAGGCAATCAGAATTAAAATGCAGAAAATAAATACAAAGAACTAAACAGAACAATTAAAACTGCAGATAAAACTAAGAGCGAAATTAAAAAGATAAAAGGGCAAGAAACTTGGGTTGCCTCCCAAGAGTGCTAAGTTTATAGTCCTTAGCTAGACTTTACCCGGTTTGTTTAGCTATGCCGGCACCACATCCTTGCATAGAAGGGATTTTATAATCCATGAGAGTTTTCATAGGTGGAGGAGCAGGTGGGCTTTGATTGTTTTCTGCCTTAGTTGCAGGTTGAACTTGTTAAGCTCGTCTAGCGTGTCAAGCTTGTAATTGGCTTCTGCGAACCGACCTTTCAATATCTGGGTAGAATACTAATGAGCTTGAATCGGTGATAACTCGCATAAACCAATGAAATGTGTAAGAAAGAGAATGTAAACAAAAACAAAAGTATGAACAAGTATAAGAGTAAAATTTATAGTATGAGTATGCACAGAAAAAGTAAAGTCCAAACTACAACTTTATTAGCTACTCTTAATATTGTTAAACACCGTCAATCCCCGGCAATGGCACCAAAAACTTGATGCGTTATTTCCTGACAAGTGTATCGGGTCACACAAGTAGTAAGTGAGAGAAAAAGTTATCGTCCTTAAGGATTGACTTTAAAAATTACCAATTTCACTAGCCTAAGTTATATTTGGACAAATGAAAAGATTGAGTGATTGAGTCTAGATTTAACTAAAGTAAACTAATTAAGACAAGGAATAAACTAGCACAACGAAAAACTATATGATGACGAAGCAGGTGTAGGGGATTGATTTCACTTAACTACTAATCCGATTAATTTATAGACAAACTAATCTTTGAGTCATTAGAGAATACTTCGATATACTTACAAATTCCTCTTAATGTTGATTAAGTTCACAAAGATATTTGAATCCAATGTCTTGGTGAAACAAATCTTCCTCACTCAATTAATTAGCTAATATCTTAGTCAAATTAATTGATTTGGAGTTTAAGCTTAAAAACTCATAAAAATCACACAATCAAGGTTATCTATGTCTAGACTAACCCAAATTACAGTAGAAATTACAAGGGCAAGTCTATATCAAGCTATATCTAGCATTAATATAAACCCTAGGTTCATTGAAGATGGTAGCTAAGCATCCAAGAGTAATAAAAAGCGGTAAAGTCTACTCCAATAATCGAAATTGCAATTATATTAAAGTATTCAATAACAAAGCTTCATAGGAGTCAATTACATCAATCTCTTAACCCTAGAGAATTAGTTACACATGGTGGGAGAAGAGAAAAACATCACAAATACATAAATAAATATGATACAAGAGGAAGGAAAGAAAGAAATTAGCATCAAACTCAATGAAGAAGAGGTCTCCCTTCTCCTCCAATTGTGCCCTAGCAGAGCTCTCATTTCTCTAGCTAAAAGATCCCCAAAAATTCTTTAAAAATCCAATTTGTAGGTTGAGTCACGCACAGGTCAGGATCCAGGCGCCTAGGCACCATGCAGAAAATAGTTGAAAACAATGCGTATTGGCGCCTGAGGCGCTACCTTCAAGCTAGAGACAGAGAGTTTGGCTGCTGGCGTCTCCAGGCACCCTGTGTGGCGCTTGAGGCGCCAACCTTAATACTTCAGGTAGAAAGTTCAGGGTATGGCGCCTGAGGCGCCAGCCTTCAAATTTTTCACTTTTCTCTAGAATTCTTCAGCTCCCCAACTTGTATCATACCAAAATATACACTTACAAGGGAATACACAAAAATTACTTCAAAATGTAGGGAAAAAGGGGATAAAAAGGGAAAGAACAAGGAGAACTACAAAATATAAATAAAATGCAAGAACTAAGAAAAAGAGTGCAAGAAGGAAAGCAAAACAGGAGCAAGGGAAAGAAAAAGCCAAATAAAACCATAGGAAAATAACCAAAATAAAGGACTTATCAATTGCCTTAGGCGCCCATCACTGTTCATGCGCAAAAGTCCTTGGTTCTTCACCTAATCAACCTAAATATTCATCATTTTTCTTGATTTCTTCCATGGGTTTCCATTAAGAATGTTTAGGGAGTGTTTTAACACTAAAAATCCCAATTAATTCCATGAATCTAAGCTTAAATCATCAAATTTCATTTAAAACTCTAACTTTTCCCTTTTTTATTCTTCATACAGTTAATCCCATATTTAATTTTGATTTCCCCATCAATTCTTGGTTCTAATTCCATTAACAAACATCTAGGAAAGTTTTAAAACACTACCATGCTCAAAAGGTCTTAAATAAATTTAATCTCACCTCAACAAACAACAACAACAACAACATAGCCTTATCCCACTAAGTGCGGTCGGCTACATGGATCGCACGACGCCATTGAGCTCTATCAATGACCAACTCTTTAGATATCTCATTTACTAAAAGGTCCCGTTCAATAATTTCTCTAAGTGTCCTTTTTGGTCTTCCTCGACCTTTTTTCACATGGCTCCAATCCATCTACTCAACTCTCCTAACTGGCGCTTCCAACGGTCTTCTTTGCACATGTCCAAACCATCTTAAATGGTTTTCAACCATTTTTTCCTCAATAGGTGCCACCCCAACTCTACCTCGTATATGATCATTACGAATCCTATCTCTTGTATGACCACATATCCAACGCAACATGCTCATCTCCGCCACTCTAATTTTATGTTCTTGTTGTCCTTTCATTGCCCAACATTCACTCCCATATAAAATCGTTGGTCTTATAGCAGTACGATAAAACTTTTCTTTGAGTTTATCAGGTACTTTTCGATCACAAACAACCCCTGATGCCATTCTCCACTTCAACCACCTAGCTTGTATCCTATGTTCTACATCTCTAATAATTTCGCCGTCATCTTGTATAATTGATCCCAAATATCTAAACTTTGACACTTGTGATACGACCTGATCACCAAGTTTAACCTCCATCTCGTTCCTAGCTTGTCGCTTATTAAACTTACAATGCATATATTCGGTCTTACTCATGCTCAGACGAAAACCCTTCGATTCCAAAATAGCTCTTCATAACTCAAGTTTAAAATTAATCTCTTCCCTTTTCTCTGCTATAAGAACAATGTCATCTGCAAAAAGCATGCACTTAGGGATTTCTTCTTGGATGTGTTTCGTCAGAACATCTAAAACCAGGTCAAACAAATAAGGGCTTAAGGATGATCCCTGATGTAGGCCAATTTTAATAGGAAAGTCTCTAGTCTCCCCTCCAGACGTTCTCACACTAGTCGTAACCCCCTCGTACATATCTTTTATAGCTCTAATATAAGCAACCCATACACCTTTCTGTTCCAAGGTTTTCCACAGCACCTCTCTTGGTACTCGATCATAGGCTTTTTCCAAGTCAATAAATGCTATATGTAGGTCTTTTTGTTTACTCCGATACCTTTCCATCAACCTCCTTAGAAGATATATAGCTTCCATAGTAGACCGTCCTGGCATGAAACAAATTGATTTTCAAAAATACTCGTCTCAATTCTTAACCTACATTCAATCACCCTTTCCCATAATTTTAGAGTGTGACTCATGAGCTTAATACCGCAGTAGTTTGCGCAATTCTGAATGCCTCCTTTGTTTTTGTAAATAGGCACTAAAGTGCTTGTTCTCCATTGCTCAGGAATTTTCTTAGACCTTAAAATCTCATTAAAGAGCTTAGTTAGTTAGATAGTACCCTCCTCTCCTAAACACTTCCAAACTTTAATAGGAATACCATCGAGACCAACAGCTTTACCATTATCCATTTTTCTAAGAGCTTCCTTGACCTCATCAACCTTGATCCTGCAATAATATGCCAAATTTTGTTCTCTCTCCAAGGTTGTTAGCTCTTCCATATCACAAGTCGACTCCGTTCTATCATTAAAGAGCTTATGAAAATAACCCTGCCATCTGTTTTTAATATCTCTATATGTAACCAGAACTTTTCCTTCTTCATCTTTAACACATCTTACTTGATCCAAATCTCTAGATTTCCTCTCTCTAGCCTTCGCAATCTTGTAAATCTTTTGTTCCCCTTTTTTCGTTCCTAAATCCTTGTAAAACTCTTCAAATGCTTTAGATCGTGCTTCACTTACTGCTTTTTTTGTCTCCTTATTAGCCTTCCGATACCTTCCCCAATTTTTCGAGTTATTGCATAGATGGATAGCTTTAAAGCATTCTCTTTTAAATTTGATCTTCTCTTGAACAGCCTCATTCCGCCACCAAGATTCCTTATCTCTTTGTCCAAAACCTTTTGATTCTCCTAAAAGTGCTTTAGCTACTTTTCTAACCTTCTTGGCCATCTCCTCCCACATGGTGTTAGCATCTTCTCGTAACTCCCAAGATCTTTCCTTCAACAATCTTCTCTTGAAAGTCTGTTGATTCTCCCCCTTTAGCTGCCACCACTTGATCCTAGGGTTCATCGCCTGACGATGCTTTTGTTTCCTACCCTTAATAACCACGTCAAGGACCAAAACCCTATGTTGAGTTGCCATGGGTTCCCCAGGAATAACTTTACAATTTTGACAAATTTTTCTATCTAAATTCCTTACCAAAAAGAAGTCAATCTCTGACCTTGAAGCTCCACTCTTGTATGTGATTAAATGTTCCTCTCGCTTCTTGAAGCAGGTATTGACAACCTTGAATTTATAAGCCACTGAGAAATTCAATATAGACTGTCCTTCCTCGTTAAGCTCCCCAAAACCAAAGCCACCATGAACCCTCTCATACTGTCCTGCTTCTTTTCCAACATGACCATTAAGGTCCCCCCCGATGACAATCTTCTCTTCTAAAGGTATGTTTCTAACCAATCCCTCCAAATCTTCCCAAAACTTTTCTTTAAGATATGCATCCGTCCCTACCTGTAGTGCATAGGCACTTATGATGTGGATAGTATCTCTTACGATAATCATCCTTAAGCATAGAATCCTATCCCCAATCCTTTTTACCTCCACCACACTCGGTGTCCATTCCTTATCAACCATAATACCTACACCATTCTTTGTCCTTACTTTTCCAGTGTACCAGAACTTGAAGCCTGAACAGTCAAATTTCTTAGCCTTTTCTCCAACCCATTTAGTCTCTTGAAGGCACAAGATGTTAATTTTCCTCCTCTTCATAGTGTCTACAACCTCCATGGATTTCCCTATCATGGTTCCAACATTTCATGTAGCAATCCTGATTTTATTCTCCTCGACTAGCTTCTTTACCCTCAACCTTCCAGGAACAAGCTCTTGTGACACTACAATCGATCGATGATGCAGTGGCTCTAGCTCATTTGACATTGTACTCGAGCCATACAGCGCGTTGCTTCCGGGCAACGACCTAGTATTAGTGGACCCTTGCTCATTTAACACTAGATCCGGGTGCCGATGCAGCGGCTGTAGCTCATTTGTCACTATACTCGAGCCATACAGTGCATTGCTTCCGGGCAACGTCCTAGCATTAGCAAAATATTGTCGTTGATCCATGTTCATGAGAGATTCGACACAGTTTTACATTGGTTGTCAAGGGCCTAACACAACCCTCCTCCTTTATCCGGGCTTGGGACCAGCTATAAAACATAGGCGGAGTTTTAATCTCACCTTAAATTCCCTAAAATATGAAAATAAGAGAAAGGCACCTATGACACGGTTGAGGCGGTGGCCAGAGCTTACGACGAAGCTGCATTGAGGTTAAGAGGAAATAAAGCTAAACTAAATTTCCCAGAAAATGTCAGAACAGTTCTGCCGCCAATTCAAACTTTTTTGGCTACCACTAGTTTTCTTTTGTCGTCCATGGTGTCGTAGCTGTTCAAGTGGTTTTCTTTTCTTTAAGGGTAGTCTGATTTGCTCAGAGACTATTGGCAATATTCTCAGTTGCTATAGAGCTTTGGCAACTTACTCGGACAATAGCGACCCCCGTTGCCATTGCAGCTGCCAAGGAATTTGGTGCAGTAGTGGTTATATAACTCACAACGTTGTACACCACCATGAGTGACTTCCTATAGTTGTTTCTCCTCCTTCTCAGAGATCGAACGACGATAGGAGAAAGAGACATAGAGAAAGAGATGGATAGAGAGAGAAGCCACACTTAATTCTTTTTTTTTTAAATTATTATTAAGGGTATTTTTGTAATTTTAGGTGATGGGTCCACGTGACAAGTGATATGTCAAATGATATTTTTCACATGATAGCCCAGTCATTGTTTTTTTGTTAGTTTCTTTGACGGTTTTAAAAAAATGCATATTTGTAAAAAAAAGAAAGAAATATATGGGACGTTTTTGACAAAAAAAAAAGGTTAAGGGCATAAGTGAAAATCAATATAAACGTTAGGGACATGAAATATATTTTTGCCTAATAATTTTATTAAACCCAATGTGGCGAATAGATTAAATATCAAAAGAACTCCAACTACATGATTCAAGGTGGGCATTGGTAGTGGAGTAACATTGCAATGTAACATTAAGTTTAACCAAGTAACATTGAATATTCAAGGACATACTTTTGTGATAGATTCATACGTGCTGGAGATTAGGGGGTTTGGTGTAGTACTTGGAGTGCAATGGTTGATCAAATTAGGCACCATCAAGACCAATTACAAAGATCTAACTATGGAGTTTACATATAGAGGGCGGGAGGTAAGGTTGCAAAGAGAAAACATATTGTCCACTATTCCAATTCAAGGCAAAACAATCAACAAATTGATTACTGCAAATGAAGTTTCTTAGTTTTACCAGTTGCAATATGTTATTATCAGTGAAAGGGGGAATGAAAAGGGAATGGCAATACCAAACTCTATAAAAAAAATTGTTGAAATAGTACCAAGCAGTGTTTAAGGAACCAAAAACACTACTCCCTGTTAGATAAATTGATCATCGGATTCTTCTTGAACCAGGGTCCAAACCTATGAGCTTAAGACCATATAGATATCCTTATTTTCACAAGTTTAAGATGGAAAATTTAGTAGCTAAGATGCAAACATCAGGAGTTATAAGGGATAGCAGAAAAAAGTATTCATCTTTAGTATTACTAGTGAAAAAGAAAGATGGAAGTTGGTGATTTTCTATGGACTATATAGGTTTAAACGGTATCACCACTAAAGATAAATTTCTCATTCCTATGATAGACGAGATTTTGGATGAACTACAAGGCGCTACTCATTTCTCTAAGCTAGACTTGAGGTCTAGTTACCACAAAAATCTAGATGTGGGAACCGTACATTACCAAGACTACTTTCAAGAACTACATGGGCCATTACGAGTTTGTAGTTATGCCATTTGGGCTAACTAATGCTCTCTCCACCTTCTAAGTAGCTATGAACAAGGTATTTTAACCTTATTTGAGGAAGTTTGTTGTTGTGTTTTTTAATGACATATTAGTCTCAACAAAAACCTTTAGGAGCATGAAAATCATCTTAAAATCATATTAGACACCCTAAAGGTTCATAGCTTCTTTGCAAAATTATCAAAATGTACATTTGCACAAGAGTCAATTATTATCTTGGTCATATAGTTGGGAAGGAAAGAGTGCATGTGGATCAAAAGAAAATACAAGTGATGTTAGAGTGGCCACAACCTAGAAACCTTAAACAGCTAAGGGGATTCCTTGGACTCAAGGGGTATTACTGAAAGTTTGTGAAAGGGTATACACCCATTGCTCAACCTTTAACCAAGTTGCTTAAGAAAAATAATAAATTCTGGTCGAATGAGGAAGCATTGGCTGCATTTAAAGAGTTGAAATTGAGAATGACACAAACTGCAATGTTGAAGTTACCAGACTTTAAAAAGGTTTTTGTAGTGGAGACAAATGCAACTAGCATTGGAATAGGAGCTATTCTATCATAAGAAGGGCACCTATTAGCCTATTTCAGTAAGAAACTAACTTAGAAACTATCTATGGCATCTGTATATGTAAGAGAATTGTATGTCATTACACAAGTTGTACAAAGATGGAGACATTACTTGTTAGGGAGATAGTTCACCATTAAAACTGATCATAAAAGTCTAAAAAAGCTGATGTCGCAAGTGGTTCATACCCATGAGTAGCAATTCTAAATCACTAAGCTAATGGGATTTCAATATGATATTGTGTATAGGGCAGAGAAGAACAATCAGGTGGTAGATGCATTATCCATGCAAGAAAAATTTGAAGCCCAAATGCATTCCATGACAATGTTACATAATCCGATCATTGCGGCCATAAGAAAAGCCAATGAAGAAAATGAGGAGATGCAACAATGCCATGATCAAAATAGAGAACTTAACTTGGGAAATGAATATATAGTATGGGAAGGTATGTTGTTTTATCATAATAGGATCGTAGTGCCTGGTATACCTCACTTGAAGGAAGAAGTTTTCAAAGTTTATCATGAAGTACCAATGGCGGATCATGGTGGAATACCTACAAACCTATTTCTGAGATCTTTTATTGGAGGAACATGAGGAATGAGATACAGGAGTTTTCAAAATCTTGTACTACATGCTAACAAATTAAGGACAATATAGAAAGAAAATAGGGTACCCTATGACCATTATTGACTCCCTTTAAACCATGGTAGGACATAACTATGGATTTTATAGTTAGGCTTCCAAATTCTAAGGGCTTCGTAGCAATCTTGGTTGTGGTAGATAGATTCACTAAGTAGGTACATTTTGTAGCACTTCAACCTGGCTTTATAGCTAATTAGGTGGCCAACAAGCTCATCCAACATGTGATAAAATTGCATGGTTTTCCAAGGAGTGTTATAACAAACAAGGATTCGCTGTGTCTCAACAAATTCTAGACTTAGATGATGCAATACGATGGTACTAAGTTACATCACTCCACAACAAATCACCCAGAAAGTGATAGACAATATTAAGTTGTTAATAGATACATTGAACAATATCTAAGGACTTATGCTCATTCATAGCCCAAACAATGGTACAATTTTCTGACATGGATGGAGTTTTAGTATAATTGGTCTTATCATAGTGTAATTAAGATGTCTCCTTATAAGGCTCTGTATGGAGTCAATCTATCTCTATTACCTGGCTATAATCTTGGAGAATCCAATGTGGAAACCGTGGGTGAGCTACTGTAGAAAAGAGAAGAGGTCCAACGGCAATTACAAATTAATTTGTAGCATGCACATGAAAGAATGAAGAGGTATGCAGATTTGAAAAGAAAGGAAAAAGAGTTCAAGGTGGGTGACTGGGTGTGGCTAAAGTTGCACCATTACATATAGAAATCAGTAGCTAAACAACTAAAATTTAAGCTTTCAAGGAGGTATTATGGACCTTTCCAGGTGGTTAAAAAAGTTGGAGCTATAGCCTATAAATTAAAGCTACCTTCAAAAAGCAGAATCCGCACAATGTTTCACATTTGCTTGTTGAAAAGTTACCAAGGAGATATACCTCAAACATCGGCCGCAGCACTAGATTTAAATGTAATTAGTGAAGTTGAACCTAAGGCAATTATGGATTAGAGGCAAAGTAACATAGGAGACAAATCCTATCATGAAGTGTTGGTGGGAGCAAGGTTATCAAGATCTAGATCTTGATCATAGGATAGCATAAGATTTAGATCCTGTGGGTGAAAATATTGTTGGATCGTACGTAGGATCTATTTTGATCAGGATTGCATAAGGATTGAGATTCAACACATGGGATCGTAAGATCATACATAGGATCTAGATCTTAATAACCTTGTTTTGCTATGACTATAAGAGTGATCTTAATAGATTTTCTAGATGGATTCTTATTGGTGCTAGCTAGATATGGCTTTAGTTGTAATTTCTTCTTTGATCCGAATTTGTTTAAAGATATTTTGAAAAGTGTTTGAGATGGTTGATCCCTTTGTTTTCCAATTTCTAGTTGCTGGCTTGCTGCTACTAAAGTGTTTTGTGATTCTAATTTCCTAATTCCTAGTTTGCGTTGTGCTTATGTAAGCAAGTGTTTTGTGTGTTTAATTTATGATTTCCTAATCCCTTGTGTTTTATAAGCAAGTGTTTTCTGATTTTCTAATTCCCTTTGTTTTTCAAGTTCTTGAAATTATGCTTTGTATTTATGAATTTGGTATTCTGATTTGCTGCTGTTGGCTACTTAATTTGCTAATTGCTATTTGCTAGATTTAATTTATGATTTATGTTGCTGTGATTCTGAATTATTGCTGCTGGCTACTTGCTTGTTTTTTTTGTTGATTGTATTTGTCTATTTGAACATGAGTTGTTAATTTTAATATAATCATAGTCTCATATCAATGTAATTTGAATCTTAACCTAGTCAACCTATATTATTTTTGCAATATATGATATATTTTATGGCTGAATTGTTGATAATTTTGCAATGTTCACATCTAAATATATATTTTTTATATTTATTTATGAAATTTTATAGGATCTTACAATCATCGATTCGATCTTTCCTATGGCCCTTTCGATCTTATGCGAGATTTTGATCTTGATAACCTTGAATGGGCGGTTGTGCCTAGAGATGGGGACACTTGGGAGAAGCTTGAGCTGTTTCAGGAAGCATTTGCACATATCAACGTTGAGGAAAAAGTTGTCTTCGTACCAGGGGATATTGATACGATTCAAATTGAGAAGAACAGCCCAACAGTTGATCAAAACAATATGGCAGTCGACTGGGTTACTGAGAAGAACTCAACAGTCGACTGAAATGATGTGGTAGTCAATTGGGATGCCGAGAAGAACTTGACAGTCGACTAGGATAATGTAGCAGTCGATTGGGATGCTGAGATGGCAAGTGATGACAACAAAGCAGTGGTTTGAGATCGTGAGGATGACAAGGACACTAAATCCAAAAAGTGAGGAGGATGAAGGGAGCAACTACTTGGGCTAGTGACTATTACGTGGGATGAAGGGCATTTAGGACAGCTGGCAAAGAAGTAGAGAGGGACCACTTGTTTTTGTTGCATTTCCATTAAGAAATTCTTTCTGTTTTGTATTGTCATTTGTATTTCCTTTTGCAAGAACTTTAGATTAAATAAGAGAGGGATGAGATGAAAAAGAGACTACTTTTTATATTATTATGTGGAGCTTTCCTTTGCTAGAAAAAGGATATCTTATTTGTATACTTTCCCATGTCTGAGAATTTGATATAGCATCATTCATTCCTTCATATTCTGCTTGCTTAATTTTACTTTATTATCTATTCTTTTTATCATCAAAGGTCCACCAATAAGAACAAGAATAACACATTGTCATGGTATATCGGCTTAGGTTCATCAATGGTTCATTTAATTAGCCCACTAAACCCCAGTGAAGGAAAATTAATATATAACTAAGTAAAGATTGTTAAAAAGTCTTCTCACTCTCATTCTACAAAATTCCCATGCCTCCCTAAAAACCTGAGAGGCCAGAAAATAGTGATGGAGCAGTGTTGGTCAATAAACTACGTAGAAGCAATAGCCACAAGAAAAAAATATATATATCTAAAGTAGTAGTGAAAGATCATCTAGAAACGATGGAGCATGACAACAAAAATGTCTTTAGTAAAAGAGACAATAATGTATATGAAGGCGGTGAGATGAGAACATATTTCACTAGCCTTTACAAAGGACTAGAGGCATCTGGTTTGTGTGTAGCAGCGAGTGTATGGTAATAGACAAGTAAGTGAATGCCGAGAGATTGAGTGAAGACTAAAGAGTGAGCTAACCCTTTATGTGAGTTAGTAAATAGAAAAACTGTGTGAAGGGCAAATAGGCCTCTCGGTATTGGTCCTTTGTAGCTGAAGAGCATCCAGGTATACCACTTAGCACCATGGAATGGAAAAATAGCAGCAAGGATATAATGCTCATAAAAATTGGACTATCAGTTTTCGGAAATGATTGATATAGATAATAAACACACCCTATTGGATAATTGTGGCTAATGGTAAGAATCATAAACCGTGTCGAGAAATGTCTCCTGGCTGAGAATCCAAGCCTATCGCTTGGAAAACCAAACTGTTCAGCCATCGATACAAGAAGACATCAGTGATTAACATTGTAAAACAAACCATCCAACACGAATGCAAAATTGTGGAAACTTGAAATAGTTTTTAGAGCATCTACAGTAGTGAACCTCACTTTGATTTTTATTGTAAGTCCCACAGAACTATATCAGTTTAGTAACTCTCCACTACTTTAAGTAACTTCTCACTCTAGTGGTGAACCTCTTAAAAACCTATAAATGAGTTATATAATCAACTCTCCACTAGTTTAGCATTTATTGATCTCCATTAATATTTATTATGAATTGATTATTTTATTATTACATTTTGTATAAGAACCATTCTTATGCGTGACAGCCAACATGGCGAACTGCAGTGGTAAACGAAAATAAAAACCGATTCTTAAATTTAAAAACCCCTTAAAAATTACTACTGTTGATGCTCTTAGTTGCTCATCAAATTCAACATCCAAATAACTGTTCTAATTTTTCATCAATTTGAGAGCAAAGAATAGTTCATATTAGTTTGATGCAACAATTGCTGGGTAAAATTTAATGATCAGGACATATGAAATCAAACAGAAATTAAAAATATTAGTTAACACAAAGTGCATGTATTAAAGTAAGCATGTCCATAATCCAAAGCCAACAGATTGTTGACAATCTTACAGAACAGAGTTTCTAAAATATAAGTTTCCTTATGTGATACTTGAGCTGCATAAATGCAAGTGAAGTAGTAGAGTAATTTGTTCTGTATTCTACCTGGTAAAGGCCAAAATGAACTCCAGAGGAAATGACAGATAATCAAGCAAGTGAAGTCCTCAGTCACTTAATGAACAATGTCCATTGAGTAAGTGTTTAATAAATAGTTGTGATCCCCTGCACCAGGCTATAACGAAAGTTTTTTTTTTTGTATGAAAATGATAGCATATACCATAATTGCAGATAAATTTATGCACACCAAACAACATTTCCTACTCGACTGCTTCCCTCACTAGTCTCAACACACCATAAGGTTGCCACGTCATCACTTGTCATCAAATTCAAAGGATTTAATTTTGTCTTGCAAAAAATACAAATACTATCTTCAATTTTGAGCTATCTTAAGTAACACCCTCTAATTTTGTAAATTGAAAATTATTCCCATTAGTTATAATTTTTTAGACAAAAAAAAATCACTTTTTGTGATTTCGACCTTTTTATCTAATTTTTATTATATAATTATTGACGGACATAAGGATGCTACGCAATAAATATCGCACTCAAGTTTCAAACTCTCAATTATCAGTTTATCAATTTTTTCTGATTGTAACATTTCAATCTTAAAAATTGAAAAATACTTCTTTCAACTAATACTAAACTAATCCAGTAATCCTTCTGTTTTGCTAATCCTCTTAATCTAGAATCTGCGTCAATCTATTTTAGCCTTTTAGGAGGTGATAAATGGCGAGGTTATTGGAAGTATAATCTCCATTAATTGGTTAATAAAAAAGGAACGGAAGAGCAAAGAGATTTTTTATTTTTGCTTTTAGCCAAAATTAAAACATTTTTGACTTTTTGTCCTGTGCCTAATATAATAATAATTGGGTAAAAAATTTAAAAAATATCGCATCACATATATAAAATAAAAAAAAACATATAATTATCCACGGAGCAGTGAGCGCAGTGCAGAGTGGAAGAGGGAGGGACGAGGGAGTAGGGTTTGGTGAAGAAGGTGCGATGAAATCGGAAGCAAAAGAGGAGAAAGAAATGGAAGTGCGGCCAAACCAGAATAGTGTGCCGTCGAAATCGAAAAGCCCATCGGTGAAGAGAAAATTGCCAACGCCGCAAGAGCTGATATCGCACTACGAATCCCAAGGAGTGGACTCCCAAGCAGCGTCGGTGAAGGTGATTGAGGATCTGCAGAAGGCGCTATTCGGAGTGATATCCTCCGGCAGAGGCAAGAAGGACAGACTGCTCACCGAGTCTTCCAGGAAGATGGACGCTCTCAACAGCCGCCTCACTGTTCTCGACATGAAGCTGGACTCCAAGCCCGGCCATGCCGAGACCTTCGCTATCGGCCTTGCCTCCGGCGCTGCTTTGCAGGGGATCAGAGCTGTCCTCCCTCACGTGCTTGGCCCTCTTGCTCAGATATGGAACTCTGTTTCCTCTGTTACGAAGTCTCCTTCCTCTTAAATCTTGATTCTTTGCCCTCCTTTTTAGTCCTTTACGCTTTTTCTTTTGTCTTTCTTTTGGGAGAGCGGGAACTAGCTTGGTAGTGGTAGTGTATATCCCCTCTTATAAAAGCTTCAGGGCAGAGACACATTTATATGCCATGCTTCATTAGTTCTCTATTTTTACTTTACTGATCTACAAAAAGAAAGGTAGCTTTGTTTTTTTCGATTTGCCATCTAACATTTACATTGGAACCATGAGTATTTGGCATCTAACTCCTTGAAAACATATCCTATTGCCTGTCAGATCTCATCCAGAGTTGATTAATTATCATAAACTCACAATTATAAATAGTGTAACTCATTCTGAAAGCTCAAGGACTTTTTACCCAGCTGGATAAGGTTATGAGTTCGCTGTGTAAGTA
The DNA here is from genome assembly GCA_037074585.1 of Biancaea sappan. Classification (NCBI taxonomy): domain Eukaryota; kingdom Viridiplantae; phylum Streptophyta; class Magnoliopsida; order Fabales; family Fabaceae; genus Biancaea; species Biancaea sappan. Next base: position 66,776,692 of record CM073495.1, read on the forward strand.
TGACCTAAATGCAATTCACACATACCTTTACTAAATATTTGGTTTTTCATCTAGTTTGTATAGAGATTCAAGCGAAAGATAAATAAGTTTTAGTTGTTGGCAAACCATTTGTCAGACTGTTAATAGTAGTACACAATATGAGAAGGAGAAATTGAAAACCATTGTATGAAAGCAAAGTGTAAAACCAGCAGGTTAGCCTGATAGGTTAGGTTGTCTTAGTTTAATTAGAAGTTTTAAGGTTTTTAAAAATATAATTACGTTAAAATTTAGTAAGAAGACTTTTATTGCTTATTGTGATCCTATTCAGATTAAATTTAGATTAGTTAATACCTGTAATTTCATATTTTGGTGTTCAACAACCAGATAATTGTTCAAAAAAAAAAAGCAATCTTTTTGAGCTTCCGGGAGCCTGCTTGGAGTGCGTTCCTTCCCTCCCACTGTAAAGAGTAAGCCGTTCGTGCCCCATCCCCATGGGTCCCTTCACTCCCAAAAGCAGAAAAGCGATCCTTAGTTACCACCACCTTCTTAAACTTCCTTCGGACCTATGGTGACTTCTCTCCAGAAGACCGAGAGTCAGGACTTAAATGCCCGTACTAAACCTAATCAAGAGCGGGAGACGGGACATCTCTTTCATAAGTGTAAACACGCCAATACTCCCCTCACTTTTCACTTGCCATGATTCCGACACCAACAGTAATTAAGAAATGCATCCATTCACCTCGTCATTTATTAATATGTTAGGTTCCCTAATGTAGGATTTATTTATGGGTTTAGAAGATTTAGAGGGTGTGGAATCTAATTTCTTTCTTCTACCTACGTTGATGGCTAAAATTATAGGGAGAACTAAAATTTTTAGTACTCAAACACAGTATTTGATGATAAACTGATCTAATTAGCAAATGGTAGTTGTCAGGAACTACCCACTACTAACAGTAATAAAATAAATACTGCAAAAATAAAAAATAAAATAAAACACCAGTTAACCTACTGCATGAAAATAAGTAAAATAAAAAAATAACTGCTGCCATTCCACTAGTGCAGTTTACTAACACAATAACATAATTTTAATGAGAAGGGGATTATTTAAAAGTTTCTTACTAAAGTAAATAATCTTTTCCTACCATTACTTTATGGGGACCAGGATTTTTTGTTCCGCAGAGCAGGGTGTTCTTTTTTTGTTTGGAAAATTATGATTTTACACTTTTAACAACGATTTTAACTGTTGCTAAAAATACAACATTTTTCAGCAACAATTAAAAGTATAAAATCGTGACTAGAAAAAAAGAGCACTCTGCTCTGTAGAGTAGAGGATCCACACCCTACTTTATGAGAAGGAGAAGCTAAAAACCAGACGGGCTATTCCAAAGTTCTTTACAACAACGAAAGACATAGGGGCCGTTTGATATCCAGGAAAGAATAAGAATAGAAAGGAAATAGGAAAATGGAAAGGTAAAGAGAAGGAAAAAAGGAGAAGGAAAAGATAAAAAAAACTTATTTGGTATGCACTGGAAAAGAAAGGAATAAAATAAGATTATTATATTTTTTAAAGATAATAGAAAATAAATATAAAAATAATTTATTATTTTGCCCTTAACCAAAAATTCATTACTTAACCTAAAAAAAAAATTAATAGATCCATCGAACCCAAACTACGATTAGTGTTGGCTGCTAGGTGTCGGTCGACCAGTGCCTGGCAGGTCGACCATCTTCTAGGCGCCGACCGACCAACTGCCAGGCTCTCTCTTTCACCACCAGCGTCTCAAACTCTCTCCCTCTCAGTCCGTTGGCTTCTTTGAATAGAAGAAAACAACAGTACGCTTGAGTTCGACATAAGGACAAAACCGTCTAAATACTTATTTTTCATTTAGGAAACACATTTTCCATCGAGATAGCAATGGAAAAAAACTCCAAGAAAAGCGGACCATTTTTTTCTATGATAAAAAACTCTATTCTCTACAGTCTGGCTACCAAACAAAGGAAAAAAAAGAATAATACATGAAATTTCCATTTTATTCCAGCGCTTTTACGAATACCAAACGGCCCCTTATGGTAAACTGAGAAGATAGCTCAACAGAAAATATCCAATGTGTAGTACCCAACCAAAGAACAAATTGCTAACCTTGTTTCAAACTTGGAAGTGATCTCATGAGATCAAATGACATAAAATATCAAGCCCCTGTTCTCCAATGTTCTGCCAGATCTGATTCACAACATGAGAATATGAGCGAAACTTATAAAAATTTAATTTCACAAATGAGTTCTCAATTTGAGAGGTTGCTTTTTTCACTTGGTGGACACATAATTGTGAAAATCTCATTCTAATCTGCTATAGCTCTCAGTACCATTACCCTGTAGTGGTGTTGATGGAATTCAATAATCTTAGGCCATGTCATGCTCACTACTATTCGAATGAAATCAACATTAATATGGACCGACAAGGTCTACTTGTGGAGAGGAAATGAAAAATTGAATTGATTTAGGAGCAGATGGAATCCTTGGTTTCCCCATTTCCTCTATACTAAATAAAAGTTCTTAGCCTCCAAATGAGCACGCTCTTTGTATTCTCTTTGCTTTTGTGGTCAGTTGATTCCATTTGAAATAATGCAGTAGAAATTGACTTTGAGACGATATAAATCAATGGTTTTAAAAAGTTTATATTTGTGTATTGAAAATTACAAACAAATTGTTTCAAGATACAAATACAACAAAGTCCTTTGGAATCTTTTGATATTTTCTATCCCCCTAGCATATTTATATGTAGAATATAAAAGTGTGTATATATATATATATATATATATATATATATATATATATATATTTCAACAGTTATGTTTATTCAATTTTTAAGAGATACATCAGTTAAACAATTATGTCTTTTTAATTTTCAATAGACACATTAGTTTAAACAATTGTATCTATTCAACTTCTAACAATGTATCAATTTATATTTTAAATTTAAATTAAACAACATAACTATTGAAATTTCAAAATAATTATTATTCGGCTAACATATTAGTTTGATTTGTTTAAAATATATAAAATTCAATTAACACATCATTTCAAATCAACAAATCAGTTTAAAATAAAATTGATTAGACAAAACTTTAATTTTATTATAAACTATACAATAACCCCCACTTGTTTGTAATATTGCTACAAAATATTATACATAATATAAATCATGTTACAACGATTTGAACTTCATAATAATGTAAGCACTTTAAAGTTTTGATGAAATTAGTAAAATTATAATATTTGAACCATAACTCCTTATGCCAAAATAAAAAATACCACATATGATATCATGTGATAAGTGTATGACAAATAATCAATAATTTATCTTATAAATCATGTGACAAATATGCATATAATAACACGCGGTATAAGGTGCACTTTTCCCCAATGTATAATAATTATTACTAAAAATTATAATATCAAATCTTATATTAAAAAAATAATTTTAATATGCACAATATATTTTTATAATTATTTTACTTAATAAAAATAAAATTTATATTATAAGATTTGTTATTAAAATCTTTTAATTTTTATATAATTTAAAATGAGTTATCTAAAATAATAGCATATTTTCTTATTATAAGATTTGTTATTATTTTATAAGATATAATAATTGTTTTATATTGTTTTGAATTTTGAATACAATAATAGAGGGTCCTATATTTATATATATATTAAATTTCTTTCATCCAAGCCCAAGTTTGAATTCTGTTGTACATGTGCTACTTTGATTTTTATTCAAAGCTAGGCATATGCAACGTGTCGCAATTCTATTGGATACGATGATTGAATGAAAAAGGCCTGATGTGGCACATGAATCATCTGTTGATTTAACGCTTCAGTGCCCATGTCAGCATTGACTGTTAGTTGACTAACGATCAACTAAACGACATATGATTTTTGATACAATATAAAAGTTCATAGAGGTCTTTTGCTTAGTTTTAAACTCCATGAGAGTTTTCTGAATATAGAGCAAACTTCATGGGAGTAAAGTATATTTTTCTCATAATAATATAATAAAATAAGATATGCAAATGGAAGTGGCGTATTAATCAAAAAAGGAGGGAAGAAGAAGAAAAATAATAAATAGTAATAATAAAATGGTGATATTAATAAATAAAATAAATAATACATAGTAAATAATAATGCAACAAGTAAATAAAATAAAAGTCAAGATGCTATAGGGAGAGTGGCGTGTGAACCATGAAACTTAAGAAGATGACACAAGGAATTAGGAAATAAAGTTTAGAAAGAATAAATGAAGAAATCAAGGGAATAAGAAAGTGTAGGATTAGGAAAGAGAATGAAGAATAAAAACAGGGTTGAGCAACAGACCCTTCAACAAGCCAAACTCGACCCAACCCGTATAGTTGGGTTGGGTTGGATTGGCGAGTGGGGTTGGGTTGACTTCAATAGCTTGAGACTTTGAGTCAGTTCTTCAGTCTTCACTTCTTCCTTTCTCAGTTGCACCCACTCATCATTCTGTCTCTCCTCTTCTCACTTCTCAGTCGCAACTTGCACCATCGCACACTCTACCACCACCACTCTGTTTCTAGTTCATATCCACACTCTGGCTCCGTCTCTCCTCTAGTTCACTAGCGGAGAGCTAACCCACTAACTCGTTCACTGGCGGGTTGGGTAGGTTCAAGTTTAGTTGTAAAAAAAGTTGAACCCAACCTAACCCCACCAATGCATGGTTAGTTCAGGTTTGAGATTTTCTCTCAACCCAAACCGACCCAACCAGCACTCACGGCTAAACACAAATATGGTAAGTTTTATAAGGGATTAGGCGTGTAACCAATCTAGGGAGCAAGAAAAGGAAGTGTTGACATCTTGCAATTAGAATTTCCATCTAATCCCATTTGATCACTCATCACCCCCTATCAAGGAAAACCCTAATTGACCTAAATCCACTCAGCCACCTCCTTTCTCCCATGAATTCATGCCACATTTCTTCTAGAAAACCCTAGATGAGCTTTTGGCCGCCACTCCCTTCAACCTTTTAGCCCTAGACCTGCATCTTTCTTCTAGAAGCCCTAAGCCACCACTCCTCATTCAGTTGATGACGTGTATTGTAACATCCCATTTTTTTTTATTTAAGTTATATTTTCTTTGTTTAAGTTAGAAATAATGTTAGAAACTAGAAAATTGTATTTTTAGATGCTTAGAATAAAGTAATAAAGAAAAAGCATGAGAAATTAGGATTATTGAATCAAGAGTATAGAAAAAAAAAAAAGAGTTCTGAGGGTATTAGTCGACTAATTACAATGAATAGTCGACTGGTAGCATTAGAAATCAGACCGAGTTACTGATATCTGTAATCAGTCGACTGATAAAGAGTGATCAGTTGACTGATTATTATCTGTCAAACCAAAATTTTAGTCCTGAAGCAATCAGTCAACTAATCGGAATGGATCAGTTGACTAATTGAATCAGTTGACTATTGTGGAGTAATCAGTCGACTAATCACATGCTGAAGTACAAAAATAAGTCGGTTTAATTGATAATCAGTAGGAAAAAATTTATTTAATTACTCCTAGTATGCTTTTGAGGTTTAAAAATAAGATATTAGGGTTAAAAAAGGAATTTCCACCCTATAGAGCTTTTAAGAGCTTTTTAGAAGAGAGAAGAGAGATATAATGATCAATTCTGAAAATTTAGAAAAGAGAGAGAGAGAGAGAGAGAAACGTGAAGAGCACGAAGAGGAGAGAGAAGGAAATTTTAGTGGAGTTTTGGCAAAGGAATCATCAAAGGTAAGTTTCTAACTTGTTTCTTCTAGTTTAAATAAATTCTAGAGCTTAAAAAATGATAAAAAGGGGGATTTTTAGGCTAAGGAAAAGAGAAAAAAGAGGGAGCTGGTCTAGAAGTTGAGGAAACAAGAAACATTAGAAAGAAACTAAAAGATAACACATCAATTTCAGTTTTAAGAGAATCAAGGTAGCTAGTTTTTTTATAAAAAGCAATGTATTTTCAGTTATTTATCATATTTTGTGTGATTTTAGCACATGTCTACCATTAAAAGTCTTTATGGATGCATAGAACATATCTTTCTCATGAAAAGTAAAGCATATATCTTCATGGGATGTCAGAATAAGAATTTCTCATGAGATGATAGAACTAGAAATTTCTCATAGAATGTAAAAGTCTTTATGAGATGGCAGAACAAGAAATTCTTATGGGATGACAGAACCAGAAATTCTCCATGAGATAATAGAGATTCCTCATGAGATATGGGTTGCTTTTTATGAGAAAAGAGCCAAGCATAGCGCACTATATTAAGAATGATTGTATTTTGCATGTGTATTCATATGTTTACATTTTAATTCTTGGAAATGGTTAACATTGTTAGAATAGCTTTTATGATTGAAATGGTAGAAATGTTTTTATAATATACTTGCTACTGGAATTTTGTATCTCACCTTGTCTTTGATGATTTACCATTTCAAGAGTTGAGGTAGAAAGAAAGATAAAAGAAAAGAAATAAGCTTATGTTGTGTAATTAACTATGTTACTTCTTTAGGATAGGAATATGGGTGAAGGTTATGTATTGTATAAAAGAATAGCATATTTTGTGAGTTTGATGTAATATCATGTATGTTGTAACTAAACTCTTCATATATAATAGATGTTAGAATAGAACTTATAAATAAAAGCTAATATATTATATTAAATGACTTTATCATGTTTGAAGTTATTATCTTATTAAAATATGAAGCTTAAGACATATCAGTCAACCGATTAGCCTACGTCAGTCGATTGATACCTCTCAACCTCAAATTAAACAAATTCAGTAACCAATCAGTCGATTGATGGTCGTGGATTAGTCGACTAATTGCATACTGCTAAGTTTAAAATTTTATATTTTCAATATATATTTAAAATTTTATTTTATTATTTAAAATAATCATAAATAGTGTAGATGTTACATGTATTATTTGGTTGGTTGCTATATTTTGTTGCATGTCAAGTATGTATTTTAAATTACTAATTTTGGTTTGAGACTCTCTAATGATTACTTTTATGATGCTTGTTCTATTTGAGCTTGGTTACGGCGAAGCTGTACCACTCATGAGTTTTATAACTCACGCTTTTATGTTTCTTTTTTCAGATCCAGTTGTAGGTGAGGAGCACCCACCTGAGCTGTCCCGTTGTCAGGTAGGTTCAATTATCTGTTTGTTTGTTGAGTCTTAGGATGCTCTGTAGTCACTCAGGACACTAGGAGGAATCTTGGGAACTCTGTTGTTTAGTTATGTTATTTCTGAATTTAAAGCATTAAGTTTGTTACTTTGTGATCAAGACCATTGGCGTTTCTTATGTTACTTTGATGTTGGTGATAATCCGGATTTGTATGAGATATATTTACATTTATTATAACTTGTGATGACGGGAGTTATGACATGAGACCTTAACAAGAGTTTGAATGTGTTTTATGTAATGGCCTAGCAATTAGGGATTTATTATTTGATAATCAATAACTGAATGTATTCTACGTATATTTGGAAATGTGTGCTTTATGCACAAGGCATGGAGTTCAAGTACGAATCCCCCATATTTGATGTGTACATACGTATGAATCTATGATGAGATTAGTATTTAAAAGTGTTTATGTCATTGTATGATTGCCTTGATGATGTATGTGAAATATTTATGATAAGATTCAAATAAAACCAAGGAGTAAGGCTTACAATAACAGGGTTAGTTGTCACTGTATTGGTCATGGCAGGACTCGAGTAGTAGGTCGTGACATCAAGCATCCGCAATGGCTGGGGGTGAAGGCGAGGAAATGGATGATATGTAGCTATGAATAGACGCAATCGGGGTAAGAACAAGAAGGGTCACATATTTGGGACTGACTCGGAGGCGTGTCATATTGCTTCATCAAGTCAGCCATGTGGCACATTATCTTCAGGCCTACATATGGACTTCGAGGACGAGCAAAGGAGCTTAGGTCGTAGAGGGAGGTCATCAACAATCAAGTGTCCATCATAAACAAAATGAGGACAGCGATGAGCGAATTCATCAGGTAGGCTCGATCGCTTCTTAGTGCTACACCGGAAGATGATGAGACACAGGCACCTGATGATGATAAGACACAGCCCCCTGACCACCCATTAAAGTAGAATTTTTTTTATGTACTATGTTGGGAGCTTATTGTCATTATAGACACGATTAGAACTCATTGTATAGCATTTATATTATTTTTAGTGAAAGCTACGCATTTGAATTTGTAGAAAATTTAATGGAATTTTCATAATTGCTTGAATTTGCTATTTCTCGTAGGTTTGATGTTCTGGTTTGTTTTTTTTTCTTTCAATATTTAAAAAAAAACTCTCATAAAATTAAAGACGAAATCAGGGACAATTTGAGATAGAATCAAGGACGGAAAAATCTGTCCGTGATTTAAGACAAAATCAGGGACAAATTTTTTTTGTCCCTGATTTGAGATGAAATCAGGGACGAAATGTTTCTTCCCTGATCTAAGGCGGAGTTTGGGATAGAATATTTCGTCATTGGTTTGAGACAGAATAATTTTCATCTCTGAATATGTCTCTAATTTGGAGGCAGAGATTTTTTTCCATCCCAAAATTTCTGCGACACCATTTTTGGAGACGAAATTTTTTTCGTCTCTGACCTATCGAGACGAATTTTTAGATGATCAAAGATGAAAAATTTCGTCTCTAATCTCAGGTTTTCTTGTAGTGATGCTTTTAGGTCCTAATTTTATTTTTTTATGATCAAGAATCCTAAAATATAAAATACACTCCTACACTTTGAAATAATTTAAATTTGGTTTTCTATTTATTTCAAAGTTCATAAGGTAACCTTTTTCACTTTTTGAAGACATTCTATAAGTGTATGACAAGCAATCAATAGTGATTTACCTTATGTGACAATGTTCTTATAATAACACGGTGTATAAGGTGCACTTTTCTCATATATTAAATCTTATGTTTCATATAATTTATCAAATTCAATAAGAAAATATTCTTCATCTCTATTATCAAGAACAAGTTTTGTTTTCCTATTTTTTTATCTACCATTGATTTGTATTCTTTAAATTTCTGAAAAGGCTCCATCTTTAATTCTTAGTAAATAGACAAATATGAATCTGAATAGTGCTTTTCACCACATTTATTTTTTTTCATCCTTTTTAGTCTTTCTGACAAGTGAATTGTTTTCATCAATCATAATGATCCAATTTGAAAAATTCTTTTAAATTCTCCAAAACATCAAATAAACTCTCAAAAATTGTTACAAATAATATTGGTTGATTTGGCTTTAAGGCATTATAAATCACGATCCTTAAAAACAATTATGTTTGTCTATTGGAGAATCATCTCTATGATACAAAAAAACTTGTTGGAACCTTTGGATGTTTTCTACCCTTTAACATACTTACGTGTAGAATCTGAAAGACCTTTAGAACCTTCAAATATGTTTTATACTTCTAGCATATTTGTGTGTAGAATTTGAAAGAATATATAAACTTCAATATTTATATCTATTCAATTTTTAAGATACACATTATAGTTAAACTGTTGTGACTTTCCAATTTCCAATAAAAACATTAGTTTAAACAATTGTCTCTATTCAATTTCCAAAAAATTTGTCATTTTATAGTTAAAATTTAAATCAAACAACATAATTGTTCAAATTTTCAAATAATTAAAATTCAACCGACCTATTGGTTTGAATTTTTCAAAATATATAAAATTCAATCAACACTTCATTTAAAACCAACACATTAGTTTGAAATAAAATTAATTAGACAAAACTTAAAAAAAAGGGAAGAAACATATATTACTGACATATAATACTTAAAAATAGCAGTGTGAATGCGTTTCAAGTTTTTTCATTTAGGAATTGAGTGCAACAAGAGATTTTTTGTGTCACATCGATCCGGAATATCTGGTTCACGGCCTAACGTTTTAAGGGAACATTGTGTAAGAAAATTATTAAATTAGGCCTTACCAACATTACTAAAAATCGAACCTCAGTTTGATAGCCGTTTTGGGATTTATACGCTTTTGCTGTCAAATACACGTTACCTTAGAGTTTAGTTTGAGTGTGAAGTGTGAACCCACTTCAACAAATTGACTCCTGTCATAGCCAAGTTATCATTTTACTATTTCAGTCTTTCTTTACACCTTACTTACCATAATTCACTAATAAAGCACACGTTCCACTAAATTAAACTTAATAATAAATAAGAAACTATAATTTTTTGGTTTTACATGATATTATATACTTACATCAAATAATTAAAAAAAATTCATTATCTAATCCTATCAACTCTACAGTACTCACACATCTCTCGTACGTGTCTCCGATCGATGTGATAATTATTTAGTTTTACATGACAATATTTACTCACACATCCCTTTGGTTTTCTTTTTATCTTGTATTTTTTTCTCTTCATCTTTCTATTCCTATAGCTACAGGGAAAGATTGCTATGGTAATAAAAATATATAAATAAAGATAAAAAATAACATATACCTTTTGATCTAATAATGAGCACTTATTCTAACAATAAATGTTAAATTCAAAATTATTTATTGCCTTCGAGATGAGAGAGAAAAGGGATTCATCGCCTCTCAACGTATGAGATTTTCTTTAGCGTATTTCTATCGTTAAATTTGAAGGATGTACAGTGTAAATTGCATGTTGGGTTGAAGTTGTAGGCTGTTGGATCATCACGATCTAACGGCTTAGATCACGTGGGTAGAGGTTAATGAAATGTAGTGTTTTGGGTCTTTTTTTTTTTTTTTAAAAGCTTCCCTCCTCGTGTCACGTGTCCCATTGTCGCCCGTCCAATTTGCGACCTAGGATCTGGATCTCGCACCTGACCTAATTTGTTGGTTTTTTTAAAAAATAAAAATCAAAGCCAACCACTCAGCACGTGACACGTGGTAGTGGGACCCATGAACAAAATGGATCTTTATCTTGAAATTGGGTTCCTTTTATTGCTAGGTTTTTCTCTTATTTTTTACACTTATTTAATTAAGATTATATTTTTTAAGAAAAGACTTAAATTTTGGTTGTTAATAAAAATTTTTAATTATTAATTTAAGAAAAAACTTATAATTAGGATTTAATTTAAACACTAAATAATAAAGATCCGATTGTGAAAATGCGCTAAAGAAAGTCTCATACTTTATGAGAGAGGCGCCAAATCCACAGTAGAAGAAGGGAAAAACATATTATAAGTTTTAGAGATAAAATTAAAACTCATGAAAAAGGTAATTTGACTTAATAAATAAATAGGATATTACTTTAAACCTATCTAAAAGAAGAGATAATATATCAATATGTCGCTATATAAAAGTATAATAATTTTAAACTTAAAATATTAAAAAATTATAGTAAAAACAATTATGAACACATGGAAAGGCAATAATAGTAATACCATATATAATTATTTAAGTTGACTGAAATAATGTTGAATTTGCAGCAACACAATCACAAGGGAGTGGAGAGAAGATGAAACAAAAAGAAAAGAGTGTATAAATTTAGTATTGAGGTGTGCAATATGAGACATTAGTGTTTGTTATTAAATATTTGGATGATGATAGTCTCATAACTCAAAAATATAATTAAAATTAATTAAAAATATATAAAATATAATTAATACAAAATAAAGTTATGGGTTATAATTAAAACATGAATTAAAGCTCAAGTTATGGATAGTAGTTTTGACTATATTAAAATTGTGCTTTGACTTAATAAACCCATATAGAATAAGTATAAAATCAGAGAAGGTAACTAATGTGTCACTAGCTATAAATGTGAAACCTGAAATATAAAAGAAAAATTGAATAGCATTAATTATGAGAATTAATGAAAGGAAAGTGATTAATGTATGCAGATGCATATGTTGAAAGAGAAGACTATAGTTGCATATATATATATATACACACACACACACACACAAAGTGGTGAGTAAGAGAGAAGTATTGGTTGAGTTAGGGGATGAAGGAAAGGAGAGGGGGTTTAGGTGTAGGAATTGCAGTAGCAATAGCAGCATGGGTGAGCTGTATTACTATAGCAGTAGCAGGGATTGAGGGCTCAAAATCAGGAGGAGAGGGAAAGAGATGGGCCGTACTGGTGGCTGGGTCCAATGGTTTCGACAATTACAGGCACCAGGCGGATGTGTACCATGCCTATCACATCCTCAACAAAGGAGGCATCCCCGATGAGAACATAGTGGTCTTCATGTATGACGACATCGCTCATGATCCCCTCAACCCGATGCCTGGCGTTGTCATCAATAGACCCAACGGCCCTGACGTGTACAAGGGAGTCCCCAAGGACTACACTGCAACTCACGTCAACAAACACAACCTCTTCGGCGTCATTCTCGGAAACCGTAGCGCTCTCACCGGAGGTAGCGGCAAGGTGGTGGACAGCGGCCCCCGAGATACCATTTTCATTTATTACGCCGACCATGGTTCTCCGGGTCTTCTCCGTACGTTATCAATATATCATTAATTAATTGATGAATATATGTATATATATGATTCCTGGATTAATGGGTGGTTTGAAGGAATGATGATCAGGTATGCCGGCGGGGCAGGATGATGTGTATGCAGATGAATTGATGGATGTGCTGAAGAAGAAGCATGCTGCGAAAGCTTACGGGAAGATGGTGCTATACGTGGAAGCATGCGAATCTGGAAGCATGTTTCAAGGACTGCTTCCGCCTGATATCAACATATATGCCACCACAGCCGCCAATGCATCTGAGAGTAGCTATGCAGTCTATTGCTTTCATGAAGTCAATGGACACTCCCTTCCTACTTGTTTGGGAGACGTTTTTAGCGTTTCTTGGATGGAAGATTGGTATGCGTTTATGTAATATTTTCTTCATTTAGTTATTAATTAATACCATTCATTAGCAAGCTTGTCTGATTCGTAATTGTGCAGTGACAAGCATGATATGTCCAAGGAGTCATTGGAACAACAGTACAAAATTGTAAGCCTTCTTATTTATTCCATTCATATATTTCGACTTCTTAATTTCCTCTTCCGCATACATATCTCTCAAATATTATGGTATTTGCGTATAATATATAGGTTCACCGCAGAACCTTATTTGGTTATCCTGAAGATTATACGTCTCACGTCATGCAATTCGGAGACAAAAATATTTGTCAATATCCTGTTGCCACCTTCATTGGTACTGATCCACACAATGCCAACCGTACCCTCAACCACCACATTATTGCTGATTCACATTATTCCTCTGCATCCCCCACTCCACCAAAACTCGTTAACCAACGAGACGTCTTGCTTCTCTACCTCAGGCACAAGGTTTTGTCTTATACATTTGCCAATTAATCTTCTTATTGGAACTCTCACTTTTGAGTGAGTAATTACTTAATTCTATGCTTTTTTCTTGCTTTGGAAAGACGTAGTTAATTTGTGCCTAATTATTGTGGTAGGTGGAAAAGGCCGTTGATGTCTTGGAAAAGCAGGAAGCTCAAATAGCGTTATATAAAGAGCTTTCTGAGAGGAAGCACGTGGACGACACCATCCGACTCATAGGAGATATCTTAGTTGGACAAGACAAAAGTACCATGTTGTTGTCCCAAGTTCGTCCACAGGACCAGCCACTTCTGGATGATTGGGACTGTCTTAGAACGCTTGTAAGTTAAAAATCAATGCACACACTACACTAGCTACTTCTAATTTTTTTAGCAGTCCCAATATATATTATATGTTGGAGTTGAACAGGGAGGTGACAAAATATATGTATGCAGATACAAACATACGAGAGGCATTGCGGTAAGTTATCAAGATATGGAAAGAGATACACAAGAGCCTTCGCTAACATGTGCAACGCTGGAATTACTGTGTCCCAACTGACTGCAGCATCGTCTCAAGCTTGTCCCAGCAAACATCCACTTTCTCATACTTCCTCCTTAACTTAAGGATCTATGTAAGGATAATATAACAACTGTGCGGTGCATTAATTACCTGGTTGTCATAGACATCCATAGATAAAATGAATGGCAGAAAGCACGTTGAGATGTATTACAAAATTAGAGGTGTCAAAAGTAAAACAGATTGAATTGCATCCTAGTACTGTAGCATTTGATCAATAAATTAAGGCGCTTCCTTTAGAAATTAAATTCTAGCTTTCCCATGCCTATTTCTTGGGCTTCTTTGAATTGATCTCATATTTGTCCAAAATTAATTCTAGCTTTTGCTCGAATTTGCTTCAACAGTACCAAATCTTGCATATACGAACGAGAACGACCAAAAAACCAGGCATATATTCGTGGACATTACAATATTTCTTATACACAAGTCCAAAAACACTGATATAAGTATGTAGAGAGAGTTGTTAAGAGAGTTCAGACCCAAGTGCCCTTGAGAAGGGGGGTAGTGGGGGCAGCGTCTCCAAAAGTGTTGAGGAGATCAGAGCAGGACGGGTCCGTGTGAAGATCCAGACCCAGCTCCTCTTCTATGTCATCGGATGAGGATATGAACAAAAACTCGCATCCTTCGTAGTTGAGAAAGTCTGAGGGATCAGCTGCCCCGAACTTCACGTGCCCTAGCTGCCCCTGCAGATGAGCAGGGAACACTGCCTTCCGTTTCTTTTGGAGACCACTGAAGCTTGCATCCCCTCCTGTTTTCTCAGGGTTCCTTATCTGAATTATGAACGAACCCTCCCGCTTTATGTTCACTGACTCCTGGGCTTCCCCTTCCTCCTCTTCCCCCGGAAATTCTAGCTTGTAGATCAAATGAGTGTGGCTTCTTTTCCCACTTCCTTTCTTGTGCCTCACAATGCAGTATACGCCTTCTCCCACTGCTCTCGCCCCACTAACATGCCTCTCTCCTATGCTTGAACTCTCGTATTCCTCTGCCATCCATTCACATATATGAAGAAAAATAGAAAATGCAAGAATCTACACATACAGCTAAGCATAACTATCACGACAAACTACATGAGTGACGGTGGCTGAAATATTTAGAATGCAAGGCCAATAAAATACAGCTGCACAAACGGTTACACAACTTCTGATGCAAGAGTGCTGGTGAATCACTAATTGTAGAAAGTCATATACACCTCCTTTTAGAGCAGTCTTTACGTGCTCTGCTTCGGTGGTCACCATCTCCACGAAACCCCAGTAACGTCGGCTTTTCTCGCTGGGATCCGGCAGCTTTTTGCGTCCCATTACGATCAAACGGAACAGTGGTTTCTCTTCAATGTTCACTTGCTATGGGAAAGACAATTGCGTAACGTTGTTAATTATAGATGTCTAGACCCTGAATTAAAGCAAGTGTTGATTCTATTTTCTATACCTGCCTCCCATGTCCACCTTCACATCCCCTCCTACTGTTATTGGCACCTTCCTTCCCAGAATGGGGGTCTTGCTTCTCTTCCACAGGCCTTTCACCACACTCTGGCCGCAGAATAATGTAGAGACGCTGCACATCATCTGCCCTACGAGCTTCTTCCCTCCCAACTTTTGGCCTATAAAAGAAATATATCTCCCCTCTTTCCTGCATTACCATACTCAACTTCACAAACCTTGCCACTCTTGCAACACATAATCAATGAATGTAAACCAATAACTGAAATAATTAATAAAATGTGAATACAGGTAGGCGGTAGCCTTAACATCAATAAAATATATGCAAGTTATTCCTCTCCTTTTTGTGCCATGCTACTCCTAAGGTTGCTTTTCAACAAATACAAGCACTTGCTCTTTTCTTCATTTCTCACAAGTTTTTCCTCTTTCTCATTCCAACAAATTTAACATTCATCCACTTGGATTCAACATAGAGAAAGAGAAAAAGAACCTGAATTTCCACTTGGGTATCTGGCCGGGTCTTCTGTTCTTGGCCTTGTCCCATTGATTCTTTTCTTTGGTGTTTCCAGGGGGTGACTATTCCGTAAATTTAAATCGGAGGAAAGAAAGATGGGGGAAAAACAATAGAGACACGTCAATGAAACGAGAAACTTCCCAAGTGTGTGTAGACAGACACGTCCCCAGCACATGCATCTGTGCCACGTTCTTTGATCTTTGGGTTGCCAATTGGCAACTTCCAGTAGCATCACGTTTCTTCTTCCTTCCCAAACCTTATCTCGTGTCTTTCTTCATTTACATTTGCCACTTCATTAAGTGTTCGGTTTTCGCTTTTTTTTAATTATATTTTTACTTTCATGCTTTAATTTTTATTTGTATGTTAAAATTGATTATATTTTATTCCTGAAGAAAATAATTTTTATACATTTGCACAGTTGAATGGAAATTATATTACTAATATTTCTTATGCTTTTTGCCAAGAATGATGGAATTTTTAGTTGAAAAAGAATAAATTTTATAAAAATCCATATAAAAGTTGTAGTGGTGCCTAGATTTTTTTTTTTTAACTAAAACTCTATTTGGTTCATCATAGATGTTCTTTTTTCCAATTTGGTCCTTCATATATTTTTATTTTCAATTGGTTCCTCATAAATTTTTATTATCACTTTGATCCTTCACAAATCCAATTAAACATTTTTAATTTGGCCCCTCACAAAATTTTATTCTTAATTTGATCTTTTGACAAATTCAAACATTCTTAATTTAGTTCCTCCATAGGGCTTTGAATATCATTCTCAATTTGGTTGAATCTTTTAACATTGCACATTAGCACAAAGAAAAAAAAATTTACATAACATCTACATCAGTGCGTTAACTACCAAACCAGCACCTCTATTAAATTATTTAATGAAGCCACATGAAGGGACTAAATTAAAAATATTTAGATTTATAAGAAATCAAATTAAGAACTTTGGATATGTGACGGATTAATTAGAGAAAAGAGGCCTATGTGAGGGACTAAAATGAAGTTTTAGTCAATTTTTTTGCATTAGTTTGAATTATCTTTATTATATTATTTAAAAGCAACAAATTAATAAATGAAAGAGTGGCAATAATTTTAGTAGCAGGAAAATATTTAGATGAAGTTCCTCGTATATTTGCTTTCAAGTTTTCTAATTAAAATATGATAAGTGTGTGATCATTTAATTAGAACACAACAAGTGTATAATCTTTAAAAAATAACTTTATATTTTTTTATAGCTTATCATTTGCATGATTAATTTTTTTTAAAAAAAATAATAACAAAGATTTAAAGAACTTTATATAAATTTTTTCCTTAGTAGTGATATACATTTAAAATAAACTAAAAAAAAATACTCCACTCATGCAAATAAAATAATATATGGGATGGAACAACTAATATTTTTTATTTTGAAACGTTAACTAAGGAAAGTTAATTTAGATTGAGGATAATAGAAATTAAAGAACATAAAATTTTTATTTTAGCATTGTAATTTAGATATAAATATATTTTTTTCAAAAATTATTTATAATGAAAAGAATGAATGAGAAAAAAAATTATAAAAAAAAAATATATATAATTTAAACAAGAGAAAATGTTAAAATTACAATTTTACTCTTTTGTTCTTGTTTTAGTTATCCTTAATTCAAATATGCGGCAAATATAGGCAGCAACTTCAATGCATAATAATCCTTCAATGAATTTTTTCTCTCATTGTGTTTTATTTCCTTGATTTGTAAATAAGAAAGTAGTTGTTTCTAAGTATATGAAATGCTTTTTCATATTAAAATAGCATTACAAAATTTTATTTAGACAACTAATTCTGAATTGAAGCATAAGGTGAAAGATTAATTATATTATGGCGTAAGAAGACAAAGGAGAATAGACAAGTTAAGCGAACATTGAAATCTAACAAGTTCTATGAGGAAAAAAAAATACAATAGTTAGAGGAATGAGCACAATTACCTAATTACAAGAACAAGAAAAAAAGATAGAGAGAAATTAAACTAATTAAAACAAAAGTAGGTTAATTTGATAGCATATTCATGTTAATGGGGGGAAACCATGGTGGCAGTGAATTTTGGGTACATATTTGCTTGCAAAGCCCAAGTGATCAATGAGTTGGTAAGTGAGTGAGATGAGATCACATAGTTTTAAAAGCTTCCCGTTCGTTAGTGACAAGTAAAGAAAAATTTGCATCACTCTCAGAATCTTTCAACTCTTCGATCTGCTGGAGAGCCTCCTTGATGTCCAGTCTCCTTTCCACGTTCTCCTCACAACAACTCAAGCCAATCTTCAAGAGTTTGAGCAATTCGCCTTTGCTATTGTCGACCCCTCCCATCTCAGCTTCGAACACTTCACCAGTGCGCTTCTCGGTGATCATCGTGTTCACCCAACTGGCAATGTCTGAACTAGGATCATGCCTGAGAGTGAGATAGTTCTCCGGGAATTTTCCAGTTAAGATCTCCAGTATAACAATGCCGAAACTCCACACATCCGTCTTCTTGGTAATGCGGCCGAGTTGTGCATACTCGGGGGATTTGTAAGGCATCATGATCTGTTGGGCATGATCGTGGTTGATCACAGAAATAAGTCCAAAATCCGTGAGTAAAGGCTCAAACGATTCATCCAGCAGCACGTTGGAAGATTTCAGATGACCATGAGGCACGACAAGGTTCGGCAGTGCATTGTAGAGGGATGACAAACCCCTGGCTACGCCTTTTACGATTTTCAGCCGGGTTGGCCAATCAAGCCCCTGTTCCGAGTTATGATTACCTGTTCATATATAGTTATACATGGAGGGCAACATCATCAGTTCATATCAAATTCACATCCATATATCCATCATAGATGTTATACATAATTCCAGCAATTAATTAATTCATCACCATGAAGATGGCTGGCCAGGCAACCCCTTTGAACAAAGCCAGAGACCAAGAGCTTCTCTTCTTTCCTGTAATAATAGGCGACAAGAGGGAGAATATTTGGATTGGAGAGCTTTCCAAGCTTTGCCATGTAGTCAGAGAACTCCTCCCTGTTGAGGTTGTTCATATGCTTGTACCTCTTGACAACCACGGATATGTCGTCCTTCATCACCGCCTTGTACGAAGACCCAAAGGATGCGCTCCCCAGAATTTCAGCAGACGCTTTGAGCAAGTCTGGAAGATCAAACGTCTGGTGGCCATCCCTCACGAATGTCAACTTCCCTGCTTCCCCCTTCTTTGAATATTGTCCCTGATTATGATGCTCAGCCATCGCCTGCTTGTTCTCATATTCCCCTACGCTTTTGGTTGTCGCGTAAACAGCAGGAACGTACTTAGTGGACGCTTGACTTCGGAACGCAGACACAGAAGCGTCGTCCGAGGGTTGCTGCTTTTTCTGGGCAGACCTCAAGCGGGCTATCACGATTGACGCAACCACAACCACGACAACCAGTAATACCAGTGCCACGATAAGCAGAATCATGAAAATGTTTGACTTATAGCCTGAATTATTATTATTATTATTATTATTATTATTATTATTATTCGTTCTTCCAAAATTTCCCGTGCTTGCGTTGCATTCGTTCTGCAGAGGTTTCCCACATAGACGTGCGTTCTCTGCATATATAGATAGCATACATGAGATGAGACCATAATCATGAATTTATATTCATTAATCATCATTAATTAACGTGTTGAATGATTATATATATATATATATATATATATATAGATATTTGTACCCGTGAAGGCGTGGGGGTTGAAGGAGGAGAGAGTGGAGGGGATGGGCCCCTCTAATTCATTGTTAGATAAGTCGATCCTCTTCAACTTTTTAGTTAGAAAATCAGGGATGGTGCCTCTGAACTTGTTGTTGTCGAGCCTGAGGACGAGGAGGTTGGGGAGGGCAGCAAGGGAGGAAGGGATTCTGCCAGTGAAGTCGTTGTTGCCCAAATAAACCTTCTTCAACCTATTCATGCCCGCAAAAAGATCGTCGGGGATGACCCCGGAGAAATGGTTGTAGGACAAGTAGATGGACTTGAGGTTGTTGAGGAGCTTGAGGTTGGGGATGGGACCGACAAAGGCATTGTTCATCAAGCTGATGGAGCGGAGATGGGGCATGGCGGCGAGGGATTGGACGTCGATCTCGCCCATGAGGGCCATGTTCTCGAGGCGGAAGCCCCAGACGATGCCGTTGAAGCAGAAGATGCCGACCCAGTTGGAGACGTTGCCGGAGCAAGGGGGCTTAGGGTTGACGGCGGGATCCCAGCTGGTGAGGGAGACGGCATTGTTGAGGGAGGCGCGGAACTTGCGGAGGGCGTCAACGTCGGGGGAGTCGGAGGAGGAGAGGGAAGGAAAGGAGGAGAGGAGGAGGAGGAAGAAGAGGGAGGATGCTGCAGGAACGCGCACAGGCAAAGCGGCGTGCGCGCCCATTAGCAAGGTGGAGGTGGCGGGGAGAGGAGAGCCAAAGCCCAGATATGGAGGTGGAGAATGGGGAAGGACAGCATGTGGTTTTGCTCTGCGCTGTGATATTTGTCAAATTAGAGTCTGTGATTTGGGATTTCTGATTTAGGAGACGCCTCTTTGCTTAATATGCGTCAACCGTAACCCATTCCAGAGGTTGCTGTTTGCCTGTTTGTGGTTTGGTTTGTTAGGTGGCATCTCCGCAGCTGTCCCCTCTCTGTCTTCGTGATTTAGGAGAGAGAGCTCCAAGGACCGCCTCTTATTTAATTTCCATTTACTTAAATTTTTCTCTTCCTTTCTTTTCTACTCTCTTCCGACTTCCATTATTTCACCTCTCCTGTCTGCCCATTCCCAATTCCTTTTCGCACTTCCCTCATTTATACTTGTTATATAATATATATATATATATATATATATCAATCATCAAAATTGTATTTCATATGTAACAACTTAATGCCAATTTTATAAATAACTAGTATATCACAAATGTCACAATTTTTACTTATCAAATAAATACAAATAATTAATATACATATAAAGGAATATATATATAAAAATAATGAGACATTTAGGTCATATTAAAACATATATAATATCATTCATGAGATAAAATGTCAAGATTGAACATGAATAACATCAAATAAAAAGAAGAACAAAAAATAAGGTATTACATAGATTAATTTAGATAAATATATTAATGATGAAAAAGAGTTGAAATAAAAGTTGCTGACTTCTGACTTGGATTTTGAAATACTTCTTTATTCACTACTGTAGTAGTACTTGTCATTGGATTCTTATGCATGTCAAATATCAGAATCTTTAATCTCTTTCTATTTTTCACTCTTGAGATGACAACGTAAACTTGACCATAACTAAAAATAGAATTTACAAAATATAATCCAACTGAAGAAAGCGATTGCAAGTGTTTATAGCAAAAGCTCGAAAAAAAATATATACCTGTAAAAATAATAATAACCAATGAAATATAAAAAAATATTTAAAAATACAAATCATGAGTCATTGTAAAAAATTTTATACTATGAAGAATTACAAAGAATATAACGTCTAAGATTGTCTATTTATGAGCCGACCTACGAGTTTAATTTCATTGAGGGTGCATGTGCACCCCTTGAACTTTTGATTAAAATTATCAATGTAAGTATAATATTTTGTAAATTGATATTTTGACCTTAAATTTTAATTTTTCTTTCATTTTGACCCCTTATTTTTAGCTAAAATTACAATTTTATGTATAATATTATGAAAATTTAAAGTTTTCCCTAATTTTTAACTTCTTTTTCACTTTTGCCCTTGACTTTTTGGCTAAAATTATAATTTTAAGTACAATATTTTGAAAATTTATATTTTGGCCGCAAATTTTAAACTTCTCTTTTCATTTTGACCCTCACAATATTTTGAAAATAAAATTTTGTCCATGCTAACCCAAGGTCATACGCCACTAATTATAAGTGGTGACATAAATGAAGATCAATGAATAATAATAATAATAATAATAATAATAATAATAATAATAAATAGCTCTGCATATATTATCAAAATTTAGGTTGATTCTCTCATCTCTTGGAAGTAAGGATAACATGTAATCAATAATTTCATCTAGCAAGAATTGCTCTCTCTTTTATCTACATCTCTTTTGTTAATTTCTTAATTATTCGAAGATGAAGTATGTCTATAATAGAATAATTTAATCAAAACATTTTATTAAAATAAAAACAAAGATTTATTAAATAATGATAATTCATTTTTTTTCAACGAACTTAGAAGATTAAAAACATTTTTTAACGCAAACAAATTGTAATTAGCAATACACCTATTGATATTGACTAAGATATTTAAAATTTATATATGCATTAAAAATTTGTATAGTTAAATTTATAATTGGAGGCATGAAAGCAAGTTATATGTCAACGTCATTCATTCAAAAGCTTCATTCCCAATCTCTTTCTTTTCTTGCGGGGTTCTGCTTTTAACTATAAATATCTTTAGCATATTAGAAGTCTTGTAGCAAAGTTATCTTGCAACTTGTCCTTTGGCTCAATTAAATTTTGTCACATATTAAACTCAAAATAAAATATAATTTCCCTCAAATATTAACCCGAGCTCCATACTGCAGTTTTTTGTCAAAGGAGGGCTAGAGATAAGGGTTGCCTGTGTAGTTAAGAGCATCAAAGCTCTGAAGTTGGGAGCTTGTGGGAATACGACCCAATAAATTGTCGCTATCAATTATTGGATAGAATTTCATTTCAAATTTGATACGAATAACCTAAAAGGAAAAGGAAAAAGAAAAAGTGAGAAGTGATAACTTTTTTTTGTCAAAATAATAAATATTGAATTAATTAGTTAGTAATTTTTAAATAAGTTTTATGTAAAAAAAATATGAAACTTTGTTACTTATCTAATCACACGTCTTTTTGCAATCCTTCTTGTTTACTACAATATAACAATTAATGTAGAAAATACATGAAAAATTAAAAAAAAATAATTAACCATTCCAAAACCAATTATAGACCAGATTTTAAATATTACTAATATAATTTCATAAATATTATCCACACTTCGCTCTTCTATGCCCAAATAGCTTTTTCATTTTAGACCCTACATCTTTAATTGCATATTTTATGCTTTATAAAATGTTTCTTATATTTTTTTAACAAAGTGTGATCTATCGGTTGCCTATATATTTTTTGGAACATAACTAACAAAAAATATTTACAAAACACAACCAAAAAAAGAAACAAATTATTTTTTTTTATGTGTGGATTACAAGAAAATATGCTTTCAAGATTTGAACTCATGTCATTACAAGAAAAAAGGATGGTCCTTCATATAGTTAAGGGGTGTGGCTCTTCCCCATTACAAGCCAATTTTATGTGTGGATTCTCCATGCATACTTAGGAGTTAGGACTCCACAAAAAATGAAGAAGTATGAACTTTGGTTACAAGTAGTCTCTTTAGCAAATTCTGGATTCATGGAGTAATATACCAAATGCCTTTAGCTACGAAGATCATAATGAAATATATATATATATATATATATATATATATTAGCATACGAAAGCAATTAAACGGAGAAGAATAATTCAATGATCACAGCACAACCAAATTTAACACAAAAGTTTCTACTAAAAATGCAATATAACCTGTTTTTAAAATTTTCTAAATGCTTTTCATCAACATAA
Organism: Biancaea sappan; assembly: GCA_037074585.1. Taxonomy (NCBI): domain Eukaryota; kingdom Viridiplantae; phylum Streptophyta; class Magnoliopsida; order Fabales; family Fabaceae; genus Biancaea; species Biancaea sappan. The sequence goes on from CM073495.1 coordinate 66,800,193, forward strand.
TACGCACAGTGATCCTTAGAATAAATTCTCATAAAGAACCAAACTTTCAATTTAAACAGAAGACTGAATCCAAAAATGAACCCACTCATTATGTGATGTAGAAAAGATACCAAGAAAAGAACATAGTAAGGCCTCAAACTTAAGAAATGTGTCTCAACACATATCAAAGAGTATAAGCATTTGAAGTCATATTAGTTTAAATAAAGAAATAGGAACAACAAAATCATGGTATAGGACATGATCAAAGAATATATCTAAATATAAATTAGTAGAGACTTTCATTCTTGGACCAGTGAACAATTTAATCCAACCGCTAATAGTAGCATGGGAATGCTTTTTCCTCTTTTACCCATTAACACATATTCATGTTCTTTTTGGTTATTCTTTACTCCTCTAGTGGTGATTTTGAATGGCTACAACCATAAGTCTGACATTCATGGTTCAATCAGCAAGAGAATATTGTTTGCTTCCCAAAAAATATCCATTTAATAACTTCCTTTACTAAGGATTATGCATATTATTATTTTATCATTGATTGTATCATACTAACACTTACTTAGATATTTTCCTATTCTATTTGAAATTTTACAAACTCTGCCTATGTTTCATAGCCAGTCCCAAGTCTAGATAAAGGAGGAGGTTATGTTAGGCCCTCGATAGCCAACGTAAAATTCTGTCGAAATTCTCATAAACTTGGACCAATGATGATATTATTCTAATACTAGGTCGTTGCCCAAAAACAACATACTATATGGCTCAAGTACAGTATCAAATGAGCTAGAGCTGCTGTATTGGCGCCCAGATATAGTGTTCAATAAGCAAGGATCCACTAATACTAAGTTGTTGCCCAAAAGCAACACGTTGTATGACTTGAGTACAATGTCAAATGAGTTGTGGCCATTGCATAGGTGCTCGGATGTAGTGTTAAATGAGCATGTTCCTAGACGGATGAAGGTAAAGAAACTATCCATGAGAGTAAGATCAAGATTGGTACATGGAATATTGGGACCATGACAGGGAAATCTGTCACGCCCCTAAAATGGGCATGCGAGTTAATACAAATTTTATGGTGTACCTCAGTGATAGCCCATAATTTCTCTGAAAAGTCTTAATATCTACAACTACGCAAAACTTAAATTACAAAGGAAATAAATTCACATAATACTTTCTCTTACTTCTCATAATATTGGGAAATATATACAATGAAAATGCAAAAAAAATTATAGCCAAACTAATAAAATCCCTAAAATGCATCAAGACCTAAGTGGCCTACAGAATTACAGAGCATTTCAATTGCATACAGCCTAAAAATTAGTTCATCATGAAACCCCCCAAACAAAAATAGAATATGTCTCCAAAGTCGTTAAACTCCTAGCAGTTCCATTCCTCCTCAGCTGCTATATCTGAAAAAATATAACCGCAGAGTGTGTGAATTCATCAAAACTCAGTAAGTAGATGATTATGCAATAATATAAAGCACAAGTATAAATACCAGAATCACAATCGTAATCTAAAAAATACCTTTAGCACGTACAAATACATACACACAAGCGTACCTTATTATGCAACCATAATGTGCTATTCTTTTGTGAGTCCACACTCTCACAGCTTCTCATTGAATCGCAATTCAATGAAAAGGTACAAAGCGTTTATATTCCCTATGCCTTTAGTTTCCTTTATGCAAACACATACAAATAAAAATAAGTAGATCCAACAATCTAATCACAATTCCAAAGCACGTACAAGCATAAATTAACTATACAAAATATGTCATGCAAATAATGATCTGCCTTCCCTTCTGTGAGTCTACATTCTCACAAATACTGTATTGAGTCTAAATTTTGGTACTCATCTTTCCCAAAGTATTTTTGTTGAATAAGTTTGTGCTAAAGGTCTTTATTCCTCTAAACTTAATTCCCAATGTTCATCTGCACAGATGCCCCCATTCACAAATTTACTAATCGGCTATCCCCTAGTGGGTCTATGTCTCCACCATAGTTTCCCTTCTCTTTACCATGCACAAACAACCAACACATAACACACAATTCAACAACAACCAATTCACCATTCCCAAATTCAACCCACATGATAATCCCATAATATCACAAGAAATTTCATTGTCTCGTTAATATCACTAACTAAGAAATTTAATAAATTAAATTCAACCATGGTGTGAATGGGATTTATGTTGCACTTGAGCAATTTAATAAAAACTCAAAAGCAAGGTCACTCACTCACCTAGATGCCACAAGGTTTACCGTAAAACAGTTCCTGAGAAATGAAGCAAATGAAGCTCCCAAGTCACCTAGAACCAACCAAAATTAATAAATAAATCAAACAAGAAAAATCTTCATTACTAATTCTGACCTTTTCTCATTCATTTGGTCATAACTCTTAACCATTAAGGAGTTTCTAAATGAAACTTATACCATTGAAAACTAGACTTAAAAAGTTTTTCAACGATATAAAGTTTGCTAAAAATAGAGTTCGGATGAAAAAGTTATGGCTGTTTAAAAAGATTCAAGAAAATACTACAGTTTGACCTTAGCATAGGTGGCATCTGGGCGCTACACACACTTGGCACCTGGGCACCATGGCCTCCTTCCTTCCTTTCTCTTTTGAAGTGTGGTGCCAAGATCATGACCTACGCAATTTGACCTCGGTTTTGGCTCAGATTCAATCAAATCTTCACCGTTTCTCATGATTTCATCCATAGGTTTTCATCCCTAGTTTCTAAGGAGTATTTAGAAACAAAACCCCAATTTTAACCGACAATCCAAGCCCCAATCCTCAAATCTACCCAAAATGTCCTAAGATCCAAAAATGGGGAAAAGTTTGGGAATATCTACCTTAATTCCTCGCTTTCTCGATGTTATGTGGCCATCGATGACTCGCCTTATCGTCAAAGAGAAGATCGTCGGAACTTAGTTAGTGGATATGGGTGGAGATGGTAGAGAGAAGGTGGAGAGAAAAAGAGAAGAGAGAGTGAGGAGAGAAAGAAAAGTGAGGAAAATGAGAAAAAATGGATGGTGTCACCTATATATACCCGTCTATAGTGAAATTACTACATTGTCCCTCGGTCAACCCCCAGTTAACCTCAATTATGACAAATCCGTAATTCCTTATTATACTTTAGTCACTCTTTAGACCTCGAAGATATCCGGCTTCTTCGACGCCTCATAACTGTTCTCTCTCAATTCTCCATCCCTTAACACTATTTTCACTTTCCGAAGTGCTTCTCTAACCTTACTTTCCATAGCACTTAACTAGGAAAATTTTCATTAAAAGAAAGCATTAAAAATAATGTCACTAAAATAAAGTTATAAAATAATGCTATTAAAATAATGGCAATTATCGTTATAAATATTATAATACTCCCAATCACGTGATCTCAAAATTGGCAGTTATCACAAAAACCATGGAGACCGTGAAGCAGAGAAAAATTAATATCTTATGCCTTCAAGAGACTAAATGGGTTGGAGAAAAAGTTAAGAAGTTTGACTATTTAGGATTTGAGTTTTAGTACACAGGAAAAATAAAGACAAAGAATGGGGTAGGTATTATGGTTGATAAGGAATGAACGCCAAATGTTATGGAGGTAAATAGGATTAGGGACAAGATCCTATCCTTAAGAATAATTGTTGTAAGGGATATCATTCATATCATAAGTGCTATGCACCTCAAGTAGCGTCGGAAGCACATCTTAAGGAAAAGGTTTGGGAAGATTTGGAGGGGTTAGTCAGAGGCATACATCTAGATAAGAAGATTTTCATCAGGGGGGCCTTAATGGCCATGTAGGGAAAGAAGCAGGATAGTATGTATGTCACATCCCAATTCCGGTCATGTGAGTAATTCTATAAACTGTGTACCTCCATGATATCCCATAAAACCTCTAATCAGTATTACTGCATAACATAAATTTTTCAAGAAAGAGATTTTGCATACATACATATGAAAAATTCAACATAATGAAATAGCAAATACAAGCCGAATATCATACGGGATGATAAAACTTTCCAAGCCTAAATGACCTATAAATATTACAAAGCGTTTCTTAAGCTTTTAAATTCATAAACCCTCCAGACAAACATAGAAAGTATTTTTAAGGATTACTAATCTTCCTGCAGATTTTCTTCTTCCTCATCCACTGTATTTAAAAAAATAATCATAGGGTGTGAGTTCATCAAAACTTAGTGAGTAAATGACTGTGCAATAATATATCACAAGTACAAATACCATAATCATTATCACAATAAGAATAATTATATTTATGTTCAGGGTTTCTATACCCTCTGTATTCAATTTATGTTGAGGGATTTAATTTTCATTGTATTCATATCCACAACTATTACATGCATTGGTATCTTGGAGAATCAAGTTCTCAACCATTCCATGTGTATAATTATATGCATTGAGTATCTTAGGTCAAGCCGTCAACCATTCCATGTGTATAATTGCATTCTCAATCATAATTCTCATTAACATAATCTTAAATCACACAATAAATTTCATTATTATGTTATCATCACTAAATAGGGAATTTAATTAAAATTTCTAATTGTGATATAAGGTGGGATTTATATTGTACTTAGAATAAAATTAAATAAACTCGGTTACCATGGTCTTCCACTCACATAGATTTCGTATCCGAGTCACCTTTCCAAGTTATTACAAAGAAGAGTACGTAGCTAGATTTTAGGTTCCGCAACGGAGATTTTCACGAAGATCAGATAGAGAAAGTCATGGTTGCTTTTGTACAAAATATTATTCATATGTACGATCACTATTCATATGTATGAATACTATTTATGTGTACGAATACTATTTATACATACAGATATCATTCCTACATATGAATACTATTTATATATACGGTTACTATTTATATCAGGAATAGCGAACATAAGCTGTAAAAGAGTACACTAGGAAATGGAGGTAGGTCACAATGGATACTCTCAAGTACCAAGTCTTTCCTTAGTCAGATCTTTCCTAGACATGTATTCTTTACAGTTTTATACTCTATTTCGATAATCAGAAAATAATTCTCAAGCAATCGAGGATAATTCTTTTCTGATGTAGAGGATCAGCTAAAGCCGTAACCACAGAGCATACTAAAAATTTAACCTCTAAATAATTACAAAAATTTAAAGAAGCATAGTATCCTTACCTTGAATCTAGGCTAAGAAAGAAAAACCTAGAATTTTCAAAGCTCTAACATGAGAGCAAGAGAAATTTTGAGAAGAGAAAAGAAGAGAAACTGAATATGTGAATTTAGAAGTGAAATGGAAGAGCCTATTTATAGGAGAAGTTATAGTACTATGTGCTAATAAAATATTTAATTTACTATGCACTAATAATTCAATTTCACTATATGCTAATAATTCAGTTTGGTACTATTTACTTTACTGTGCAATCATGAGGCGGCTGAATTATTGGTCACCATTGAGAATTAAAGGAAAAATTATCCTTTCTCCTAAACTTTTAAGTTTCTTTTCACTTTAATCCTTTTCATTTTAGTTTTTAGGAGGATTTTCTCACATAAAATATTATTTTTCTCCCAGTTTGTTTCTAGATTCCTCTTATGCTCAAACCATATTTTACTCATGAGATAAATTCTATATCATAACATCCATTATACCCCACAATTTATGCAATCTATAAGTGAAAATTCATATTTTCAACAATATGCACAAACAAGCTTACAAAAATTAAACAGATAGGGAAATTATTTTCTTCAAAATAAATTTATCGTTCGTAAACACTCAAAACTTTAAAATATAGAGAGTATTACAATGCAAGGGACTTATGGAGCTTAATGAAGAAGGACAATCTATACTTGATTTTTTAATGACTTATAATTTCAAGATTGTCAACACTTGCTTTAAGAAGTGAGAGAAGCATTTAATCACATGTAAGAGTGAAGTCTCTAAGTCACAGATTGACTTCTTTTTAGTAAGGAATCCAAATAGAAAAAGCTATTGTAAAGTGATCCCTGGGGAGCCCATGACAGGTCAACATAGGGTTTTGGTCCTTGATATGCTTATTAAAGGTCGAAAACAAAAGTGTCGACAAGTGATGAACCTTAAGATACCAAGTGCTGACAGCTTAAGGGGGAGAAATAACCAACTTTTAAGAGGAAATTGTTGGAGGAATGAACCTGGGAGTTAGAAGAAAGTGGTAACACCATGTGAGATGAAATGACCAAGAGGGTTATGAAGGCGGCTAAAGCACTCTTAGGAGAATCAAAAGGTTTTAGACTAAGAGATAAGGAATCTTGGTAGTGGAATGAGAGCGTTCAAGAGAATGTTAAACATAAAAGAGAATACTTCAAGGCTATACATTTGTGCAATAACACGAAAAATTGGAAAAGGTATCAGAAGGCTAATAAGGAGACTAAAAAAACAGTAAGCGAAGCACGATCTAAAGCATTTGAAGAGTTCTACAATGACTTGGGGACAAAAAATAGGGAACAAAAGATTTACAAAATTGCGAAGAATAGAGAAAGGAAATCTAGAGATTTGGATCAAGTAAGATTTGTTAAGGATAAAGAAGGAAAAATTTTGGTTACAGATAAAAATATTAAAAACAGATGGAATGATTACTTTTACAAGCTTTTTAATGACGAAGCAAGATCAACTAGTAATATGAAAGATCTAATAACCCAAGAGGGTGAATAAAATTTGGCTTATTATTACATAATTAGGGTTGACAAGATCAAGGAAGCTCTTAGAAGAATGGATAATGGTAAAGCCATTGGTCCTAATAGTATTTATATCAAAGTTTGGAAATGTTTAGGAGAGTAGGGTACTATCTGACTAACTAAACTTTTTTACAAGATTTTAAGGTTTAAGAAAATACCTGAGGAATGGAGAAGAAGCACTTTAGTGCCTATATACAAGAATAAAGGGAATATCTAGAAATGCACAAACCATTGAGGAATAAAACTTATGAGCTATACTATGAAATTATGGGAAAGAGTGATCAAATACATGATAAGAAGTGAGACGTGTATTTCAGAAAATCAATTAGGATTTATCCTAGGACAATCTACTATGGAGGTTATTTATCTACTAAGAGGGTTGATAGAAAAGTACTGAAGTAAGCAAAGAGATTTACATATAGTTTTTATTGATCTAGAAAAAGCTTACGATCGAGTACCAAAAGAAGTGTTGTGGAAAGTCTTGAGAAAGAAAGATGTTTGTGTTGCATATATCAGAGTTATAAAAGATATGTATGAGGGGGCAACTTGTGTGGGAACATCTAGAAGGGAGATAAGACTTCCCTATAAAGATTGGTCTGCATCAAGGATCAGCTTTAAGCCTTTATTTGTTTGACCTATTTTTAGACGCTCTGACGAAGCACATCCAAGAAGAAATCCCCAAATGCATGCTTTTTACAGATGATATTGTTCTCATGGCAGAGTCAAGAGAAGAGATTAACTCTAAACTCGAGTTATGGATATGTACTTTAGAATCGAGAGTTTCCGTCTAAGTAAGGGTAAGACAGAATATATGCACTGCAAGTTTAACAAGCGGCAAGTTCGAAGAGTTGGAGGTCAAAATTGTAGATCAAGGTATACCACAAGTGCCAAAGTTCAAGTATCTAGGATCAGTAATACAAGGTGATGGAGACATAAATGGAGATGTTACACATATGATACAAGCTGGGTGGTTGAAATGAAGAAAGGTATAGGGAGTTATTTGTGATCAGAAAGTATCTAACAAGCTTAATGGGAAGTTTTATCACAATGCTATAAAACCGGCAATATTATAGGGAGTGAATATTGAGCATTAAAAGGACAACATGAACAAAAAATGGGGGTAGCTGAGATGAAAAAATTAAGATGGATGCTTGGTCGTACAAGAAAAATCTGTAATGATTGTATACGAGGTAGAGTTGGAGTATCACCTATTGAGGAGAAAATGGTAGAAAATTATTTAAGGTGATTTGGATATGTTCAAATAAGACAGTTGCAGGAGCCAGTGAGGAGGATTGAGCAGATGATATGAAATTCTATGAAAAAAGGCCAATAAAGACCAAGAAGAACACTTAAAGAAGTCATTATACAAGATCGTTTGATTAATATAATACCTAAAGAGTTGATTATTGGTAGAGCTTAATAGCGCCATGCGATCTATGTAGCTGACCCCATTTATTGGGATAAGACTTATTGTTTTTTAACTACAATGAAAAGCATACTTGAGATTTCTTGATGAAGTCATGTCCTCTTGCAAGCATGGGAACAATTTCCTCAATTAGGTTGGTGGCAAAAAAAGCTTGGATGGATAAGCCAGCATCCCGTACTAGGCTACCATGACTCTGCATATAGATATAATCACATATACATATCAAACCCAAAAACTTTATAATTTACTGAAAACTCAAGAGTTACTAAATAAAAACAAAGCTAAAGATAAACTTTAGTTGGAGTTCCCAACTGCATAATTGGCTACTACATCGTAATTTGTCTTCTTCTTGATTAATCCAAGATTGTCGGGAAGAGCACCATTTAACTTTCTAACTTCACTTGTATGGTCATTCCATCTTCTAAAACCTATACCTAATCATGAACTCTTGCAAAATGCTTCTTAAAGCTATCTCCATTTGGATCTTTAACCCAACATGCAAACATACATAAAACCTTTGCGAATATGTAAGGGTGTTTAGAATTGTGCACTTATAGGCCTTAAGTTTCTAATAATTTGATGGCTTATAATGATATGTAAAATAGTACATTTTCGACACATCTTATTGTTATGCATCACTATTCTCATCTTCTTAGTGGATGTGCTTCATTATTACTTGAAGAGATTTCTCTCTAATCAACTTGTTGAAAAGTCTTCGTGTCAACTAGTCTGTATAAACTATCCCATCTCAGATCTTGTATCAAGGGATGTGGTTGATAAAGGTCCTCCTATTATAATGGCATATCAAACAATTTATATGATCATTATTCATAAATGATGAGAAATGAACACAAAAACACACTCACATGTATCATGTATGTAGATGTATGTATGTATAATTAAAGGCAATGCCTCACCTTTGCACAGAGGTGACAAACTTTCTTCCAATTAATTTGATCATGAGGTTGAACAGAGAGTTCTTTTCTCGATTGGAGAATGAGTTGTGTGATTTGACCCACAAACTATTTCCCATATAAGTAAGACATAGGCATGTAAATTAAACGGCAATAACACTACACTTTAGCTGCAATATATGGTGGAAACGAGTGAACATATTATTAGACAGACATCCAAATATGTGATAAAAATATTTAAAGGGTGATAATAAACATTATGTGGATGTATAGGAAGAAAAGAAGAAGAAGCCAAAACCCAGGATGCATTGGATTGGTTCCAGACCATCCTAATACTCCAAGCATCTATTATAGCATGCCAATAATAAGATGGAAGCAATAAAATTGAGAAAATAAAATAATGAATTAAGGAGATGTACTGAAAACCAGGCCTTTCCCCCATGAGAGTATGTAGGTGGTTACACCATGACTAAGAATCCAATTTCGTGCTCTAAAACAAACGTGATCTTGACCTTCCTCGGGTCCTTCTTTAAGGATGCGCTCACATATATAACTAAATGTAATGTAGAACATGGTGCTATGACCCTGAATGTGTGCAATCCCCACCCTCCATCTCAACATTAAAACATTAATATATTTTGAGCATGAATTTAATTATGTCTTCTATAATCAAAATATATTAAACTTCAAACGTAGAAATTTGGTGACAGTAGAAGTAACATAGAATCTCTTTTCGAACATTTTCTGAAATTATTGTATCAAGATGCCCTATATTATACATACAAAATACCTACACAATTCATACATATAACTTACATTACCATTTTAAATCCTTAATATATATGTGAGAAGTGTACAATTCGTTGTATTTAATATATATATATATATATATATAACTATACTCGCTTTTGATCTCGGAAAAATAATCCCCATAATACAATTTAGTCCTCGAATATATAGAAATTTCTCACAATTATGTAGCTTTTCTTCGTGTCTAGGTGTTAGTGTAGATATTGTTAAGTTTGCTAAGCTAACTTGACACGTTAAGCTTGCTTGGTCAACAAAAAACTGCAGGCACGTCACGCAAGCAAACGATGACGTCGTTTGCTACATTATGAACAAGAAGAAAAAGGAGAATTGATTTGGAAATTTCTCTGCTAGGGTTCCTATATCCATTCCACTAGAGCTTTCATTCAAAGAGAAACATTGTTTGCAATCATAAATTCAACGAACAATATTCGTCCCATTTGAATTCATTTGAACGTGATTGCTTCCTTTGATTGTCTTCGATTTACTCTGTCCATATTTTAATTAATCACGATTGCTCATTTATTTGATCGAGATTCTTACCAAAAATTGATGTTGTCAAGTCAAATTCTTATTAGTTGTGAAGCATATATCATGGTTTTATAATATGATAAAGTATCTTTTGAGAGAAGATATGATTTGATTAACATTTTAAGAAACTTTCTCTTGATGCTTTAGAATATAAGACAATTAATTCTTAATAAAATTTTAATGCTTTAAAATATTTTTCTTTTATTATTATCAAAGTCAATTGTTAATCCTTAAACCAAGGATGTATACAATGCAATTAAAATATGCCTAAAGCTTCAATGACGCTGCCAAATGATATTCTTATTTCTAGGTCCGGCCCCATGATCTTCCTCAATGGGCTTGCTCGCATATCACTAATAATACTGCATCACATTAAGCACACCAAATATGCTTCACATTCCAAAACGACAGCGTCAAAAACCATGACTGACAATCAGATAATACTCAAACGAAAATAGTGTCATGATACGTTGACTCATCAACTTACACCGGTGTCAACCCCAAAACTATGCAGTAATGCTCTTGTCAAAATATTCACAAATATATATATATATATATATATATATATATATATATATTATATTCAAGCCATCCAAAAGTAGCTTCACCCAATACAGTGCAGAGCAGTTGACTTTTGACGCATCAAGTCATCTACCTTAATCTTGCTTGCTCGGGTTCGATTTAGCACGGTGCTTACCGAATTTTGATAACATGTATGCCAAGGCTACTTTGGCGCCAAGGCTAGAGTGAGCACGAGACAGGCAGATAGCACCCCCTAGTAGGAGCAAACTATTGGCTACCAACTTTCTTGATGGCTTTCTTAATATCTTCCTCTTATGGGATTCTTTTGTAACTTGTCCATCGAGTATAGTAGGATGAACCAGAGATGTGTTGCTCTTGATTGTGTCTAAGCAACTCGGAACCTGTGCAAAGATTGTTAGCCACAAACACCAGTCTACTCAGAATGATGGCTAACAACATGCTTTCAATCGTCACAAGTGATGGTTAGTTCTATATCTTGACTGCATTTCAGTCACCACTTTTGAGATAAAACCAGCAACTAATTTTGCCAAGGATGAACACACAATGATTAGAATTAACATGATGGCTTTCAACACTACAACATGACGTAAACTTTCTTCCACAAAATAAAAGCCGGTCATTTTTTAGGCATAGCACTACAGGATAATTAGCATATTTTAATGAATAGACAAAAGCCCTATGTTTTCTCCAACCCCATAGAATTTGTTATCCTCGAAAGATTGTGTCAATATCATTTTAGTACCCTGGAAGGGTGACACTGGAAGAAAATTATAATTTTGAGCATTACAGTGATATGAAAAATTGTATCAAATTGATAATGACACAACCTATCAAAGACTAAAATAGAATTTTTTTTTTAGGGTTTTTGTACAATAATTAATAGGATACGCACTATGGTAGCAGCCCAAAAAAATTTTACAATGCTGCAAAATTCCCACAAAGTTGGGGGATCACTTTTACGAAATACAGGAGGAAAAGCTACATAGTTCCACAGCAATTGAATTGTGAGAAATCAGCATATTTTATAGAATAATATATAGGTAGTCAAACGCATCAAGCTATGGAAAACCTAAAAGGAAGGTAGTCTTGAGTGTTAAATTAAGGTTATGGTTTATTATAATTGATAGAAATTCAAGAATCAGGGCTGCAAGTCAACCTTCATATCATTGTCTGGAGAGACTTAACCTTAATGAGACTTGCAAGGACCAAAACAACCCTATACAACTGGACCTCAATAGCAGAAACCAAAGGATTGCAAATGCAAGCTGCTAACATGAACCTATGAACATGAACACTGTCATCAGAAGTAACAGCTGTAACATGCCAACAGGAACACAAGACCAGAGCAATACCCGCCTCAAGCAACTTACCATAAATATAAACAAGGCATTAACTTAAAAAAGATTACATTATATGTGAACCAACGGCACTGACCTTCTGCATTAAGTTGACTGAAGTGGTAATTGAACCTGACGGATGACAGCTTCTAGTAGAGTACCTTCGTAGTGCATTATCCATCTTACACACATAATTCCATATGCCCCTAGCAAAAGCCAGCTTTGCCACCTCCATATTCAAACCAGAATCTTCTTGGTGAAACATTGTGATTTCACAGGCATTTCTACCAGGTACTGTACTTAAATAGATGCCAGTCATATAACAATCTCTTTATATGTAAAAATCATTCACTTAGTTGTCACACTATTGGGAAACAATGAAACAAGTAAAAAATGGAGTTCAAGTATCACTGGATGCAATGCAAGGCTAATATGTGAATATAGAAATAGGTTGTCATGATATCCATTTCAATTTAGTAATAAATTTCTGAAGAAATAAGCCAGGAGACTTTGGAAGATTTTCACTTTTCTTTTTTCCATAGGATCAGAAATGATGAGATTTACAAAAGGAAATACCATGGAATGTTCTTTGTCAAAATGTTTCATCATTACATAAATAAGTAAATGAACCAAAAGCCTACCTTTTCTAATTCGCCAGCCAGATCTAAAATACTCAACACGTACATATTTTCTCTGCCGTGGTGCCAAAGGATGCTCACATTCCTAGCAAGGATCATAACCAGAAATCAAAAAGAAAAGAAGAACAAGAACGCAATTAAAAAAATAAGCCAGAATACATCAAGCACAATCAACAGCATACATAAAAATCCATTTTTTTTATGCATCCTTCAGACAAACTGATAAGGAAGCTTACAATTAATGTCCTTCAAACATATTTATTATTGACTTTCAACATGATCTGTCACTGTATTGTCCATGCAGTTGTCACTTGTAACCAACAAAAGGAGCAAGTTGAAGATAGGAACCTGTCACCATTGGACAATGATTTTTTTCCCCCTTTTGGGAGGGGGAAGAGTGCTGTTTACAGGTAGGTCAGTGAAATTAGTAGATAATGGGACTGCTGTTTTGGTGGTCACAGAATTGGCAGTATTTGAATGCCATCATGTTGCAAGGGAAAGGAACAAGAGAAAACTGAATTCATATTCAAAGATACTGTATCTCACACGAAGAAAATATAGCTACCAACAAATCAGCCAGATCAACTAAACACTGCAGTTTGCACAAGTCGGAGTAACTAAATATTTATATCTTCCTTCAACAATGAACCAGTAGAATCATAAGACACAGACTGATGCTAAATTTCTACCATTTTATGAAATTTTGAATGCTTTTAGATTAAATGCTTTATTTTTTCTACAAACTTAATTGACACTTTATAACCTATCCAACTGGGAGAAAAAAATTACAATTCAGTGCTGACTGAACCTCATTCTATAAATTAGCAAGTCCCTTGTACAGCATAACTTCTTGCAACATCTACCAAGATATGTAAGCTCCACAGGATAAGTACATTTCACTGGTTGAGATCTTGTATCCAAACATGTATTTATGAATTAACAATTAAAAAGTCTCACTACTAAAATAACAAGCCTAAGTTAAGGAATCTCCAAATAGATAGGACCATAGTGGTCTAAATAATGAGGAAAATTATAAACAGACAAATAGTGCAAACAATGGTATCTTCTAATGTCATAAACTTGTAATCTGAATTCTTGACAAACAAATTATTTAATTAATTGATTGTTATAGCATTTATTGATTTGAAAAAAAACTTATGATCGAGTACCAAGAGGTGCTGTGAAAAGCCTTAGAACAGAAAAGTATACAGGTTGCGTATATTAGAGCTATAAAATATATGTATGAGGGGACTACAGCTAGTGTGAGAACATCTGTAGGAGAGACTAGAGACTTCCCTATTAAGATTGGTCTACATCAGCGATCATCTTTGAGCCCTTATTTGTTTGGCTTGGTTTTAGATGTTTTTACGAAATACATCCAAGAAGAAATCCCTAAATGCATGCTTTTTACAGATGATGATGTTCTCATAACAAAGTCAATGGAAGAGATAAATTTTAAACTTGAGCTATTGAGAGATACTTTGGAATCAAAGGGTTTTCATCTGAGCAAGAGTAAGACAAAATTTATACATTGTAAGTTTAACAAGCGACAAGTTAGAAACAAGTTGGAGGTTAAAATTAGAGATCAGGTTGTATCACAAGTGTCAAAGTTTAGGTATCTGGAATCAGTTCTACAAGATGACGGCCAAATTATTGGAGATGTGGCACATAGGATACAAGCTGGGTGATTGAAGTGGAGAATAGCATCAGGAGTTGTTTATGATTGGAAAGTACCTGATAATCTCAGAAAAGTTTTATCGTACTGCTATAATACCAGCAATTTTATATAGAAGTGAATGTTGGGCGATGAAAGGACAACAAAAACATAAAATTAAAGTAGCGAAGATGATGATGTTTTTTTGGATGTGTAGTCATACAAGAAAAGATATGATCCGTAATAATCATATACAAGGTAGAGTTGGAGTGGCACCTATTGAGAAAAAAATGATTGAAAACCGTTTAAGGTGATTTAAGCATGTTCAAAGAAGACCGTTAGAAGCGCCAGTAAAGAGAGTTGAGCAGATAGTTTGGAGCTCTGTAAAAAAAGGTCGATGAAAACCAAGAAAGACACTTAAAGAAGTTATTGAACGGGATATTCTGGTAAATAAGATACCTAAAGAGTTGGTCATTGATAGAGCTCAATGGCGTCGTGCAATCCATGTAACCGATCCCACCTAGTGGGATCAGGCTTTGTTGTTGTTGTTGTTGTTGTTGTTGTAATTGATTGTTACATCTTCCTATATAAATTTTCTAATCACATGTTGGATGACACCAAAATGGTAAGTTAGAAAACAAGATGTAGCAGCAATCATATCCATATATGAATAAAAACACTAACATATGAAGCATAGCACACTGTGTAATGCTGATCAGTTGCTAAAAACAATTACTTGCAAGGCGAGACCGTGACTATGTGCATTACCTTCATAAAACAGTAGAATGTTTTATCCCTGCCCTCCCACAATTTCCAAGCCAGCACATATTCTCTAGGCTTCAAAAGAGGAAACTTTTTAATTGTACGACCAACTTCAACACCCTTAGATTTATCCACCTGCAGCTGCACATGCTCAACCACGGTCTTATCCCAATGCTTTCTGTAATCATTATCAAGGTAGAAGTCTCTTAGCACCTCAGATGAAACCCCATTAAACATGGTCATGCTCAAGTATTTCAGGGGACCATCCTGCAATGTCAATGGAGTAATAATTACTGTAACATTGAACCTGCAAAGCCAGTGTCCTAGAACTGAAATGTGTACAGATATTACTCAAATAGAAGTTATCAAATTAAAAGATCACACACTGAAAGGACAAAAGAAAAATGGGATGTATCCTCCAAACACCTTGGCTACTAATTATAAATCAATTCTGTCAACAATTAATAAAAATATAATGACTTCAGTTCATGGTGCGCAAAAGAGAAGATCAACTAAAGAGTTTTCTTTTTTTTTTTCTTTTCTTTCTCTCTATTTTTCTTAGCTTGGACATACCAAGCTACTAATGGTATATATTAGAAGATCAGAGGATGGGAGGTAGAGCATATGCAAGTGTGCCAGAGTGCAGTGTCACCCTCCGTTTGCATTTGTCAGAACCAGCCCGTACATCTTGTGTGAGAGAAAAATAGAGAACAACCGTAGCTGTTTTACTCAGCACATATCAATTAAAGCACTACAAACTTTAGAACATCAGACACACAGAATCGATAAAAGAAACATAATATTATCAATAAAATGAGATGAATATCATGACAATAGAGTGTGTAATGAGATCAATTCATGAGTTTTTACACCGGTTAAATTAACATTAACATCAATAACCTTTGGCTTGCAGCATTTTGCATTGTAGGATAGATAGTTGTTACTTCTATCTATGACAGTTTCCCAGTCATCACTCTCATAGAGCTTCTCATCCAGGTTCTCCATTAGAAACTTCAAATCTGCCTCTGTCACAATTTCCGATATTCTGCAGGACAAAACAAAACTTTCACAATGATAAATCACTTATAATACACCTAAGTCTATGCTCATGAATAACATCAAAGACAAAACTCTGTTTGAAAGTATAGTTACTAGTTTGATTGCTAAATCTCACAAGAGATGACGTACTATACTACCATTTATCACAAGTTTCTTGATTACATTTCTGTGGTTTGCATTGCCCCATTAATAGCAGCCTCCTAAGCAGATAAATCTATCTGAAAGATGATCAGCATTTCTGAATCAAGGTCAGATATAGGAGAAATAAAACCCCATAATCATTATTCTTTTTCTTTAAAGCTAATCTAGTTTATTTTGGCCCCTGGATTTCCTTATTCTAGTTCCAACTCTTAATGCCAGAAAACTGCAGTATGAAATACCAGTGTCTTTGGTCACAAGCAATACTTTGAAGTATAATTATAATTATAATTATTTATTTATTTATTATTATGATCATCATCATTATTATTATTGACAGAAAGAATTTATTGATGATAAGAGAAAAACAATAATAGAGAACAAGTAAGTCTCCCAAAACCATAAATTTCAGACTACAGATTCATTAGCTCATACAAACTTTCCAATCCCTTTGGAAATCCACAAGGGCCACCCCCTAAAATAATCATCTTTAAAACTCACATGGAGGCCACAAAAATAATTCTCTCCCAAAGATGTGGCAGAAGGAACCTCTGATTAAAAACTCTTGCATCCCATCCAAAAAGACACAACAACCCTTCAATTAATGCAGCATACTACCAAAGGACTTTATGCTCCTTATTCTGCCTGGAACAAACGGACTTAATAGCTAATAGAAAACCTATAGATCAGTAGGACAAACCCAATTCTCATAAAGATACCAAAAGGTCTAAAACAGCCGTTAATTTAACTCCTAATGCCACTCCTATGTCTCGCAAAACAGTTCTTGCCTTGGCATACACATGATAAAAGTATCAAACTTTTCACCCACCAATTTTCTCCCCTTAATCAATCCAAGAAACCCAAAACGTAGGTTATCAATTCTTATATGTTCTTGCTGCAAATTTGTTTGGGTTAAGATCAATTACAAATTTTCAATAACAAAATTTGTCATTTTTACATACGAAAATTAAAATTAGTAGTCAATAACAAATAGGGGTTCCCCTTTATAAAGGTACTAAGGATTTTTCCAACGAATGGAAGGTTTTATATTTACCACAAAAGTTGTCATATATACAAGTAGATACAAATACAACAAAATATCAATATACAGAAAAGGTATTTCGGGAAGTAAAGTAAAATCATTAAAGATATAATTTAAGTGAAATCCAAAAGCAAGTGCATATGATTATATATTGTTTTTTTCATTTGCTTTCTTTAAGAGCATCCTCTAACCTCCGAAATACAAATATAACGAATCAGTAAAACCATATAGATTTTACATTATCAGTAGACATCACTCAAGCATCGACCTTCTTTTCTTCATTAAGGCAAGCAAGTTTTCAACCTACTTTGCAAGAAAGCCGTGGATATCAAGATTACCCACTTCCAATTAGAGTCCAGCTTATATTGATAGGGAAGAGATTCCCCAGGATAAGAAAACACCAACAGAATACAGGCAGCAACACATAATAGTTTCAGGAAACTCAATTGCCAAACAACTCCTTTTTGTGATGGTGCATATGAAAAAGTAGAAAACTTAAATAGCGTGCGGATAAGATCAGGCACGTGGACGACTCTACCTGAACTTGGAATTCAGTGGGAGGATAGAATCTGAAACCAAAACGGATGTGGGTGGAGGACAAGAGGAGGAGAACCTTCTAAACTGCCAAAGCAATAATAAAAGAAATAGAACAATAAGCGTGGCCCAACCGCCATAGATGTTTTCCCGCGAAAGTTCTTCAGATGTTGCCCTTAATACACCTATGACCGTCTTGGCCATGATATTAACAATAATCATCATTCTAAAATTGTCCGATGTTCTGAACCTTCTTACACGCAAAGTGACATCTCCGACTCCCGCGTCTTGAGTATTGACAAGAACGACAGGCACTACGGCTGCTAACTCATTTGAGCCATTGCTATAAACGCAGTCTGAATCTTCTATTTTCTTTTCTTTTCTTTTTGCCCTTTTTCGTGGGGAAGGGGTTGCCACTTGGCAATTATCGGGCAGTATTTACTTGCCTCATAAAAATGTGGCTGATGTTACCCAAAAAAAAAAAAATGCCGCTGATGCTCAAAATGATAAAAAGAAAATAGGATAAAATATTATTTTTATTCTTTAACTTCATCTTAAATTTTATTTTTATCCCGTAATTTTATTTTAATTTAATTTGATTTTTCAAGTGTATTTCAGGCGTCCCTTTCATTCAGTAACTTCATTATATTCTAATTCAATCCTCCAATTAAACTTTTGATTTAAGTTTCATTCTCATTTCTTGATTTTATTCGATTCCTACTTAATTCTTTTAACTTTGAAAAACTACTCAAAGGTTTTTGAGCATATAAAATAATAATTTTTAAAGGGATCTTAAAAAAAAATTCATTCTTAATAAATTTCATCATTAGAATATATCAGTCTGGTTGTAATTTTTACAACAAAAGTAGTAGAGAATTGTGTAACCCATTACGAGAATATAAAAATATAGAATAACTTATAAATTCTATTTGTAAATTTTTTTAGAATTAAACCATTAAAGTAAAAAGTTATTTAAAGTAATAGATAATTACAATAAAATAAAAAATAATAATATGATATTATAGGATTAACAAAAAAAAAACTTTTTAAAATTATACTTTTAGAGATGCTTTTACCCTTAAGAGTACCAAAATGTTAATGGAAACAACCTCAATCTTCCCTCTGGCATACCCACACCCACACTTTAGAATTAACTTATTAAAAAGTCGCATAAAACTTTTGTTAAGTCTCTTGATGGTATTTAAGAGAAGAAAAATATTTGAGTGATTTTTGTAAATTAAAATAAATTAAATTGAAACAAAATAAAATTAAAGGACAAGAGACCAAATCAAAACAAAATAAAATTAAAAGATCAAGTGATATGCATGAAATAAAATTAAGAGATCAAACTGAAATAAAATTAATTCAAGGAAACAGACACAAGAATAGATCCAGAAATTTTGGTCAATGGAAACAAGAAATAGTTTATGAATATTTTTACTAAAAAATATTATAAATATACATAAATGATAAAAATAATATAAAATATACAAGATATAACGTGATTTAGTTTGAATGTGGGGACAACATCTAAATTTTAATGAGATAAAAAAATAATTACCATATATACTAATTAAAAATTTTTTCTTATGGGAGTAATTGCCCCCACATATGTAATATCCCAAGAATTTATATGAATATTTAAAATCTATTTTGAAATTTATTGGAAAATTTAATTACATGTAAAATGTTCTTTTTGAATTAGTGAAGGAAATTTGGTAATAGAAATTTCAAAACTTTAATTTGGAAAATTTTTACAAATTTTCAAAGACTAAAGTGAAAAAAAAAAAGAAAATATGGAGTATTTTTAAGAAATGACCAAATAGGAACCCGAGAGGAAGAATAGAGCTTATGAGAATGAATTATGAGTCCGGTACCGAAAGGATGATGGATTCGAGGTTAAAGTGGAGTCTAAGACATCGAGAGGGATTAAAGTAAACAAATACGGGATTTTGGAGTTTTAATAAAAATTGGATGTGATGAGGTGTATTTTGTGGAAGTATATTGGGTGCTCTAAGTATAATCAAACTTTTTCAATTCCCTTGCAAGTCCTAGTTAAGATAGTTGCCTAAGGGACCAAATTGAAAAGAAAATTAATGGGGCCCATATATACACACTTAAACACTCATCTTTCTCTCTTATTCTTTTTTTTTTTCTCTCCTTCTCCCATAACTCTCTCACTCTCTTCCAGCCAAGCACTCTCAAGCTTTCCTCTCCACATCCATCAATTCCAGTAGCTCAAATAAGGAAGCCTTGGAAGCTAGGATAATTGATAAGTTGATGTTCTTTTTCTTCTTCTTCTTCCTTTTACAAGACCAAATCCTAGGTTATCAATTTGAAAAATTTTTGTACAATGTTTCTATGGATGAATTTAAGTATGAGTGTCAATCTAAAACATTCATAAGTGATTTATGATGTTATTGGAACAAGAAATTTAGAGAAAACTAGGAAAATTTCATAGAATTTGGATATTTGAAAAAAGTTAGCGTTTTTGATGAAAATTTGAGATTGTAGCTTGGATTGTTAGTAAAAATTGAGGGCTTTGTTGTCAAAACACTCTTTAAACATTAAGGATAAAAACTCATGGAAGAAATTAAGAGAAGTGGTGAAGATTTGACCTCAAAATTATGAAAACCTAAGAGGAAAATCGCTGATTTACTGTAGAAGTACTGTAGCATTCATAAAATTTCCAGATTCGAGGTACTATAGTAAACTGATATTGTAACAAACCGGTACTGTAGCAAACCAGTACTGTAGTATCAATTTTAAAATGACTATATCTCTTTCATCTGCACTCCGTTTTTAGTAAATAAGGTCTTGTTGGAAAGCTCTTTGAGTCTATCTTCAAATGAAATAAGTTTCATTTGAAAATTCTTTACCATTTGAGAGCTATGTCTAGAAAAGCAATTAAAGGTTAAAATTATAGTAGGGAATTTCCCTATTTTGTGACCTTAACATATTTTCGCATGATTATCTTATAGGAATAAATTCTTTGATACATCTTCCACATCTTTTGAGATGTTGTGACTAGATTGGAATAAAGGAAATGACCTTCTATTATCTTATACATCTTTGAAAAGGTTCAAGGTAAAATGGGGCAACGTCAAGGTGAGTGGGCAATCTTGCAAAATTAATTTACTAAATTAGTAAAAGTACAATATAAATCTCATTTGCATTATTTGTGAAATTGAGAAGATTACCAGTGTATATTCAAGTTGAGAAAAATCACAATATTATTGGAAATTATTTTATTACCTTGTGTGAATTAATTTCTCTAGTTGACTAAATAACTAGATGTGGTAGTTCCTTGAATAAATTGAAACATTTTGTGAGAATATGATTATATGTCATGATTGTGATTATGTTTAATGCATAAATAAGATGATGGATTGATTACCCAACAAACTTAAATAAGGTGAGGGATTGATCACCCAACAGACCTGAATAAGGTGAGTGCTTGATCACCCAACAGACCTAAATAAGGTGGGACTGATCACCCAATAGACCTGAATAAGGTGAGAGATTGATCATCCAACAGACCTAAATATACCAATTAGTAAATCTATGGATAGATATTCCTAAGGATGAACATTGGGGAGCGTAAATCTATTGAACACCAACAGATTTTTGGGTTTAATATGATTGTGAGAACATAAGCTCACAGGACTTTCAAAATTGACATAAAACACTAGTGTTTATACATATAATATATTGAATGTATTGAATTAATTGATACATTTTGATTAAATTAGCAATGTGGTATTTGTGCTTGTAATATTTTCATGTACAGTTGTTTACTCACTGAGTTTTGATTAACTCACACTCTCTATGATTATCTTTTCAGATACAGTGGTTGAGGAGAAAGATTAATAGCCTTTAAGGTTATACTCTACTTTTGTCTGGTGAACAAATAAATATAGATTTGGTAAGAATTAGGAAATGCTCTGTAATCTAGTAGGTCACCTAGGCTGATGAGTTTATAATGTATGAATGTTGAATATTTCCAAATATGTACGAAAAATATCTTTGTTAAAAAAAGTTATATTTTACATAATTGTGAATACGACGAATGTTCAAGGAGATTTAGGGATACCACAGAGGTGTATTCTAGGTAATGTATATTTAATTTACATGTCTAATTTTTGGGATGTGACAAATTGGTATCAGAGGATGTTTTTAGGTCCCCTATAGATTACAGAGCAAAGTGTTCTTTGTGGGCTCTTTCTCATTGTCGTGAACCGCAGCATGACCATGGGATTAAGTTTCATAAAAGACCTTATATAGTTGAGTCTCTTTTTTGTAACTTACCCCTCGATGGAGTTAATTAGAGATAATTTTGTTACAATAAGAAGTAATTGATTTCATGTGTAGAACTTCGGATCTTGTTAGAGGCATGATCCTTATGTGATTGTGAGGAAGGATACCAATGAGAAAGGTATGACCTCTGTGTTAATTTTTTTTTTTAAGAAATTGAAAACGTAACTCTGTGGTGTACTCTTAAAGCTGAGGATCAGTTGCTGCTAGAATATAGCATGAGGGCTGGGCCAAGAGTGATGTACTAGACGGGGTAAAGTTGATTATGAGGCATGGGCTAGAGTTCAAGAAAGATTTTTCCAAAGTATATAGTGCAAATTACTGATGTAGAAATGAGAAAGAACCCTTGAGGGGTAGATTAAAGATTTGGTTTTGGTAAATACCAGACAGATATGATTTATGGAAGAGGTCGTAAGTGCCTAAACAATATGTTATTTGATGGAAGCTTGGTTGAGGAAATCAATGTGAGCTATGTAGTTTTTCCTAAGGGAGAAACTACAGTAAAATGGGACCCAACATAAAAGATGTTGGAATAAGCTATAAGTCTTCTCTAAAGGCAACTCGCCCAAGTTGCACTTGTTTAGTTAAGGATTAACATGATGGTACTGTGTGATAGATGTGTTTCAAAAAAAAATGTAGAAGTTTTGAAACATTGGAACGATTGGGGCATGTTATAGGTGGGCTGTTAGCGTATAAACATTCATAATTGTTAAATGTGATGTATGATTGGAATGGTTTAGAAAGACTTTCTTATAGTAGTTCGTGCCTTAGAGCGTTAGTTTAACGAAAGCTTGTGAGTTTGAGGCTTTCAAACAAGAGTTCATGAAAATTCGAGGGTATAATGTCGAGTTCAATCGATCTACACCGGATGCCTTCGTCTACTCCCGTACGATAAGAGGGAAGACAACGAGACTTGTATAGAGCTTTTGTTTGTCTTTGTGTCAGCTTATATGGTCACTAATTTTTTTATATGATTGGTTATATAAGCTGAATTCGTGATTGATTTTGTGTGGCTGATTTCCTTTATCTTTCTTTATTTTATTATTCTTATTATTATTTAGAGTACCATCCAATAAAAGAAACTATTGGCATTAAAAAAAAACTGAAGGATTACATTTCAAAAAAAAAAGTTTACTCATTCATGAGTAATCTATATGTGAGGTGGTCTCGGATTAGGAGGGTTGTATTGTATCATCACCCCTCGGTCATTTCTTGGAGCGAGAGACAGAGCAATGTCACGGAGGATAGTGTAAACCTCATTCATACAATCAACACTTCTTTGTTGTTGATTGCAGAAGCACTGGGTATACCAATAGAAGAACCTGTTTATTCTTGAAGTCATTGCCGTATTATTGTGTTTAGCTAACTTCTCCAGGTCTTCTATCATCTTCTTCAGATTTTTCACCTCCTGCTCTAGACAAACGATTTTGTCTTCTGACGTATGGCCCCATGCTAATCTCCTCACCTTCCTCATTGTTCATCTTTTTCTCTTTCTGCTTCTCTTGAGACCCCTCAAAAGGTTTTTTGCCCTTGTCCTTGCCTAAACTCAAGTTTAAGTCGAGCTTTTCCTCCTTAGCCACCACCGTGAGATCAATGAACTTCCTTGTGGCCATGGTTTGGAAAATTTAGAAGTTTTTATAGGAGTATGAGGAGAGAGGAATGCTGGGAAGTTGTAGGTTCAGAGATGATTACTCTTGTAATACCCGTTAATTTCGGAATATAATTCGCTTAAGAGTATTTTAGAATTTTACAACGTTACTTTAGTTATTTATTTTGGTCATATTTAATTTTCATATTTAATTGTTCTCTTTGAATATTATTTATGAAAATTGAGTTAAATGACTGGACTAAATATTTGCACAATGTGGGATATATTCTAAGAATGGTGAAATTCATGGAAAAGTGGTTTCAGAATGGTCAATTAGTCCATTTATTGTAAATTGACTGGATGGGTTTGGATGTTGGGTTATGGATACCCATGGGTTATTGAATAACCCATTAGAAATATTTAATATAAAGTTTCAATAGTACCCCCTCATTTTTTTTCTCACGCAACCGAAGCCTGAGGAAGTTTTCTCTCCTTTCTTCATTCACTTCTCAAATCCTTTCCTTGATCTTCAGAGCTTTGATTATTTGTTCGGTTCAAAGGCTTTGTAAGGATCGAAGGTAAGCTTTAATCTCATTATTTTCCTTAAATTTCAGTTTATGTAGAAGATCAGAGGAGGTTTTGTTCTTGAAGATTTTGATGATAATTCATGAATCTCAGTTGTTTTAGAAGTTATATTTGAGTTATAATCGGTTAAAAGAGTTGAAATTCTGGTTTTGAAACAAGAAAGGAAAGGATGAATTTTTGAAAGATTTTTCTGCAAAAATTCGAGTTACTGTAGCGACCAGAGATTTCAGAAAAATTCTGGAAAATTTTCTTCGAGTTACTGTAGCAGTCAACGTTACTGTAGCAAACCGTACTGTAGCAAACCGTTACTGTAGCAATCAGAAAATTTTACGTATTTTCGTGATTTTGTTTCCTTTCTTATGTTTCCTTGTAATATATTTTACTAGGAAATTTTCCTACACAAATTCTAGTGTGGAACAAGGTAAACTTGGACAAACATCAAGGTGAGTGAATAACCTTGCTAAGCTAATTTGATATTACTAGTCAAAGTACAATATAAGTCCCATTTACAATATTATTGGGATAATAAGCAATCAATTTTTCATATGGGAGTATAAGATGATCGGTAGAAATAAGAGTATGTAGAAATTATTTTATTTCATGGCAATTGTACTATGTGATAAATTCTCTCTATCTTATTAATGAGTAAAGATCTACGGGATCTAATACATGAGTTTGAAAGGGTTAAAGTCCCATTCTACTCAGTGTATAACTATGAAACCTATACCCGAGTTGAAAGGGTTAGAGTCCCATACTACTCGGCATATATCTAAGAAATTTTATTCACGAGTTTGAAAGGGTTAGAGTCTCATACTACTCGGTGTATATCTATGAAATCTTATTCATGAGTTTGAAAGGGTTAGAGTCCCATACTACTCGATGTATAAGATAATTAATTATATGAGTAAATGTGGTATTTGTACTTTTGATATTTTATATAGTACAGTTATTTACTTACTGAGTTTTTAAATAAACTCACACTCCCTATGATTATTTTTTTCAGATACAGAAAACAAAGAAGAAGAGAATCTGTTTGAAGATTAGAAGCCCCTTGGGATTATTCTCTATTTCTGTCTGGTGGGATACCAGTACTTATTAATGTGGATACTAGAAACGCTCTGTACTTTCTATAGGTCTCCTAGGCTTGCGATGAGATAGAAATATCAGACTATGTATGTCTATATTTGCTTATCAGATGAATATAATTCTGTAGTGTGGAATGAATGATTAAGGTTGAATGTAAAACCTTACAGAATATATGTAAATGACGTATGTTTGAGAATTTTATTTAATGAGTAGTATCTTTTCACATGTTCAATTTTTGGGATGTGACAAATTTGGTATCAGAGGATAGGTTTTATAGGTCCCCTATAGAGTACAGAGCAAAGTGATCTTTGTGGGCCCTTCCCTATTGTCATGAGCCGCGGCATGACCATAGGATTAGGTTCCATAAAATACCTGGTAGAGTATAACGTCATTTTATAGATAACTTCTCAGTGGGGCTAGTAAGTGATATTTTGTTTATGTTTGAAAATTGTTTGTTATGTGTGTAGATCTGTGACAGATCAATGTCAGAAGGATCTTCTAATAATAATGAGCATATGGGTCCAAGGAGGGCCATAAATCCACCAGTACATGTGCAAGATGATCCTAACCGTGGTGATAGTTTACATGCTCAAAGTACTGAGGGCGCAACTAGTGAGCAAGCAAGAAGAGTCGAACCTGATGCTCACGTTGGTAATGCAACTATTGCACATGTGATTAATTTGATGAATGAACGATTTGACCGATTTGAGGATGAAATGAGAGGTCGAGCTGCACAAGCTAACCTGCTAGTGGATCCTCCTATTGTTGAAGCTGAAATTGTACCACCAGCTCCGTTAGCGGGAGGAGTTAATGTAAGGGAGGTAAGAATGTCTGAATTCCAGAAAATGAGGCCTCCTACTTTTTCAGGGGAAGATCCCAAAGAGGACCCACAATGTTTCCTTGAAGATTGTGAAGCAATATGTGATGCTATAGGGTGTTCTCCTACTCAAAAGGTAGAATTCACTTCCTTTCAGTTAAAGGGTAGGGCTGGTAAATGGTGGAGGAACTGGAAGAAAGCTAGAATTCAAGGCGCACCGCCAGTTATGTGGACAGAATTTTACAGATTAGTTATGGATGAATTTCTTCCGGCAAGTGAACGATCATCTAGGGCCAGGGATTTTCTGTATCTACGACAGGAAACCATGACTGTTGATGAATATTCAGCTCAGTTTGTTAAATTATCTGAATATGCCCCTGAAATCATTCTTTCTGAAAGGAAGAAAATAGAAAAGTTTGTGGAAGGGCTTCGTGATGCCTTATATGATCAAGTGGGTTCTAATATGAATGATTACTCTTCGTACTCAGAAGCTGTTGATGTGGCCCGAAGAATGGAAAGGAGGTCAAAGAATAAAGAAGAATATCGTCAAAAGAAGAAGGCCAGATATAGGAGATCTTTTGATCAAGGGGAAGACTCAGGGACTTTTACTGCATCACAACATGCTCCAGCCACTCCTACTAAGTCATCTTATTCTACAGCCAGTGTGGCTAAGCCTCGTTCAGAGAACAGGGCTGGTTTTAGCTCTTCTAGTAGAGGAGGTACTCAAGGTAGAAGGGAAAAACCTCAATGTCCTGAATGTGAAAAGTTTCACTTCGAAGAATGCAGGTTAAACACTGTTGGTACAGGCTGTTTTCACTGTGGACAAAAAGGACATTTTATAAGGGAGTGCCCTCAGCTCATGACAAGACCAAGTCAAGGGTCTACTTTGCCACCTCGACCACAGTCTATTTCTGCTTCTATTACTCGAACACCAACCTCTTCAATAGGGGGTAGTATGGGAAGAGGTTATGGAAGAGGCCAAGGTGACCGTGGAAAACAAGCTGCTGGCAGAGGAAATGCAAGAGTATATGCTCTAACCCGACAGGATGCTCAAACATCCAATGCTGTTGTAATACCCGTTAATTTCAGAATATAATTTGCTTAAGAGTATTTTAGAATTCTACAACGTTACTTTAGTTATTTATTTTGGTCATTTTTAATTTTCATATTTAATTGTTCTCTTTGAATATTATTTATGAAAATTGAGTTAAATGACTGGACTAAATATTTGCACAATGAGGGATATATTCTAAGAATGGTGAAATTCATGGAAAAGTGGTTGCAGAATGGTCAATTAATCCATTTATTGTAAATTGACTGGATGGGTTTGGATGTTGGGTTATGGATACCCATGGGTTATTGAATAACCCATTAGAAATATTTAATATAAAGTTTCAATAGTAACCTCATTTTTTTCACTCAGCCGAAGGAAGCAGAAAAGATTTCTTTCTCAGTTCTTCATTTTCTTCTCAAATCCTTTCCTTGATCTTCAGAAGTTCGATTATTTGTTCGGTTCAAAAGCTTTGTAAGGATCAAAGGTAAGCTTTAATCCGATTATTTTCCTTAAATTTCAGTTTATGTAGAAGATCAGAGGAGGTTTTGTTCTTGAAAATTTTGATGATAATTCATGAATCTCAGTTGTTTTAGAAGTTATATTTGAGTTATAATCAGTTAAAGGAGTTGAAATTCTGGTTTTGAAACAAGAAAGGGAAAGGATGAAATTGTTAGAATTTCTGCAAAAACCGAGTTACTGTAGCGACCAGGGATTTCGAAACAAAATCTGGAAAATTTTCTTCGGGTACTGTAGCAGTACTGTAGTGTCGGCAGTCAACGGTATTGCAGCAGTCAACGTTACTGTAGCGAACCGGTACTGTAGTGAACCGTTACTGTAGCGAACCGACACTGTAGCAAACCGTACTGTAGCAACCCGTTACTGTAGCAGTCAGAAAATTTTACGTATTTTCGTGATTTTGTTTCCTTTCTTATGATTCCTTGTAATATATTTTACTAGGAAATTTTCCTACACAAATTCTAGTGTGGAACAAGGTAAACTTGGACAAACATCAATGTGAGTGAATAACCTTGCTCAGCTAATTTGATATTACTAGTCAAAGTACAATATAAGTCCCATTTACAATATTATTTGGATAATAAGCAATTAATTTTTCATATGGGAGTATATGATGATCAGTAGAAATAAGAGTATGAAGAAACTATTTATTTCATGACAATTGTACTATGTGATGAATTTTCACTATTTTATTAATGAGTAAAGATCTACGGGATCTAATACACGAGTGTGAAAGGGTTAAAGTCCCATACTACTCGGTGTATATCTAAGAAATCTTATACACGAGTGTGAAAGGGTTAAAGTCCCATACTACTCAGTGCATATCTATGAAATCTATACACGAGTTGAAAGGGTTAAAGTCCCATACTACTCGGTGTATACCTATGAAATCTTATTCATGAGTTTGAAAGGGTTAGAGTCTCATACTACTCGATATATAAGACAATTAATTATATGAGTAAATGTGGTATTTGTACTTTTGATATTTTATATAGTACAGTTATTTACTTACTGAGTTTTTAAATAAACTCACACTCCCTATGATTATTTTTTTCAGATACAGAAAACAGAGAAGAAGAGAATCTGTTTGAAGATTAGAAGCCCCTTGGGATTATTCTCTATTTCTGTCTGGTGGGACACCAGTACTTATTAATGTGGATATTAGAAACGCTCTGTACTTTTTATAGGTCTCCTAGGCTTGCGATGAGATAGAAATATCAGACTATGTATGTCTATATTTGCTTATCAGATGAATATAATTCTGTAGTGTGGAATGAATGATTAAGGTTGAATGTAAAACCTTACAGAATATATGTATATAACATATGTTTGAGAATTATATCAAATGAGTAGTATTGTCACATCCCAAAAATTGAGCATGTGAAAAGATACTACTCATTTGATATAATTCTCAAACATACGTTATATACATATATTCTGTAAGGTTTTACATTCAACCTTAATCATTCATTCCACACTACAGAATTATATTCATCTGATAAGCAAATATAGACATACATAGTCTGATATTTCTATCTCATCGCAAGCCTAGGAGACCTATAGAAAGTACAGAGCGTTTCTAGGGTCCACATTAATAAGTACTGGTATCCCACCAGACAGAAATAGAGAATAATCCCAAGGGGCTTCTAATCTTCAAACGGATACTCTTGTTCTTTATTTTCTGTATCTGAAAAAAAATAATCATAGGGAGTGTGAGTTTATTTAAAAACTCAGTAAGTAAATAACTGTACTATATAGAATATCAAAAGTACAAATACCACATTTACTCATATAATTAATTGTCTTATACATCGAGTAGTATGGGACTCTAACCCTTTCAAACTCATGAATAAGATTTCTTAGATATACAACGAGTAGTATGGGACTCTAACCCTTTCAAACTCGTGAATAAGATCTCATCGATATACACCGAGTAGTATGGGACTCTAACCCTTTCAACTCGTGTATAGGTTTCATAGATATGCACTGAGTAGTATGGGACTTTAACCCTTTCAAACTCGTGTATAGGATTTCTTAGATATACGCCGAGTAGTATGAGACTTTAACCCTTTCACACTCGTGTATTAGATCCCGTAGATCTTTACTCATTAATAAGATAGTGAGAATTCATCACATAGTACAATTGTCATGAAATAAATAATTTCTACATACTCTTATTTCTATTGATCATCATATACTCCCATATGAAAAATTAATTGCTTATTATCCAAATAATATTGTAAATGGGACTTATATTGTACTTTGACTAGTAATATCAAATTAGCTGAGCAATGTTATTCACTCACCTTGATGTTTGTCCAAGTTTACCTTGTTCCACACTAGAATTTGTGTAGGAAAATTTCCTAGTAAAATATATTACAAGGAATCATAAGAAAGGAAACAAAATCACGAAAATACGTAAAATTTTCTGACTGCTACAGTAACGGGTTGCTACAGTATTATTTGGATAATAAGCAATTAATTTTTCATATGGGAGTATATGATGATCAGTAGAAATAATAGTATGAAGAAACTATTTATTTCATGACAATTGTACTATGTGATGAATTTTCACTATTTTATTAATGAGTAAAGATCTACGGGATCTAATA
This sequence comes from Biancaea sappan, assembly GCA_037074585.1. Classification (NCBI taxonomy): domain Eukaryota; kingdom Viridiplantae; phylum Streptophyta; class Magnoliopsida; order Fabales; family Fabaceae; genus Biancaea; species Biancaea sappan. The sequence continues at coordinate 66,830,850 of CM073495.1, forward strand.
CACGAGTGTGAAAGGGTTAAAGTCCCATACTACTCGGCGTATATCTAAGAAATCCTATACACGAGTTTGAAAGGGTTAAAGTCCCATACTACTCAGTGCATATCTATGAAACCTATACACGAGTTGAAAGGGTTAGAGTCCCATACTACTCGGTGTATATCGATGAGATCTTATTCACGAGTTTGAAAGGGTTAGAGTCCCATACTACTCGGTGTATAAGTCCCATTTACAATATTATTTGGATAATAAGCAATTAATTTTTCATATGGGAGTATATGATGATCAGTAGAAATAAGAGTATGAAGAAACTATTTATTTCATGACAATTGTACTATGTGATGAATTTTCACTATTTTATTAATGAGTAAAGATCTACGGGATCTAATACACGAGTGTGAAAGGGTTAAAGTCCCATACTACTCGGTGTATATCTAAGAAATCTTATACACGAGTGTGAAAGGGTTAAAGTCCCATACTACTCAGTGCATATCTATGAAATCTATACACGAGTTGAAAGGGTTAAAGTCCCATACTACTCGGTGTATACCTATGAAATCTTATTCATGAGTTTGAAAGGGTTAGAGTCCCATACTACTCGATGTATAAGACAATTAATTATATGAGTAAATGTGGTATTTGTACTTTTGATATTTTATATAGTACAGTTATTTACTTACTGAGTTTTTAAATAAACTCACACTCCCTATGATTATTTTTTTCAGATACAGAAAATAGAGAAGAAGAGAATCTGTTTGAAGATTAGAAGCCCCTTGGGATTATTCTCTATTTCTGTCTGGTGGGACACCAGTACTTATTAATGTGGATATTAGAAACGCTCTGTACTTTTTATAGGTCTCCTAGGCTTGCGATGAGATAGAAATATCAGACTATGTATGTCTATATTTGCTTATCAGATGAATATAATTCTGTAGTGTGGAATGAATGATTAAGGTTGAATGTAAAACCTTACAGAATATATGTATATAACGTATGTTTGAGAATTATATCAAATGAGTAGTATCTTTTCACATACTCAATTTTTGGGATGTGACAGCTGTAGTTACAGGTATATTATCTATTAATACTTTTGCTGCACGTATTTTGTTTGACCCCGGTTCTACTCACTCATATGTGTCACCCCTATTTGCCAAGAGATTTGCAATTGATTCGATTATTCTTAAAGAACCATTCTTGGTTTCCACACCGATGAGAGAGACTTTGATGGTTAAAACATGTTATCGTTCTTGTAAAATAATCGTTGGAGGCATGGAAACTGAGATAGATCTTATGATTCTCAATATGTTAGATTTTGATGTGATTTTAGGAATGGACTGGCTATCTTCTTGTCATGCTACTATAAATTGTCGTGATAAAGTTATTTCCTTTAATATGCCGGGGAGGAGTAATTTTGTGTTTCAAGGAGATCGAAGTGATGTACCTTGCAACATGATATCTATGTTAAGTGTAATACCCATGAAAAATAAAATATAAATGCGTGTTTTCAAATTACTGTTACTATTTACGTATATGGTACTGTTCATTTATACAATCAAAATGTCAAGTACTAGATGTGGTTTGGTTATAAGAGAAAACTAGAAAGAAGTTGTAGGAGAAAATGACGTTTTATGTGTAAAAATACCCTCAGGGACTAAATTGAAAGGACTGAATTGAAAAGAAACTTAAAGGTTTAAGGTGAAAGGATAGTTTTCCCTTTAAAGTTTTTAATAGTAAATAAACGAAAATTTTCCATGCGTAAGGTGCACAGTAACTGCATTATTAGAAATGTCATTTTCATGAATAGTAAATTGAATATGTAAAAATACCCGTATGTATGAACAGTATCTGTACAAAAACGATCTTAACGTATTTTCTGTAATCTTTCATAAAAATCTCTGTAGCGGAACACTGAAATTCACCTGCGTACTCTTGTCCGTAACGATTTAGAGAAGTGATACTCGTACGGAATCCAGGTGAGTGAAACGACCCTGTTTTAATAGAGTTTTAGCATTACTGGTGATAAAAAGTATGTCGTAGGACACTCCCAAGATTCATAGGGAGAAATTGGATTCAGAATGACGAATATAATGAGATAATTAATCCAGAAGTATGGATAAGACAAAGCAAGTATCTCATGATGATATGAAATTTGAATCATATAGTTATATACTATACCTGTTATATGGATGAGTATTATATTGTGCTTCTGATTATGATATGAACTGTTGTACTATTGATTGTGATTGAGCGGTACAGTACCCCCTCTCACGGCAAGGCGGAAAACCCGGGTTAAAGGGTGTCTTGACCAATGAGTGTGGAGACAATGATTCCCTCAGTAGGGATATAGCCCGGATTGGTGATAAATCCGTGAGGCGCCCTAGCTAAGAGGATGAGGTTGTGCGTCATGGCGGAAAAATACAAAATTGGTGAGCCGGCCTGTGTGCGCTCTCCGGGATATATTGCCATTGACGAGTACTAGTATCGTTTGTTGAATTGGATGAATTTTTCTTGTATGTAATTTCTAACTATGTCTATTGGTTGAGCTTGAGCCTTCGGATATGCTTGCATGACTGGTGATGTATTTGAATTTTATTAACACGAGGCCGATTTGCTCACTGAGTTTAAAAGCTCACACTGTTTGTACAAACTTTTTGTTCAGATCAGGTTGCCGCCGAAGTACATCCGCTAGAGGAGTAGATCACGTTGGACCTTCCCGCTATCGGGTAGGCCCTTCTTTTGTTATACAGTATGTTGCTCTGTAACCGTCTAGGACATCTAGGTCAGGAGTTTGGTATTTGGCTTGTATTTCAGTATGATAATGTGTTTTGTACTGAGGATCTATTATTAATTAAGAAAATCTGATGTATTTTCTTTGTATTTATTAAGGAATGGTATTTTGAGAATATAGAGATAATGACTAACAATTTTACTTGTGGGAAGAATTTATCGAAAGGCTTACAGTGATGGGATATTCATCATTGTGCCGGTCATGTGCCTAGAAAATGGGTCGTGACAAAGTTGGTATCAGAGCATAGGTTGTTAGGTCTTCTAGTGATTACAGAGCAAGGTGTCTTTAGTGGGCCTTCCCCTATTGTCATGACTGCAGCACGACCATAGGATGAAGATCCACCAAAAGCCCTGTAGAGATTAAAATCCCTTTCTTTCGTGTCTTTACTTGAAGTATAATAGTGACGATATATATTATTCTTAATTGTAGAATAAGTTTAGATGGCACCAAGAAAATCAAATGCTTCTGGAATCCGCACAAGATCTGGCAGGGCCTTGGTCCCTCCAGCTGCTCAGTCAGCAAATGCAAGACTGGAGATGCCTAATCGTGCAGAAGATAACCATGCACAAAACAGAGAAATATCCACTGAAAACCCTGGAAGAAATGCTGGAGAACCATCACAAATCGACGCGACTGTAGTGATGGAAGCATTTGCAGAACGAGGTGAATGGGCTAAAGGAACTTCTGATGGGACAATCATCTGAAGATGGCTCACAGGCATCAGTACATGCTGCAAAAGTACAAGAGACAGACCAGATGCCACCTCCACCCCCTCCTCAGGATTGGGTAGGTACAGAGGTCAAAATCTCAGAATTTATGAAGCTGAATCCGCCAACCTTTGCAGGAGATGTTAATGAAGACCCACAACGTTTTCTAGATGACTGTGAGAAAATCCTTGACACGTTAGAATGTCCTGAACCTCGAAAAGTAACCCTTGTTACCTTTCAGTTAAGAGGTAAGGCCGACCGCTGGTGGCGAACATGGAAGAAGGGCATGGCCAGAAATGCCCCACCCGTTAAATGGAATGACTTTAAAAGAATTTTTCGAGAACAATTTATTCCGGAGAGTATACGAGAAGCAAAGATGAATGAGTTTGAGGCACTCCGGCAAGGATCACGAACCGTCGATGAATACGACAATCTGTTTATAGAGTTGTCTGAATATGCTACTCACATGGTCCTAACTGAGAAAGAAAAGATCCGACGGTTTATTAAAGGCCTTCGAGAATCTTTATTTGACAGGGTGAGATCGAAAATACGAGATTTTTCATTTTACACAGAAGCCGTCGACATCGCCCGTATGATGGAAGAAAGAGATATGCAAAAAGAAAAATGGAATAACAAAAGAAAGAGGAAACAAGATGAGAAATCACGCTACCATGGAGAGAGTTCTGGACGTGCAGCCTCTACTGCTAGTGCACCACAGCGTCAACAAAGTGGTACAGGGGGTCAACAAAGGCCCTGGTGCTCTAAATGTGAAAGAAATCACTTTGAAGCTTGTTTTGTCAACAACAACACTAGGGTCTGTTACCAATGTGGTCAACAGGGCCACATCAAAAGAGATTGCCCCCAACTCTACACGAGATCTGGCCAAGGGTCAGTACGCCCTAATCAATCAGAGGCTACTGTTGCCAACAGATCCCCTGTAACTGTAGGAGGCAATGGAATCGGAAGAGGTGCTGGCAGAGGACAAGGTGGTCGAGGGCAGGCTTCAGCAAGCCAAGGGAACGCTCGAGTATTCGCTTTAACCCGTCAAGATGCTCAGGCGTCTAATACGGTGGTAGCAGGTACTCTTCTGATTGAATCAAATTTTGCACATGTTTTGTTTGACTCTGGCTCTACGCATTCCTATGTGTCACCATTCTTTGCTAAGAACTTTAAGCAAAAAGTTGTTAGATTAGAATGTCCGTTTTTAGTAACTACGCCTACTGGAGGCACCTTACTAATAGAACGAGGCTATCGAGCTTGCAAGGTAAGAGTCGGAGAAATAAATACAACAGTAGACCTAATGCTGTTAGATATGACAGACTTTGATGTCATCTTGGGCATGGATTGGCTGGCATCTTGTCATGCCACCCTGGATTGCTATAATAAGATAGTTAAGTTCAATATTCCGGGGGAGCCTTCTTTCGTATTTCATGGTGAACGGAGTGAAATTTCTGGGAATCTTATATCTTTAATGTGTGCCCAACGTTTATTGCGAAAGGGCTGTCAAGGATACTTGGCATTCGTTAAAGATATTAAGAAAGAAGAACTAAAAGTAGAAGACGTTCCAGTAGTCCAGGAGTTTGTAGATGTCTTCCCAGATGATCTACCAGGTATACCCCCAGATCGAGAGATTGAGTTCCAGATAGAGTTAGCACCAGATACTCGCCCAATCTCCATACCCCCTTATAGAATGGCACCAACAGAATTAAAAGAGTTAAAAACTCAGTTACAGGACTTGCTAGACAAAGGCTTTATAAGGCCAAGTTATTCACCTTGGGGAGCTCCTGTTCTGTTCGTGAAAAAGAAGGACGGATCGATGAGACTATGCATAGATTACAGGCAACTGAATAAGGTAACTATCAAAAATAAATACCCGTTGCCTCGCATCGACGACCTTTTCGATCAACTTCAAGGAGCCAAGTGTTTTTCAAAGATTGACTTGAGGTCTGGTTATCACCAACTCAAGATCAAGGAGGAGGATGTGTCTAAAACAGCCTTCCGTACCAGATATGGGCACTATGGGTTCTTGGTGATGTCATTTGGATTAACGAATGCACCAGCTGCTTTCATGGATTTAATGAATAGGATTTTTAAATCCTTTTTAGACAAATTTGTCATTGTCTTCATAGACGACATTCTGGTGTACTCAAAGACTTCAGAAGAGCACGAACAACACCTTCGTGTTGTGTTGCAGACATTGAGGGATCATCAATTGTACGCCAAATTCTCTAAATGCGAGTTTTGGTTTGATCGTGTAACTTTCTTGGGACATGTGATCTCCAAAGATGGCATCCAAGCAGACCCAAGCAAAGTAGAAGCAGTCAAAATGTGGCCTAGACCTACCTCCGTCACGGAGATTCGCAGCTTCTTGGGATTGGCAGGATATTATCGTCGTTTCATCCAAAATTTTTCCCAGTTAGCCGCCCCTCTCACACGACTGACTAGGAAAGGGGTAAAGTACCAATGGGATGACGCTTTTGAAGAAAGCTTCCAACAACTCAAGAAAAGGTTAATATCCGCACCTGTATTGGTCTTACCCTCAGGATCAGGAGGTTTTACAGTATACTGCGATGCATCAAGAGTAGGGTTGGGATGTGTTCTCATGCAGCATGGCCAGGTAGTGGCATATGCATCAAGACAACTTAAGAAACATGAACAAAACTACCCCACCCACGATCTGGAAATGACAGCAGTAGTTTTCGCTTTAAAGATATGGCGACATTATCTATACGGAGAAACTTGCGAAATCTACACTGACCATAAAAGTCTAAAATATATTTTCGACCAAAAGGACTTAAACTTGAGGCAGAGGAGATGGGTAGAATTACTAAAAGATTATGATTGCAATATTCTTTACCACCCAGGCAAAGCGAACGTGGTAGCAGATGCCTTGAGTCGAAAATCTATAGGTAGTCTGGCCCATATAGCAGTAACAAAAAGACCCTTGATCCAAGAACTACAAGAGCTGAGAGCAAAAGGTGCTACTCTTGAGGTTACAAGGACAGGATCATTCTTAGCCCATATCAGGGCTAGATCTTCCCTTGTTGACCAGATACGGATATCTCAAATGGAGGATCCTGAGCTTGTCCAAATTATGAAAAAGGTGAAGATTGGTGAAGTGAATAGTTTAACACTCGACGATACAGGAGTCTTACATTTTGAACAACGGTTGTGTGTACCACATGTTGGAACTCTTAGACGAGACATCATGGAAGAAGGTCATCGTGCTGCATATGCTGTACATCCAGGAGCCACCAAGATGTATCAGGATCTGAAACAGATCTACTGGTGGAAAGGAATGAAACAAGACATAGCAGAATTTGTGTCTCGTTGTTTAACCTGTCAACAGGTTAAGGCTGAGCATCTAAAGCCAAGAGGCTCGTTACAACGATTAGAGATTCTTGAATGGAAATGGGAACGAGTGACGATGGACTTTGTTGTTGGTCTACCTCGTTCCACAGGAGGTTATGACTCAGTTTGGGTCATTGTTGACCGACTAACCAAATCAGCACACTTCATTCCAGTCAAAACCACTTATGGTGTAGTAACGTTGGCACAATTGTATATTAAAGAAATAGTAAAGTTGCATGGAGTACCTATATCTATCATTTCTGATAGAGGTCCTCAATTTACCTCTCGTTTCTGGAGAAGTTTTCAAGAGGCATTAGGTACTCGAGTGGACCTTAGTACCGCTTTTCACCCACAGACAGACGGACAGTCAGAGCAGACGATTCAGACGCTAGAGGATATGTTACGAGCTTGTATTCTAGAATTCAGTGGTAGCTGGGAAAAGCATTTGTATCTTGTAGAGTTCGCATATAACAACAGCTACCAGGCCACTATTGGGATGGCACCCTTTGAGGCCTTGTATGGGAGACGTTGCAGATCTCCGATCGGTTGGTTCGAGGTAGGTGAAGCGAAAGCATTAGGACCTGACTTGGCCCAGGATGCCCTAACCAAGGTTAAGACAATACAAGATAGGATGCGAGCAGCTCAAAGTAGACAAAAGGCATACGCTGACCACAGACGACGTGATTTGGAGTTCTCAGTCGGCGATATGGTATTCCTTAAGGTCTCTCCAATGAAAGGTGTGTTGAGATTTGGAAGGAAAGGAAAGTTGAGTCCTAGATACATCGGGCCTTATGAGATTCTAGAACGAGTGGGAAAAGTGGCTTATCGGCTTGCCCTACTTATGGATCTGGAAGGGATTCACCCTGTTTTTCACGTATCCATGTTAAGGAAGTACCTTCATGACCCTTCTCACATACTTCACCCTTCTCAGAATGATTCTATCCTAGTAGATGAAAACTTGTCATACGAGGAGATACCGGTGGCTATCCTCGATAGTCAAGTAAAGAAACTCCGATCTAAGGAGATTCCATCCGTCAAGGTTTTGTGGAGGAATCAAACTCACGAAAAAGCCACATGGGAAGCCGAGGCCGACATGCGTTCTAGATATCCGCATCTTTTTACGACTTGAGGTAATTTAAATTCGGAGGACCGAATTTCTTAAAGGGGGTGATAATGTAATACCCATGAAAAATAAAATATAAATGTGTGTTTTCAAATTACTGTTACTATTTACGTATATGGTACTGTTCATTTATACAATCAAAATGTCAAGTACTAGATGTGGTTTGGTTATAAGAGAAAACTAGAAAGAAGTTTGTAGGAGAAAATGACGTTTTATGTGTAAAAATACCCTCAGGGACTAAATTGAAAGGACTGAATTGAAAAGAAACTTAAAGGTTTAAGATGAAAGGATAGTTTTCCCTTTAAAGTTTTTAATAGTAAATAAACGAAAATTTTCCATGCGTAAGGTGCACAGTAACTGCATTATTAGAAATGTCATTTTCATGAATAGTAAATTGAATATTTTATTAGTGCATAGTGTCAAATAGTACCCTTGACTTTTGCTATAAATAGGCCCTTCCATTTCACTTCTAAACTCACACCTTCAACTTCTCTTCTTCCCTCCTTAAGTTTCTCTTGCTCCGACGCTAGGCTTCTGAGATTTTGGGCCTTTCCGTTTTTGCTTAGGTAAGGATACTATACCCTTTCTATGTCTTTCAAATTTTAGAAGTTATTTTCTTAAGTATGCTCTGTGGTTGCGGCTTTGGCCGATCTTCCACATCAGAAAAACTGTCGTTAGCTGTTATTTTGATTCTCTGATTACCGAAATAGAATATAATCTGTGGAGAATACATGTCTAGGAAAGTTCTGGCTAAGGAAAGACCTGGTTTTTAAGTGTGTCCAGTGTGACCCTCCACTCTTTCCTGGGAACTTACCTGGTGTACTCTTTTACAGATTGTATTCTGTATTTCCGGTATGAATAGTACCCATACGTATGAATAGTGACTGTATGAATAGTACCGTACGTATGAATAGTGACTGTATGAATAGTACCCGTACGTATGAACAGTATCTGTACAAAAACGATCTTAACGTATTTTCTGTAATCTTTCATAAAAATCTCTGTAGCGGAACACTGAAATTCACCTGCGTACTCTTGTCCGTAACGATTTAGAGAAGTGATACTCGTACGGAATCCAGGTGAGTGAAACGACCCTGTTTTAATAGAGTTTTAGCATTACTGGTGATAAAAAGTATGTCGTAGGACACTCCCAAGATTCATAGGGAGAAATTGGATTCAGAATGACGAATATAATGAGATAATTAATCCAGAAGTATGGATAAGACAAAGCAAGTATCTCATGATGATATGAAATTTGAATCATATAGTTATATACTATACCTGTTATATGGATGAGTATTATATTGTGCTTCTGATTATGATATGAACTGTTGTATTATTGATTGTGATTGAGCGGTACAGTACCCCCTCTCACGGCAAGGCGGAAAACCCGGGTTAAAGGGTGTCTTGACCAATGAGTGTGGAGACAATGATTCCCTCAGTAGGGATATAGCCCGGATTGGTGATAAATCCGTGAGGCGCCCTAGCTAAGAGGATGAGGTTGTGCGTCATGGCAGAAAAATACAAAATTGGTGAGCCGGCCTGTGTGCGCTCTCCGGGATATATTGCCATTGACGAGTACTAGTATCGTTTGTTGAATTGGATGAATTTTTCTTGTATGTAATTTCTAACTATGTCTATTGGTTGAGCTTGAGCCTTCGGATATGCTTGCATGACTGGTGATGTATTTGAATTTTATTAACACGAGGCCGATTTGCTCACTGAGTTTAAAAGCTCACACTGTTTGTACAAACTTTTTGTTCAGATCAGGTTGCCGTCGAAGTACATCCGCTAGAGGAGTAGATCACGTTGGACCTTCCCGCTGTCGGGTAGGCCCTTCTTTTGTTATACAGTATGTTGCTCTGTAACCGTCTAGGACATCTAGGTCAGGAGTTTGGTATTTGGCTTGTATTTCAGTATGATAATGTGTTTTGTACTGAGGATCTATTATTAATTAAGAAAATCTGATGTATTTTCTTTGTATTTATTAAGGAATGGTATTTTGAGAATATAGAGATAATGACTAACAATTTTACTTGTGGGAAGAATTTATCGAAAGGCTTACAGTGATGGGATATTCATCATTGTGCCGGTCATGTGCCTAGAAAATGGGTCGTGACATTAAGTGCCCGGCGTATGTTGCGAAAGGGATGTCAGGGATTTCTAGCTTTTATCAAAGATTTAGAAAAGAAAGAACAGAAGTTAGAAGACATACATGTGGTTAATGAATTTCCAGATGTGTTCCCAGAAGATTTACCTGGATTACCGCCAGAAAGAGATATTGAGTTCAGTATTGATTTGGTCCCAGACACACGACCAATTTCTATTCCACCTTATCGTATGGCTCCTGTTGAGCTAAAAGAACTCAAAGAACAATTGGAAGATTTGTTAAACAAAGGGTTCATTCGCCCAAGTTTTTCACCTTGGGGTGCTCCTGTTCTTTTTGTGAAAAAGAAAGATGGTTCTATGAGATTATGTATAGATTATCGTTAGCTGAATAAAGTCACAGTGAAGAATAAGTATCCTTTACCAAGGATAGATGATTTGTTTGATCAGGTTCAAGGAGCAAAATACTTCTCAAAGATTGATCTAAGGTCTGGATATCATCAGTTACGAATTAAGAACGATGATATACCTAAGACAGCTTTTCGTACACGGTATGGACATTATGAGTTTCTTGTGATGTCTTTTGGGTTGACAAATGCACCAGCAGCATTTATGGATTTAATGAACAGAGTGTTCAAATCATTCCTTGATAAGTTTGTAATTGTATTTATTGATGATATTTTGGTATATTCAAAGAGTCATGAAGAACATACTGAACATTTGAGAATAGTGCTTCAGACTTTGAGAGAACATCAGTTGTACGCAAAGCTCTCAAAATGTGAATTCTGGATGAGTCATGTAACATTTTTGGGACATGTTATTTCCCAAGAAGGTATTCATGTAGATCCAAGTAAAATTGAAGCAGTAAAACAATGGCCTAGACCAACAACTGTGTCGGAAGTACGTAGTTTTCTTGGCTTAGCAGGGTATTACCGTCGCTTTGTCAAAGATTTCTCTAAGACGGCTCTCCCATTAAATAAGTTAACCCGAAAGAATGTTAAATATATTTGGGATGATTCATGTGAGAAAAGTTTCACCCAATTGAAAGAGTGTTTAACTTCTGCACCAGTTTTAATCCTACCATCAGGACCAGGGGGTTACTCTGTATTCTGTGATGCCTCAAAGATAGGCTTAGGGTGTGTGTTGATGCAACATGGTAAAGTCATAGCTTATGGCTCACGTCAGCTTAAAAAGCATGAATTGAATTACCCCACTCATGATTTGGAAATGGCAGCTGTAGTGTTTGCCCTAAAGATTTGGAGACATTACTTGTATGGGGAGACTTGTCAGATTTTTACAGATCACAAAAGCCTTAAGTACATTTTTGAGCAGAGAGATCTCAATCTAAGGCAACGAAGGTGGATGAAACTTCTGAAAGATTATGATTGTACCATCCTTTACCATCTAGGTAAAGCAAATGTAGTGGCTGATGCTCTAAGTCGAAAGTCTATGGGAAGTTTAGCTCACATTGCCATTATAAGGAGGTCTCTAATACATGAACTACAAGAATTGGAAGCTGATGGAGTATTCTTCGAGATCACTGAGTCAGGTACATTTCTGGCTCATTTAACAGTTAGATCATCCCTTATTGAAAAAGTAAAAGCAACTTTAGAAAATGACATTGATATGGTCAAAATCAGAGATAAGGCAAGGCAAGGTCTAGCACCAAGTTTCTTGGTAGATGAAGAAGGAGTCTTATAGTTTAATGGGAGACTTTGTGTCCCCAACATTGAATCTTTGAAACATGAAATCTTAATGGAAGCTCATGGTTCGCCCTACGTTGTACATCCTGGTGCTGTGAAAATGTATCAGGACTTGAAACAAGTTTACTGGTGGGAGGGCATGAAGCGAGATGTGACTGACTTTGTAGCTCGATGTTTGACTTGTCAGCAAGTTAAAGCTGAACATCGACGACCACCTGGTTTGATGCAAAAATTAGATATTACCGAGTGGAAGTGGGAAAGGATCACTATGGATTTTGTAGTAGGTTTACCTCGGTCAACAAAAGGAAATGACTCAATATGGGTCATAGTGGATCGACTTACTAAGTCAGCACATTTTCTTCCTGTTCATACCACTTTCAGTGTAGCAAAACTTGCTCGACTTTATGTTAAAGAAATAGTGAAACTTCATGGTGTACCAATATCCATTATATCAGACCGAGGACCTCAGTTTACTTCTCGGTTCTGGAAAGTCTTTCAAGAGGCTTTGGGTACCAAAGTGAATCTTAGCACAGCATTCCATCCTCAGACTGATGGACAGTCCGAAAGGACAATTCAGACTTTAGAGGATATGCTAAGAGCTTGTGTGATGGATTTCAGTGCAAGTTGGGAAGATCATTTGTCTCTTATTGAATTTGCTTATAACAACAGTTACCAAGTCAGTATTCAGATGGCACCTTTTGAGGCTTTATATGGGAGACGGTGTCGATCTCCTATAGGTTGGTTTGAACTTAGTGAAACCAAAATATTTGGACCTGAGATGATACAGGAAGATATAAATAAAGTTAAACTGATCAGAGAGAAGTTGTTAACTGCTCAGAGTAGACAGAAGTCTTATGCGGACAACCGATGACGTGACCTTGAATTTGCAATAGGTGATATGGTTTTCTTACGAATCTCACCTATGAAGGGAGTAATGAGATTCGGGAAGAAAGGCAAGCTTAGTCCGAGGTATGTTGGCCCATATGAGGTTGTAGACAGAGTGGGTAATGTGGCATATCGCCTAGACCTACCTTCCAACCTAGAGGCAATTCATCCAATATTTCATGTGTCCATGCTACGGAAGTATCTTCCTGATCCTTCTCATGTTATTCAACCCCAAGAAGTTCATTTTGATGAAACTCTCACCTACGAAGAGGTACCAGTAGCTATCCTTGATAGGAAAGTCAAGAAATTGCGCACTAAAGAAATTCCTACTGTCAAGGTTGTTTGGAGAAATCATTCTCGCGAGGAAGCTACATGGGAGGCAGAAGATGAAATGTGGAAAAACTATCCACATTTATTTGAAACTTGAGGTAAGATTTTAATTCGGAGTACCGAATTCTTTTAAAGGGGGTAGAATGTAATACCCGTTAATTTCGGAATATAATTCGCTTAAGAGTATTTTAAAATTTTACAACGTTACTTTAGTTATTTATTTTGGTCATATTTAATTTTCATATTTAATTGTTCTCTTTAAATATTATTTATGAAAATTGAGTTAAATGACTGGACTAAATATTTGCACAATGTGGGATATATTCTAAGAATGGTGAAATTCATGGAAAAGTGGTTTCAGAATGGTCAATTAGTCCATTTATTGTAAATTGACTGGATGGGTTTGGATGTTGGGTTATGGATACCCATGGGTTATTGAATAACCTATTAGAAATATTTAATATAAAGTTTCAATAGTACCCCCTCATTTTTTTTCTCACGCAACCGAAGCCTGAGGAAGTTTTCTCTCCTTTCTTCATTCTCTTCTCAAATCCTTTCCTTGATCTTCAGAGCTTTGATTATTTGTTCGGTTCAAAGGCTTTGTAAGGATCGAAGGTAAGCTTTAATCTCATTATTTTCCTTAAATTTCAGTTTATGTAGAAGATCAGAGGAGGTTTTGTTCTTGAAGATTTTGATGATAATTCATGAATCTCAGTTGTTTTAGAAGTTATATTTGAGTTATAATCGGTTAAAAAAGTTGAAATTCTGGTTTTGAAACAAGAAAGGAAAGGATGAATTTTTGAAAGATTTTTCTGCAAAAATTCGAGTTACTGTAGCGACCAGAGATTTCAGAAAAATTCTGGAAAATTTTCTTCGAGTTACTGTAGCAGTCAACGTTACTGTAGCAAACCGTTACTGTAGCAATCAGAAAATTTTACGTATTTTCGTGATTTTGTTTCCTTTCTTATGTTTCCTTGTAATATATTTTACTAGGAAATTTTCCTACACAAATTCTAGTGTGGAACAAGGTAAACTTGGACAAACATCAAGGTGAGTGAATAACCTTGCTAAGCTAATTTGATATTACTAATCAAAGTACAATATAAGTCCCATTTACAATATTATTGGGATAATAAGCAATCAATTTTTCATATGGGAGTATAAGATGATCGGTAGAAATAAGAGTATGTAAAAATTATTTTATTTCATGGCAATTGTACTATGTGATAAATTCTCTCTATCTTATTAATGAGTAAAGATCTACGGGATCTAATACATGAGTTTGAAAGGGTTAAAGTCCCATACTACTCAGTGTATAACTATGAAACCTATAACCGAGTTGAAAGGGTTAGAGTCCCATACTACTCGGCGTATATCTAAGAAATCTTATTCACGAGTTTGAAAGGGTTAGAGTCCCATACTACTCGGTGTATATCTATGAAATCTTATTCATGAGTTTGAAAGGGTTAGAGTCTCATACTACTCAATGTATAAGATAATTAATTATATGAGTAAATGTGGTATTTGTACTTTTGATATTTTATATAGTACAGTTATTTACTTACTGAGTTTTTAAATAAACTCACACTCCCTATGATTATTTTTTTCAGATACAGAAAACAAAGAAGAAGAGAATCTGTTTGAAGATTAGAAGCCCCTTGGGATTATTCTCTATTTCTGTCTGGTGGGATACCAGTACTTATTAATGTGGATACTAGAAATGCTCTGTACTTTCTATAGGTCTCCTAGGCTTGCGATGAGATAGAAATATCAGACTATGTATGTCTATATTTGCTTATCAGATGAATATAATTCTGTAGTGTGGAATGAATGATTAAGGTTGAATGTAAAACCTTACAGAATATATGTAAATGACGTATGTTTGAGAATTTTATTTAATGAGTAGTATCTTTTCACATGTTCAATTTTTGGAATGTGACAACTCTTTGTGGTGTGATAACTGAGAACTTTAGGGTAGTTTTTATAGAGAAAATGAAGACTTAGAGCCAAAGAAGATATCTCTTCGCCGCACCCCTACACGCTCAACCTATGGATTTCTACAAGCTGTAAGCCAAAGGTCTAGGGTGTCACATCCCAAAAATTGAGTATGTGAAAAGATACTACTCATTTGATATAATTCTCAAACATACGTTATATACATATATTCTGTAAGGTTTTACATTCAACCTTAATCATTCATTCCACACTACAGAATTATATTCATCTGATAAGCAAATATAGACATACATAGTCTGATATTTCTATCTCATCGCAAGCCTAGGAGACCTATAGAAAATACAGAGCTTTTCTAATATCCACATTAATAAGTACTGGTGTCCCACCAGACAGAAATAGAGAATAATCCCAAGGGGCTTCTAATCTTCAAACAGATTCTCTTCTTCTCTGTTTTCTGTATCTGAAAAAAAATAATCATAGGGAGTGTGAGTTTATTTAAAAACTCAGTAAGTAAATAACTGTACTATATAAAATATCAAAAGTACAAATACCACATTTACTCATATAATTAATTATCTTATACATCGAGTAGTATGGGACTCTAACCCTTTCAAACTCATGAATAAGATTTCATAGATATACACCGAGTAGTATGGGACTTTAACCCTTTCAACTCGTGTATAGATTTCATAGATATGCACTGAGTAGTATGGGACTTTAACCCTTTCACACTCGTGTATAAGATTTCTTAGATATACACCGAGTAGTATGGGACTTTAACCCTTTCACACTCGTGTATTAGATCCCGTAGATCTTTACTCATTAATAAAATAGTGAGAATTCATCACATAGTACAATTGTCATGAAATAAATAGTTTCTTCATACTCTTATTTCTACTGATCATCATATACTCCCATATGAAAAATTAATTGCTTATTATCCAAATAATATTGTAAATGGGACTTATATTGTACTTTGACTAGTAATATCAAAGTAGCTGAGCAAGGTTATTCACTCACCTTGATGTTTGTCCAAGTTTACCTTGTTCCACACTAGAATTTGTGTAGGAAAATTTCCTAGTAAAATATATTACAAGGAATCATAAGAAAGGAAACAAAATCACGAAAATACGTAAAATTTTCTGACTGCTACAGTAACGGGTTGCTACAGTACGGTTTGCTACAGTAACGGTTTGCTACAGTGTCGGTTCGCTACAGTAACGGTTCACTACAGTAACGGTTCACTACAGTAACGTTGACTGCTACAGTACCGTTGACTGCCGACACTACAGTACTGCTACAGTAACCCGAAGAAAATTTTCCAGATTTTGTTTCGAAATCCCTGGTCGCTACAGTAACTCGGTTTTGCAGAAAAATCTTTCAAAAATTCATCCTTTCCTTTCTTGTTTCAAAACCAGAATTTCAACTCTTTTAACCGATTATAACTCAAATATAACTTCTAAAACAACTGAGATTCATGAATTATCATCAAAATCTTCAAGAACAAAACCTCCTCTGATCTTCTACATAAACTGAAATTTAAGGAAAATAATCGGATTAAAGCTTACCTTTGATCCTTACAAAGCTTTTGAACCGAACAAATAATCGAACTTCTGAAGATCAAGGAAAGGATTTGAGAAGAAAATGAAGAACTGAGAAAGAATCTTTTCTGCTTCCTTCGGCTCAAGTTTCAAATATGAGGTTACTATTGAAACTTTATATTAAATATTTCTAATGGGTTATTCAATAACCCATGGGTATCCATAACCCAACATCCAAACCCATCCAGTCAATTTACAATAAATGGATTAATTGACCATTCTGCAACCACTTTTCCATGAATTTCACCATTCTTAGAATATATCCCTCATTGTGCAAATATTTAGTCCAGTCATTTAACTCAATTTTCATAAATAATATTCAAAGAGAACAATTAAATATGAAAATTAAAAATGACCAAAATAAATAACTAAAGTAACGTTGTAGAATTCTAAAATACTCTTAAGCGAATTATATTCTGAAATTAACGGGTATTACATAGGGTAGGCATGCACACCAACAACGCGTTGCATTAATGCTAAAACCACGAAAGTCAATTTTGGTGGATTTGTGGCTGTTTCAATTTGTTTTGATTGAAAATTTTAAGGATTAATGAAATAGTGATGAATTCAACTGTATTTCTCTGCTTTATTATATTGTTCTTGAGAGCTTTCAATTGAGTATAATATACATGATTGATTGAATCATGCTGTGATTACATGTATCTAAAAACATATGATATGTATGCTATTCATCCATAATGAGTGAAGGTTACGGCCAAGGATATTCTGTAATGATTCCACATGCACTCATAGAGAATGAGAAGTTAAAAAAAAAATTTCTCACTTTATGGTAACACTTGATATGTGTGAATGTAAGAAGTTTTTATTTTAATATGTATTTTTGAAAATGTGTAAGCTTAGAGCAAAGCCACGGATTAGAAACCTAGATAAGGCTAGTATGAAGCTACCCGTTTATGGAGTAATATCACGATCTAGGATTATTGGATAAGACAAATATAGAGTGAGGAAGTCATAGATTGAAGCAGCGATTAGTTGAAGATTTTGAGCAAGAGTACAAAGTTAGCAGAAATTTCATTAGATTATATTTATTATTTTCGGGCTTGCTTGTCATAGACCATTGGCATTGCGACGAATAAGATCTGTAGGCCATCTTTACAGTATGATGTAGAGGTTTTTGTAGCCCTAGATTTCGTATATAAATAATGGATGCTCTATTACACTGCTCACTACACTAAGAGTTTATTACCTATAAGCTTTCTAGCATCAAACTTCTCATTCTGTACAACCTTTATAGCTCAGAAAATATGACCGGCAATAAATCTTTCAATTTAAACTTTGAGGCTGGCAAGGTAGAGCTGGATCTAAATCTTAGCTTGGAGAACTATAAGAATAAGAGATCCATGGAAGAGTCACCGGAGGCTAAAAAAAGAAAAAGGGATGTAGTAGAGCTAAAGGATATTAGCACAGCAACATCTTCTAATAATGAGCTTGCGCTTATGAGACAAAAGATGGAGGACTTGGAAAGGTAGATAAACCGCCACTTTGAGGACCAGGGGAGGTTGATAAATCGTCTCTTTGTAGAACAAGAGAAGCTCTTGAATCGTCATTTTAGGGAATTGGCAAATAGAGTTGATAGACATTCGATGTTTGCAACTCAAAATTTTCGTGACCAATAAGCGAGGTGTATTGACTGTATGAACGGAGTGACTTATGCTCTTCGCCAAATTTCCCGACGCTTCCTCTATAAACCCTTTTTAGGCTGCAACGATTAGCTTCCTCCTTAAGATATGAAACAACTTCCTCTTTTAGACCTGGAGCACCTTTTACATTTCATAAGCCTCATCGTTCTTAATTTATCATTTCTTTTATTTGTATCTAAAGCTGATGTTTGATCTAAGCTTCATATATTAAAATTATCTGTTTTGTAAATCAAGTTAAGCTTGTTGTCTGTAACTTATGTATCAGAAATAAAATTTTAGTATTTGAATTTTTTTTTGTTGAGGTAATTATTTTGCTAAATGAACTTGAGAAGTGAACATATGTTAGACTTGTTATATTTTGTACTTGATTGTGAAAATTCTAAAACAGAGAATGAGATATAGACGAAATATCTATATTTTTTTTTAATCTTGAGGTGAGTTTTGAATTCGGAGGACCGAATTCTATTAAGGGAGAAGAATGTAATATCTCAAGAATTTATATGAATATTTAAAATATATTTTGAAATTTATTGAAAAATTTAATTACATGGAAAATGTTCTTTTTGAATTAGTGAAGGAAATTTGGGAATAGAAATTTCAAAATTTTAATTTGGGAAATTTTTACAAATTGTAATACCCAAGAAAAATAAAATATAAATATTTGTTTATAAACTACTGTTACTATTTCAGTATACAGTAATATTCACCCGTATAATACTATTTACGTATACTATACTGTTCATTTATACAATCGAAATGTCAAGTACTAGATGTGGTTTGGTCAAAAGAGAAAACTAGGAAGAAGTTCGTAGGAGAAAATGACGTTTTATGGGTGAAAATACTCTCAGGGACTAAAGTGAAAGGACTGAATTGAAAAGAAACTTAAAGGTTTAAGGTGAAAGGATAGTTTTCCTTTTAAGTTTCCAATAGTAATAACAGAAAAATTTTTTCACGTGAGATGCACAGTAACTGCATTATTAGAAATATCATTTTCATGAATAGTAAATTGAATATTTTATTAGCGCATAGTATCAAATAGTACCTTTGACTTTTGCTATAAATAGGCGCTTTCATTTCACTTTTAAACTCACACCTTCAACTTCTGTTCTTCTCTCCTTAAGTTTCTCTTGCTTCGACGCTAGGACTCTGAGATTTTGGGCCTTTTCTTTTTGCTTAGGTAAGGATACTATGCCCTTTCTATGTCTTTCAAATTCTAGAAGTTATTTTCTTAAGTATGCTCTGTGGTTGCGGCTTTGGCCGATCTTCCACATCAGAAAGACTGTTCTTAGCTGTTTATATATTATTTTGATTCTCTGATTACCGAAATAGAATGTAAACTGTGAATAATACATGTCTAGGAAAGTTCTGGCTAAGGAAAGACCTGGTTTTTAAGTGTGTCCAGTGTGACCCTCCACTCTTTCCTGGGAACTTACCTGGTGTACTCTTTTACAGATTGTATTCTCTATTTCTTGTATGAATAGTATCCGTACGTATGAATAGTAACCGTATGAATAGTAACCGTACATATGAATAGTATCCGTACATAAAAAATAATATTCATACGTATGAATAGTGATCGTATGTACGAATATTATCTGTATGTATAAATAGTATCCGTACGTATGAATAGTGACCATATATATGAATAGTAACCGTACGTATGAATAGTGACCGTATATATGAACAGTGTATGTATGAAAACAATCCTAACTTGTTTTCTCTAATCTTTTATGAAAATCTCTGTAGCGGAATACTGAAATTCATCTGTGTACTCTTGTCTGTAACGACTTAGAGAAGCGATGCTCGTACGCAATCCAGGTGAGTGAAACGACCCCGTTTTAATAGAGTTTTAGCATTACTGGTGATAAAAAGTATGTCGTAGGACACTCCCAAGATTCATAGGGGGAAATTGGATTCAGAATGACGAATCTAAATGAGATAATTAATCCATAAGTATGGATAAAATGAAATAAGTATCTTATCATGATGTGAAGTTTGAATGTTTTCAAAAATGGATTAATTGTTATCTTGATATGTGGTTTATAAATCCATAATATAGTTATATACTATACCCGTTATATGGATGAATATTATATTGAGCTTCTGATTATGATATGAAATGCTATTGATTGTGATTGAGCGGGACAGTACCCCCTCTCACGGCAAGGCGGAAAACCCGGTTGACAGGGTGTCTTGACCAATGAGTGTGGAGACAACGATTCCCTCAGTAGGGATATAGCCCGGATTGGTGATAAATCCGTGAGGCGCCCTAGCTAAGAGGATGATGTTGTGCGTCATGGCGGAAATATACATAATTGGTGAGCCGGCCTGTGTGCGCTCTCCGGGATATATTGCCATTGACGAGTACTAGTAACGTTTGTTGAATTGGATGAATTTTTATCTTCTTGTATGTAAAAGGATGATGTTATGCGTCATGACGGAAATATACATAATTGGTGAGCCGGCCTGTGTGCGCTCTCTGGGATATATTGCCATTGACGAGTACTAGTAACGTTTGTTGAATTGGATGAATTTTTATCTTCTGTCTATTGGTTGAGTATGAGGCTTTGGATATGCTTGCATGACTGGTAATGTATTTGAATTTTATTAATGCGAGGCCGATTCGCTCATTGAGTTTAAAAGCTCACATTGTTTGTACAACCTTTTTGTTTAGATCAGGTTGCCATCGAAGAATATCTGCTAGAGGAGTAGATCACTTTGGACCTTCCCGTTGTCGGGTAGACCTCTCTTCTGTTATAGATTATGTTGCTCTGTAATCGTCTAGGACATCTAGGTCAGGGGTTCGACATTTAGCTTGTATGTCAGTATAATAATGTATTTTAAATTGATAATCTATTATTACATGCAAATCATCTCTATGATTTTCAGATAAGAAAATTTGATATATTTATCGGAAGGCTTACAGTGATGAGAGATTCATCATTGTGCCGGTCATGTGCCCAGAAAACGGGTCGTGACACAAATTCTCAAGGATTAAAGTGAAAAAAAAAAGAAAATATGGAATACTTTTGAGAAATGACCAAATAGGAACCCGCAAGGAAGAATAGAGCTTATGAGAATGAATTATGAGTCTGGTACCGAAAGGATGATGGATTCGAAGTTAAAGTGGAGTCTGAGACATCGAGAGGGATTAAAGTAAACAAATACGGGATTTTGGAGTTTTAATAAAAATGGGATGTGATGAGGTGTATTTTGTGGAAGTATATTGGGTGCTCTAAGTATAATCAAACTGTTTCAATTCCCTTGCAAGTCCTAGTTAAGATGGTTGCCTAAGGGACCAAATTGAAAAGAAAATTAATGGGGCCCATATATACACACTTAAACACTCATCTTTCTCTCTTATTATTTTTTTTTCTCTCCTTCTCCCATAACTCTCTCACTCTCTTCCAGCCAAGCACTCTCAAGCTTTCCTCTCCACATCCATCAATTCCAGTAGCTCAAATAAGGAAGCCTTGGAAGCTAGGATAATTGATAAGTTAATGTTCTTTTTCTTCTTCTTCTTCCTTTTACAAGACCAAATCCTAGGTTATCAATTTGAAAAATTTTTGTAGAATATTTCTATGGATGAATTTAAGTATGGGTGTCAATCTAAAACATTCCTGGGTGATTTATGATGTTATTGGAACAAGAAATTTAGAGAAAACTAGGAAATTTTCATAGAATTTGGATGTTTGAAAAAAGTTAGCGTTGTTGATGAAAATTTGAGATTAGAGCTTGGATTGTTAGTAAAAATTGGAGGTTTTGGTGTCAAAACAATCTTTAGACATTAAGGATAAAAACTCATGGAAGAAATTAAGAGAAGTGGTGAATATTTGACCTCAAAATCATGAAAACCTAAATGGAAAATTGCTGATTTACTGTAGCAGTACTGTAGCGTTCATAAAATTTTCAGATTCGGGGTACTATAGTAAACTGATACTGTAACAAACCGGTACTATAGCAAACAGGTACTTGCATCAATTTTAAAATAGCTATATCTCTTTCATCTGGACTCTATTTTTAGTAAATAAGGTATCGTTACGAAGCTCTTTGAGTCTATCTTCAAATGAAATAAATTTCATTTAAAAATTTCTTACCATTTGATAGTTATGTCTAGAAAAGTAATTAAATGTCAGAATTGTAGTAGGGAATTTCTCTATTTTGTGACCTTAACATATTTTTGCATGTTTATCTTATAGGGATAAATTCTTTAATGCATCTTCCACATCTTTTGAGATGTTGTGACTAAATTGGAATAAAGGAAATTACCTTCTATTATCTTACACATCTTCAAAAAGGTTCAAGGTAAAATTGGATAACGTTAATGTGAGTGAGCAACCTTGCAAAATTAATTTACTAAATTAGTCAAAGAATAATATAAATCCCATTTGAATTATTTGTGAAATCGAGAAGATTACCATTGTATGTTTAAGTTAAGAAAAATCACAATATCATTGGAAATTATTTTATTATCTTATGTGAATTAATTTCTCTAGTTGACTAAATAACTAGATGTGGTAGTTCCTTGAACAAATTGAAACATTTTGTGAGAATATGATTATATGTCATGATTGTGATTATGTTTGATGCATGAATAAGGTGATGGATTGATCACCCAACAGACCTAAATAAGGTGATAAATTGATCACCCAACAGACTTGAATATACCAATTAGTAAATCTATAGATAATATTCCTAAGGATGAACATTGGGGAGTGTAAACCTATGGAGCACGAACAGATTTTCGGGCTTAATATGATTGTGAGAATGTAAGCTCACAAGGTTTTAAAAAATAAAATAGTGTAAATCTATTGAATACCAATGATTCTGGCTCAATATGGTTGTGAGAACGTAAGCTCACAAGGCTTTCAAAATTGACATAAAATGTTGGTGTCTATACATATAAATATATTGAATGTATTGAATTAATTGATACCTTTTGATTAAATTAGCAATGTGGTATTTGTGCTTGTGATATTTTTATGTACAGTTGTTTACTCACTGAGTTTTAATTAACTCATACTCTATATGATTATCTTTTTACATAAAGTGGTTGAGGAGAATTATTAATAGCCTTTAAGGTTATACTTCACTTTTGTCTGGTGAACAAATAAATATAGATTTGGTAAAGATTAGGAAATGTTCTATAATCTAGTAGGTCATCTAGACTAATGAGATTGTAATGTATGAATGTTGAATATTTCTAAGTATATACGAAAAATATCTTTCTTAAAAAAAATTATGTTTTACATAATTGTGAATACTACGAATATTTAAGGAGATTTAGGGATACCACAGAGGTATACCCTAGGTGATATATATTTAATTCATATGTCCAATTTTTGAGATGTGACAACATACTACTATGTAAATCCGTCCTTGAACAAAAATGAAACTTGATACAAAGTTAAGAAGTCAAAATAATATTTTAGCTGAAATGCAAAGAATTTCTTTCAATTTAAAGAGTTGTATAATTTATTCATAAATTTTAAAAATTGAAAATAAAATAAACCCTTTATATTTTTAATTTTTTACAATATAATTCTTCGTTAATTTTTTTTTTTGGTTGGGAACCTAAATGTTTATGTAAGTTGAAAGAGCTCAAAATAACAAAAAGTGCATCTATATTCTTATCTTATGCAGCAACCAATAAAAGCTCTATACGGTGATACTTCAATTGTACTTTTTTGTTAATTTAGCCTCCTTCAACCTATAAGAACAAGTGATGTCTAAGTTTTGAACAAAAAAAAACTAAGAGAGTATGTTGTATACAATTAAAAATTTAGAGGATCTATTAAAAACTTTGACAAGCCAAAAAAAATGACATACACACAACTTTCGAATTTTTTTTTTAAATCTTTGCTTTGCCCAAAATTATTGAATAAATAGTCTTTTTATTTTTTTACGGTACAGTTTGTCACAAATTTATCCTTAAAAGTTACAATATTTTATTTTAGCCCTTTACCTTTTTTTTAAAAAAAAAATTCTATGGATTAATTCGTAAACCAATAGTTTACCGAAATAAATGCTTATAAAATTAAGTTGGTGAGGTTGTTAAGTATTCATTACCCCTAAAATAATTTAGATCTCTAACAAAATTTAATGCTTCTCTATTAGGTAAACAAGCTTGGAAATTGATCCAACATGACTCATCCCTCGCTGTACGAGTCCTCAAAGGGAGATTTCACTCAAACACGTCCTTTCTAAAAAGTAAAATGGGATTCCACCCAAGTTATACATGGAAGAGCATTACTGCGTTTGAGAGTGGATGAGCAAATGTAAGTTAGATAAATTAGATTAAATTAAATATGTTTGGAAAAAATTTAAATTTAGATAAACGTGATTTATGTTTGGATGATATTTGGAAAAACGTGATTTGAAGCAGACAAACGTGATTTAGTGCAAAATATGAGTTTAGATATTAGTATGCAAACGTGGTTTAAACTGCATAGTTACCAAAAAGAGCACATATTTTATATTTTATTTTTTAGTGTATTATTATTATTTATTGTCATTTATTTAAAGTTAATTTAGTGAATTATATCAATGTTTTAATAAAGTGTACTATTTGTTTTATTTATTTATCCAATATTACTTCACTAATTACTTATTAGAATATTTTTAAAATTTGAATAATGTGAACTAAGTATAATTATAATTAAAGTGTTAATAATTACTCATGGAAAAGAAAATATAAAATATTAGTGATGGCCAAAATACAAATCATACAAAAAAAAAGACTTTTTAAGAATAAAAAATCTAGTTCTAATTAATTAGAAGTTCATGTTGTTCTTGAGTGGTTTTTACTAGTTTTTCTTTTGATTTTTGATCCCTAATCACTGCCACTATTACCTCAACACTTGTGTAGGTTAGTGGTAGAATAAGCTCCCCCAAAATAGCCAGAAAAAACTGTGTTTAAGGCTACTGCTCTCCTTTCCAAAAAACTGTCTTAATGTTGAAAAACAAAGAAAAATCTATTACTGTCCTCTCTCTTTCTTACTAGAGAAGCCAAGATTGTAGAGGAGCATTGGAAAATAGGAAGGGCAGCATAGGGACCCCAAGAGTATCTTGTGGCCAACCGCATTAGATGAATGCAAAAACAAAGATGAGCATACTTTGAAGCAACCATGATTGGAGAATTTAAAACGTGGTTGGTTTCCAATGTGTTTTGCTCCACTGACTAGTTAAACATCCAAGTTTTCCTTCCAACCACGTTTGGACAATTGCAAATCATGGTGTAGTAAATCAAACGTGATGCCAAACACACTATTAATAAACTCATTGAGCAAGGGGCAACTTGACGAATAGGAAATGGATGCAACGTGGATATTTGGAATGACAACTATATTAAAACTACGGCAATAGCAAAGGTGATGACACCGAAACCAGGTAACACTGATTTACAAAACGTCTCATCTTTAATGAAGCACGATACGAGAATATGGGACGTGAAACGAATAGATCAAATTTTCATGCCACATGAAGCTGAGCTCATAAAATCACTCCCTCTATCGTGACGGAACGTAAGCACAGATTAGTTTGGCCATGGGGGAAGAATGGATCCACAGAAGCAGCATCAACGTCCACTGTGCTAATACCTTGAAATGAGAGCCAGTTTAAAGGCAGCAACAAAAATGCTTCAGCTTAAAGGCTTCTTTTAAAGGTGCTTGCTTCCTTTATTGAAATTCCCGGAAAGATGAGGAAAATTTACAAATACAAAACATATCTAGCAAACTACCCTGACCCAAAATTATTGAAATACAAAAGAAATACAGGGAGCAGGGGCGTTTGAAATTTAATGATCTTCTCAAATAAGCAAAAGTATGGTGCGTGGAGTAAAATCAAGGCTACAAATAGAAGCAGTGTTCAAGAAACATTATACATCAAAGCTATCCTTTATGTATACTTTGAAAACCTTCTCCATTTAGAAACACCATGAACTCTAATCACTTGCATGTCACCAGTAGCATCACTTTCCTGCCAAGCTAGTAAGATAAAACAAGCATGATTCCAGTTAGCAACAACCGAATGCTTCAGGAAGAGTGCTCAAACTCTTGTCATAACAGTTATGTCTTCCTAACTGGTTTGGACTGAAGGGGCAGCCACAGGAATACCATCTTCAGCCTTAACTACAGCACCGTTGGAGCCATCAGCGGTTAAACTACCTCTATCAGTAACGGTCACTTCATTACTACCCTCTTCTAACCGGACAACTTGAGCAAAGCTCTTTGACATCTGCTTCATGAAATCACCATTTATGTTAGCAGAACTCCTATGTTCACTCTCTCCAACTGCTATAGCCATCAGGTTGGCTTGCTGCCTTGCCTTCCGTTCTTGCATAGCCTTTTGTCGGTCTTCATAGAAATCAAAATCATCGAGGATGGACATTTCAGTTTCATAATTCTTAAAAATGGTCAAAATTTCAGTCCCCTGTTGTAATTTCACCTGAGATGTTTAAAATTCAAAGGAGCAAAAACAACAAGAGTGAGCGGAAAATTTTGTCAATGGAAACAGTCAAAGTTAATGGCAATGGATTTTAACTGCACATAATCAAGTGAAACTTGGAACCTATTTGCAAGTTTATAAAACAAAATTAACGGAAACAAATTGAATACTTAGTAGTCACCTATCAATAATATTAAGTTCCTTCAAATGTGAATATGCAATTACGACAACTATACAGAGAGAGAGGACATGACAACCAAAATTCAGTCATCCACCCGCAATAAATTACAATCATATAAGTAGTATAAATTAGCAGAAACCTTTAAGACAAAATATGAACGTCAGTGATGAGCCAAATAAAGATGTCAGAACTGTCATTTCAAACAAAAAGATCACCATACTTCAAAAATGAGGACCATATATAATGTTTAGGTTGCCTAAAATATGAGAAGATTTCTCAAGATAATAAGCAGCAGCTGAACTTTCAATTGTTTGAAATCTCAATATCTTATATTACTACATACACCACTGCATCCATCTCAACTTTTACTCTGCAAAATAAAAACAGTAAAAGTATGATACATAAAAGAGCAATCTGGTGCTACAAAGCTCCTGCTATGCACAGAGTTCAGGGAAGAGCCGGACCCACTTAGTAGGTCTATTGTAGGCAACCTTACCTTGCATTTGCAAAAGGCTAATTCCACGGTTCTAACCTTTGACCTCCAAGTCACATAGCAGCAACTCAAACTGTTGCGCCAAGGTTCCCTTTCAAAAGTATTAATACATAATCTCATAAAAATGATTGATCCTCAGATTCCTACCTCCTGAGTATCTCGACTGTTGGTAACAGGCTTGTTATCATTATTTTCAAGAACAACGTGTCGAAACTGACTGTTAGGGACATCTTTAATTATGTGCCACTTGACAGGAAATTGTCCGCTCCACTTATCTTGCTGCCAGTAATCCACACTCTTGTCAAAATCAACAGGTCCAACCATTTCGGCCACCCCACAAAACTGAGCACTAGCATTTACCTAGATGTAGTTGCAAGATGGTTCATTTTCATGGAATTCATATTTAAAATTTAACAAAAAAGCAAAAAAAAAAAAAAAAATAGAGAGAACTTTAGAATCCAGCTTTGGTACTTCTGATTTATAACCTCGTATCAACCTCATGCATCAAATGTCCTATCAAATAAAACTACAGCTAAAGCAGTATATTTAACATACAAACATAAAATTATGAACAAAATGTGTTCAATGTAAGATCAATACCTTGAGCAGAAAATATAAGAGGAAATTAGCAAAAAAGAACTCTTCCCCAAACTTCCATTATAAATCATCGACAAAATTCTTTTGTCTAGGTACTTCCAGTTGCCACTTTCATCTTCTCCCATTACTTTCACAGAAGTCATCTGTGCAACTAAATTAGATAACACACAGAAACACACACCATGCCTACATGAACTTTGCATCAGAAGAAGTTGTCCTTTATTTATTGCAAGCTTCCATGTTAGGTCCCCTTGTAGTAGATCTGGTTATGGGTTTGGTTACAGTAAAATCAGCAAGAGAGTGAGAAGAATTTGACTTCTTTCTACCTATTTTGGTGGTTCAGATTATAGAAAGAACCAAAATTTTTAGTGCTCACACAAAAGGTATTTTTATGATAAATTGATCACATAATAATTCATTAATTTTTAGAAGGGTTTACATACAACCTAGGCGAGCATAACTTTCCCTAACCAGCATAACTTCCTTAAATCATGTAAGTGGTAGAAAACTATTAATAACTACCCACTTAAAACTAAAATACATTAAAATATAATAAACATAAATAAGTCTGAAAATACAGCCAAAGAAAATGATAGAGATTGAAATGAAAGAAGTAGTATTATTCAGAATTTCCAGCAAAAGATAACAAGAGACCAGACCAGAGCTATAGCTCCTACAGAATTCCAAGTCTCTCCTAGGGTATCCTGTCCACAATACTCAGAATAATTTTCCTAACTGACTCCCCTCCTACTGCTCTCCTCCCTTCTGTAACATGCAACCATAACTAACTCATGCACTACAATTACCCATCTACCCCTGCCCTTCTTTTCTTTCTCTCATATACCCTCCAGACCTTGGGTCCATTCCCTTGGTCCAACAACTGATCCACACTCCCATCTTGGCCTTCAATCCAATCAGAAAAATAAAATTAAAATAACTACCGCAGTAAAAGAAAAAAAACACTAAAATAAAACACTAACTGCTGCAAGTCCCACTACCCCCACTCTGCTATTGCCCATTCTGCCTGTACTTCCCATGTTGGTAAACTATTAACCAACAGTTTACCAAGATTCTATAATTCATATGATGATTTCCAGTACACATGCATCAGAGAGAGCCAAAAGCAAATGAATTTTTGATGGATCCTTGGCACTGAGTGATGGGCCTACTGCCAAAGGGTCCACACCCTTACTGCTCAACCCATCACACAGTGCTGAGGATCCATCAATTTTGCTTGAAATGGGTGCTCCCACATTTTTTTTTTGTTTTGGGGGGGGGGGGGGGGGGGGGGAGGAACTTGAACATTACATTTTTGACAGATTGAAACAGAATTTAAGAAACATTCTAACCAGAATTGTTGCAATGGCACAGGAGATACTCAGTTGTAGTTACTATAGCAACAAGATGGTACTCCAATATTTGTGCTTATAAGATACAGAAATCAGATTATTACCGAAAAGAAGAGAAATATAGGGCAGGAATCTTGCTTCTCCTTTGCTTGGCGATATGCAGCATCCAACTTTCTATTTCCATTTGGTGTACTGGCCCAGACACCATATTTGATACTCTTATGAACATTATCTTCACTATAAGATTTGATGACAAAAAATTTGGCATCCTTGTAATCTGTAATAAAATCTGACCGGTTAAATGATTCATTGTGGAACTTGCGAGTAGAAGTACTGTTTTTAGTTTTACTACTATCAACAGAAATACTTTCAGCTGATAGGTGATTCTTAAGCTTTGAGGCCCTAGGACCTCGATTCTGCTCACTGAGTATATCAGGAGTACCATCACAACTGCAAAAAGATGTTCCCCTGTCACGCTGTCTGCTATTTTCTAGAGAAAGCCAGTTCCTATCATTTGCACCAAAACTGGAAATGGCAGTGGCACCAAATCTAGAACCCTGGTTAGGCAAGTAGTCCCTACTATAAGAATTTAAACCAGATCCAAACCCATATAATGGTTGTTGATGAGAAACCTGCAAAGTACTAAGGATAGTCAGCAGTATGTGTCCAAGCATAATTCTGTGTTATTCTCCAAACATTGATATCATTAAACAATTCCCTAAACCCTTATCAAGCAACTACCAACCCATAGCATCCAATTTAATTAGAATTAACAACATAGAGACAATTCCTCAAACTCCTACTGGGCAATCAATAATCCATAATACCTAAGTAATTAGAATAACAACATAAAAATCTGTAACTAACTTTAAACACTAAGATTATTAAGATACACTGGTTAATTTTCCTTGTCAGACAATTTCCCAGAAACCTAGTGGCCAATCCATAATCCATAGTGTCTAAAGCAATTGGAAATTACAATAAAAAATTGGTAATTGGCACAATGGCCAAAAACACAATAAGGAAAAAAAAGACAGTAAAATATTGAAAACTATAAAATAGAAATGAAGAAAAGATGATGAGGGAATCACTGTAGCAAATTTGTAGACTAGTAAAACACGGATGCTAAGCAAGATTGCCCCACTTAAAACCACAATTCAGATATTTCATTGGAAGAACAAAATAATTGTTTTGCTTATTAGACTTAGGATGTCATACAAAAGTTAGGGCTCAGATAAAACTTAGATCAATTAATTCACTCAAAAGTCAAAATTTTCTTTTCTAACAGACAATGCCATTCAAACTGCTTTTCAACAAAGAAAATCCAGATTCTGAAGAATGACAATAGTGCCCAAGGTATTATAGGACTTGTGTATATACTAAAGGATACATCTGAAAATTATGTTTCCTTATCTAGAGTTCAAAACTTTATAATTAGACATTGCAACATTTTGCATATTATGCACAATTAATAGAACGAACCATTCCAACACCCTGCCCAAATGATCCAAGTGACCCAATTGGCTGTGGAGATACTGCTGGTGAAAGGGGCATCAGAGGCATCTGCCTTTCTGAGGGTTTTGAGCAATCTGACCAGATTCCATTCCCACCAGATTTTGGTCCATCAAATCCTTGCTGGGAATCATGAAAGCCAAAAGAACCAATTGCTCCAGGAAAATTGCCTCTACCAAAAGATCCCACTGAAGGATAGCCAGGTCTTGGTCCCAAAACCATGCTATCACCTTGTCTATCAACACCTACCAAATTAGTGAGCTCAGGCTGTGAAGCTGAACCCGGTGATGTAAGATATGGCAAGCTAGGAGGAACTAGCTGATGGTAATAAGGTGGCCCAGTGTATGGAAATTGCTGTGGGGAGTATAATTGGGCATCTCCGCCTACAGAAGGCAAAGGTGTTGTAACTGGCGAAAATGGTCCATAAGGTATTTGTGGGTTGAAGCCATATCCAGAATGGAAAAGAAGAGATGGATTATCATTGTAGAGACCCTAATACAAAAGTAATAAAAATTACATTATATTGAGAATTACAAACAGAATTATAGAGATAAGAAAGAGAAGCCAAAATCTCACAGGAGATCCAATTTCCAATCCTTCAGAATTGATAAATGAAGGATATTCATCCCATTCTCCATTAGTATTTTCAAAACCTGAAGATAGAATCACAAGAAAAAATATTATTAAAAAAATCAGAAAATAGTTATTGCATGCAACCCCAATACACATAATGTGCAATTAAATAGAAGAGCACCAGGATTCTGACCACCAATTTCAAGTTAAAAAATTTATCTGCTTTTTTTTTGGCTGACATTTTAAGATGATAATTGGACAAATATGTGCAGAAAACATGTCAATGAATTACATTCAAATATTTTTATATTTTTATCAGCAGTTCACAAGTTTAATTTAAAATAAACAAAATGGAGTTACAGATAAAGAAAATCTCAATGTTTGAGCTTTCTGTTATGTGTTTGTCTTAGTGTTTGCCAGAGCATGTGTGTGACGGTATGCATGAACAAAAATCCTAGTTTGCTAACTAAATGAAATAGAGTTAGACTTCTTTTAAAAGAAAGAAAAGGATATGTAGAAATTAAATTAACCTCGGTAGAAGAAAGCCTGGGCCTGTGGAGCATAGACATTAGGAGGGTAGAGAGGGCAACCTCCGCCTGAAATAAATGATCCTGATTGACTTGATGTTTCTCTTGAATGACCCATGGTTGCAATATCCTGAGATGAATTAGATGAAATTGACCTGTCTTGTATTGATGTATGAAGCTGAAAAAGACACACAAATAAAAAAGATTATTCCTAAGATATTCAATGTCATCAATATAAAAAGGACCACAAGCATTAAGCAAAATTAAGGGGCTAGAGATTCAACATTACCTGATCCTTCATTTTATCTGGTTCTGCAGCTACCTCTTCTGCATCATGATCAGTATGCTCAGTGTACAGTCTTAGAAACATAGGCAGATCAAATTATGACCAACCAAACCTAAATTTGGAGACACCAAAACTTGAAGCTATAACTACACTACATGCACACAAATACACGTATGCAAACCTATGCACACATATGCAAACTCAGAAATTGAACGAATGATTTACATTCCTATCATTCGGATTTCTGGAAAGAAAAAAAAAATCCCAAAACATTGAAGAACCCTATAGAATATAAAACAGTTGAACAGGTGCTTTATGGCAAAAAGACAAGATTATAAAGGTTTAGAAGTGTCCCTATAAAGAAATATCTCCAGACCAAATATATCCCAAAAACTGATATGAGATCCATCACCACACTTAAATAAATTTCCATGGACTCCCATGAGTAGCTGGAAGTGCCAAGTTGGCATCCCACCCATTCCAATTTAAACAATACTCACTTTGAATTACCTGATGCCATAATGAATAAGTATCTTGAGAGAAATGGCAGAGCCATTTATCCACCAAAGCAAATGTTCTTAGGCACCACATTTCCTAGACCTAATCCCACTCCATTTTTTTTTTTGGTCTACAACAAATTTCCTATCCTACAAGGTGATCCTTTTCAAATCTCCAAACACTAGACCAAAGAAAATCCAGCAGAATACTCTCTAGCCTTTTTGCCTGTCATTCTCATTCCTATATTACTCAAGGACTACACAGAGGATGCTGAAAAATCTTATGTGTTTTGTGACCCGTGGAACAAATGAGCATATTCAGACAACTCAACACTTTCTATACTACACAGGTAAATCTAAACGCAAACAAAATTGATGCTACATATGACATATCAATAGTATTTGCATAGCAGCCCACAGCATGGATGGATACTTTTCTCTGACCACAGTGATCTATGAGAAATTCAAACCTGAAGGAGAAATTAAACTTCTAATCCCAAGACAATACTCAGACCCCAGATCCAAAAACAACACATCGCGCAAAACCTAAACGAGAGTCCAGCTAAAGAAATATACGCTCGAAAAAGAATCCGACAAATCTCTATTTAGATACTCATTAGAAAGTCTTGCGCATATTCTTTTCAAGTAGAAGTAATCAGCAAACAAAGTACTGAAACTAGAAAAGCTTTATTCAATTCTTCAACAATTATACAGCGTTCTCCACGTAACCCTAATGCAAGGAGTCCAGTTTAGGCGGATTCATGGACTTCATGCAGAAATAACGTAAACAAACAAGAAAGGAGCTTCAGAAAGGTCAAGATCAATACTGGATGATAAAGTTTGTGTAAAATAATTGAAAGAGAATCGCCTCGTCTACGTACCGGTCGTACGATCCGGACCCTGTGATTGGGTTGCTGCCATGAATCTGGAGAGGGAAGATCTTCAACCCGCAAGAGAATCTTCGCAGGGACACAGATACATAGACTCATAGAGTACCTATCTATACTCAAGTGTACACAAGTGTTGGTTTCATTATATTATTGGATTTGGTTTTTCGGTTTATAACAAATTTAGATGTTGATTAATTCACGGATTTTTTTAATATAAACTGGGGGTTTTTCTCCCCTACTATATAATTGACTAAATAATTACTCAGTTTACCGTACGGTTCAAATCCTAAATTATTATTACTACTATTATCATTAGTAATTTTTTTTGATAAATTCCTTTATTAATCTTTGGCTAAATTATGTTTTGAATCTTGTAATTTGGACCCTTGTAGTTCAACAATCGGCCAACATTATAAGATTTGTTTCATTATTATAATAGTATTCTTCTTTCTTCAGGATATTTAATAAAATTGGAATGATACTGTAATTTCATTATTATAATTATTATTATTTACTTTCGTTTTACTAAATATCAAATTTAAAATTTCTCACAGACTCAACTAAGTTGTTTCGTTCCAATACTTCTCAATTCTTATACATCCACAAATCTTACACAAGTCCTTAATTTATTTATTATTGGAAAATACAAAATAACTCTTTGAATATTTAATTAATTGCAAAATGATTTTCTAAGCTTTTAAAACTAAAATTAAGTCCCTCAATCTTTTATGTTAAAAAAAAGTTCTTTTATCGATTTTTCTTAACCACATTAGTTCAGATGCCTCATTGAATATTTATTATTAACGTATTAGCATTAGAGACAAATGGGAGTTTGTTGCATATGTTAAAAAAAAAAAGCTTTGACGTGACATGTAAGTTAATATCATTAAAAATGAATAAAATATTCATTTCTTAAAATGAGAATTGAGGAATTAATTTTTTATTTTAAAAACTTATAAAACTATTTATAAACGACTTAAAATCTAATATAAACAAGTTTAACCCTTATGAAGGAGAATAATTGTAATACTCCGAATGAAGTTAATTTCACACAAAAAAAATTGAAAAATAAACTCGTAAAAAAGGCATGATTTGCTTCAAATGATGTTCCAACAATTATGAGAACTCATATAAACAGTTCTAAAACATAGAGTTGAGATGAGAGAGCTCCGAAGACCATGTGGGTCATGAGTCATGAGTATTGCCTTGTAAAATCTTGAAAATAACATCAAAACAGTGACAAGGGATCCAAAAAAATTTGGGGTCCGGTGCTACGAATGGAGCGAGAAGAAAAAGAGGCTTATTGAATCGGCACCATAACATAAACGATATGGTGCCCATTCTTTCAACAAAAAGGAAAAGGGCACCATAACGCATAACGCACACTCATGCAGTCATGCTCATGGGAAAAAAACAAACAGTTGTGCAGTACCTAACCACTAACCAAGTGAGAAGCAACCGGTTTTCTGCGGTTTAAGTTGAAACTTTCCTTCCTTCCGTCTCGGGATCTGAATTTGTTGTTTCTAAAAGCACCATGTCCCTTTTTTAACTATTGTTTCAGTAAAAATTGTTGTTAAAGAAAGGAGCAGAGCAGTAGGGGAGCAAATCTTCTCTCTCCGTCTCATGCTCAGTTCCAACCACGCCGGTACCTCTGTACTCTGTATAAATGGACACGTGACAGTGACTGCCGACTGCTTATTGCGCTTCTTTTATCATTTTCGCCAGGAAAAGTAATTGATTTCCCAGGAAGAGCTAGTTAATAAACGGGAAAGATTAATTGTTGCGCTGCATCCGAGTTGAAAATTGAAATCTCTCTCATTACTCTCATCAGTATGTTCAACTGCTTTTTTGTCGTCTTCCAACACTTCTTTTCTGGCCTCCGCCATCACTAACTATTGGATGCATCTTACAAAGCATTATAGGTACGTGTCTACTTCGTTGACGCAGAGTTGGAAGCCGTCAACGCTAGCACGAAATATAAGATTTGATTCACACTAGCGTCTGCGCTGTACCTGCATTCAACGAGCTGATTGACGGTTTGTTATTTCACTCCGCTTTCTCAAGATTTTTTTTTGCCCTCTTCCCCCCCGCCTCCCTCCTTCCTCGCTCGGACAAGATTTCCTTCGAAGAATGGTTTGTCAGTGCCCTTTAAACCTTGAAGGCAAATAAACGCCTCGAATTAGCCCCCGCGACGCACTTGAGTTTCATTCCTTTCGTTTGATACTGTTCACCCGCACTCGCTAAAGAAAATACATGGAACCCCCAAGCTTTCATGCACCCAAAACTACTTTTACCTTGGAAAGATGGGAACTTGTCGGCTGCTTATTCACATTGGAAACTTTTTGACCCTCCAGGAGATGGGGTCCGGAGCCACAGCTGCCCCACTTTTTCTCATCTTTTTATCTTTAGTTACTGACTGCTTTATTAATGATTATGGATTCATCAAGAATTCAGTGCTTTTCCTTAATTCTGAATTTCTTGTAAAGTTTCCCATTTCTTTTTCCAAGTCATCTTGATGGAATTTAAATTGGAAAAAAAAAGTTTGATGAGTGCATTATTGTCTTGATAGTATGTATGTGCTTGTATTGAAAATGACTGGTAGCTGTGCATTCATGAGTTTATTTGTCCTTTCTACTCGCTCACAGGTGTTACAGTTCTTTATCCGATTCTACATTGCATCATGCCCCTTTTTTAAAGCTATCTTGAGGTTATTGAAGACAAACCATTTTATTAGACCTCCGAATGTAAATTGCAGACTGCAAGTGTTATGCCTGAAACAAATCAACAGAATCTTTAATTATTTTTGCACGTGGGCTTACTTTCAGAACTTGATGCTAAAGTTTCTGGAGAAATTAAGGACGTACCTTAATAAATGATAAGTACTGTGACCGCAGGATGTGTGACTCATTGGTTATGTCTTCTGCACTGAGACGGTAAGAGTTGCATATAGGAGCTCTATGCTTTCTTCTTCCTTTTACCCATGCCTCTCCTCTCATGGATAATTTCGTTTTCACAGAAGTGATTCTCCATCTAAATATTCACGTTCTGACACAAGCTATTGTAGTTCAGAAGTTCGGTTTGATATTTTCAATGATCTTCATCACCTTAACTCATCCACAGAGGTAAACTGCATGGTGGCGGCCTTTTTAATGATTTCATATAAGGACCAAGAGAATAATAACTGGAACAAATTTTGATTCTAACTACCTGCTTGAATTTTTGTTACCTGTTCTCAACTTCTCATTTTTTCCCCTTATTTGTATGGGATGTTCTCATTTTCTCGTTTCATCTGCTATTACCTAATACCAAGTTGATTTTAACATTATTGGCTGCCTGTTCAGTTATTAATGTTTTCACTATTTTTTCTGTTCAATGGCTTCAAAGTTAATTAACTGTTCTCTAAACTTTATTGCTGTAATTGAATTTTTTTTTTTCAATGGAAATATATGTGGTGACTGGTTTAAATTTTTTAACTTTAATCTTTTAGGTGAGCAATGTTAGTGAAGAGACAGGAAAAAATGTGTCATATGTACAGAGAAACAGTACAACTCTCTGCAGATTTCAACTTGAACAGGACGTAAGCTTTCTTTGTGCTGGCTTTTGTCTTGTGAGTGTGTTGCTTGCTTATTGTGGGCTAAAAATGAAGATCTAGAATCTGGATTATTTTTATAGTCTTCACAAGAAAATATTGGCTTCTCTTATTACTGACTGAAATCATGCATATTCCCCTGAATTCTCTTTCTCTTTCTCTCTTTCTCTTGGATGCTTGCACATACACATGCACACTGAGCTTGCGGTGGTATGATATGATAGGTTTCATCTTTACATTGTATGAATTACAATATTTGGTGAGCTTCTGATCATCATATGTATCTTATGCTTTCAATAACTCACTGATTCATACAGCTAAATTTCACCACTGTCTTATAGTTGTTGATCCCTAATGGGCAATTTGATATCTATACAGGTGCAACAGTTAGAAAACCAGCTGCTAGAAGAACTGGAACTGCATGAATTCCTTGAAAATGTAACTGAGACAAATGACATGAAATTTCCTGGGCCAGCACACCTCCCTCATCATGTATGTCCCGTTTTACCCTCAAATTGTGATGTCATATACAGGCTAGTATTGGGATGAGGTGACTTCTAATGTAGTTTGCTATATCTATTTTGATGGGATGCAATGCTGGTTCTTTCTGAAGGTCTCTGTCCTCTTTTTTGCCTTTTAGGAGTTGCACATTTTGAAAGGGGAGAAAAAATTCAGCAGGCATCCCTATCTCGTAAACATGTGATAATATTTATGAAATTCTTAGACTTCTTATGAGGCATATGATGACTAAATCATTGGCTTAAAAACTGCCAAAAGCTAAAACTGTTTGGAAAACTTACAAAAGCTAAAGTAGAAACTAATAATTCATTTTTTCTAATTAATGTTCTGGAGAGCTTGATTTCATGACATTTTTCTGCTTTGCCATAACTTTTTTGCTTGATCCTATCACACAGACATTTTGGAAGATAATCATTGACACTATCTAGATGTCTTTGTTTTCCTTAAGATTTAAATTAATAATTATTTAGAGGTTATATTAACAATTTTTTGCATGCCCTATTACCAAGCAGATGCCTTAAAAGCAGGCTTGAGTTGCTGGAGAATTGAGTAGCACAATTCTCATATCTCTGAAGCTTATTGTTCAACATACTTTTTTTAAGAGAAATTTTCCATATATATATATGCTTTACACAGGCTTTTATAATTTTCTGATTTGACTGGTTAGGGACCTGCCTACTCTTGCATGATGATGCTTTATTGGGCCTCAAAAGAGAAAGAAAAAAAAAAAAGGTTGATGCTATTGGTTGTAGGAGAAATTTAAGTCATTAGATTGATTAAAAAAAAAAAAGGAAGGAAAGTTGAGCATTTAAGTAATAGAGCACCTGGAGCTAGAAAGTTGGAAAGGAGCTCATTTTTCTTTTGGAGAATAATGCTTATTCAGGCCTCTTTATCTTGTATACCGTTGTATTTCTTATCTTCATTCAAGATTCTAGTTGGGGTCGCTTGTAAGATTGAGAAGATTATGCGGGATTCTTTGTGGTTGATAGAGGGGAGAGTAAAAGGGATCATTTGGTCTGTTGGGAGGTGTGTTGTAGATCTAAGGAAGATGGGGGCTGGGTCTTGGCAATTTGGTTTCTAAAACATCCTGCTTCTGGCTAAGTGGTTATGGCCGTGTTAAATGATGTATTGTTTTAGTGTTTTATTTTGTTTTTGTTAAGAGGTGCTATCTGAGTCTTTACTTCTAAGCATTCTCTATTTTCTGTTTTTCTGTTACGTGTTCACTTTCTTTTAGCCGTTAGGGAGGTTTATATATAACTCCCTGGGCTTTAGTGAATAATCAATAATTCTCTTTCCATTCCCTCTGTTTATCTTTTTCACACAAGTCTGTAAAGTTTTACTGGTAGTTTCCTCTGGAGCATAATTCCTTATGGCATAAGGTGATTAAAAGTAAATTTGGCATAAAGTCCCTAGAAAGCTATCTCTTAGGTCTATCATTCTTTCTCTCCAATGTTGTCTTTTTTTATTTTGATTTGAACCTAAGGTATCTCTAAGCTACTTTGGACTGGGACTAATCCCTATTCGGGCCAAGAACATTAAGGTTAAAGTCCTCCCAACAAGTGCGTTTCTCGGGATTTGAACTTGTGTTCTCCTCCTTACGGGGTTGAGACCGCTTCCAGGGTATCCCCAAGCTCTCCAATGTTGTCTTTGAGCGTTGGAGATAGATCTTGCTTTTTGTTTTTGGGAGGATCTTTGTATTAGACATGCTACTTTTAGGGAACGGTTCCTGTCTTTATTCCATATCTTCTTTGCATAATTCTCCCATTGTTGATTTTGTATATTCTAAAGGGAACCGATTTTCTTGGAATTTTCATTTTGCTAGAAATCTTAATGACACACTTGTGGATGATCTTATGTTGATGCTGGACACTTTGATTTCATTCTGCATCTCCTCTTTTCTTGATAGGAGGCTGTGGAAGTTGGATCCCTCAAGCTCATATATGCGTGCTTCTTTCTATAATTTTTTATTTGTAGCACACATGATCCCTTGCCTTTTAAAAAGTCGTTTTGGAAGGTGAAGGTGCCTTCAAAAGTGAAAGCTTTTGTTTGGACAGTGGTACTCAATAGAGCTAACACAAATGATATGTCTCAAATTAGGTAGCCTAATGAGGCTTTT
Source organism: Biancaea sappan (assembly GCA_037074585.1). Taxonomy (NCBI): domain Eukaryota; kingdom Viridiplantae; phylum Streptophyta; class Magnoliopsida; order Fabales; family Fabaceae; genus Biancaea; species Biancaea sappan. Next base: position 66,870,632 of record CM073495.1, read on the forward strand.
TCCCTAGATGTTTGTATGATGTGTTTTAGGAACTCAAAGACAAACCAACACCTCTTTTTACGTTGTGAAGTAGCTTAGGATATTTGGAATAGGTTATTTGGGCTCGTTGAGGAGAGTTGCTTGTGTCCGGTTGATCTTGAAGCTCTCTTTTCCATTAACTTTAGGGGTTTTGGGAGTTGTTTGGTGTCTTTGGATGGAAAGGAATGTAAGAGTTTTTAAAGCAACGATTTCTTTCTACTCACAAGCTTTAGGATAGGATCTCTTCGGGTTTAAGCAAATGGGGTTTTGATGGAAACCCAAGGATATAGTAATAAAGAACACAACAAATACAGAAGAAATATAGTTGAAAATACTATTTAAATAACCATGAATCTCTACCAGTGGGGTAAAGATGAATACACTCACCAATGACACTCACAGCAACAGAATAGTAAACCTCTCAAACACTAAAACACTCTCAACAACATAAACTCACAAAACAACTAAACACAATGCAGCAAAGACACCTAAACAGCCAAGAACACATAACAGCTAGCTTTCGAGAGGCTAGCACTCTCCCTCCAAGTCCCTTAGTCCTTTCCTGCCCATTCCTCACCCCTTACTGTCCTTCTTAACCTCCTCACCCACAATTCTCTGCTATTGGTCGTTAGTGGTTTCTCTCTCTACTGCCACCTCACTCTCTTTTTTGTCTTTCCTGGAGTAAACCATAAGGCCCACTTGGGGAGACTCAGTTAGCCCAATATCTTCCTTAGTTCCCCTCCTCTTGTAATACTGTAACTTGATTGGGGGCCCAACAGGTTTCTTTTAGGGGGTGCCCTTGTAGATGTTTATAGGATTGGAGGGCTATTTGTATTAGCCCTTTTTCTGGGCTTTATGGGTTGTTTTTATTGAGTTTTGTTTTTCCTAGGAGGATCTCTTGTCCTCCTTTTTCTTTTGTTTTTCTTCTTCTATTGTATTTCTCTCTCCTTAATAAAATCTAACTTTTTCTATCAAAATAATAATAATAATAATAATAGAGCGCCTGGAATTTAAGAAACTGATTGACACAGTTCTGGCCAGCATTTAAGATGCTTGATTATAATGTTTCTTAAGAAGAGTTTAGAGAGAACTTTTTAATTTGTGGCTGGAAGGCAATAGTATAAGAAAAAAAGACATGGTTCCTAGAAAATTTTCTTTTGCTGTGAGAAGAAAATGTGAAAACATGCTCTACATGAAATGACTTAATATATTAGAGCAGGACTGCATGCTATATTTATCAGCAATTTAAACAATATAAATTAAGTACAAGAGGATTTATGTATAGACTTCAGCTTAGATTGGTCCTCCTGAGAGGGCTAGTGCTGACAAATTTGGGAAACAGTTGTGCTGTTAAAGCTAAAAAAGGATTAATATGACAATTTATGAAATGAAAAATAAATTTCTCTGAATATTCTCTAAATAAAGTTTTGCTCAAATTAATTATATGAAGCAATGCAGGATTTTCCAGCCACTTAAGCATTTAGGTTATATGTTAAATTACATGTATGTGATTTTTTTTGCTTTTTCCATTAATCTCTTTTGTATTATGAATTTCAGTTTTTATATATTCCCCATTGCCCTTTTCTTCAGGTTCCGGAGCTCCTATCGAATATTGCCCAACTGGAGAGTATGATCTCAAAACTTGAACATGAGATATTATCTTTACATTTCCAACTTAGTCAAGAAAGAAACGAACGGAGACTCATGGAGTATCGCTTGAGACATTTGTCTTCTCAGTCAATATCTCTTTGTTCGTCAGACATTACAAGTACCTTGGTACATATTGTTTTCTATGTGAATGTTGCACAGTATTTTTAAAATTCAAAGTGTTCAGTTGTGACCTATAGTAAATGGGTTGGTTCAACTAGAATTCCATGTCAGTATTTTAAATGATGTGAAAAACTGAAAAAATTTATATGCATGATCCAACCATGATTAAACTATGAGTGAAAGCCCTTATTGTATAATGTCAACTCAAAATTCAATTATGTAATGTGTTTAATATTGTCTTGTTAATAATCTTTAGTTACACTATAAATATATGAGAATGTATACATACATATATTTTTGGAGATTATAACAACAATTCATGGGCTTTCACTTAATAGCTTAAGCTTTTGAGTTTGAATTAGTTTTTGACATGTGATACGAGACCATGTGACCAAGTAATTTGGGGTTCTATAGGGGGCTTGATAGATATCTTATAGTGAATTTCTATATTAGGTTAAAGGGTAACTAAGTAATTTCTACAGGGTGAGTTTGTTATAAATAAAGGAGAGGTAGTGTGAGTGGGTATGGAAGAAAATATTATGTCTGAGAGCATCTTGGTGGTTATTCTATAAGAGCTCTAGGGAAAGATTATCTTTGTGTAATCTTTCATTTTTATTTTATCTTTGCAGTTTAGTGTAGTCCTTTAATTCCTGTTCTAAGGTTTGTAATTCCAAGATTTAGTAGTAAAGACTATTTCTTGCTTGGTTTATTTTTTGGGTTCTATCAATTGGTCTGACCTGTCGAATTATTCGAGAGGAGCCAATATATCTTGTCACCCAAAAATGGCAGACGAAAGATGGAAAGAAAGAGTAAGAGAGTTGGAACGAGTCATGACAGAGGCGTTCGACCGAATGCTGAGAGAGATGGAACAAGCCTTTACCCCTTGGATTCAATAAGGAAATGATTAGAATGAATGCAAATGGAGTCGAGCGAATGGGTTTATTTGTTTCAGGGGCTTCGACGGGTTCTGTGACAAAAGCTCGAGCGAATGGAGTTGCTGGTGTCTTGTCATCTCCGGCGAGCATCGTGGGAGGGTCATCAGTGGTGGAGACAGCACAAAATCCGACAGCGATAACTCCAGGGAATGAGTGAAGAGGCAACTCTGTCAAGAACAGAGGACATGCGATGACAGCAAAGACTCGCACCAAACAAGGAGGGACTTTGAAGGGTTCTACTCATCTCAGCTGAGAAGCAGCAGGGGGACAACGACAGTGAAGAGAAAGAGGAAGATGGAGAAGGAGATCTAGGCCACCATGAGAAAACGCATGGGAGAGAAAGACAAAGGGAGTCAAACGAAAGCCATGGCTACGGGAAAGGGTTGGGTCATCAAGAATGGTTTGGGGCAGATTAAATCTGCAAAATGGTTCCATGGCATGGGTCGGGTCCTGCTTAACGGTCTGGGCCTAGGTATGCATTTTCTGAAGGGCCCAAACACCTATTTGGTTCAGGCCCAATCTCACATGTTTGAAATAAGGCTCCCAATAGCTCTCTGGTTATTTTCTTTGCTGGAAGGAAAGGGAAGAGGTTGATCTGTTTTCTCCCTATCTCAGTAATAACCAGTACTGATACCCAAAAAAAAAAAAGTTTAGCCTTCTTCAGCCTTGAGGACAAGGCTGATTTTAAGGGGTGGGTAATGATAGGTATCTTATAGTGAATTTCTATATTAGGTTAAAGGGTAACTAAGTAATTTCTACAGGGTGAATTTGTTATAAATAAAGGAGAGGTAGTGTGAGTGGGAATGGAAAAAAATATTATGTCTGAGAGCATTATGCTTTGGTAGTGGGTAGAATACCTTGGTGCCACCAAAGCATAATGCTCTCAGACATAATATTTTCTACCATACCCGCTCACACTACCTCTTTTATTTATAACAAACTCACCCTGTAGAAATTACTTAGTTACCCTTTGACTTAACATAAAAATTCACTATAGGATACCTATACTTTGGCCACACTTAAAGCCCAAGGGGCTTTCATGAAGGTGTGTTAGAGATTATGATATAAACTATTCATGGGCCTTCTTAAGTTTTGAATTTTTTTTCATAAGTAACATCTTAAGCTTTTGAGTTGAAGTTTGCCACACACACTAACTTATGTGATTTTTAATATAATGAAGATTATCAATTGTTGAACCATTAAATCAAAGGTTGTTCAGGTTGAATAGCCCACAAATTGTGACTCCTACAGTTTAGTTCTCCTATCAGTTTTGATAACTTTGCTATTGTTTTTGACGTTTGAAAAAACCAGATCTTACTTAGTTCCTTGGCAAATTATAATGTCATTCCTGAATTTTTGACTGTCTGAATATCTTTTTGTATTTCAAAAAAAATTTGATTCCTTCATGCATATAATTATACTTTGATATTTCTGGGGCAAACTGAGACACATGATCAATTGATTGTGTTGCATTTAAAATGAAAAGGCTCCTTGAAGTATAGTATTAGATTGTTTTGCAGTGCAGTTTTAGGTAATGATAAGTTACAGGGTCATGAGAAAATACCTTGTTAAATTATTCATTATGTGCATAATACTCCATTTTCTTTTTTTACAGATCTCATCTTCTTCGAGGTCCTCAAAGCAATTTGATTGTGAAGGACTTCACCTTGCTGAAAATAGCTCTGGCCAAGTTCTAATAGATCAGTCAACTGAGCATTCTTGCAAATGCGTAGAGCCAATGATGGAGGTACCTTTCATGCTCAATGTAATATGTAAGAATCAAGTTCATCCTTAAAGTAGAATGTGTGTTCGCCAGATAAAAACAAGATACTGGTGCTTGGCTTTTGAGTACTATATATTCGATGAAAAGGAATACTTAACTTCTGGGTGGTATTCTGATCTTATTCTCCATTTTCTTGTGTTCTTGCCAGATTAGACTGCCAGTACTCTTTTTAATACTTCTATTAAGTATTAACTAAGAAGAAGATATAATTCAGTAAGCACATAAATTAGAATAAAAGGAAAAATGGAAGGATTGCCCTAGTTTAAAGTAATTGCTGCATTACATGATCATTGGATGGGTTGTGTACTTGGTTAATTCTAGTTGTATTACAATTTTTTTTTTGTTAAAATTTATTTTTTATATATATTTGATGTATGCTAGGTCCTTATTTGATCACCTGAAAGGTTCAATCTACAATGTGGTAGCTACAAACTACAATTTATGCCATAGTTGATCATTGATCAAGTTCCCTTAACATGGAAGGAAGGCTTGAGGACATGTTTATCTCTTTCTGTAGTTGGAAAACAAATTCCTGATATTAGAAAGATTGCAATAGTAGTGAATTGTTAAGATATAGTTTCAAAATACTGGTTTGTAAAAAACATTTTGCTCTAAATCAGGGAGAACCTAAAGAGAGAAACAGGAACAAAATCATACCCACTTTGTCCTTTTATCCTTACATAGTTTTAGTTTGTGTAACATATTTCTTGGATTAGATTTGTCACATGATCTTAAAATATGTTGGTGTACAGTAAAGTTCTAGTTGCTTTAAGTAAAGTAGAAAAAAGTGGAATCCTTAAATAGTTCAAGAGTGTCTGCTTTTTCAATTTTTCATTGTGAGTTTCTCCACTGTCTAGAAGTTTACCTTTATCTAAGGAAATTTGGGTGGGAACTTTCTTCACAGTCCACCAGATGCTACATTCCGCTTGGAGTTTTATATCGGGAGTTTCTTTCTAACAAAATTTGGGTGGTGTTACATTATAGAGGCTTGATTATAGGGATTGATATTATTGACTGTAAATAAACATGATTATAGGGATTGATTAGCATGATTGTAGGGATTGTATTTATGAATGAAAAATACAAGATATTCAGATTATCTTCTCTATCTGTAATTTACATGGTATTAGAGGCAGAGAGATTTATGTGCGTGTTCGTTCTCGTCTTGTGTGTGTGAGAGAGGAGGCCACCCATCTATGGTGGTTGTTGGATTTCACTGTCCCCCAAGACGTTCAGACCTCACCGACTGGCTGACCCTAAGAGTTCGGCAGCCATTGGCGGCGCTTGTGACAACCACGCACCAATTGCAGTTTCTGCATCCCGATCCACGTGCTAGCGCCTGAGGGCGAGTCCAATGTCCCCTTCATCTCCGTTTTGTCTCGTTGGCGTTCTCGTTCCTTTTCCGGCAACTTCCTGTGGTTTTCAGCGTTTTTCTCACTATTTGGACTTTTGTTTGGGTTTGGTCACCTCTGATTTATTGTGTTCTAAGTATGTGCTTCTCTAATTGGCGTGAACCTATTTTTTCGGTTTTGTTTGTTTGTTGCTGTGTGCTTTTTCCACCTATGGCAACAAATAAACCCACAATCATGGTTGAGGTGGTTCCCGTTATGACAAAGATCACCAAGTACAAACTCAATGGCTCCAACTATTTAGATTGGAGTAAAACTATTCCAGTATATTTGCGGAGCATTGAAAAGGATGATTATCTCACCTCTGATCCCCCTCGTAATGACACCAGGAAAGCGTGGTCGCGGGATGATGGGAGATAACTCTATTGACATTGAGGTATTTGGTTTGATTAACCATTGTGAATTTGTGAAAGAATTAATGGAGTATTTGGAATTTTGTATTCTGGACGAGGAAACATATTCTGTATCTATGAGGTATGTAAGTCCTTTTATCAAGGAGAGCAATAAGACAAGTCACTTACTGTTTATTTTATAGAATTTAAGAAAACATATGAAGAACTTAATATGTTTTTCCCTTTTAGCTCTGATATTAAGGTTCAACAAGCTCAGAGAGAGAAAGAAAATGGTAGTTATGAGTTTCCTAACAAGTTTGCGCCCGTATTTTGAGATAGTAAATTCTCAAATTCTCTTGGCATCTGAAATTTTTTTTTTTTGCAAGAAGTTTTTGCTAGAGTTCTTCGCACAGAAAACTCAGAACCTTCTCAAACCACTACTAATAATAGTGCTCTTGTTAGTAGTGGTGGATCTCGAGGTGGCTCATGGGGAGGGTCGCACAATCGTAACAAGAATATGGACAGTCAGAGTCAGGAGTCAGGCAAAGTTGAGTGCTATTACTATCATGAGCTGGGGCATACAAAGTGCACTTGCAAGAAACTCTTCAACAAGAATCAAACAGGATGATCTGCACATGTTGCCTCATCTGTTGATACGGCTATTGTGGTATCTACTGATGAATTTGCCAAGTTCACTCAGTATCAAGAATCACTGAAGACTTCTACTCTTTATGCTGCGTTTGTTGATGCAGGTAAATCTCCCACGTCTCATCTCTACGTCATCCAAATGGGTTATTGATTCTGGTGTTTTAGACCACATGATAGGTAATCCTAGCCTTTTCTCTACCTTCGATACTCATGCCCATTCATCTCGTGTGACTATAGCTGATGGATCCACACCCCATGTCCTTGGGTCTGGCACTATTAACCTAACACCATCTTTATCTCTACCTTCAGTGTTGAGTTTATCTAATTTTTTATTTAATCTGATTTCTATTAGTAAACTCACTCGTGCCCTAAATTGTAGTGTCTCATTCTTTCCTACTCATTGTTTCTTTTAGGATCTTACGACGAAACATATTAGTGGTAGAGGGCATGAGTCTGGAGGCCTCTACATTATCGACACTCAGACACCAAAATCTTTGGCTTGTTCTAGTTTGTTATCTCCTTTCGAGGTGCACTGTTGTATGGGTCATCCTTCTTTCCTAGTTCTCAAGCAGCTCCAACCAACCCCAGTTTCGACATTTATCATTCTTACCTTGTGAGTCTTGTCAGTTCGCAAAACACCATCGTGTTCCCTGAGGGTCTAGGGCTAATAAACGGGCAATGTCCCCTTTTGAATTAGTTCATTCTGATGTTTGGGGTCCTTGTTCTATTGTGTCCAAAGGCAGGTAAGTATTTTGTTACCTTTGTTGATGATCACTCGTGTTATCTAGCTATATTTAATAAAAAATCGCTCTAAGGTTTTTTCACATTTTTGTGCTTTCTATACTGAAATCAAAACACAGTTCAATGTTTCTGGTCAAATCTTGAGGAGTGACAATGCTAAAGAGTGCCTATCTGAGTCTTTCTAGTTTTACATGATTTAGCATGGCATCCTACATCAGTCCTTGTGTGTTAACACACCCACTCAAAATGAAGTCACTGAATGAAAGAATAGACATTTATTTAAGGTAGCTCGAGCTCTTTTATTTCAAATGCATGTTTCTAAACCTTTTTGGAGTGATGCTGTCTCCATAGCTTTTTTTTTTTTTTATTAACCGCATGCAATCTTCTGTTCTTGGTGGAAAGATTCCTTATTCTGTTTTGTTCCCATCCAAAGTTGTGTTCCTTATTGAGCCCTGTATCTGTGGCAGTACTTGTTTTTTTCAGGACACCAGACCCTATGTCACAAAGTTAGACCCTAAATCCCTTAAATGTGTCTTCCTTGGATATTCTCGTCTCTAGAAGGGATACAAGTGTTTTTCTCCTACTCTTTAGCGCTACCTTGTTCCTGTTGATGTTACCTTCTAGGAAGACATTCCTTTCTTTTCTCCTTCTTCTACTTCTCATGTTCAGGGGAAGGACGATGATCTGCTCGTCTACACTGTTCCTTATTCTCAGCCATCCACAGGCGCTCCTGCACCTCCTTTGGTGCCCATTCGGTCACCAATTATTCATGTCTACACTAGACGACAACTGCCTACAAGTTTGGATTCATGCCCTCCATCATTTGCTTCATTGCTAGATCCCGGTTTAGCTTCTCCTGACCTGCCCATTGCCCTTTGCAAAGGTAAACATCTTTGTACTTATCCTATTGCCTCAGTTGTTTCTTATGATCACCTACCCTCGATGTCTTGCTCTTTTTTGGCCAAACTTGACTCTATGTCCATTACTATGACTGTCCATGAAGCATTGGTCCATCTTGGGTGGCGTGATGGCATGATAAAAGAGATAAATGCTTTGGATTATAACAATGCTTGGACATTAGTGGGTTTACCGTTGGGAAGAAAGTTATTGGATGCAAATGGGTGTTCACAATTAAAGTCAACCCTAATGGTTCTATGGCTCGGTTAAAGGCCCATCTTGTTGCGAAAGGATATGCTCAGAATTATGGTGCTGATTATTCAGATACTTTTTCTCCGGTTACCAAACTTACCTCAATTTGTTTGTTGATCTAATTAGCAGCCACTCATAATGGGCCGCTATACCAGTTGGATATTAAAAATGCTTTTCTTCATAGTACTCTTCAGGAAGAAGTCTATATAGAGCAACCACCTGGGTTTGTTGCTTAGGGGGAGTAATGGAAAGTATGTCAACTTCAGAAATCGCTATAGCATGGTTTGGCAGGTTTAGCCAAATTGTTTTGGAATATGGAATGAAGAAAAGCAAGTCTAATCACACGGTGTTTTATAGGAAGCCTAAGAATGGTATCATTCTTCTTGTGGTATATATTGATGACATTGTGATTACCGAGAGTGACAGTTCAGGCATCTCTGGCCTTAAAACTTTCTTGTAGTTCCAGTTTCAGACAAAAGATTTGGGACCCTTAAAATATTTCCTAGAAGTTGAAGTTTTGAGAAATAAGGGGATCTTCCTAGCTCAAATGAAGTATGTTCTTGACTTGTTGAAAGAAATAGGGAAGATGGGGGCTAAACCATCTAGTACCTCGATGACCCCTAGCATACAGCTTGCAAAGGATGACACTGAACCATTTCATAATCCTGAGAGGTATAGGAGACTCGTGGGGAAATTGAATTATCTGACTGTGACTTGCCCTGATATCGCATATTTAGTTAGCATGGTCAGTTGCTTTATGTCCTCTCCAAATGTCAACCATTGTGCACTCCTAGAGCAAATCCTTTGTTACTTAAAAGGAGCCCCTTTGTTACTTAAAAGGAGCCCCAGGACGTGGATTATTTTATGGGTATCATGGACACACTAAGATTGAGGTTTATTTTGATGCAGACTATGCAGGGTGCAAAGATTATAGAAGGTCTACTACTGGTTATTGTGTCTTTTTAGGAGGGAACATGGTTTCATAGAAGAGCGAAAAGCAAAATATTGTTTCCTGATCAACTGTAGATTTAGAATACAGAGCTATGGCAATCTCAATATGTGAAATTATATGGATATACCAATTGTTGAAATAAGTTGACTTCGAGATCCCACTATCAACAAAGTTATGGTGTGACAACCAAGTTGCTCTTCACATTGCTTCTAATCTTGTGTTTCATGAACGAACTAAACATATTGAGATCGATTGGCACTTTATTTGTGAAAAAGATTGAAGATAATTTCATTACTCTAGAATATGTTAGAATAGAAGACCAGTTAGGAGATAATTTCACTAGGGCCTTAAATGGAGCCCGTATTAATTACATTTGTAACAAGTTGGGTGATAGAGTCCTCATAGATAGTTACTAAAAAACAGAGCAGGAACTGCAGTTTTTTATTAAAGAATTGAACTACAAAACGAAACAAGAATGTAAAATTCACCAACAAAACTAAACCAGAGTCTAAGACTCCTCAGATCCTCTCCAGATGTCTGCCCTCAAGATTTCTAATTCTCAAAACTAATACCCTTTCTTTTCCATCCTCTCCCTTTATAACAGACTCTGACCCTTGAAAATTACCTCCCTACACTTTTAATAAAATAACAAAATAAGAGAATCACTAATTTCTACTACTACCAGATACCTAACAATACCGCCCCCTAAAGAACAGTCTTGTCCTCAAGGTTGAATGAAACATCCTCCCTTTTTTTTTTTTAAATGAATGTCTGCCTATGCCATGCCTGCGGTCTTTTGCGGTCTACTCTCTTTCTGCGTCTGCTTCCCCTCCAACTTCATCTTCTCCCAAAATTAGCAATCGCAAGGACTTTGTCGCACACTAATGTAAAGGATTGTACCGTTTGTTGCAACAGAAACACAATCCCTTGTTCTTTCGATCCATCAGTTCTTGATACGAGAGATGATGGGTTCCATGTGAACACTCAGCCCCTAGTTTCCTGTTACCATCCTAGCGTCGTTGAGCAATCGCCATCTGAGGAGGAGCCATCATAGACGCTACCGATGATGACACATGCGAAGACTGAGACCTGATCCACAAACAAAGCTATCGAGCAAAGAAGACGAAGTGGTTGATCGCACATTAGGCCCCATGAATGAATATGACGAAACTCCTTATGAAATTGGGCTTGAAATGCACTGTGGCCCAAAAGACTTACTTGAACCTATATGGTAACTTGTATCAAACATAGAGATGGAAGATGTAGTGTGAGGTGTAGAAACAAAGCGTAGCTCCATTTTGACATCTTGAGCCTTTTGCAACACTGTCCAGCGAGAGAAAGGGCACAAGGTATGAACATGACGTTGAATATTTGTGCGTAATCCTCCCATAAATAACCCAACATACTGTGATTCCACAATCTTGGGAACCTGAGATGAAACAAGTTCAATTTCTCGATATATTCAGATGTTGAACCAAATTGTCGCAAGACCTTGAGTTCTTCAAATGGGTTATTGTACATGCTGCCAACAAAGCGAAGTAAAAAGACCCATTTGAAATTAATCCAAGAAAGGTGTTCTTCGGACTCTCGAACTAGAATAAACCAATGAATTGTGGATCCTTCTATACAGAGACAGGCAAGTTTGATCTTCATTTCATCTGAGGTATTATGCACCTCAAAATATGTTTCTACATGTGAAATCCACCCAACCGGATCGAACCTCGTAAAGCCTGGTAATTCCACCTTTTTAACAGAGAGCTTGAATTCATCTATGGATTCTTTCATGGGATCTAGCATCGTTTTCACAGAAGCGTCCATGGGTCTGTCCGAGGATGAGGAAGAAACACGCTGTGGTGTCTCCTCGATTTGTTCCACGTTACCATTCTTCACATTGATGTTTCCTATCTCCCTCAACAAAGTCTGATGCATCAACTGTTGATCTTCATATTGCTTCTTTTGCATTTCCAGTAACATTGCCTTGAAAGATGCTTGTAGTTCCTCAGTCAAGGATTCAATTGTGGCTAAGCATGATTCCACCACTTCCATTCTTTCGGCTGGTTTCAGTGGCATTTTCTTGGATCCAAGTAGAGTCAGACCAATTGATAGAGTCCTCACAGATAGTTACTCAAAAACAGAGCAGGAACTGCAATCTTTTATTAAAGAATTGAACTACAAGACAAAACAAGAATGTAAAATTCACCAACAATACTAAACTAGAGTCTAAGACTCCTCACATCCTCTCCAGAGGTCTGCCCTCAAGATTTTTAATTCTCAAAATTAATAACCTTTATGTTCCCTCCTCTCCCTATATATTAGACTTTGACCCTCGAAAATTACCTCCCTACCCTTTTAACAAAATAACAGAATAAGAGAATAATTAATTTCTACTCTTACTACCAGATTCCTAACACTGGGCATGATTAACATCTATGATCCAGTTTGAGGGGGAGAGTTACGTTATAGAGGCTTGATTATAGGGATTGATATTATTGACTGTAAATAAATATGATTATAGGGATTGATTAGCATGATTGTAAGGATTGTATTTATGGTTCCCTGTGTATATATATATGTGGGATTCTGATTTTATTCTATTGATTATGATTGATTTCCTTTCTTGTAAATATTTTGTTTTCTAATTTGTGTTTCCTTTATCATTATTATGATTGATTAGGATCAATTGTATTTATTAGGATTGATTATCTTTATTGCCTTGCTAGTTGTATATAAACCCTAGACTACTATTGTAATAATCAGAGTTTTGAGGAAAATAATATTCTTCATGGTATCAGAGCTTTGTTTCTGAATTGCGATCTCTCTCTCTCTCTCTCTCGCGTTCTTTGTGCCTCTGGAATTCACATTTTGCCTCTTCTTTCTTCACACAACCATCTTTGTTGGCTGAACCACCCTTGGGACAGCCTCAGGAGGTCATCACCGGCTCCTCAACGTCAATCGCCGCTCCTCCCACCTCCACACGCACCGCCACTTACGGCCTCGATCTACTGCAGCGTCTTCTCACTCGTTGGCGCGTGAAGGCGAGTGATGCCATCATTCTGGTAGCTCCTTTGATAGAATTGTTCACTGGCCATCGTAGGTCATTACCCAGCAGTTGATCAGTTCGTCTAGACCCTTTTTTGTACTGTTCCCTTTTTTCCGGTATTCCTCTATCGATTTTTTGGCTTCCCTTTTATTTTTCTAACCATGGCTGCCTCTGACTCGGTCAATCCTATGCCTGAGAACCCTAATCATGGGAGTTTTGAAGGGCCAAGTTAGATTATCACAAGTCATAAATTAAATGGCCACAATTACCTACAATGGGCCAAGTCGGTTATGATGTTTATCTCTAGAAAAGGAAAAGATGATTATTTGACTGACACGGCTGTTGCTCCAGATAGGAAGGAAGCCAAATATAAGATTTGGAAGGCCGAGAATAACATGGTTATGTCATGGCTGATCAATAGCATGGACAATGACAGGACAAAATTTTTTGTTTTATGATATAGCCTTTGAAATTTGGGAAGTTGTGAAGGAGACTTTTTCTGACAACAAAAATACAGCAGAGGTGTTTGAGATCAAGAGCACTCTACATAATCTCAAACAAGGTGAGTTGTTTGTCACACAATATTATAATTCCCTAACTCGCCTTTGGCAACAGTTGGATTGTTTGGAGAATACAGGTTGGAAGTGCCTTGATGATGCAAAGACTCAGAAGGAGCTGGTAGAAAAAGAGAGGCTCTTCACATTTCTTGTTGGCTTAAACAAGTCCCTCGATGAAGTCAGGGGGAGAATTCTTGGAGCTAAACCTTTACCATCTGTTTGTGAAGCTTTTTCAGAAGTTAGAAGGGAGGAAAGTAGAAAAAAGGTGATGTTGGGGTCATCTGCCTCAACAATGACAACAGAAAATTCTACCCTTGTGTCTCGGAGAACCAACCAACAAGGTGACAACGAGCAAAAGAAAGGGAGACCTTGGTGCGATCGTTGCAGACGTCCTGGACACACCTGTGATACCTGTTGGAAACTCCATGGAAAACTGGCTGACTAGAAACCAAACAAAGAAAAGGAGAATAAAGGATGCACGGCTTCTACAGAGACTGTAGAAAAGGTTACCAGTGAGCCATCTCTCTAAAGAGCAAATGGAATGGTTGCAGAAGATGTTTTCACAAGGTTCATCTCTTAATTCTCCCACAGTTGTTGGGACCACTGCCCAGAAAGGTATATTCTTAAACGCTTTTCAAGTTAAAACTACAAATCCAACGACACGGATTGTTGATTCTGGGGCGTCAGATCACATGACTGGTAATGTCTCCCTACCCTTAGACATCAAACTGTGTGATAAAAATATCAAGGTTAAAATTGCTGATGGATCCCTCTCCACTGTAACTGGTGTTGGAAAAGTGAACATTTCAGATCTCACCCTTGATTTTGTTCTCTTAGTTCCAAACCTGTCTTGCATCTTACTTTCCATTAGTAAGCTGACAAGGGATATGAATTTTATTGCTAAATTCTCTCTTTCTAGTTGTTTATTTCAGGATTTTGATTCGGGGAGGACAATTGGCAATGCTAAGGAGGTTGATGGGTTATATCATATCCAAGCCAGAAAATCTTTGACATACCATGTTGCAAATGTTCCTAGTAGCCTTGATAATGATAATGTAATGTTGTGGCATCATTGTCTTGGTCACCCAAATTTTATATATTTATCAAAGATGTTTCCCTCTCTTTTCATTAATAAACAGCCAAAGTTTTTTGAATGTGAAGTGTGTCAATTTTCTAAGCATTGTCGAAGTTCATATCCAAGTCATGCATATAAACCATCACATCCTTTTTCTATCATTCATAGTGATATTTGGGGTCTATCCCGCATTCAAAATATATCTGGGGCACGCTGGTTCATATCTTTTATCGATGATCACACTCGTGTTACTTGAGTTTTTCTTATGAAAGATAAGTCTAAAGCTTCACAGATTTTCAAAAATTTTTATACCATGATTCAGACACAGTTTCAAACCAAAATTCAAATCTTTCGATTTGACAATGCTAAGGACTATTTTAATTTGGTCCTTAATTTTTTCCTTGAGCAAGGAATTGTACATCAGAGTTCTTGCACTTACACACCTCAACAGAATGGGATTGCAAAACGAAAATATAGATATCTCTTTGAAATTGCTAGATCCTTAATGCTCACCCATACTGTTCCCCATCAATTTTGGGGAGAAGCTGTGTTGACTGCTGCCTATTTAGTTAATAGAATACCATCTCGTACCTTGAAATTTGATACACCATGTTAGGTCCTCTCAAAGCATTTTCCTAACAATAGACTTCTTTCTACCCCAAAACTCATATTCAGGGGGAGAACTTAACACCAGGGGAATATCAGTTTTGGGCTACTTTACTTGGAATTATTGAACCCGACTTTGAGAGGTTGGCTACCTGTCCATCTGAACCAGAAGCTCCCAATATGGATAAACAGGAAAAGTTGAAAGTTTACTCAAGGCGCCCGAAGTAGAATCAAACCGAGCAATAACCGACAATTCGTGAAGATTGCCAATCTGACCCAAATCCAACTCCTGTGGAGGACAATCGGGACACTTGAGGTATACTTGACTTTGAACCCTCTACTAATGGAAGGAAGCCGTAAACAAGGAGTTGAGTGCCCTAAAGAAGAACAACACATGGATTTTTATTGAAAAACCTCAAGGAAAGCAACTTGTGGGATGTAAATGGGTATTCACTGTCAAGTACAAAGCGGATAGTAGCATTGACAGATACAAGGCGAGATTAGTGGCAAAAAGATTCACTCAGACTTATGGTATAGATTACCAGGGACATTTGTTCCTGTAGAAAAGTTAAACACTATTCATGTTCTTCTATCTATTGTTGCAAACCTTGATTGGAAGCTTCATCAGTTTGATGTCAAGAATGCATTTCTCAACGGAGATCTTGAAGAGGAAGTCTATATGGAGATACCTCCAGGTCTGAAAAAGTCAAATAACTCTCATATGGTGTGTAAACTTCAAAAATCCTTGTATGGCCTCAAACAGTCTCCAAAGGCCTGGTTTGAGAGGTTTTTTGAGTAATTAAAAGGCTGGGATATGTTCAAGGGCAGACTGATCATACTTTGTTTATCAAACATTCTCTTGGGGGGAAAGTCACCATCCTCATTGTTTATGTTGATGACATTGTTGTCACTGGAAATAATGAAGAAGAGGTGACGCACTTAAAGAAGTTCCTAAGTAAGGAATATGAAATCAAGGATCTCGGTTCTTTAAAATACTTCCTCGGGATGGAAATCACTCGGTCTAACAGAGGAATATCTATTTCACAGAGGAAGTATACCTTAGATCTTTTGAGAGAAACTAGAATGCTAGGGTGTAAACTTGCTGACACCCCCATGGATCTGTTCAACGAAATTGGCTCAAAAGAGTCCTCTAGCCCTATTGATAAAAGGGTGTATCAGTGCCTTGTGGGAAAACTCATATACCTCTCATATTAGATCGGACATTAGTTTTGCTATAAGTGTAGCAAGTCAGTATATGAACAATCAAAGAACATCTTGAGGTTGTTAATTGGATACTCAGATACTTGAAAATGACACCCGGAAAGGGTCTATTTTTCAGAAAAAGGGTCAACATAAGCATTGAAGTATTCTCAGATGCTGATTGGGCTGGTTCCCTAACAGATAGGAGGTCCACTTCAGAAGATTGCACCTATGTGTGGGAAAATCTAGTTACTTGAAGAAGTAAAAAGCAGTCCATGGTGTTTAAAAGTAGTGCTGAAGCAAAATTTTGTGCTATAGCACATGGGATCTGTGAAGTAATATGGTTGAGAAGAGTATTGGAAGAGCTTCAACTTCCAATCACCGCTTCTATGAGGCTCCACTGTGACAATCAAGTAGCAATTTAGATTGCAAAGAATCCTATTCATCATGACAGAACCAAGCATGTAGAGATTGATCGTCACTTTATCACAGAAAAGTTGAAGAAACGGGACATTGAGATAATTTATACTCCTACACTTCAACAGACGGCTGATATCCTTACCAAGGCTATTCCCAGCATTTTGAAAATCTCTTATCCAAACTGGGAATGATTGACATTTACTCCCCAACTTGAGGTGGAATGTGGGATTCTAATTTTATTCTATTGATTATGATTGATTTCTTTTCTTGTAAATATTTGTTTTCTGATTTGTGTTTCCTTTATCATTATTATGATTGATTAGGATCAATTGTATTTATTAGGATTGATTATCTTTATTGCCTTGCTAGGTGTATATAAACCCTAGACTACTATTGTAATAATTAGAGTTTTGAGGAAAATAATATTCTTCAATATATCTATAGTCTAGGAATGAAAAATAAAAGATATTCAGATCATCTTCTCTATCTGTAATTTACAAGTAGGAACTTTGAATTTAGAATAGTTTATTTTTACTAACTTCAGGCACTTTGGTAGGAGTAAGGAGGGGAAACCTTTATGGGAACATGCTATTTATTTGGGCCCTATGGACAAGTTGATCGTTTAAAAGCCTTGTTGGTGGCTAAAGCCTATATACAAATTTTTGGGTTTGATTATGGCGAAACCTTCTCCCTTGTGGCTAAAATGACCTATGTTCATCCCTTCCTCTCTATGGTAGCCATGCGTAATTGGCCTTTACACCAATTAGATATCAAGAATTCCCTTCTTCATGGGTATCTAGCTGATGAAGTCTATATGGAGCAACCTCCGGGGTTTGTTGCTCAAGGGGAGTCACATAACTTCGTCTGCAAACTTCACAAAGCTTTGTATGACCTCAAGTAAAGCCATGATCATGGTTTAGTCGATTTAGTGTGGCCCTTAAACAATTTGGTGAGACGCGAAGTAAGGCCGATCATTCAATGTTTTATAAGAAATCTTTTGATAAGTGTATCTATCTTGTTGTATATGTTGATGATATTGTTATAACTGGAGATGACTATGATAGTATTAAATGCCTTAAGCAGCATTTATTCTAGCACTTTCAAACCAAAGATCTCGGAAGATTGCGATATTTTCTTATGATTGAGATAGCTCAATCCAAGACGGGGATTGCTATTTCGCAAAGGAAGTAAGCTCTTGATGTATTGGAAGAAACTAGAATGTTGGATTGTAAACCAATTGATTCCCCTGTGGATCCAAATGTCAAACATATGGCAGATCATGGGGAGCCTTACTCGGACCAGCAAGATACCGTAGATTAGTCAGAATGCTGAATTATCTAAATATGACTAAACCTGATATATCATTTGTTGTTAGTGTCGTGAGCCAGTTTTTAAACTCTCCACGTGACAGTCATTGGAATGCAGTAGTACAGATATTAAGATATATTAGGGGTTCTCTTGGAAAGGGTTTGGTCTATGAGAATAGGGGACACACAAACATTATTGCCTATACTGATGCAGATTGGATCGGTTGTCCAAATGATAGACGGTCAACCTTCGAGTATTGTGTTCTTATTGGAGGAAATCTGATCTCTTGGAAGAGCAAGAAGTAGAATGTCGTTGCTAGATCTAGTGCAAAAGCTTAATATCGGGCAATGGCCCTCACTATGTGTAAACTTATGTGGATCAAACAACTCTTCTCTGAGCTTAATTTTTGCAAAATTGGAAATATGAATCTTATATGTGATAATCAAGTTGCACAACATATTGCATCCAATCCATTTTTACATGAGAGAACTAAACACTTTGAGATTGACTGTCATTTTATAAGAGAAAAAATTTTATCTGGAGAAATTGCCACATCCTTTGTAAACTCCAATAATCAACTAGCCAATATGCTCACTAAGTCTCTTCAGTGATCGAGGATGAAATACATATGTAACAAGCTGGATGCATTTGACATATATGCACCAGTTTGAGGGGGAGTGTTGAAAGAAGTGTAAATATTCATTAGGAATATATATAGGTGTATAATCATTTATTTGGGTAGATGTAGTGGTTGGTTCATTATTTCTTTCATTTATTTCCTACCTACCAACCACATTGTCATTTATTTCCTACATGCCAACTACATCGTATTTAATACATCTTTGTATATAAATAGAGATCTCTAGTAGTGGCTTCTGTAAGCCATTTAGTTTATTCCTATCTCTTGTCTTAGAAACGTTTCTAAATGTTTCAGTTGTATTTTAACTCTCTAAAATTCATGGCCATGAAAATTCCAAGGTAAGTTGGACAGATCCAATTCTTTTTGAAGTGACCAAAAATGTTGTTCTAAATTCTCCGCGCCACCTCACAGTGCCCAAAAAAAAAAAAGACTATTGGACTCTAAGCTTCTAAAACACATCACATACATGTTAGGTACACCTAGTTTGAAGTAGGTCATTTGTATTAATTCTATTAAGTGCCATTGTCCAAACAAAAGCTTTGACCTTAGAAGGAGCCTTAGACTTCCCAAAAAAGAAAAAAAAAAAGAAAGATGACTATTGGACTCTGAGCTTCTAAAACACACAACACACATTTTAGGTCCATCTAGTTTGAAGCAGGTCATTTGTATTAATTCTATTAAGTACCGTTGTCCAAACAAAAGCTTTGACCTTAGAAGGAACCTTAGTCTTCCAAAAGGATTTGTTGAGCATAAAAAGTTATCTGGTAATAATGACTACAATAAATATTCATTGTTAATTTTTTTGGTCTTAGTGGTTTTAATCTTATTGAATTAGTCTGTGTGCATCCCATAATACTTCCTTTGTAACCTATCTCACTAATTTAGTGAGTACATGTTAGCTTCTTTATCTTTTGGCTTCATTAAGTTATTAAATTTGGCTGTCAAGTTCCCCAATTGATTGTCCTGGTAATCCTTTTTTTTCTTTTCTTGACATAATAAAAAG
Organism: Biancaea sappan; assembly: GCA_037074585.1. Taxonomy (NCBI): domain Eukaryota; kingdom Viridiplantae; phylum Streptophyta; class Magnoliopsida; order Fabales; family Fabaceae; genus Biancaea; species Biancaea sappan. The sequence goes on from CM073495.1 coordinate 66,890,218, forward strand.
AAACTTTTTGTCCCTCATTTTCTCTGTTTATACCTTGGAGCCTGTCGTAACTGAATTATTTGTCATATATTCTAATTTCTACATATGGAGTTGGATTCTTATTATGTGAATTCATTTTGTTCTTACATGTACAAGCAATTGTGTTGTGCTGTTGGAGTAATTGAACCCTTTTTGCCTCTATTAAGCTTCAATTTCTGATAGTTATCGCATGACATGTGATTATTTGCATCAGAATGCTGTGCACTCAGTTTTGTTTTGCTGTGAAAAACAGGAGTCTACAAAGATAGATGGAAAATCTTGTCAACCTGCAGATTTCAGGAAGCTCCCTAAAGGGATGCCCCCTAAGGGAATTTGGGATCAGCCCAATTTACTATCAGAAGAAATGGTTAGATGTATGAAAAACATATTCATGTCGCTGGCAGATTCTGATGTATCTACCAAGTCATCTGTAGGAGAGAGTCAGTGTAAAGCTCAGTCACCACATGAACATCTTCCTAATTCATTGTGGTGGTCATCATCTGAGCACTCTACAACTTCATCGTGGGTGCAGAGCCCACAAGTTGATGTAAAGAATTGTGAAGTGTTGGCTACTGGGAATGCCTGTGATCCCTACCATGTTCGTGGTAAATTGTGTTGGGCTGATATTGGAAGCTATGGATCAGCAATTGAAGTCTCTTGGATGTCAGTGGGGAAAAAGCAATTAGATTATGCTGCTGGGGCACTACGGAGGTTCAGGTAAATTTTTTTGTTTTTTCACCACTTGTATTTTTATACATCTCTGCTATGTCTTTAAACACACTCCTGCATGAAAATCTTATATTCTATATATAAATATAAAAGATAAACTGTTGCAATTATTTCTCTTGAAATTTTCTTTACTTCTTAACTTTTTTTTTTTTAAATTTACATTAAACTACAAATTTCAATTATTGTGGCTATATTTTGCACCTTTTCTGGTTCATCTCAGTATTATCATTGGTATACCCAGTTTTCTGCAGGAAGTCTGTTTGGATTTAGGAAGGTTTAACGTGTAACATGAATTTACATATATGCTATTTTTGTATTAAAATTGTTGTCTACTTCTGATTGACATTTACCATATTTAAACATTTCATCTGGACAATGTTCAATTCTGACTAAGTGTGGATTGTCTATAATCTTGTAAAATTATATTGAATATATATAATTTTTTTTAAGTTTTATTATTATAGATTTTTTTTATTTTAGGTTCTTAAAATTTGTATCTAAAGAGTTGGTCATTGATAGAGCTCAGTGGCGTCGTGCGATCCATGTAGCCGACCCCACTTAGTGGGATAAGGCTTTGTTGTTGTTGTTGTTGTTGTTGTTAGGTTCTTAAAATTTGTATAATGAGGGAACTAGTGAATTGGTTGATTGGAATTTTTTTATAAATTGTAATTGATAATTAAACTACAGTCTCATTTTAGTGATATTAAGGCTTATTTGGTACTTTATTGCTAGATTCGGATGAGTTATTGAGGGATTGCCCCTATTTCCTCACATTTTTCTTTCTCCTCTATAATCATCTTTATCTATTGTTTTGAGTTAGTCTTACATCAATAATATCAGAGCCCACACTTAAAATGCCTGTGTCTGAATGTATCATGGTTCACATATGTAACGTCTAAAATTCTTAGTTGTTAATTTTATCACTTAGCAGCCACTCTACTGTTCAGAGAAGACCTTAGTCTGCATTAGGTGTGGGGAATTGTGCTGAGAATTAGTTGCATTTAATGCAAAATCTAAGTAATTTTAGAGGCAAATGAAGCTGATTGAAGAATTGGAGTCCAAAAATAATGCAAAGAATGCCATTATTGAGGTCCATGAAAGCAATTCCAATGACTCATAAGTCATGAAATACTAACTCGAATTTTTTGATTGAGATCAACTTAGAGGTCTTGAAGATCCAATGTTCTATGCCCTCTTGTTCAATTTTCTTCACCATCGCCTACTTCAAAACTTAAGTAATGCAATTTTCTCCCCACAGGAGGGAATGATGCAATATCAATTGGGGGTACTCATGTTTGTGCTATTAGGGTTGTTGGTTTCCATCATTTTTTTTTTTTTGGTTTGGAACTTAGATCATTAGAATTTTATAATAAATTAGAAATTCTAATTCTCTTGCATAGGATTGCGTTCAGTGTTCCTAAATTACACAGCGTATGTATAGTTCTTTTTTTGGAAAAAAAAAAAAAGGCTAAGTAGCCTAGGAAATGATTGATGAAATCTGTTTATGTTGATTTCCTTGGCACAATATGTGCTTTAGTTCTTAGATATGATTGAATAAATTGTGAAATTGTTGAAGGATTGTCTCATTCTCTGTCCCATCATTGTCTCCCCCATTGCTTTTCTCTTTTGAAGCACTTTGTCATTAGTTCTCTTTTGTCTATTCTCTTCTCTCTGCTTCTCTCTCTCTATTTCTAACTTCACAGGCAGTGCCACATGTCAATTCTCTTTTGAGCTGATCAAAAGTTAATTCATGTTCTTTCAATTTTGTTGTTGCCTTGTTGGTACAGATTGCTTGTTGAACAATTGGCCAAAGCAAATCCCATCCATTTGAGCTGCAATGAGAAACTTGCTTTTTGGATCAATTTGTATAACACGTTGATCATGCACGTGGGTGTCCTCCTATTCCTATTTATGGTTAATATTACTTCATTTTTGTAGGAACATTTTTTATTGCCTTTTTGTCTCTCCATTTAACAGGCTTATTTAGCTTATGGAGTCCCAAGAAGTGACTTAAAACTCTTCTCTTTGATGCAAAAGGTTCGGTTTCCAGCTATATTATATTCTTTAAAAAAATATTGGACTGGTAAAGGGGAAGGGGTGATATATAGATCGTGTGTGATGCATATTCAAGTTGTCCTAGTCTTGCTTTGGTTAACTATGTTTGGCCTATTAAGGTGAAAGATTATGTTTCCTGAGGAGGTTGGTTGTTTCTTCTTAATCTCTGTTTTTTTTTTTTTAACCTGTGATAAGTATTAGAAAATGTGGAGTTGAGTCAGAAGAAAAGTTAATCCCATATATTTCTTTGTTGACATAAGCTTATTGAGAAACCTAGATTAGTCTAAGATCATTTATTACCTATGGTTTGAACCTTGTTGGGAACTTTCCTTGGGAGTGCCATGTCTGCTTGTTTGGAAATATCAAAGACTCTTCAATTTTAAGACTTGAGTAGGTATCATGAGTTATTCATGTATTTATATGTAGAGATGTGCTTGTTTTTAAACGTACGTGATATACATTGTTTTGTGCTAGCACCATTTGGGGTACTTCGCCAACTAGCATTATGTTTCCTCTTTTGGCCTTTTCAATGATGAGGATGCACATAAGAGTGTAATTTATGCTACTTTGATCTATTTACAGGCTGCATATACTGTTGGGGGTCATTCTTTCAGTGCAGCTGCAATTGAGTATGTGATTCTGAGGATGAAACCGCCAGTCCATAGACCACAGATAGTATGTTGTTTTTTGTTGTATCATTAGTTGTTTTTGGTTAGACGTGAATTATTAGAGTCACATTTGGTGTAAGCTGTGATATGATATCAGGCATTGCTTCTTGCTCTTCACAAGCTTAAGGTGTCAGAGGAGCAGCGGAAGTTAGCAATAGACTGCCAGGAGCCTCTTGTAGCTTTTGCTCTCAGCTGCGGAATGTATTCTTCACCTGCGGTAATCTCAGTGCTTATTTGTGCGTAACCTAAACAAGTATTTCCGGTTGGTTGATTGGAGTGGGAAATGACAAATGCAGGTAAGGATTTATAGGGCCGAAAATGTGAGGGAGGAGCTTGAAGATGCACAGCGTGATTACATTCGGGCTGCAGTTGGAGTGAGCAGGAAGGGGAGACTGTTGGTGCCCAAAATGCTGCACTGCTTCGCCAAGAATTATGTGGATGATGCAAGTCTGGCAGTGTGGATATCACATTATCTTCCGCCTGCTCAAGCTGCGTTTGTTGAGCAATGCATATCCCAGAGGCGGCACAGCTTTCTAGGCTCACGCAACTGCGGCATACTTCCCTTCGATTCGCGCTTCCGCTACTTATTCCTGCCCGATACTCATACACTTCATGTCTGTTGACTCTCAAACCTCAGTTTTGGTCTCCTTGCACACTACAATCTGCTCTGCTCATTAGTAAAGGACAGGTTGCAGGACTTGAGTATCTCTTCCTTCTCATCATATGTGGTGTACTAAATTTGAGTTTCATTAAATTGGTTACATCTCACGTCCCGGGCTAGACAGTGACTTTTTTTTCCCATGAATTTCGGTAATGTAAATTATGACAAACGATAACTATATATATATATATATATATATATATCGAGAAAGGCTCAAAAAATGATGCCGGTAACAATAGAGTTTATGGTCCATCTTCACCATCGCCTATCAAATTACATATATCTGAACACTCCACCAAACTGCACACAATGAATAAAGCGTAATCAGACGAATATGAAGTAAGAAACAAAAAATTGGTAAATTTGCCCCTACTCAACTCTTTGAAATTATCTTAAGTATATATGGATTGAAATTTTTCACATTTATATGATCTTATTAGGGTTCAGGGCTAATTTTACGGGCTTGATTATAAGGAACTGCAAATAGCGAGATTTAAAGGTTGTAACTCTATTGGTCCAAATAATTTGTTATATTTATGAATTATGAAATAAATACTATTCAATAATATATAAATCAGAACTTTTTATATGTTTGTCTAAATATAATACCAAGAAATTACAATCAAATATAAATTTGTCTTCAATGTTAATCTAGCCCATTTGGCCATTTGAATCCTCATTATATGAATGAGTTGAAATGGTTCCGCTTTTTCAAAATTCTTTGAGAAGCATATATAAAAGGAAACGAATTAGCTACGGATATTAGAAAGTTAATCGTGATTAAATTAAATTTTGGCTAAAATTTAGCCACGGTTTTTATATAAAAGTATTCTTAACCACTATAAATGGAAGTCCATGCAATGACATATGCATCACCGAATCACCTAAACTAAATTCATGGCATCAGTTGGTTAAGAATTTATATATCAAAAATCGCAGTAAATAGTTTAAGCATTTACCAGTATTGTCGAGATCGGAATCCTTGCTTGAAAACAACCAGAGGTCTGGAAAATTAAAGAGGGAAAGGGGTGTAACAATGAGACCGTGATCTCTGTAAGAATTAATTTTTCACTTGATAAAATTAACTACAGCTCTGCTTTATAAAATTTCCCATCTTGATCTTAAATAAAGCAAACTACATATTGGAGTAACAAACAAAATTTAAAATGAAAATTCAATTGAAAAATGTTAATTTAACGAAGTGTTTATTAAAAATAAAAACAACTAATTGAAGCTAGGTTTGAAAAGATAATGAAGATACATGCATAAGCAGTCAGATGAATTTCAAATTAGAATTGGGGCATGAACTTGGTCTTCTAAAATCAGTGAAGAATAAGTACTTGGGTCATCATTCAGAACTTGTAATAACGCCTAGAAAAAAAGCAACTAGCTTTGAAATTTAAACATTAGATCTTTGTATAGACATGCGCTACATAATCATATGCATGTCTACGACTAAATATATTTGAAGAATTACAGATACTAAAAGGAGGTGAGAGTATGAACTAAGCAGAATGAACATTTGAAAGTGTTCTTAAAAAAAAAAAAAAAAGAAATAACTCTTCTAACTTAAGTTCACCTGAAATGAACTGGATAATAATTGAAATAACGTAACATGGCCCTTTTGGAGGGTCTCTAATAGAACAAATTAAACTCTGACATATATAAGTAGTGTAATAAAAGCTCATGGAGTCACTAGTTATGACCAGGTTCTACCTTATGTGTCGTGTGAATAGATGTGTCATTATTTTTTCCTCTATAAAACCAAATCTCTAAGAAGTAATATTTTGATAAACAGAAGAAGGGAAGGGGGCATTATTAACGGCTACTAGGAGGAATATAGGATGGCATCCTTCCCCTGTTTTGCACAGAAAACATGTTATAGGGCCACGCACAAAGGTGAGTTGGAGTGAGATTAGTGGAGTTAAGAATATAGACACCAAATTAAATGTAGGCATGATGTTGAGGTATTGTGATGACTCATCCACCTAATTCCTCTACTTAGTTTATAGCAGAAGCAAATATGCGGAGCAAGCAGGAGGATATGTAGTTGCTAGTGCATGGTAATTACTAATTAGTGTGTGAGAATAGGTAATCCAATTTGGTAGCTTAATTACCGTCGGACGTTAAGAGGGCCTTCGCCAGGAGAGCCGTCGCCGCCTCGGATGCAAGTGGTGACGCACTTGATTGTGCAGGACTCGGCTTTGCGGGACTTGGGTCTCTGAATTTTAGGTCGGGTGCAGTCTGAGGGGGAAGCGCAGTCCCCGGAAAGTGTCTGGGGTATGTTGGACAGAGTCTCCGGCTGAGGCATGGTTTCCTGAGCCTGAGCTAATGCCATTGCCGCCCAAGCTGAGGCTGAATTCAAGATGCTCATGATACTCATACTTCTTCTACTCACCACCCTCCTACTCCCACTCCTACTCCTACTAGTGTCTGGGGTACTACAACTATAACTTTTGCTCTCACTCTCACCAACGCCACATTTCACGCCTACTACGCCCAGAGGCAGAGGCAGACGCACACAAAGTCTTCCCCCAATCCCAATCCCGTGCACGATTACCATTATCTTCCAATTCCCCTTGATTTAGAATCGGATCAGCTCATTCACATCAAAATCAAATCACCCTTCCTCTTCCTTATCTCTTTTCTTCACTTGCACACTCTCCACCTCACGTCCCAAACCCCAACCCCACTCTCTACTCCTACTAATATCTCTCTTCACTTAAATTAAACCAACTAAATTATATGTCTTCCCTTACCTCCGATTACAATTTTATCTCCTCAACTTTGATATCAATTTTTTTTTGAAGCAACACTGAGAGAAAGTACGCTCCCTATTTTCCTTTATTCAAATCTGAGATCATCAGTACCTTTCATTTTTTATGTGACTTCGTCTAATAGTAGGCTAGCCATCACCCTTTTTTATCCTTTTAGTCCGCTTAAGTAGATATTTCTCAGGTGATAGTTTTCTTTCGTCTCCTCTAAGTTGTTTCTCTCCCAGGTCCCCTTTGAGTAGTTTCTCTCTCGAGTAGTAGTTTTTTTTTTCATCCCCTCTGAGTAGTTTCTCTCTCGGGTGGTAGTTTCATATCCCTTTTGTATTTTTTTCCTTTCAAGTGTGTTATTTGGCTTTTAATCCTTTAAGGGAACTTCAAGACTAAAAGTGATTTTGGAGAAAACAGAACTCATTATTAGTCAAAATGTGCAAACACTTGTCAACACGATCTAAGGAAAATAGATGAAACGACTTTAGATATTTCAGCAGTATACCTTATTTTGCCTCTTTTAGTTAATAAGTCGATGTATGTTTTTTTTTCCTAAATTCTTTGATAGGTTTCAGGGTTTCTTTGAGAACTTTTTCTTTTTTTTTTTTCTATCTTAATTTTTCTTTTAAGACCTCTGTTGCATCTGACTAATATAGTATATTAATTTTTTTCTTAATATGATTTGTATTGGACCTTTTGGCCATTATCAAAAGAAAAAAATAACTTTTTCTCATTTATTTTATTATCATTTAATATTCCTCTCATATTCTCTCCAGAATTTTAATAAAAACAATTATAAACATGGTCAAAAGATGCCATCCAACATTTTTAATATCACAAGGTTATTCTAATTATACCTAACAGTTTTATAATTTTCTCTATTTCATTGTTCACATTAAATTTTTTTTTGAAATTCCAACCTCTGAGCTTTGAAATATTATATTTTTGGCCAGTTAATTATTTGTTTACTCAACTTCCCATTTTAAATTTTTAAATATAAGTTCAACCTATTACCAATTTTAAATATAATTATGACATTGTTTAAGATATAAATAAAATAAAAGTTAAAATTTTGATATTAGAATTATTTAAAAACATTCTTGAAGTTATTTTATTGATTTTAGACATGTAAAGTTGTGATAAAAAAAATTTAAGAAACAAAAGTTGTTTGATATCTTATAAAAGAGTGTGATTTCTCCTTTGGGGTTTTCGCTGTTTAGTCAGCACCACTTTTACACCAAGTTCGTCTCAGTCAGATTTGTATCAACTTTATGGCACTCAAAATAATAACATGTCACTCATACATAGGTATAGCTCATAAAATAATTATGTTGCGAGTCACTAATTAGTATTAAGATAGAGAAACAAAATAAAAATAAAAATAAAAGGCACCTTGGTAAATTTTTTTTTTTTTCACAAGAATTTGTTAGACGTGTCTTGTAACATCCTCTCTTATTAATAATGTATAAAAAAAAATTTGGTTTGCTAAATGATTAAATAGGGGCAATTTTATATATATATATATATTTGGATTATAATCAAATATAATTCTCATTACTTTTAAAATATAACGATATGATATATTCATATTGTTCTAAAAGACCTTCAAACATTAGACATACGAAATTATATAACGTAACTTTACTTATAACTTCACTTTTATTACAACTTTAATTTACAAAACTATAATGTTATCTCTAATTTCCGATTAACTTTTATAATTACTATTTCAAAGCATAAACATATTTTACAAAATACATCAGAAAGAAACTTTTCTAACCTGCTATTTAGCTTTCCTCAAAATACATTTGATAGTAGATTAATACATAGGACTTCCTAAACGGTTTCTATTGTTCTCTTTTTCACTTCAGTCTGTGAAATAGTCATTTAGATAGACAAAAGTGAGATATAAATATCTTAATAACTAGTTTAATTTAAGAAAACACTTTCATTACCGTTTCAGTCATAAAAGCAATTCAAATAATTATAATTTTCATCCAAGAATATATAAGCAGACATATAATCATACAATCTCCTATTTCACTATGTGAAATTAGAAGTAAAACATAATACATATTCTCCCAATTCACTCATGTGAAACTAGGAGTAAGACTTATGCTCCACTATGTGAGATTTAAATGCATTATTATACTCCACTTTGTGGGATTAAGCATGCAAACATAGTCATATGTCCACTCTGTGGAACTGTCACGACCCGTTTTCTGGGCACATGACCGGCACAATAATGAATCTCTCATCACTGTAAGCCTTCTGATCAATATATCAAATTTTCTTGTTATAAAATCATAGAGATGATTTGCATGACTGGTAATGTATTTGAATTTTATTAACACGAGGCCGATTCGCTCACGGAGCTTAAAAGCTCACACTCTCTGTACAACCTTTTTGTTCAGATCAGGTTACCGATGAAGCATATTCGTTAGAAAAGTAGATCACTTTGGACATTCCCGCTATCGGGTATGCCCTTCTATTGTTGTAGATTATGTTGCTCTATAATTGTCTAGGACATCTAGGTCAGGGGTTTGGCATTTGGCTTATATGTCAGTATAATAATGTATTTTAAATTGATAATTTATTATTACATGCAAATCATCTCTATGATTTTATAACAAGAAAATTTGATATATTGATCGGAAGGCTTACAGTGATGAGAGATTCATCATTGTGCCGGTCATGTGCCCAGAAAACGGGTCGTGACAAAGTTGGTATCAGAGGCAATGGTTGTTAGGTCTCCTAGTGATTACAGAGCAAGGTAACCTTAGTGGGACTTCCTCTATCGTTGTGAGCCTGGGCACAATTATAGAGAGACGGCTCTACTGAAGGTCCTGTAGGATGTTTCCATTTCCTTTCCCTCTGAGACTTATCTCTTAGGAATTATGTTCTCAGTTTTAGTTTTAGACAGATGTGACTACACTTTTGAACTTAGTAAAGGAAAGGTTATTACTTGTTTTGATTCCGTTGCTGTCGGATCAAATTTTTATATGGTGGATTTTATAAGCTGAATTCATGATTGATTTTGTGTAGCTATATTATTTTAGGGTACCAGCCAATAAAAGAAACCACTTGCATCAAAAAAAAATTGAAGGATTACATTGCAAAAAAAAAAAGGAAAGAGAAGTTTACTCATGCATGAGTAATCTAAAAGCGAGGTGGTCTTGGATTAGGAGGGTTGTATTGTATCATCACCCCTCGACCATTCCTTGGAGCAAGAGACAAAGCAATGTCGCAGAGGGTAGTATAAATTCCATTACACTTCTTTGCTGTTGATTGCAGAAGCACTGGGTGGACCAATAGAAAAACCTATCTATTCTCGAAGTCATTGCCGCGTTATTGCGTTTGGTTAACTTCTCCAGATCTTCTATCATCTTCTTGAGGTTTTTCACCTCCTGCTCTAAACAGGCGATTTTGTCCTCCGAGCTATGGCCTGTGCTAATCTCCTCAGCTTCCTCATTCTTCTTCATCTTCTTCTCCTTTTGATTCTCTTGAGGTCCCTCGAGAGGTTTTTTGCCCTTGTCCCTGCATAAACTTAAGTTTAAGTCAAGTTCTTCTTGCTTAGCCTCTACTGTGAGATCAATGTACTTTCTTGTGGCCATGATTTGGAAAATTTAGAAATTTTTGTAAAAGTATGAGGCGAGAGGAATGCTGGGAGATTGTAGGCTCAGAGATGGTTACTCTTTGTGGTGTGGTAACTGAGAACGCTGAGAAGGTTTTTATAGAGAAAAATTTGGACTAAGAGACAAAGAAGATATCTCTTCACCGCACCCCTACACGATCAACCTATGGATTTCTACAAGCTGGAAGCCAGAAGTCTAGGGTAGGTGTGCACACCGATAGCGCGTTGCATTAATGCTAAAACCATGAAAGTTAATATTCGGTGGATTTGCGGCCGATTTTACTTGGTTTTCCCATTTCTCCCGTTGGCATTTTCCGAAATTCAAAGAAGTTGACGATGTAGCCATTAAAGATTGCCTTGGATGCTTTTATGATGAACTGAAATGCATTTCTCTGTTTTATTGTGTTGTTCTTAAGAGCCTTCAGTTGAGTATAATATACATAATTGATTGAATCATGTTGTAATTACATATATGTATATTATTCATGCATAATGAGTGAAGGCTACGATCAAGGAGAATATGTGATGATCCTACATATACTCATAGAGAATGAGAAATCAAAATGATTTGAATAGAATGAAATGTGTAGAGGATAATATATCTTCATGGTTACATATACTCACATATAATGCTCTCGTGGGCAAATGAAAGGCAATGATTTTCTTGCATCATGATAATGCTTATTGCATGCGACCGTAAGCAGTTAACTTTATTTTAAAATATATATATATATTTACATATATATTATGTGTAAATCCAGAATAAAGACACCGATTAGAATATACGATAAGGCTAATATGAGACTACCTGATCATAGAGTGATATCGTGATCTGAGATTACACTGTAAGACAAGTGTAGAGTGAGGAAATCATAGATTGAAACGGCGATTAGTCGAAAATTTTGAGAAAGGTCATGATTAGCCGAAAATCTTTCAGGAAATCTTTGACTTATGTTAATTGCATTAAATTATATTTACTATTTATCTGCATGTCCGACATTAATTGCTGGCATTGCGACGTATGTGATCTGTAAACCTCCTAGCAAGCGGCGTATAGGTTGTGGTGGCTTTAAGGGGCTTCGGGTTGTCTATAAATCTTGTATGCCCGTTACCCTACTCATCGCACCAAGCAAACCTACTTCTTTCATTACATACCTATTTCTCAATTTTCATTCCTTTCTCATTCGAAGTTATTTCTGAGATCCTTAGAACAATGGCTGATAATAAGTCTTTCAACTTGAATTTTGAGACTGGCAACGTAGAGCTTGATTTAAATCTAAGTCTCGGAAATAACAAAGGGAAGAGACCTGTAGATAGGTCACCAGAAATTAAGAAGAGAAAGAAGGATGTAATAGAGATGGAGGAGGACAGCACTGCAACATCCTCAGAAAATAAGCTTGCATTCCTAGAGCGTAAGATAGAAAACTTGGAGTGTAAGATAGAGATCCTGGAATACAAGACAGAGGACCAGAAGCGACTAATAATTCGTCTCTTTGAAAACCAAGAGAAACTGATAAATCGTCGTTTCGGGGAACTGGCCAATCGAGTTGATAGACATTCAATGTTTGCAACTCAAAATTTTCGTAACCAACAAGCAAGGTGTATTGACTGTATGAACGGAGTGACTTCTGCTCTCCGCCAAATTTCTCAGGCGCTTCCTCCAGAAACCCTTTCTAGGCTGCAACGATTAGCTTCCTCCTTAAGGTCTGAAGTACCTTCATCTTCTAGACCTGGAGCACCTTTTACATTTCAAAAGCCTCCTCATCCTTAATTTATTTTTTCTTTTGTTTGTACCTAAAGCTATCTATGTACTAGAAATAAAATTTAAGTTAGTATCTAGATCTTCTTTGTTGAAGTGATTCATTTTACTGAAAGAACTTGAGGAATGAGAAGATGTTGGACTTGTTATATTTCATACTTGATTCTAAAGCAGAGTATGGTAATATCTTTTTGACTGAGCAGAGTTACTAAAATGATATTTCATTACACTTCTGAGCTATGGAGGAATGCTGAATAAGTATTTTATGAACCTATATATAGAGAACTATGGGTTTGCCCTAATCATTGAAGGGATACGACTCTATATGAGTCATTGAGGTGAGAGGAATTTTTATATATATTTTATAATTATGCGTGAGGAGTATGTTATTTACTTAACACATTTTCTAGGATTGTTCTTCCTAGAGATTCATGTAATAATTTCATGTGATTTTTCCTTTTATATGATGCCTTCAGCTGAGAGTATCGCCTTAAGGTAGAAGGATTGCCTTTGGGCAAGAGTATTACCTATGGCCAAAATGACGCCTTCGGGTAAGGTACTTGTATTCGTAAAAGTTATAAGCTATGTGTGTGGAAACATGTGTTCTGATATTCAGTATGAACTAGAAAGACCATGTGCCACTCTTGAAGACGACATCTATTTGAGGTTTTACATAGAGACAAAGTTCGTCTCTGATTAGGTGGTTTAAGTTTGGTAAAGGTAATGAGGATGAGACACTTTATGGTACAAAAGATTGTTGAGAAAATCAAACTGATGAGGAAGAGAATGTTTGCTGTTCAGAAAAGGCAAAAGTCCTGTGCAAATTATTGATAATGCAATTTAGAGTTCACAGTCAATGGTATAATGTTCTTGTAAATCTCACCAAGGGTGTGATGAGGTTTTGGAAGAAAGAGATGCGAAGGATGAGATATGGACGAAGTAATCACATTTATTTCAGTCTTGAGATGAGTTTTGAATTCGGGGGACCGAATTCTTTTAAGGGGGTGATAATGTAATACCCATGAAAAATAAAATATAAATATTTGTTTACAAACTATTGTTACTATTTCAGTATACGGTACTATTCACCCATATAATACTATTTATGTATACGATACTGTTAACTTATACAATCGAAATGTCAAGTACTAGATGTGGTTTGGTCATAAGAGAAAACTAGAAAGAAGTTTGTAGGAGAAAATGACGTTTTATGTGTAAAAATACCCTCAGGGACTAAATTGAAAGGACTGAATTGAAAAGAAATTTAAAGGTTTAAGGTGAAAGAATAGTTTTCCCTTTAAGTTTTCAATAGTAAATAAAGAAAAAATTTTCCATCGCGTAAGGTGCACAGTAACTGCATTATTAGAAATGTCATTTTTATGAATAGTAAATTGAATATTTTATTAGCGCATAGTATCAAATAGTACCCTTGACTTTTGCTATAAATAGGCCCTTCCATTTCACTTCTAAACTCATACCTTCAACTCCTCTTCTTCTCTCCTTAAGTTTCTCTTGCTCCGACGCTAGGCCTCTGAGATTTTGGGCCTTTCTTTTTTTACTTAGGTAAGGATACTATTCCCTTTCTATGTCTTTCAAATTTTAGAAGTTATTTTCTTAAGTATACTCTGTGGTTGCGGCTTTGGCCGATCTTCCACATCAGAAAAACTGTCGTTAGTTGTTTATATGTTATTTTGATTCTCTGATTAGTGAAATAGAATGTAAACTGTGAAGAATACATGTCTAGGAAAGTTCTGGCTAAGGAAAGACCTGGTTTTTAAGTGTGTCCAGTGTGACCCTCCACTCTTTCCTGGGAACTTACCTGGTGTACTATTTTACAGATTTTATTCTCTATTTCTGGTATAAACAGTCTCCGTATATATGAATAGTGACCATATATAAAAATAGTATTCGTATGTATAAATAGTAACTGTATGTATAAATAGTGACCGTACGTATAAATAGTAACCGTATATGAACAGTAACCGTACGTATGAACAGTATCTATACGAAACACAATCCTAACGTATTTTCTCTAATCTTTCATGAAAATATCCGTAGCGGAACACTGAAATTCACCTGAGTACTCATGTCTGTAATGAATTAGAGAAGCGATGCTCGTACGGAATCCATATGAGTGAAACGACCCCGTTTTAATATAATTTTAGCATTACTGGTGTTAAAAAGTATGTCGTAGGACTCTCCCAAGATTCATAGGGGAAAATTGGATTCAGAATGATGAATCTAATGAGATAATTAATCCAGAAGTATGGATAAGACGAAACAAGTATTTCATGATGATGTGAAGTTTGAATCTTTTCAAAAACAGATTAATTGTTATCCTGATTTGTGGTTCATAAATCTATAATATAGTTATATATTATACCTATTATATGGATGAATATTATATTGTGCTTCTTATTATGATATGAAATACTGTACTATTGATTGTGATTGAGCGGGACAGTACCCCCTCTCACGGCAAGGTGGAAAACCCGGTTGAAAGGGTGTCTTGACCAATGAGTGTGGAGACAACGATTCCCTCAGTAGGGATATAGCCCGGATTGGTGATAAATCCGTGAGGCGCCCTAGCTAAGAGGATGAGGTTGTGCATCATGGCGGAAATATACATAATTGGTGAGCCGGCCTGTGTGCGCTCTCCGGGATATATTGCCATTGACGAGTACTAGTAACGTTTGTTGAATTGGATGAATTTTTATCTTCTTGTATGTAAGATGATGATGTTGTGCGTCATGGCGGAAATATACATAATTGGTGAGCTGGCCTGTGTGCGCTCTCCGGGATATATTGTCATTGACGAGTACTAGTAACGTTTGTTGAATTGGATGAATTTTTATCTTCTGTCTATTGGTTGAGTATGAGCCTTCGGATATGCTTGCATGACTGGTAATGTATTTGAATTTTATTAATGCGAGGCCGATTCGCTCACGGAGCTTAAAAGCTCACACTCTCTGTACAACCTTTTTGTTCAGATCAGGTTGCCGATGAAGCATATTCGTTAGAAGAGTAGATCACTTTGGACATTCCCGCTATCGGGTAGGCCCTTCTATTGTTGTAGATTATGTTGCTCTATAATCGTCTAGGACATCTAGGTCAGGGGTTTGGCATTTGGCTTGTATGTTAGTATAATAATGTATTTTAAATTGATAATTTATTATTACATGCAAATCATCTCTATGATTTTATAACAAGAAAATTTGATATATTGATCGGAAGACTTACAGTGATGAGAGATTCATCATTGTGCCGGTCATGTGCCCAGAAAACGGGTCGTGACAGGAACAGTCCACTCTATAGGACTAAAATAGATGCATACATAAGCCATATGTCTATTCTGAGAGATTAAAACAAATGTATACACAAGTCACATATTCACTCTATGAGACAGTCCACTCTGTGGGACTAAAACAAGCGTACACACAAGTCTAATTTGCTCTCATACATTCATGCACAAGTCTAATTTGCTCTCATACATTTATGAAAACTTTGTATAAAAACTCATAATAATATCATTCATCATAATAAACATATCATAGATATTGCTTTTACGAAGAACTAGTTATCTGAAATTACAACCAGCTTTTTTGCTTGTTCAGCTATTCTCTTTCTCAGTTCTTCTTTTCACCTATTGTTCACCATACTATCAGTGTTTTTCTTTATGTAATGAAGATTCAAAACTAACCCCTAAAGTTCTACCTACTTAAATTCTTTCTGTACTTAATCTTCCTCACTCTTAATCATCCCTTTAATTTCTAATTCATTTCCTCAAAATAATTTAATTGATTGCCTTTCAATTAGCTATTCAATTTGCACAATTATCCTCACAGTAAAGAATATTGTAATTTCCAAAACACATGGTAAATAAAATTTACACATAGCCTTGTAATAGATTATAGACAGTAGAATAATTACTAGTAGTGTGCAAAAGCAACCAAAGCATATTTTCCATTAAGTCTTCACATCAAATAACCAACATCCTTCCTTTTTTTTTTTTGGTAGAAGAGGAACTATATTAAGAAAAGGTGTAGCTAAGAATACAAGCCAGTAGATTAAAGGAGATAACAAATAAAAACAGAAGCAAGAAAGTCCAAAAGGACTACAAAGAGCTAAAACTAGAAGTTTGCATTTGCCAAATCAGAGAAATTATGGGCTATTACAAAGGGAGGAGCAGAATTATAGCTGCATAAATGCAATTTTCTTTCCCTTGCTTCCTTAGCCAAGATATCAGCACATTTGTTCTGAGATCTAGCGATCTTTGTGACTTTAAAGTCTTCAAAAGATTGGAGCAGCAGCCTGCAGTTTTGAATGAAAGTAGCAAGGGCGTGAGAGCCATTTATATTAGATTGAAGTAAGTCATGAATTTTTTTGTAGTCCAGCTCGATTTCTATTTTCTTAATATGTAATTATGCTGTTGTTCAAAACCAATTTGCAAGGCCCAAGCTTCTGCTATCTCAGCATCTCCAAATCTAATAAATTTGAAAAAAAAACCTAGTACCAATGACCATTTTCTGTTCTTATGATTCCACCTGCAGCTATGAGTTTCTCCTTCATAGAACCATCAACATAATCTTAAACCAACCAGCACAAAGTTTTTCCAATACATATCAACAGAACAAGAATTTGCATTTTTGAGAGAAGGAGTGAGAGTTTTTCATTGTAGTAGAACCAAAATTCAGTAGCTCTGGATTTAATAAGATGGGAAGTACTACGCATGTCAAAAGATTCATTTCTAAAAAATTTTTTGTTTCTTGCCAGCCAATTGTTTCTAGTGGCAGTAGCAAAGATGATGGACCAAGGGATTTGGTTAACTGAGTGTTGAGCATTTCGGCAGTTCGACACAATCCAAGTTGTGTAATCCATGTTACAGAAATTTTGTGGTGGATTAAGAGTTTGCCAAAGTTGTTTTATTATAGGGTAATCTCTTAGGATATGTGTCACGCCTCCAACTTACGCACGTGACCGGCACGATAGATGAGCTTTTACCTCACCACCGTAAGCCAAATTCCATACCAATTTGATATATATAAGAATGATATCTCATGAAAGAGAGTACAATAAATATTTCAAATATATCCATTTATTCATTAAATAATATTCTCAACAAACATTATTCGTCCAAGATTTACCTACCCAAATTACAGAGCTACTATTAGAATACTTTTGATAAAGTTTTACATAATAACAAATATTTACCCCGATCAATGGGGTTGAGGACTCGAACGATTAGCTGGTTGTGCCTCTACTTCTTCTTGAAAATCTGTGAGGGGAGGAATGGCATGAGTATATTTTACTCAGTGAGGAAATATATTATTCTATCACATTAACAAAAAAAACAATCATATAAAATCACAGAACATATCATATAGTTCCAAATTAAATTCCCAGACATTTTTCGGGTCCAATCCACATAAGGTGGTCATTGTCCCGCGGCCCCTGCCGCATCCTCCCTTATTTCTGCTTTCATAATTGCCTCCCTTATTTCACCCCTATATTCTCAATACTCTTTGTATTGGAACAAATTTTTATTTAACATGATTTGCAACCCTTATTATCTCCTGCTCCTCCCTTTTTACTCCCACACAGGGACCCGTCCCCGTAACATTCTCCGTCAATCACAAGCATAACAATAATTCAACTTTACACACAATACTACCCATGTATGTGATGTTGTTCACATATATATTATATGACACTCTTCATAAATATGGCACTGTTCACATGTACGTACAATACCATTTACAAATATGGTATGATACTATTCACGAATATGTCACTGTTCATATGTACGTATGATATTGTTCATATGTACGGTATGATACTATTCATAAATACGACACTATTCATAAGTACGGTATAATACTAAATACGGTACGACACTATTCATAAATATGTCACTATTCATATGTACGTATGATACTATTCATAAATACGGCACTATTTATAAGTATGGTATAATACTATTTACAAATACGGTACGATACTATTCATGAATATGTCACTGTTCATATGTACGTACGGTACTATTCATAAATACGGTACTGTTCATAAGTACGGTATAATACTATTCGCAAATACAGTACGATACTATTCATGAATATGTCACTGTTCATATGTACGTATGATACTATTCATAAATACGACATATGTACGGTACGATACTATTTATATATGCGACAATCAGAAATAATTTCAAGTAACTGAGGATAATTCCTTTCTGATGTGGAGGATCGGCTAAGGCCGCAACCACAGAGCATACTAAGAATTTAACCTCTAAATTATTGCAAGATTTTAAAAGAGTATAGTAGAATATTCCCTCACCTCGAATCCAAGCTATAAAGGAGGACTCAGAATCTTAACACCAGAATCAGAAGAATTAGAGAAGAGGAGAGAATAGAATCTGAAGGTGTGAGTTTAGAAGTGAAATGGAAGGACCTATTTATAGGAGAAGCTATGGTACTATTTGCTACTATTCTATCTACCATTCTCCTATACTATTTCATCTACCAGTTTCACTTACCAGTTTTCATCTACCATTCTCCTATACTATTTCATCTACCAGTTTCACTTACCAGTTTTCATCTACCATTCTCCTATACTATTTCATCTACTAGTTTCACTTACCAGTTTTCATCTACCATTCTCCTATACTATTTCATCTACCAGTCTTACTTACCACTATACATTCTAGATTCCACTTTTGAATTGTATTTTACTTAATGGGATAAATTCCATATCGTACCATTCATTATATCTCACAATTTATTCAATTTATAAGTGAAAATTCATATTTTCAATATCATACACAACCAAGATAATAAAATTTACATAAAATATAAGCAGACAGATTTTTTTTTTTTACGGGTATTACAATATGAAGGTGAGATTGAGATGCTATGTTACAACGGGGACATCTATCAGAAATATGGTTCAATTTCTTTTTAGGAATTTTATTTCTAGGTAGACCTTTCAGAGTGATTTGCCAAATGAAAAAGATTTCTCTCAGGTGATTTAAAATTTTCCAGATCCACAGAAAGGACATGTTCTGTGTGGACTGAGCAAGGTTGTTAAAGGGGGAGCTAGGGAACTGATATGGTCCATAATGATTTTTTGGTAGAATATTTTTGTTGTGAAAAGGCCATTGTTAGTAAGGGCCCAGCTAATAGTGTCCTCAGAAGGAATATGCCTTGGATGTAAAGGATAAGAGATGATTTCAAGGATTACATCTTGGGGAATAGTAATAGGGAGGTTTTCTAAATTCCAATTTCTTCTGTTATGATTTAACCTATGATGGAATCAACTTTCCTATTTTCTTCTCTTTCTTGGAGAGGTCCAATGAATTTATTTCTAATAGGAACATTAACTAGTGATCTGTCAAGAAATTTGTATTTGTACCTTTTTCGACAATGATTCTGGTATTTCTTTAGAAGATTAGAAATGTTTGTTGAAGGCTTTTGATAACAGATTTGATTTCCAACCCTTAAGTTTCTTGTTTATTTTATCTAAAATAAAGGAGAAGTCAGAATTTTTATAGTTTGGTCTGAAGGGATATCCTAGGTAGAAACCAAGGTTACTAGTTATTTTTATTTCTAAAGTATTTTCAATATTTGATTTTGTATTTTGACTTACTGTTTTGATGTCCATATTTTAGATTTTTCTATGTTTAGATTTAGGCCACTTAAGGTTGTAAAAGTAGTTATTACTTCATTAATGGCTTCAATATTTTTTGCATTTCCTTTTGAAAATAAGAGAATATCATTGGCAAATAAGAGATGTGAAATTTTTGGATCTTTGTTTTTAAAACAGAAGGGAGTCCATTGTTTTGTGGAAATTTTTATGTTTATCAGGTGGGTGATCATTTTCCATACATAGAATGAATATATAAAGAGAGATAGGGTCTCCTTGCCTAATTCTCTAGAGGGAGTGAAAAGCTCACATTGCTTCCCATTAACTAGGGGGATATAGTTAACTTTTCTTGGACAAGAGATAATTAAATTTCTTAGATCATTTAGGAATTATATAAGATCAGCATATTTTCTATAAAATGCCAGGAGATTGAATCAAAAGCTTTTTTAATATCTATTTTAATGATCATCCAACCCTCTTTTGATTTTGAAAAGGTTCACGGAATTCATAGTTTCCTTAGCAATGAGAAAAAGGTCCGAACAATGTTTACCAGTTAAGTATGCACCTTGGAAGGGTGAGATCAAATTTGGGAGAAGAGGTTTTAGTCTTTTAACAATGATTTTTTGAAAGAACTTTATAGTAAGTATTGCAAAGACCAAGAGGTCTAAAGTAAGACGGCTTATGAGAATTTTCATTTTTTGGGATAAGACAAAGGAGGGTAATTCCCCACCTATTTTGTATAGCTTTATCTCTGAAGGTTTGCTAGATACCATGAATGAGTTGCTTCTTAATGGCTTCCCATTGGTTTTGGTAAAAGATGGCATGGAGGCCATCTTCTCCCAGAGTTTTGAGGGGGTTAATACTAAAGAGGGTGTTTTTTTTTTATTTCACATTCATTAGGAAATTTAGTAAGTAATTGTTTGGTGAAGATGGAGGTTTTTTTTTCTTTTGGGGGGGGGGGGGGAGGGGTTGTTGTTTGTAGAGTTTCCTAAGTTAGGGCTATAAGAGTTTTTCTACATAGTTAAAAATTTCATATTCAATTTCAAATTGGTTAAAAGTCCAAGTGTCATCTAATTTTTGGAGGTGGCAGATTTTGATTTTCCTTCTTTTATTTAAACCTATTGTGTGAAAAAAGGCAGTGTTTTTATCACCTAGAGAAAGCTATTGGACTCTTGATTTCATCTGCCAAATAGATTCTTCATAGTCAAGGGGGAGGAGAGGTGATATTGAAGGTTTTTCTCGAGCATTAGCAACTGATGATCTCTACTGTATTCTAAGGCTTTTTGCAATCCTCCTAGTCTTAGTTTTTTTAATTTCAAAATTTATATTTCCAAAGTTTTCTTTGTTCCAAATTAACAAATCTTTCTTATATTCATTAATAGTTTTTGGGAGATCGTTAAGATAGTTATTCCAAGATCTTTCTATTATGGAATTAAAGCTATGGTGATTAAGCCAAAAAGGATGGAAGAGTAGGCTGTGGTTAGTCCCTCATGTCTCTAAGTTCAGTGAGGATATGGCGCATATGTCTAGCTAAGCGTGTAAGGGGTGGGGAGTAAGGATAGCTGCTAGGTGTTGTTGCCCCCTCATCTCTATGACAATCCCTGAGTTTTCTACAACAACAAAGGCCGAGTTTGGTGCATGGATAAGGTCTCTTAGAACATCTTGCATTTGGTTTAGGGGGTTCAGAAGGAACCAGTTGTATAGATGAACTTGGTTGAGGGTTCTTGGTGGAGGCAGGATCATGGCATTGTTTAGATGGTGGTGAATCATCATGTTCCTTGTGGTGTTGATCTAGTTTGTTTCTAAAAGGGTTACTGTCATCAGGTGGCTCCATGCTAAAACCCGAAATGAGTTGTTGAGGATGCCTCTCAGTAGACTTTTCCATATTAAGGTTGTACCCATTTCCAAGGAGAGCTGGTTTAGTGAGGGTGGTGGGGCTAGAGGAAACTCTGTCTCCACCTCTATTTGGTAAATGTGGTAAGGATTGCTTCTTGCATGCAGGTTATTGGTCGCGTTTAGCATTGTCACACTTGGATAACTACTCAGACAGAGGAGATAAATTTTTCTTGCTCTGTGTCTTAGATGTTTTACTAAAAAAGGAAAGGTTATTTAAGTCTGTGGGTTCATGATTAACACGGGATGTTGGAGTTAATATGGGTTGTCTTAAGTTACGTATTGTGTTTAATATTTTTGTAGTGTGTGGGGGGCTCAAGGTATCAGGTGGGAGGGTCTGTATATGGTGCATCTCATCAGATAGAGTATTTGTTTTTAGATTAATAAATTGTAGATTTAAATTTTCTTGTGACTCACTTTCCTTTTGGGAATGCGAGGTGCAAAGATTTATGTAAGGTGTAATTTTTTTAAAATTAGATATAGTAATTAGTTTTGCTGCACTGGTAATATTATGGGTAATAAATTTGTTTGTTGAAGATTGTTTACTAGGATAGGTGCGAATTGAGGTTTTCTTCTTTTCTATTTGAAGGATTTGTGATGTAGAAGAGATATGCTACTTAAGCAATTAATGCTAGAGAATACTGATGAAAGTTTGTCAGAAAGGAATTTGTAATTAGATTTGGGGGTATCTTTATTAATAGATGTAGAATTTCCATTAGATTTTTTACTATCATTCCTACTCTGGCCTAAACTAGAGGCCCTAGATTTTATATTTTTATGAATATTTGGTGAATTTGAACTGGCATTTGAAATCTTTAAAGTATTTGAAATTTTTTTACCATTATGAGACTTATTTTGAACATCAGACAAAGAAACCAATACATCATAATAATGAGAACAACCAATAAGCATCATAGGGAAAGGGGAAGAACCATAGAAAGTATGCAAATTCTTGTAATGAACTAGATAACATCTATTGTTAATCTTGACCCGGTTGATAGCTTTAATGTTTACGTTAATTTCAACATGTGTTACCAAATGCACTCGACCACCATTTTTTACCGGGATAGCTAGAGTTTTGCCAACTAGTTCTCTGATTTTGTGTAAGATTGTTGATGTTTGATACTCGATTGGTAGAAAGTTGATGTTAATCCAAGTTATAGTGATATTTCCCATGCTTCTGCTTCTACTGAGAAATCTAGGACCCAAGATCTAATGAGGATAGAGTGGTCACCTAATCTCCAAGGCCTTGCTGTGATCGGACATCTTCTGTCTTCTTCTAAAAGGTCGTGTACTAGAAAAAAGTTATATCCTAATTGCTTGATTTCAGAGTTCCCTCATAATTTCCAGAGTTTATTGAGTCTTTATTTGAGGAAGTCAAGATTTCTGTTGTGTTTTGATTTTCAGAATGAGTGATTTTTCCCATTCGGAGTTGAGCTGTTTTTTGAGTGGGTAAAAAGGTTAAGGTTAGGGTATCTCTTTTTATTAGGATGAAGTTTTTTCCATTAGATTTAGGTGAGGAAGCAGTAGATATATTTTTGGTAACGATTGACATATGATTTGTTGAGGGCTTATCTGGGTTTTCTCCTAGGTTAGAGTTTTCTCGATGGCTGAGGAGGTTTGTGCAGAGGTCTTTTTGGTAGTCAAGGGTTCTGTTAGGTTCATGAAAGGTTTTTGTGGATGGGATTTGCAGACAGGTGAGGTTTGTTCGGTGAATTGTTGTTTTGACCAACAATTACCCTTCGTGAGTTTGCCAAACTGCTTCGATGAAATTTGGACCTTCAAAGTTCCTAGAACAACTTTAGGTCATGAACTTACTGTTTCTGAAAAAACTCTTCAGAATTGGTTTTTCCTTTAAAACTCGCGTCATTCTCATCTTCCAAGAAGATTGTTCCTAGATCTTTAATTTCTTTCTCACTCTTTGCTTCTCCCAGGAGTAATTTGATGGTTGAAAGTTTCCGTGTTGACTCTTACCTCTGTTAGACCGTTCAGCTTTCTTCAGTTGCAAAGGATCAAAGGCTTTGATCTCTTCCTATTTCCTTTTCTTTAATTCCTTCTTCATTTTCTGATCTCATTGCGGATTTTTTCCCTTCTGTTGTGGTCTTTGAATGATTCTCGTGCTGGTGAAGATATTTCTAGTCTCTGGAAGCTGGATTGAAAAAAGGATTAATGCCCTTAGTTGCCTTCTCTGTTCCTACTTTCTTTTCCTATATCTTTCCATTGCCCTTTCTCTCTTCGCTTTTGACACGCACTTTCTCTCTATTTTTGCAATTTTTTAACATCCTTCTCATTCTTCTTTAAAAATAAATAAATACAACCCTAAAAATGATCTCATACCCTACGATAGATTGGGCCTTTCCTTCAGGATCATATACATGAGAACCCAATAGCTTGAGTTAATAACATAGGGTTATTAGTACTCAACAAGTCGGAAAAAGTCAAAAATTACATAAGGGAGAAACTCAACACTCATTAAAAGGACACACACACTAGGTGACTTATTTCATGTCATTCTTTTCAATAATATCATTACTCTTTAAAAATACACAAGATATGCACTAAAAGTTAATTTGATTAACTAGAACGGTGTTCAGACCATTTAGTCAATAGTATGGATGAATAGGAGCCACAAAGGGCTTTGTAAAAAAGAGATTAGAAAAAAAAATGTCACAATTACCAATAGCTATCAAGATGAAGGGAAAAGAAATAATCTACCAGTTTGATGTTCTATGGTGTCTGATATGGAATAGCTGACAGAACAAATTCATGTTTTGGTTTATTCAAAGCAGGAAAAAAAACACTCTAAGATGATCATATATGTATATAGCAACAAAGAAGTCTTTAATTATTTCCCTTTCACAGAAAGAACATTAAAGAAGTCTTGATCTTAGCATAATGCCAAGATAAGCTTGGCACTACCTTGTTGTACAGTGTGGTCTGAAATTATGCAATTAGTGCGTGCATTATTAATTCAATTCATGATTCATCCTTTTCATCTCTTTTTCTTCATTTTTAATTGGATCAGAATCTATCTGATCATTTCCATCTAGAAACTATACAGAGAAATAAATTAAATATGAATTCTAGGAAGGTTTAAATTTATCGAAGCTTCATGCTTTGTTTTTCCTTTTGCTTATGCTCTTTACGGTTTTGCTTCTTAATTCCCTCTACCTGAAATAAATAAAAAAGATAATTTAACTGAAGTTTAGAAGATTCAAGCTTACTGATGGTTCCCACTAAGTTTTGGTTCTTTTCTTTCTTTAGTCTCTCTTCATTTGTTTTCAAAACTTCTCTCCCTAGACTGTATGAAAAGAATCCTCTGTTTTCTATTTAGCAAGACAGAGTTTATTGGTCTTTTACACGCTCGGTTTTGTTCACAAAAGTGGAGGAGAGGAAGGTTTTTGGGAGGCTATATGAGAAGAACCAGAATGTTACGACCCTCATGTGCAACACAAAAGTATCAACAAGCATATTTTTTTTCTAACATGTTTTCTATTTTGCTGGAATAAAATAACATGCATCCATTCATAAATTGTATTCTTATCATTACTGGTGGCCCATTGGACCACCTAACTTAGGTCATACCATACTCAGCTCAGGCCTGTTTAGCCACTTCAAGCAGCATCTATCACTATAGTTTGACACCACATACATCAAGGCCCGACCCACATCACTTCTTGCACTAGAGGAAGCATACAAGTACCCTTAGATACATATACAACAAGGCCCGACCCACATCACATTATACATCAAAGGAAGCACACAAGTATCCCTCGACATATCATCATGCATTTGAGTGAATACACCAGTATCCCTCAGAGACATCTAGCCCCTCAGCATTAGTATCACAGGAGCATCATAGTCAAAATCAACATCAGCAGTATCACATTAACATTAACATCATCATCATCATCATCATCAAGTATACATCAACAAATTAACAGAAGCAGGAAAACACATACATTGCTCATCATCGCCACATCAGTAGCGCCAACGTGGCTCAAGCATCCATATCAGCCACTTAAGGCTGACATCATCACATAACATCATTATCCACTAATCAGCACAACTTATATTTTACGGACTGCTCGCATCTTCTCTTCACCCTGGAGAAGAGTACTCTGCTCTTCAGTGCGTGGGCCATCCAATTAACGGGATCAACAGATGCGATTGCTCTTCAGCAAAAAATGGATAGGTCGTTGGATCAACAAGATCTAATGATCCAGATCACACACCACATTTAATGAAATGGTGCATTTCATGTGGCTTTTTTTCTGTAGGCTCATATAAGTGACACGTGTTCAAGCTTCTGGAGTACCCACTGTCCTCGGTTCGGTTTACCCCGAGTACCTGACCTGGATGTCTATTTGACCTTTTTTTTTTTAATGAAACCCGTCAGCCATTGGGAGCTCGACATGTGTCCAGGAAGCCTCTCCCCCTTTCTTCTTCGACAAGCTCCAGATTTCGCACATTCTCACCAGTCTTTAGCAAAAATCAAAGCCTCGTCCTCAGTGGTGCCATTGCCATTCTCAGTCGTTGATCATTGTTCTCAGTCGTTGATCTTTGTTCTCTGTCCTGCTCTTGCCATTATTGTCCCTTCTCAGTCGTGGTCCTCGTTGGTACTCTGTTCTCAGCCGTTATCAGTCGCTGCCATTAAGAGCACCGTTCTTCGTCGTCGTCCTTTAAGTGTCCTCCGTCTGTGTAAAGGTTGAATATATGTGTGTGTGTGTGTGTGTGTGTGTGTGTGTGTGTGTGTGTGTGTGTGTGTGTGTGTGTGTGTGTGTGTGTGTGTGTGTGTGTGTGTGTGTGTGTGTGTGTGTGTGTGTGTGTGTTATGCATTAATATATGTATTCCATGTTATATATATATTCTGACTTAATCCAATATTCTGTGTTATACATACATACATACATATATATATATATATATATATATATATATTCTAATTTGTATAAAGCAAGAATTTTAAAATAGTTCTTGATACAATGTTGTGACTTATATATGTATTATGCATTAACATGATATGTACAAAGTCTTGTTATACTTTGTCAAAACCACAATTCATTCATAATGAACATGGACAGACAGAAATTTCCCTTGACTACTTTTTTACTTTTTATATTTAGTATCCTTTTCTCCTCAGTTTCCATAATAATATATATAAAAAGGAGCTCTTCAGTGGCCAACGAGATGTAATAAAGAGTATATTAGTACATGTTTAAAAAAAATCGATGACAAGTTTTAAACCAAAGATTTACAACAACTAAATGATTTTTAGTTTAAAGTTTAAAAATTAATTCTATCTAAATCTTTGTTTACTATGAAGTGATCTCAACTTGTTTCTATTCAAATTTTAATTTATTCAAAACTTATATTTTCTCAATTATTTATCAAATAAGCATTTAAAGTTCTTTTAATTCAGTTGGAGAACATAATTTTTTTGAATATATAATGATACATGCCTTCTTATCAAATTGAATAAATAAGCAAAAGCGTATGTCTTGTTTTAAAATCTCATTTTATTCCTATTAAGCGTGAAACTATTCTTGTTTGAGGTACTTGGTTGTCTTTCTCCTAATATTTTTTTTAGTAGATTCTAATCCTTAATATTATGTGTGCATGTTATTGTTGATTTGGATGGTAATTGATGATGGCCATATTGAATTTTTACTTCTCAATTATGTGTGTATGTTATTGTTGTTAATTATGTGTGTTTGTGCTGTAGAATTGAAAACTTTGATGGCGGGAGAAGTGAATCCCAAGGTAGGGATGAAGTTCGATAGTGTAGATGTGGCTTGGAGTTTTTGGAGGATGTATAGTGGTAAAAACGGATTTGGAGTGAGAAAGATGGTCGTAACATGAGTAGGAAGGATAAAACTACAATTGTGTCGACAAAATTTGTTTGTTTAAAATAAGATTTTAGAGGGCCTGACAAGAGAGATGGAAAAATGAAAAATTCCCTTGAGGAGACTAGAACTAGGTGTATGGCTCGTTTAGCCTTGCAATTTTTTGATGGGAAGTATAGAGTGAAACAATTCATAGCGGAGCATAATCATGAGCTACACACTCCGGAAACAACTCACATGCTTCCCTCACAATGACATATTTTCGAAGTTCAAGCCCACGAGATAGAACTAGTGGCAAAGTCTGGCCTTATGGCGAAGGCGACTTTTGGTCTAATGAGTGTTCATGCGGGAGGAAGAACAAATGTTCAGGATGATATAAGACATTATCTTAGGTCGAACAAAGAAAGAAGCATGGCATATGGGGAAGCTGGTGTCTTAATCAAATACTTTCAAGAACAATCATTAGAGAATCTTTCGTTCTTCTATGTATATCAGTTGGATGCAGAAGAACAAATCACTAAGGTATTTTGGACAGACGCAAGGATGTTGATTGATTACGGGTTTTTTGGTGATATAGTGTCACTTGACACCACCTTTGGTACAAATACGAAGAACAGGCCTCTTGCTGTGTTTTGTGGTTTAAATCACTATAGGGGAATAGTGATTTATGAAGCTGCATTATTATACGATGAGACGGCGAAATCTTTTAATTGGTTGTTTGAAACTTTCCTATAGGCTCATGGGCATAAAGGCCTGTCACCATCTTTACTGATCAGGACACTATAATGGCAAGGCCACTGTTTGAGGTTATGCCAAACACCATACATGGTTTTTGTACTTGGCACCTGATGTGGAATGCCGCAAAACATCTTGCTCGGACGTTGAATGCAAGAAACATATTGACCAAGATTTCTCATTGCACGTACGAAATCATTGATGAGGATGTATTTGAAGCGGTGTGGTGTAAAATTGTGGTAGAGCATAATTTGGAGGACAATAACTGGATAACATCAGTATATCAAGTGAAGGAGAAATGGGTTGCTTGTTTTATGAAGAGAGCTTTCACTTGCGATATTCGAAGCATAAAGCTGAGTAAAAGTCTCAACTTAGACCTTAAGGACTTACTTAATCCACAAATAGATCTTGTTCAGTTCTTTAAACATTTTGAAAGACTTGTAGATGAGAAGTGGTATAAGGAGTTAAAAAGTGAGTATGATGCTAGGGAGAAAATCCCATGCTTGAGTAACACGATGTAGCTTTTGCTAAAATAACTTTCTGAGAGTTATACCTCCACCATTTTTTACTTGTTCCAACGAGAATGTGATGAGTTAATTTGGACATGTGTAAAGAGAAAGGACGAGAGCCAATTGATGATACAGTATACATTTCTCTAGTTGATATGGAGAAAGAGTACACTATGTCATTTGATTCTTCGGATCCCACAGTCACGTGTTCTTGTTTGAAGTTCGAGGCCTTTGGTATTCTCTGTTGTCATGCATTGAAAGTCTACAATGTCAATGACAAAAAATTACTCCCTGCCCGATACATTTTACCAAGATGGACAAACAAGGCGAGAGCCAATATCATATACGATGCTACGAGGAGAAAGATAGAGGAGGACTGAAGGTTATATACTACGCATCGGTTTGGGGACCTCAGTCGGAAATCAATAGCTTTATCAGCTGAAGCAAGCAAATCAGTGGAAGGAACCTCATTAATGTTGAACACCACGGCGGAGTTGAAAAAGCAACTTACTAATCTCCATTTGACGAGAAAGGTTTCAGACATCTATCTCAATGCCACCACCGCTCCCACACCACAACCAACAAAATTCAAGCAGCGAGATGGAGCAAACAACAAAAGGCACTATAGGAGCTGTGTTGAGGGTCAGGGGAAGAAGAAGCAAAGAGTAACAACAACTACCTTTGCATTTTACTTTCCATGTGTTCTCTTTATAGTTATGTCTATCTGATTTTACATTTATATGTGCAGATCAACAATGTGGTACAAGGACAGCACCTCCAGCACCCTAGACACATGCTCTGGCATTGAGTTTCTCTGAGATGCTAACGGTTATAACTTTTTAATTGAGCAATTTTAGGCATTGTGCAATTTTTTGGGTTTTAAAATGACCATGAGAACAAAATAGAAATAAAAACCAATAAACTTAACTAAGAGAATATTACAGATATCTTTTGGTGAGAGGGAAAAGAACAGGGGAAGACTCCTCCGTAGTGATAGGCTGAGAGAGAGAGAGAACAGGGGAAGACAAGAGAGGCTTCAAAATGATGGTGGACCTTCAGACGACGCGCGGACCTTCAGATGAGATAGGCTACAGATGATGGTGACGACGACGGAAGCATAGATGACACAGAATGTCTGACGAGATAACAGGGGAAGATGATGTGCAGGTTGTTAAAAAATTTTTTAAAAAAAAAGGTCAAATTGACATCCGGGTCGAGTCCTCAAGTAGATCGAACCAAGGACAATGGGTACTCCAAAAGCTTGGACAGGTGTCGCTTATCTGAGCGTGCCAAAAAAAAAGCCACATGAAACGCACCATTTCATTAAATGTGGTGTGTGATCTGGGTTGTTAAATCTCGTTGATCCAACAGCCCATTCATTTTCTGCTGAAGAGCAATCGCGTCTACTGATCCCGTTAGTTGGACGGCCCACGCACTGAAGAGCAAAGTTCTCTTCTCCAGGGTGAAGAGCAGATGCGTGCAGTCCATATTTTACAATCTATATTGTGTACACAGTTAATTTAAATAGCCTATGTTAAAATTTACATTTC
Source organism: Biancaea sappan (assembly GCA_037074585.1). NCBI lineage: Eukaryota > Viridiplantae > Streptophyta > Magnoliopsida > Fabales > Fabaceae > Biancaea > Biancaea sappan. The sequence continues at coordinate 66,920,678 of CM073495.1, forward strand.
AAAATTTATTTACATATTTAATTTTAATTATATAACAGTAGGCATTAGATCATATCTTGCACCATGACCATCAACGTGCACCACAACTGAGCATCTTGGCCAATCTAGTATAAATTTTCGCCAGTTCGTGGCTCCACTGCTTACAAATATGGAAGGTTTAGGAGTAGAAGAGATTTTCAGAAATTATAAATAGGAAATGTACCAAAAGGAAAAATCAATGAATGAAAATCGGAGTATTATTCAGTACTTATTTCTTTCTCATCTTCTTTTTTCTTCTTTCTAAATCTGTCTCTCCATCTTTCATTCATCTTTCTTCTCGAACTCGTCTCTTTCATTCTCATTGAAGATATTCTCTGTTTTCTGTGTTTGACTCTTTTGTATAGGTGACCGTTGATATTCTTAACTGAATAGTGTTATCACTCACTGGAGTTGTCAAATAGACCATCGAACGACAAAGATCGACACCTTCGATCTTTTAATCAGTGGAAAGGAGGATTAACGACTGCAAGGCAGCATGAAGTCTCATCGGAAGCTCCAAGGGCCTCTTAGTCGAAAGCATTATGAAGAAGGAGAAGGAGAACAGTGAGTTAGGGTTTCAGATAGTGCCCTAATTTCACTCTTAAATGTCCAAGCGTGTCTTTCACTGAACAATTCGTGACCATGTGATTAGGGGCATCAGTGGGAAATTAAAAGAGAATTAACAAAAGAGCCATCCATTAGCACGAATCTAATCCGTTCATCACTTGGACAGTTGAGATTGTCTCTTGAAGTCTGAAAGTTATTTTCCATTTACCATTTTATCCCTCGATAAAGGATTACAGTTACGCTTTTACCCTTATTTGTGTTGGTATTTCAGACATTGCCATTACAAGCTTCGGCAACACTAGGCCTCAGTATTGAGTTTGGCCCAAATACTTCATGGCCTCTAAATTGTCACCTAAACTTGCTTGGTTAAATTAGTATAAAGCTCATCTTAAAGTAAAATCAATTTGGTCCATAACTTATTAAATAAAATTTTATTCATACCTCTAAAAATTAATTTATGACTCTTTTTTTCTAATTTATCTACTTAACTATTCGTTTATTTTTTTTCTCTTACTCCTTTTTCTTTTTCTTTTTTTAGATTCTTCTTTTCATAATAATCTTTCTAAATAATATTCCTTCTACATACTAAAATTACATATTTTATAACAATAATAATTATTATTATTATTATTTAATTAGGATATTACATGTCTTGGCAACGGTTGTCTACTATATGACAAAGGTAAAACATATGTTGAGCATATTGTGGTTGCCACCTTGTATGTCGATCTTCCATTGTTGCATCGGCAATGATACACATATTTTGTTAGTTCTTGCTCACATGTCTTTGGGTTTAGCAAGAAAATTTTGATACGTCTCTTGGTCTCTCCATCTAATAGCGCAAATGTTAAGGGGACTTGTTTGCTCCCATCTTGTGACACAACGACTATTAAATTGTCCAATATATTTTTTGTGTAAGTATATTGCATCAATTTACATTAGTAACTTCAAATGAGAGAAAACATAAATGCAAGACTAGAAAGGCAAAAAAAAAAAAAGGCGAAAATAGACCTAATCTAGTTAGTTAAGACAATTATGTGACATCTCTTTATTTAGCTTATTGATGAAGTTGCTGATGTCCTTACCGTGAATCTTGCTTTTCATAAATATGGCCATGCTTTGAAGGTTCTCCGGCGCCTTTCTACTGTGGATAAGCTACTTCCTATTTTGATAGATATTAAACACCTTGCTCCACATTTTGAAGATCACAATATCTTCCTCTTACGAGACGACTTACAGCCTATCACAATAAATGTTGAGTAGCTCATTCCTACTTATTACCTTGTAATATGTAGGTATTCAGAACTTTAGCTCTCTCTGTAATCTGTTTCCCTATGTAACCCCAAAAAAAAATATAAAATATAATATTACAAAAGAAATATTGAAATATATATATATATATAAGAGTTAAGCGTATTCTCGCAATATTTTATATTATCATTATTAAATATAAAAATACCTTTTTACAACTTCTTTTCATTATTTAAAAATAATAAAGACGATTATGATTTATTTTTATATTTAAAAAATAGAAATTTAAGACGTATATAGTTATTAGTAATATGGTGCATGGAGTTATCACGTGTTGGATGATGTAATATACAATCTTGTGTGGTGTGCATCGTTTTGTAGGTGCGGGCGTGAGACCTATGGACAATCCAACAATGTAGTGTGTGTTTGGTTCAACGACACGGTGGAATAAACGTGGGTTGCAGGGTTCTAACCATGGTTCAGCGGCACAATGAAGTAAACATGGGTTGTAGGGTTCCAAACATGGTTAAATGGCACAGTGGACATGTTTGGCTACGCGTTGGACAATATTGTTAAACCACGTTTTTTCATTTGAATCACGTTTTAACCATTGTCATTGGTAGCTTCTTCCCTTATTAAACGTGGTTTTCACTTATCCACTGTCATTTTTGTCCTATTTTCATGTGCTACTCTTCCCATTTTTGTGTGTCTATTGTTTTTTATGTGCCATTTTTCCCACCTCGTTGTGGATCTTTCTGTATGTTGTCGTCTCTCCCTTTGGTACTGACATTTTCCCCCATTTTCCAGCTTCCCCTGATATGTTTTTCGTGACTGTGTTGCTCTATTGTTCTCCCATGTTATTTGTCCCATAATGTATGATTTGTGGCATGGTTTCATAGTCGATTTTCAATTGTGTTTCATGGTCAGCGTCACTGGAGAAGTGCAATAGGAAGTTTGGTTGGTGAATCGTACCTCTCTGGTTGGTTTTCTATCAAATCATAAAGTTAGATCTTCGTGACCTGACGAACCAGGAAGACGACTTTGTGTGTGTGTGTTTTGGTTTTGTTTTTAAATTGGACTGAAAGCCTAAAACATACAGTATTTATTTATTTTTTTGAATTGGGGTGAATGATTATATGTTAAACATGGTTAATTGAGCTTTTAATGATTGGCTAGCTGATTAGGTTGTATGATTAATTGTGCTAATTAGCATGTAATTATTTAACTTAAAACCTAATTTATTGTTTAATTAATAAAAATTTAAATACTGAGTAATTTGCTTAAAATAATAATTGGCGAGGTTTGCGTAAGGTTGTGTACAATGTATCTGTTATTGCATTGTGCACGATGTATGTGATATTGTGAGGACAGAAGTGTGTGAAATTCGTTTGTGATGTATGATGTTTTGTTTTCTAATAAATTTTTTATTATTATTAATTTTTTTAGTCTTTAAAAATAATTATATATTTTTTTATAATTTATTATCGTATGATTAATTTTTAAAAAATACTTTACACTCTATTTAGCTTTTAACAAATAATTTAATAGTAAAAATATAAAATATTACATATAAGTCTATTCATTTTTAATTTGTCTATATAAAGAGTATCTAGAGTGCCTGTTTGCATATATGTCTTTTGTTGTATTGCATTATATAAACTTTAAATATAAATATTTTTTCCTTAGATTCTAATATACTTGTATAATTAATACATCTCAACTCTCTCTTTAATTTACTATTAAATAAAGTTTAACAAAAATTAAATTGTAATTATTTTATTACAAAATGAATGAATTTTAATAATTCATATTTGTTGGTAGATTATTTAGACAATTTATGCTGAACTCTTTTTTATTTATGCGTCTTTATTTCGTATATGTAAACAATTCTCATTTTTATGAAGTAATTCGATTATTTAGAATTTTAGATACATGGTTTAGAGCGAAATAATTCTACACTAACGTTTCGCAATTGTACCTTTCGCGTCTTTTATAGTCATTCTCAATCTTTTCCTTTTATTTATTTCTGTTACAGTTCGTTCGTGGCGAAATTCACACGTGCCTTTAGCTGGGGACGGTGTCACCGACCTTCTCTCTTTCACCACGGCTAAGAATCGTCGATCATCGACGGCGTTGTCGTCGATAGTTTGGGTTCTCTTCGATTCTATATTTCAATTGAACTGCTCTCAGGTCTGTGCCCGATTGTTCACCGTTTTAGGTTCGTTGTAATTTATTAATTAATCTTTTAGGGTTTCCGAGTTTCTTTACTACTGTAGTTTGATTTAATTTAGCATCCACCTAGGGTTACTTACTGTTGCTATAGTTCGTTGAATTTATATAATTTAAAATTGACCCCTCAATTACCAGTCACAAGCAGGGGGATTTGTTGTCTCTTATCCGCGCTTCTTGTATGATTAGATTCTTGGACATTTAAATTAGTTTATTGTATTCAATCCCTTTTATCATTCGCTTCTAGATTTTGTAACATCTAATCAAATAATTTTCTTATCCATGCTGCTAATGGAATTGTTGACTTTTGATTATTTATTCCTAGATTTTTAGTGCATAAAGTTCTCAGGCCTTTTGGTTTGTGCTTTTCGTGCAGCTGACGTACTTCCTGATTGTGGATCCTGGAACAATTGAGTTATGCAATATTTGGTTTGTAAAGCAAGGGTGAAGAATAGACAAGATGAAACTGCAGGCTCACATTACAGGGCAGTTGTCAGGTCAGGTACCAAATCAAGCAGGGTCCCAGTTGCCTGGATTGACTCAGTCAAATGGAAATGCCCTGCCTCCTCAGATACCAAATTTAGGCGGTGTTCAACGTTCAGCCATAAATATGGACCCTGAGTTTCTTAGAGCACGCTTGTTCATGCAAAAGAAGATGTAAGATTTTTTTCCTTCTTGGTTTTAAATGCTATGATATTTTACTTTTAGTGTTGTTTATTTGCATTCAATCAGCAGATGAGTTGACTGCATTGACTCTTAGGAATTCTTTTAGTAGAGTTAAAACATAGAGAGGGGCATTTTTATGTTCATAAAAATAGCTGTTGCGGAAAGTTTACCTTAAACATGGAAGTCAGCAAATGCTACTGACAATTTCATAATGGACCTTTAAAAATTATCTAAAACAAAATTAATGTAAACATTTTGAGAACTAATTAATATTCCATATCTTTTCATGTCTGAGGTCCCGCCTTCTGCCTCACTGCTTAGTTGAGTTTCTAGGCTAAGGTAACATAAGTGGTTTAGTCAGTCTCAAAATGTAATTCACATGGTAACCATCTGCATGGTGCTCCTGATGGCATCTGTAACTTGCATGACAAATGACAAAGTTACTTGTCTTTGTCCCACGGTTCCACTTTATTTTATTTTTTTTCATAGAAAAATAAAATTTTATTGAAGAGAGAGGATTACAAAAGGGAAAGAAAAGACAAAAGAAAGAGGAGGACAAGATATCCACTTATGAAAAACAAAACTCAAACACAACCAACCCATAAATCCCAAAAAAGGGCTTAATACAACAAAGCCCTCCATTCCCTATAGACCTCTGCAAGGGGCACCTGTTGAAAAATCCCAGTAGCTGACACCCAAAGAGAAGCAACAAAGCAAATCCTATCAGGAAGCATGTGAGGAGGAAGGAGGTGTTGCTTAAAAACTCTAGCATTTCTTTCCATCCAAATACACTGCACAAATGCAAACAATGCCACTTTTCACAAAACCTTAATATCCTTTCTCGTTCCAAAACTCCTAAAATTGGTGGAAAAGAAAGCTGCAAGATCAGCCGAACATACACAACTCTCCTTGAAGAGCCCAAATAACTTGTTCCAATTTTCCCTGGCCACGTCATAATGTAGGAAAAGATGGTTATTAGTCTATGAATTCCTAAAACACATTGTACAAAAATAAGAGGATAAGGCTTTAGGCCACCTAATTAGAAGCAGATCATTTATTAATTCTATTGAGTATTGTTGTCCAAACGAAAGCTTTCACTTTAGAAGGCACCTTCACCTTTCGAAACAACTTTTTAAAAGAAATGAAAACCTGTGTGCTATGGGTCAAAAAGTTTAAAAAAAAACAAAAAAACCACACGTGTATAAGCCTGAGGAATCCAACTTCCACAACCTCTTATCAGGTAAATAGGAGATGCGGAATGGAGCCAAAGTTTCCAGCATCAATGCAAGATCATCTACAAGTTTGTCATTAAGATTTCTAGAAAAATGGAAGTTTCAAGAATATTGGTCTCCTTGATGGCATAAAAAATCAATAATTGGTGCATTATGCAAAGAAGACAGGGAATAAAGATGGGGGAACCGTTCCATAAAAGAAGCAAGTCCATTTTAAAGATCTCCAACGCGTAGAGACAACATTGGAGTAAAATAATTATATATTTGAGAGATGGCCTTCCAGGGACTTGCATGTGTAATGATGCCCCAACCATTTTGATGAACGCCAAATTTGCTTTTAATCATGTTATGCTACAGGGAATTAGGCTCTAGAGGGAATCGTCGTAACCACTTATGGTCTTTAATGGTCTTTTTTATTTAATACTATTATTGTTATTATTATTAACTTGGTCATTCTATCAAAGTTGTTGATGAAAGGTCCTTGTGGTGAAGGTACCATCAAGTGAACTAGATTTCTTTTTCACTGTCTGAAAATATCCACCTTTTGATTTGACATTTAGAACAGAATAAAATAGCATATAAGATTAGACAATCACACTCTTAATAACTCCAATTTTATTATTTTTTAATATTTTACTCAACATTTTGTATCCACCAATAAAAAAAATAAAATAAAAACTCACTAAATACCATTAAACATTTTGCTCTTTTACCTTCCAGCTACGATATATTATTGCAGCGGCAGCAACAGCCAGTTGCAGAACTTAATAGAAGAAAGTTTAGTGATCTTGCTAAACGCTTGGAGGAGGGCATGTTAAAAGCTGCACCATCTAAGGTTTCTTTCTTGCACTGGTTGTTTTTCTTGACATTCTTTTTAGGATTCGAAAGTTTTAAATATTAAGGCTTCTCTTACTAATTTGGAGGATATCTTAGCCTCCTACTTGTGTCATACATTGGCCCTTTTCTCTCTAATTATTTTTTTTGTGAACAACTTCCTTTTCCTCAATTTTTATTATTTTGAATTTATCTTCTCAGGAGGAGTATTTGAATTTGGATACATTAGAGAGCCGTTTGTTTAACTGCATCAGGCGATCATCTATGAATAATCATAACCAACAATATCCACAGCTTGTCAGTTCTTCCCCAGTTGGTACAATGATACCAACACCTGGTATGTCGCATGTTGTGAATTCCAGCATGGTGGTTACATCTTCAGTAGATGCCTCAATGATTGCAGCCAGTGGATGTAATAGCATAGCATCTACATCTGTCAATAGTGGAAGCATGTTTCTAAGTGGCGGCTTGCATGGCAATTCCTTAAGTAGATCTGATGGTAATACTAGGTGTCATAATTCTTGACTGAACCCTTCTATTTATTTACTCTTTCTTTCCTGAATCATAGAGTCTAGTTGTTGCAGGATTGTCTAATGGCTATCAGCAGTCTTCTACCAGCTTTTCCATTGGTTCTGGGGGGAACATGTCATCAATGGGTGTGCAGAGAATTACAAGCCAGATGATTCCCACTCCTGGATTTACTGGAAGCAGTCACTCATATGTGAATGTAGAATCTTCTAATAATAGCAGTGTCTTCTCCAATGTTGAATCTACTGTGGCATCACAGCCACAGCAGCCACAGCAGCATGTTGGTAGCCAAAACAGTAACGTAATTCAGAACCTTGGCAGCCAAATGGGTAGTGGAATGATGCCTGGTTTACAACAAAAATCTTTTGCATACCCAAATGGAACTATTAGTAGTGGGCTAGGCTTGATTGGAAACAATATGCAAATTGCAAATGAATCTGGTACTTCTGATGGCTATGTCACTACTTATGCCAATTCCCCCAAACACTTACAGCAGCACTTTGATCAAAATCAGCAACCACCAGTGCAGGGTAATCTTTCTTGCTCTTTTTTGGTAGTTTTTTTTTTTTAAATGACAACTCATTTTTGGTACATTAGACGGGATTGAACGTAAGACCTTTGCCCAATCCCACCCTTCCAGTTAGTGGTATAATCTCTTTGGTTGTATTGTTGTATGATGCATGTGCATTTCTCCCTTGGACTTTAAGGGGGCAGAAATATATAATTTTCACTATATAATCTCTTTGGTTTTATGTATGTATGTATATTCACAATAGAAATTGAAATCTTACAGAAAAGGTGAAAATTCTATTGCCAGGTGATGGATATGGATTGAATAATGTTGATTCGTTTGCTTCTGGAAACTTTTATGCATCTGCCACATCTTCTGGGTCTATGATGAGCAGTCAGAACGTGAATTCCGTAAAATTACCTGCAATACCCAAAACTAGCTCTCTGATAAGTGGTCATTCGAATTTGCATGGTATGCAACAGGTTGCTCATCAAAAGTCTCTAGCTATCAATCAGTTGGAAAAGTTGAATTTTCAGTATTCTTTGACTTCAAGAGATGGCTTTCTGCATTCTCAACAGCAATATCCGCAACGGTCCCAACAATTTCAACAGTCAGAGCAGTATGCTCAACGGCAATTTCCACCTAAGCTGGAAAGCCAGCAGCCTCAGCATTTGGTTAACAGTGATGCTTTTAGTCAGCCTCAGCTCTCTTCCAATCTAGAAAGCCAAGTGAAGTCTGAGCCTGTAGTTGAACAGCATAAAGAAGTGCTCAATTCACAGGTTTCTGAACAGTTTCATATTTCTGAGATGCAACATCAGTTCCAGCAGAGCTCTACTGAAGATTGCTCTAGTCGCGCTCAACATCTTTCATTTCCAACTGGTCAGAATGATTTATCCTCATCAGCACCTCAAAATTCACAACAAATGTTACACCCACATCAGCTAACTTCAGAGTCAGGAAATAATTTTAACTGTCTTTCTGTTGGGACACAATCTAAATCTCTACTTTTAAATCAATGGAATTCTCAGTCACAGGATGTTAACCACATACCTGGGAATTCACATGAGCAGGATCTCAACTCTGATTTCCATCAGAGAATATCAAGGCAAGGTGAAGCTCAATGCAATAATTTATCATCAGATGGATCTGTTGTTGGTCAAGCTGTTACATCTAGAGGCTCAGCTGAGCCATTGGACTCAGGAGGTGCTATCAAGAAAGCACACAGGAACCAACAAAGGTGGCTTTTATTTCTTCTTCATGCTCGACGGTGTCCTGCCCCTGAAGGACGATGCCAAGAGCGATATTGTTGTAGTGCCCAGAAGTTATGTAGACACATAGAAGGATGTGACCTGATTCATTGTCCATATCCTCGTTGTCATCATACCAGGCTGTTGCTTCGTCATTTCAGAAATTGCAAGGATCCATGTTGCCCTGTTTGCGTTTTTGTTCGCAATTATAGACGGTCATTTAAACTTAAGCCAGGTCCTAATTCAGGTATGCCCATTGCTGTAAATGGATCCTGCAAATCCTGTAATACTGAAGTTCCATCACCTATGCTGAACCCAAAGCCTCTACCTGTGACTGAAACTTCAGAAGACCTGCAGCCATCTCTAAAACGTATGAAGATTGAGCAGTCTGAGAATGACAACTCTGCTTTATCAGTTTCCACAAGCAGTCATTCTCATGTTTCTAAGGGTGCCCAGTGCCAAGACTATCCCCATGGTGAGACGTGTATGTCAATTAAATCTGAGCTTACAGAAGTTAAGGAAGAAGTTGTGGTGCATTTGGCGCATGAAAATCTTGGTGAAGTTAATACAAGTAATGCAGATGATAGAGGGCCTGCTGGTGAACCTGTTACATATGATGAGCCGGCTATTTTAGCTAGGCCAGAAAATATTAAAATAGAGAAAGAAACTGGACAAGATAAGCCAGTAAGTGTGACCCAGCATTCTGAAAATATAGCTGGAACCAAATCTGGTAAGCCCAAAATAAAAGGGGTCTCATTGACTGAACTATTCACCCCAGAGCAAGTCAGGGAACATATCACTGGCCTCAGGCGGTGGGTTGGCCAAGTAAGTCTCTTTGTAGTCTTGCACTTATACTTTCATCAAAAAGTATAACTTTTTTAAATAGAAATAATAATCTATTGCTGAGAAGAGAAAAAAAATACAAAAAATGGAGGATACATAGTCATCCCACCACCAAGAAAAATAGTAAATAATACTTTCTCATAAGTGCTTTCTACTCCCTTGGTGAATTCACAACTCACGAGGGACACCTCAATAAAAACATTAGGTGAAATCCACAGGGAGGACATAAATAATTCTCTCCCAAATATGATGTGATGAAAGAAACCCTTGGTTAAAAGTTCTCGTTTTTAATTCTAACCATAGAATATATAACTTTACAGGTATTGCTTTGATTTAGCATCTTTTGTGCAAATCAGTTCCATTATGGTCTAAAGCTATTGAACTTTGTTCACTCTATATTTCTTTGTTACTACTTGTATATAGTGCTTTGTCTCCTTTGATTTTTTTTTTTTATAGAAAGAGAAATTTTATTTGAGAAAAAGAAAAGGGAAAAGATAAAAAGAAATGAGGACAAGGAGTCCTTCCTAGACAAAAACGAAGCCCAACACACACTCCTAATTCTAGCTCAAAAGGGCCTGCCAACCTCCGGAGATCCATAAGAGCTACTCCCCTAAAAAAGCCATTAGCAAAAGCCGACAAGGAGGATACAAACAAAATCCTTTTCCAAATAAGACGTGGTGAGAGAAAATGCTGTTTAAACACTCCAGCATTTCTTTCAAGCTATAAACACCATAAGTTACAAAGACATTTATTCTCCTCCTTCATCCCAAATCCTTTATATTTGATGCTTAGTAAGGTACCAAGATCCTCTAGGCACACCCATCTCTCTCCAAAAATACCGAACAATCCGTTCCAAATATACCATGCCACCTCACAATGTAGAAACAGGTGATTTCTTGTTTCCAAACTCCTAAAACACATTACACACATTTGGGGATAATGCTTATTTGGCCTACAGATTTGAAGCAATCCTATTAAGTACTATTGTCCAAACAAAAGCCTTCACCTTCAAAGGGGTTTTGGCTTTCCAAATAAGCTAAGCTTGGATAGAGAAAAAGATTGGGTTTTAGGCTTTTGGATCTAGAACTTGAAGAAAGATGAACATGTATAATAACCCGAAGGATCTAGGTTCCAAATCCTTCTATCAACCTCTATAGACAGTGGAAAAGAAGCAAGGGTTTCCAAAAGAAGACTAACATCATCAAGAAGTCTCGAGTTAAGGTTTCTAGAAATGTGAAAGTTCCAAGATGTATGATCATTTTGCCCTATTAGGAAGCGTGAGATTGGAGTGTTATGCTGGGATGATAATTGATATAGGCGTGGAAATCGAAAAGGGCAATCCCCAATCCAACGATCTTCCCAAAACTTATACCAAGAACCATCCCTAATGCAAGGGGAGAGCAATGAGGAGAACAGGGGATATGCCTGAGAGATGAACTTCCAAGGGCTTGCATAAGTAGCATGCATGAATTTGTTCCTCCACCGGTCCACCCTTGTGCTCATCATATAATTGCCTTTACTTGATTATCCCATACTCTCTCAAGTCTTATAAAAAAAATTGGTTTTTGCAAGTCAATTTTGTGTTTTGCTACTCTATATAACTGGATTAATTGGTTTTTCTTTTTGATTTTGTGCTCAATTTTCACATTGTTTTAATCTTTTGAATAAACCTGTTGATATCCACACGTCAAAACTTGTTTTAAGTCCCAATTTTACATTTTTGCAAAAAAGACTATGAATCATTGATACACAATTTGATTTCTATGCCATTTCCTTTAAGAGGAATGTTAGTAGATACGTGGCTGGGCTGTGTTGCTGTTTCCTTTGATTATTATCAAGACTAGAGTTGGAATGTTGTTTAGTTACAAAAAATCATCATCTCCCATCCTTTATGGTGATGCCATGTCTGGATAGGGTATCGACACTTTGCTCACCATAGGAGTACTATTTTTAGTTGCTTTGACTCTTAGTATTGTGGTTCTTCTGTTTTTTTTTTTTTTGATCGAAAAAGAAATATTATTAAAGAGAGAGAAAGATACAAAGAAGAGAAAAGAAACACAAGCAAAGAGGAGGACAAGGAATCCTTCTAAAGAAGACAAAAAACAAAGCAAAGAAACCCAAAAGAACCGAAAACAGGGCTAATACAACAAAGCCTTTCTATCCCACAACAGTTTTGTAGTTCTCGTTTCTTGTTATTTGGAATCTGATTTTGAAATTTGTGCAAGTACGTCTTTATAAATTTGGGTTTATCAATGAACTTTGGATTTGATTTCACATCCTTTATTTCAAGAATACCAGTAGAAGGTGAGATAAGAGTTCAAAGATAATTTGGAATTGCTATCAAGTCTGACATACACTAAAAATAAAGTAGCAGCTGAAAAAGTGACCATGTACTGTTATTTTTTGTATAATAAATATGATTTTGGTGTTGCAGCAAGTTAATCCATGGTTATCAAATCGAGATTCGAATTGTGAATCAGAAAACCTATTTTTCAAATCGTGAATCGAATCTTATTATGAATCGTAAGATACAAGATCAATAAAAATATAATATTTTTAAATAAATAAGTACCATAAACAAAAAAACCAATAAGCTGATATATCATATATAAACTTCAAAATAATCCAAAATTCAAGTCATATATCAAAAAAGATCAAAGGCGACCAGAATAGAAAAGACAATAGAAAAGTATCAGTGTATGCCTTTGTGGGGGCCACCAAAGGGGACCAAAATAGAAAAGATAATAGAAAAGTATCAGTGTCTATGTGGGAGGCAACACACGCACAACAAAGGAGGCAATGCACGCACATTGGAGGAGCCGCAGTGGGGACCGAAATAGCAATGACCTAGGTGTTTTCTCTTGCGTTTCTTCCTTGGGTTATTGGGAGGGATGATATTCGGCGGGCTCTGTCCAATTTAAGGAGGAAAAAAATTTACAAACACTGTGTTCTGAGCAACCGGGTCATGCGACACGGAAGATGACCCAGAAGACGAACCGAAAATCATTGAAGGAACTGTATCGTGCGATTCCTTATGAATCGGGATTCATACGATTCAAGGACCAGATTCGGGATTCTGTGTGCGATTCTGGTTCAAAACAGATACACCATGCAATTTGTATCGTTGAGGTCAGATTTGGTGTCGAATCGGGATATGACTCGTGGGATACATGGGATACTAATAACCATGAGTTAATCATATAGTGCTTGGTCACAATAATCTACCCTTGAATGCCTAGGCTGAGTGTTTCTTAAATAGTTAAGTTTGTGATCTACTGAATTTTGATTTTTTTTTTGTGGATAAAAAACAACTTTTATTAGAGAGAGAGACACTGGTGGACAATAAGACCTTTTTTTAGAGAAAGAAAACAAGGCTGGAAAAAGAAGGAACTTTGATTTGTTGTTTAGAAGTCCGATATAATGTCCTTTTATAATCCCACCATTATATGTGGCTTCAAACTGTTCAAGGAATGTGTTTAGTCCGATATAATGTGCTTTTAATGTCGTGCTAGTATATTTTCCTATCATATTATTTAGCAATATTAGGTCTCCTTAATGCTGAGGCTCGAAAATAAGTTTTTTTTTTTTCCTCATGAACTGGATAAGCATTATTTTCTGCTGGGCTTTACTTTTTCATACTTCCTAATTATCACTGATATGCATATTTTACCCTGATGCATCTTTCTTGTGACAGAGCAAAGCAAAAGCAGAAAAGAATCAAGCAATGGAGCATTCTATGAGTGAGAACTCCTGTCAGTTGTGTGCAGTGGAGAAGCTTACTTTTGAACCACCACCTATTTATTGCTCCACTTGTGGTGCCCGCATTAAACGAAATGCTATGTATTATACCATGGGTGCTGGTGATACACAACATTATTTTTGTATTCCATGCTATAATGAGGCTCGTGGAGATGCCATTGTTGTTGATGGAACTACCATTCCAAAGGCAAGATTGGAGAAAAAGAAAAACGATGAAGAAACTGAGGAATGGGTGTGTATGATACTTAATTGTTTTGTTACTTGATTAGCAGCATTTGATATATGCTATTGACCATTAATTTTTTCATGCAGTGGGTTCAATGTGATAAATGTGAAGCTTGGCAACATCAAATTTGTGCCTTATTTAATGGTCGAAGAAATGATGGGGGACAAGCTGAATACACTTGCCCTAACTGCTATATTCAAGAGGTAGAAAGAGGAGAACGCAAACCCTTACCCCAAAGTGCTGTTCTTGGGGCCAAGGATTTGCCTAGAACAATACTCAGTGACCAAATAGAGCAACGGCTGTTTAGGCGACTGAAGCAAGAAAGACAAGAGAGAGCAAGGCTCCAAGGAAAAAGTTATGAGGAGGTGATTCGTCTACTTTTTTTTTTACTTGCTATGGCATTTTAGGTTATTAGTTACGCGTGAACTTTTAATTATTATTGAAAATTATATTTGAAAGCTTTGAATTAAGACCTAATTGCCATTAGTACATCAACTTTGAAATGTAACAAAATACTCCTTGTTGTTTGGGAAAAACACAAAGCATCCCCTCCTTAAGTGAAACTAAGGGATTGTTTTGTGTTTCCTTTTTCCTCCCAAAAATTTGGATTGTTTTGTTGCATTATAAAGTTGACAGACCAAAGTTCTAATCAAGCTTTATTTTGAGGTGGTTATTTCCCTAAAATTTATGGGTATGTGCCTGAAAATTTGTTGGTAAACTGTTTTTCTTTGTTTGTGATGGTGGAACAAGTTTTCTTATTATGATACTATTATCATCTTTGTTCTTTATGACAAACCCATTGAATCAACAATTCAGTCAATATTCTCTTTTTGATTGAAAAGGAAATATTATTAAGAAAGAGAGAAGGTTAACAAAAAAAAAAAGTGGAAACAAAAGGGAAAAGGAGGACTAGATAGCCTCCTAGAAAAACAAAACAGAAAACAAAACCAAACTGAAAAGCCCAAAAACAAGGCTAGTACAACAAAGCCCTCTAATCCCTATGAACATTTACAAAGGGCACCCTTTTAAAAAACCCATTAGCTGTAACTCAAAGAGTAGCAACATAGCAAACTCTATCCCATAGCAAATGAGGAGGCAAAAGCCGTTGTTTAAACACTGGCATTTCTTTCCACTCAAAGACACCACACAGTCGCAAATACAGCCGCCTTTCACAATTCAGTCAATATTCTTGACTTAACTATTATGTAAAAAACTTTTTTATATCCACTTCTTTCCCTCCTTGTGAATCTTGAATTCAGTTTGTGGTATTAAAATTTGAAGAAAATGTTTTGGAATAGGATGAGTGAGAATTTTTATCTTTAGTAGTAATAACTAGTTTTATATTTATTTTTTGTTTTACCAACTGGTGGCTGAATTATCACAGATTATGAATACAGATTATTCTATTTAAGTTTTATATGATTTATATATCCGTTCCTTTGTAGTATGCTTCAACAATAGTAATTAGAAGTGTATTTGGTTGATGTTTTCACTCCATTCTTATTTTGGTTCTGCATATTTTAGTTAGTTTCTTTTTTTTCCCCCTCCTTCCTTTTTTTTTGAGATTGATGAGTAGCTGATTTGCTTGCACATTCTGTTGTTTGATAGACAATTGATATTATTGAGATCTGATTGTGATATATAAAATTTTTTAATCGATTTTGCAGGTGCCTAGTGCTGAATCACTTGTTGTAAGAGTTGTGTCTTCTGTCGACAAGAAATTGGAAGTGAAACAGCGTTTTTTGGAAATTTTTCAGGAAGAAAATTACCCAACAGAATTCCCATATAAATCAAAGGTAGTGGCAAGGTTTCTTTGATTGATCTTCGTGGTGATTGAATCATTATTATTGATTATGTTTATTATTATGCTTGGGTGTCTATTCCAGGTAATTTTGTTGTTTCAGAAGATTGAAGGTGTGGAAGTTTGCCTGTTTGGCATGTATGTTCAAGAATTTGGATCTGAATGTCAATTCCCTAATCAGCGCCGGGTATATCTTTCATATCTTGATTCTGTGAAGTATTTTAGACCTGAGATTAAAGCAGTGACTGGAGATGCTCTTCGCACATTTGTTTATCATGAAATTCTGGTGAGCTTTAGTTCCTACTCTTATGTTACATTTGTTGAAGATATTCAAGTTTTGCGTTTGACAGAACTTTCTGTAAGTTGTGGAATACATAATAACTGAGTAGTTTTCATTATAATTTGTTTCTTCTAAGATTGGATACCTCGAATATTGTAAGAAACGTGGTTTTACAAGCTGCTATATTTGGGCCTGTCCTCCATTGAAGGGTGAAGATTATATTTTATATTGTCATCCGGAAATACAGAAAACTCCGAAATCTGACAAGCTTCGGGAATGGTGAGCTTCTGAAAACCCAGGGAAAAAAAAAAGTCGTGTTACTTGTAGTACAAAATGATTGATTTGTTCATCTTTAACACACCTGTTTCTTCAGGTACCTATCAATGTTAAGAAAAGCTGCCAAGGAGAATATTGTGGTTGATCTCACCAACTTATACGATCATTTCTTTGTATCTACTGGTGAATGTAGAGCAAAGGTTACTGCTTCAAGACTTCCTTATTTTGATGGTGATTACTGGCCTGGGGCTGCGGAGGATTTGATTTATCAGTTGCGCCAAGAAGAAGATGGCAAAAAACAAAATAAGAAAGGAACAACTAAAAAAACTATAACAAAAAGGGCTTTAAAGGCGTCTGGTCAGTTGGATCTTTCTGGAAATGCCTCGAAAGATCTACTCCTAATGCATAAAGTAATTCCCTGTTTTTGCTTTCTATCACCCATTATTGTTCGAAAGATCTACTCCTAATGCATAAAGTAATTCCCTGTTTTTGCTTTCTATCACCCATTATTGTTCTTTTGGGCAAATTATTTGCCTTGCATATTATGTTTCCAATATGTTACATGGGTATATATTTTATACTTTCTCATTGCATAACTGCAAGTAATTATTAGTTGGATATTTTATGTAAAGACAATTTTTTTTTTCTTACAAAGCCTCTGGTTTTTCTGCAGCTTGGTGAAACCATTAGCCCAATGAAGGAAGATTTTATCATGGTTCACTTGCAGCATGCTTGCAGTCATTGTTGTATTTTAATGGTTTCGGGCAACAGTTGGGTTTGCAACCAGTGCAAGAATTTTCAGATATGTGATAGGTAAGGATTCTAATCTTCTTTTCTTGGTTTGTTAACATATTTTATAATACATTGGTGGGTTTGCACACTGTATCAAGACCTGTGTCTTCTCCTGCTGAAGTGAGAAATTTGGCTTGAACTGCAGTGTTGTTGTTAACTATGTCTTATCCTGTAATATTGCTTGTCATGTTACTTTGAAGTTTTTTATCTTGTTAATGCTGCTAACTTCTTTAGGCTGCTGAGCAGAACAATTTCTTTCCATTAGTAGAAACTTGTGTAAGATATTGCAGTTGCCATACACTATTTGTATTCCACACTTTGTGCAGTTTTATGGCTTGACATTGATCACTCATACCTGGTTATTTTCGTCAATTTCATGCTGCTGTTGGAGTGAAGAGTAGTGCAGAAAAGTTGTAGCAATAGTTAATCGTTGACAAAAGTGTCTAAATTTCTGTGTATTGAACAATGATTTGTACATAAGTATTTATACAATAACAATGATGCTAATCTAGGAAAGAAACTAAATGCCAAGAATAAATCCCTGAAGTTTAGGGATCGTTAATCCCTTAATCTATTCCCTTAAACTAAGCCTTAATCCTAGGAGAGATAATAGCTATACAAATATAATCACTAATCATGATTATTTTCCTATTCCATCATAATGTAATAAAACAGAAGATTATTTCCTTATTCCAACAGTCTTAAATTTAAAATTTCTTTATTTAGTTTTATTGTCTATTTCTACAAGGGATCTTTCGAATGGAATTCTTCAGGGCCTTCTAAGCTTTGAAATTTGTGAATTATCAATTCGTGCTGGTAATATGCAGAGAAATGGTGAGATGCAGAAGGATTGGACTACTTTGTTGCATTTCTTTTTGAACTCTATCTACTTTTGTTCTTCTTTTTGTTTCGAAGGACTTTTCATCCTCCTTGTTAGTTATTTTTTTGTTTCTTTTTTTTTTTTTCAAAAAATATAAGAATTAAAAACAAGCCCAGGTTTTGAAGAGTTAGAAGGCAAGACTCTTGGGCGGTGTGCAATTATGCACTTATTTGAGGATTGTGGTTGGAGACTCTTTTCCCTTTAATGTTGCATCTTTTTACCCCCTCTTCAAGTTAAAACAGTCTTACTGGCCTCTTCTTGGTGCTTATTAAGGCCTACTTTGGAGGGTTTCAATGGTCAACATGAAGGCATGTAGTGAGCTTTCCTTGGTTGTTGTGTCTTTCTTGGATGTTCTTGTTTTCCCTTCCTCTTTTGTTCTTTGAGTAGGATATCTTTTCTTCTGCACACTTCACTCTTTACTTTATATAATAATACTTCTTTAATCTAGAAAATATTTCTTTTTAAGCTTTGAAGATAATAATGAGGAGAGGAATTTTTTATATATGGCCATGAATGTTATCAGTACAGCATCAGAGATCCAGAAGAGGAGGAAGAAGAATGGAGGAGATTTAGATAGAAACTTGGCTCAGTGTGCTTTGAAGATCAAATTTCATCAACTCAATTCAAGTCTCTTAATAATTTTGATCTTAGTCCTTTCAAGAGTTTCAGAACTTCAATGTAGTTGTGTGTGAGAAAGGGCTGAATTTGTGGATTTCCTTTGGTGGTTAAGATGACAACTGGACTGGTTTTGTGACTTTCAAGCAAGTTGTACTAGGGTCTGAGTTTAGGCCAGCAAACTGACATATATATCTGTTTTCTGCAATTTGCCATTGTGGGAGAGCTTATACTGATAAAATGGTGATTTTGTATAACCTTTCTGAAGTCCACACTCTGGCTGCTTTCGTCTACGTGGCTTACTTCTATACATTGTTATTTAATTTATCTTGAAAGTGTGCATATCAGATCTGTAGATGGTTTCTGTACACAGGTGGATTTCTATTGTGGATTTGATTAATTATTGAAACTGCTTTTTTGTTATAACTTGGAAATCTTCTGGAATTATATGTCTCTCGACATTACTTTATGTCAATAGCCATTGCTGTCATCCCTTACAATAGCTTTGCATGTCAAGCAGAATCTGTTTTATCCTCCCCCTCCTTTTTTTTTTACAAGGTATTTTGGGATTGGTTGAATTTTTTTATTTTTTATTTTTTCAATTTATGGTTTCCTAGGTGTTACGAAGCAGAACAAAAGCGTGAAGAAAGGGATAGGCATCCTATTAATATGAGGGAGAAGCATATCCTTTACCGTGTAAGTAAGCTGACCCATCTAATGTTGACATGTAAAGTGAATTGCTTTACACTACTGTCTGAGATTTAGTTGGTTTGTGTCTGCGTAGTCTCTACTTTGAGGAACTAAGGTGTTAGAAAATTTATGGAGTTCTAAATATTACCTGGTAATTTTATAGTTATTAAAAGGGGGAAACTTGTTTGGGTACTTTCTCATAACTGGCATTTTTTGCAGATTGAAATCACGGATGTACCGGCTGATACAAAGGACAAAGATGAGATTCTTGAGAGTGAATTTTTTGACACTAGACAGGCATTTCTCAGTCTCTGTCAGGGAAACCATTATCAGTATGATACTCTGAGGCGGGCCAAGCATTCATCGATGATGGTCCTCTATCATCTTCATAATCCAACTGCTCCTGCCTTTGTGACAAATTGTAAAATATGCTATCTTGACATAGAAACTGGTCAAGGTTGGCGTTGTGAAGTTTGTCCTGATTATGATGTATGCAATGCATGTTATCAAAAGGATGGAGGCATTGATCATCCTCATAAGTTGACAAATCATCCATCCATGGCTGATCGCGATGCTCAGAACAAAGAAGCAAGGCAGCTTCGAGTGTTGCAGGTATCATTTAGATTTGAGATTTTGTCCTTGTGGATTGTCTAATCTATAATAAGCTTATATCTCACTTGATTATTGAAGATGTCAAATAAAGCATTGTGGAATCCCATGTGGTGAAACTCAGGCATAAAGGAGTTGACTTCATCTAGTTTATAACTCTAATCTGTAAAACATATGAAATTATGCAATGCAAGCTTGGGCATAGGATCCTGAATTTCATGTTTGATGACTATCATTAAGATTTTAACCCCAATAGATAGTAGCTTAAGAAGAACCATGTCTCAAAAGTTTTAGTTACTTCTTGTTAGTAATCATTTGCATGTACGTGAGAGGTTCATGATTTATATTGACTTATTTATGGTGTATATTGGGTTAGATATAAACTGAAAAAATATATATCTGCATGCATATGTTACCTTGAGTTACAAATCAGGTTGCTTTCAGCTTGAGAGTAATTTTGTTACTTTCATTGTATTTCTGAAGTTCTGTGGCTTGTTGCTCTAGTACTTTTTATAGTTTTTTTTGATAGAAAGTACTTTTTATAGTTGCTACATTGATTTTGACATCCCCATCTCATTTCATAACCATGCTTTGGTTGATATTATGCCTTTCTATGTAAGGATGATATTGATTGATTCTGTAATTACAGCTGCGGAAAATGCTTGATCTACTCGTGCATGCATCACAATGTCGTTCAGCGCATTGCCATTATCCAAACTGTCGCAAAGTGAAGGGGCTTTTCCGCCATGGGATACACTGCAAAACACGTGCCTCTGGGGGCTGTGTTCTTTGCAAGAAAATGTGGTATTTGCTTCAACTTCATGCTCGTGCTTGCAAAGAATCTGAGTGTCATGTACCACGTTGCAGGTTTGTGGATCAGGCATTGCCATCTTTAAGTTAGGCTCTCGAAGTTTTTTAATGGTAACATCTTTTTTTTTTTTTTGGGGGGGGGGGGGTCAATTCAGAGATTTAAAAGAACATTTAAGGAGGTTGCAGCAGCAGTCTGACTCTAGGCGAAGAGCAGCTGTGATGGAGATGATGAGACAGAGAGCTGCAGAAGTTGCCAACAATGCAGGGTGAGTAGTTTGCACATGTAAATATGGATTTTTTGAAGAAATGATCGAAACAGAGGTGGATAATCTTCACCCTCGCCCCTCTTGGACACTGCTGCAACTGTGCTCTGACAGCAGTTTTGTGGGTGGTTTATGGATTGAAAGAGAGGAAAGTATATGAGAGCATTGCAGATTTGCTAGCCTTCGCATTGTTGAATTGCTTCTTTATGACATGATTGTGCGGAAGCGGATGTTTGATTTCAGCTAATTGGTGCTCTGCCATCTTCTACGAAGACTAACCAACTCCATCGGGGCTTTTGAGGTGATTCTGTGTTTATGTGGGCCGATTTAGTCATTCTTTGATTTTGCGAGGTTCTTGTATTATCCAAATGCCATCCATTGGTGGCGAGTGTACCATAGTCCTAATTTGTCTATAATGTCCTTACAAAAGAATGTGGGGAGGTGGATAGCACGTCGTTTTGCGCCTGCTAAAAAAAGATCGGCCCCCGTTTGTAGAGTCGTTTATTTAAAGATGACAGATCAATAATTTTTCGCAGATGGGAATTCTGCTGCTTTTCACCGTGCGCTCTATGGTGTATATTTATTGGCAAAAATGCCAGTGCATTTTACTCACAAAAGGCCTCTTTAAACTGACAAGTTGCTAAACATCACCCTTGTCCAACATTTTATTAACTAACGATCAAATATGTCATCTTAGTCCATGTCACAAAATAACAAAACGCCTATATATGACGTAGCAACCACGGATCTGTATTCACTCCAGGGGGGCTCACTCTAGGACTATCTAGGTAAAGCTAAAACGAGTCTTAGGAAAAAAATTGATCACTTTTCTTTTTGGTAATATGTTAGGTCTTAAAATTCAACGGGTGAGGACTTCTAACGTTCTAGCACTTGGAGGGAATTATCAGTCACCAACTACACATACTAACCCTTTTCTCCCGATCTAATTGAGGTTGGACCATTCAATGCACACCAAGAAAAAAGTGCAGGCCATTCTCACCCAACAGAAGAATGAAGGTGCGTACAATCCAATAAATTGGCAATTAGAATGTCACAAGAAAGCAGCATCGTATGTAATGTTTAATGTTAACTTCTCTTTCTTACTAGCTTTCTTAATAACATCATGTGTAATGTTAATCATAATCTAATATAAAAAGAGACACATGATTTATATTTCATTACTTATTGACAGTGCAAGATCTAACAAAGTAGAAGATGCATCTATTATTTCAAATTCTTGCAAACAAAATAGGTTAATCAATTCACGCAAAACAATAAATTTTGCTGTTGTATCTATAGTCTATAGGCAAACCTGATTGAGCATTTAGGACGATATGAAAGCATAAATCAAATTCATGTTATGTGTGACCTATGCCACACATGTATTCATGTTATGTGTGACCTATGCCACACATGTATTATTTCAAGTCATGAATTAAAATTGTTTTAAAAAAAGAAGAAGAAAAGCTAGATCTTTGTTCTCGTCTCCCTCTTAGTGTTTGTTCTCTGTCTCATGACCTTTGTTTTTTTCTTTTTTGCTTTTTGGCTTGTCTCTCTCTGTTTCGCTTTCTTTTTGCTCATCTCTCTTGGTCTCTCCCTAGACGCAATGTACAAATTCGATGGTGACTTGTTGGTGTTGATTCGTAGAGCGATATTCCACCTCGTAGACTCAATCACGACAAATGTAGACTCGCACAGCGCTATCGTGGACTTAGGGTTTTCACAAAAGGAGAAATTTGAAATTTCTGGTCACTCTTCGTTTTTCCATTTGTCAGACAAAGCAAAAAATCATACCTTACAAAAAAATACTTTTTCATTACCAACTTTTCATCCAACTTCCTAGAAGACATATCAAACATAAGAAAAGCTCTTACTTGATAAAATTTCATCTTCTCTCAATAAAAAATATGCCTATCAAACGGGCCTTTAACTTTAAGGGTTAATTTTATTGAGTTAAAACAACAAATTTTGGTTAAGTCGGCAACAACAACAACAACAACAGCCTTATCCCACTAGGTGGGGTCGGCTACATGGATCGCCCAACGCTATTGAGCTCTATCAATGACTAACTCTTTAGGGATCTCATTTAGCAGAATATCCCTCTCAATAACCTCTTTAAGTGTTCTTCTTGGTCTTCCTCGACCTTTTTTCACAGGGCTCCAAACCATCTGCTCAACTCTCCTTACTAGCGCTTCTAATGGTCTTCTTTGAACATGTCCAAACCACCTTAAACGGTTTTCAGTCATTTTTTCCTCAATAGGTGCCACTCCAATTCTCCCTCGTATACGATTATTACTGATCATATCTCTTCTTGTATGACCACACATCCAACGCAACATCCTCATCTCCGCTACTCCAATTTTATGCTCTTGTTGATCGCCTTGCATGAATCCAAATTGATTTTCCGAAATACTCGTCTCCATTTTTAACCTACGTTCAATCACTCTTTCCCATAATTTTAGAGTGTGACTCACAAGCTTAATCCCTCGGTAGTTTGCGCAGTTCTTGATGTCTCCTTTGTTTTTGTATATAGGCACTAAAGTACTTCTTCTCCATTCCTCCGGCATTTTCTTAGACCTTAAAATCTCATTAAAGAGCTTAGTTAGCCAGATAGTACCCTCATCCCCTAAACACTTCCAAAGTTCAATAAGAATACCATCAGGACCAACGACTTTACCATTATCCATTCTTCTTAGAACTTCCTTGACGACATCAACCTTAATCCTGCGATAATATGTCAAATTTTGTTCTCTCTCCAAGGTTGTTAAATCTTCCCTTTACAGGTCGACCCTGCTCCGTCATTAAAGAGTTTGTGAAAGTAACATTGCCATATGTTTTTAATATCTCCATCTGTAACCAAAACTTTTCCTTCTTCATCCTTAACACATCTTACTTGATCTAAATCTCTAGATTTCCTTTCTCTAGTCTTCACAATCTTGTAAATCTTTTGTTCTCCTTTTTTCGTTCCTAAGTCCTTGTAAAACTCTTCAAACGCTTTAGATCGTGCTTCACTTACTGCTTTTTTAGCCTCCTTATTAGCCTTCCGATACCTTTCCCAATTTTCTGAGTTATTGCTCAAATGGATAGCTTTAAAGTAATCTTTTTTAAAATTGATCTTCTCTTGAACGGTCTCATTCCACCACCAAGATTCCTTATCTCTTTGTCCAAAACCTTTAGATTCTCCTAAGAGTGCTTTAGCTATCTTTCTAACCCTGTTGGCCATCTCCTCCCACATGATGTTAGCATTTTCTCGTAACTCCCAAGACCTTTCCTCCCATAGTCTTCTCTTGAAAGTCTGTAGATTCTCCCCCTTTAGCTGCCACCACTTTGTCCTAGGGTTCATCACCTGTCGATGCTTTTGTTTCCGACCCTTAATACTCACGTCAAGGACCAAGACCCTATGTTGAGTTGCCACGGGTTCCCCAGGAATAACTTTACAATTTTGACAAAATTTCCTATCTGGATTCCTTACAAAAAAGAAGTCAATCTGTGACCTTGAAGCTCCACTTTTGTATGTGATTAAATGCTCCTCTCGCTTCTTGAAGCAGGTGTTGACAACCTTAAAATTATAAGCCATTGAGAAATCGAGTATAGACTGTCCTTCCTCGTTAAGCTCCCCAAAACCAAAGCCACCATGAACTCTCTCATACTATCCTGCTTCTTTCCCAACGTGGCCATTAAGGTCCCCCCCGATGAAAATCTTCTCTTTTAAGGGTATGCTTCTGACCAATTCCTCCAAATCTTCCCAAAACTTTTCCTTAAGATATCCATCCACCCCTACTTGGGGTGCATAGGCACTAATGATATGGATAGTATCTCTTCCAACAATCATTCTTAAGCATAAAATCCTATCCCCAATCATTTTTACCTCCACTACACTCGTCGTCCAATCCTTGTCAACCATGATACCTACACCATTCTTTGTCCTTACTTTTCCCGTGTACCAGAACTTGAAGCCTGAACCGTCAAACCTCTTAGCCTTTTCTCCAACCCATTTAGTCTCTTGAAGGCACAAGATGTTAATTTTCCTCCTCTTCATAGTGTCTACAACCTCCATGGATTTTCTTGTCATAGTCCCGATATTCCCCGTACCGATCCTGATTTTGCTCTCCTGGGCTAGCTTCTTTATCCTCAACCTTCCAGGAACATGCCCTTGTGACACTACATTCGATCGACGATGCAATGGCTCTAACTCATTTGACACTGTACTCGAGCCATACAGCGCGTTGCTTTCGGGCAACAATCTAGTATTAGTAGACCCTTGTACATTTAACACTACATCCGAGTACCGATGCAGCGGCTCTAACTCACTTGTCACTGTACTCGAGCCATACAGTGCGTTGCTTCGGGGCAACGTCCTAACATTAGCATAATAGTGTCGTTGATCCATATTCATGAGAGATTCGACAAAATTTTACGTTGGCTGTCGAGCGCCTAACACAACCCTCCTCTTTTACCCAGGCTTGGTACCGGCTATAAAACATAGGCGGAGTTTGGTTAAGTCGGCAAGAATCAAGAAATAAAATTTAAGTCTTTAGACATAAAATGATAAATTAAGCAAATTTTTTAATAAAATTATTCTCTAACATTTCTTATATAATTGGTTTAATTTATTCTTCTTTAAATTAAATCTACTTAAACCACTTTTAATAATTTAAAATTTCTTTGTTAGAGATATTCTTAAATAAATCAAATTAATCAAGCATAAATAATATAAATTAAATCTAAATAATTATATTTGAATATATTAAACATCAGTTTCGCTAATTCACATATATCTATTAGTTATCTAATATCTATGTCGAACAGCAGAACTAAGGCCTCCAAATATTTTTAACTTTGTTAGTCTGTTTCTTCCGTTTGATTGGCTGCCATTTAACAGCTGAACATAGATTACAATTTGCAATTGAACAAAAGGAAACTTGAACGTCTACGTGGAGCACCGATGCAACTGCCAACCAGTGTTCACTTATCTGGACACAATTTTTTTACAAAATTATGTGGTCAAATGTTTTCCTCCTCCCATCTTTCTTCCTCTCCATGTCTTCCATTAAAATGCAGATACACGGTCCCCTGGCGTTTTCTAGTTTCTTCCAAACTACAAACTGAAAATTGGCACTGGTTTTACATGTATACCACATTACGTATTTGCGACACACATTCATAAGACACTACATTTTGAACGCGGATTCGTCTCTGAGACTCTGACTGGTAGCAGTGGAATCATGAGCGCCGCGGCGTCAGCAACAACAGCTAGATCCAGTTTCAGCAGTAGCAGTTTGTACTACTACTCAAAGTGTAGACTCCCTTCGGATCTTCTTGGTTCCATTTCCTTTCCTGACACTCGTTTTCCATCGTGCAATAACGTTCGCCGATGCCGCAATTCTTGGGGGCGGAAGTCTCGATTGCTGCTAGTTCCCAAGGCCGCTGCCTCAGACACTAGCAAGGACAGCAACAGTAAAAGTGCGCAGAATGGTGATGATGGTAACGTTGAAAACCATCAGGTGCAACAAAAGCAGCAACCGCCCCAGCCGTCTGTTTCGCTTAGTCTGGACGACGTAAACCCGGTAGGTCTCGGTCGAAGATCGCGTCAATTATTCGATGAGGTTTGGAGAAAGTTCTCGGGATTGGGTCAGATCTCTAGTAGCATCCGCACCGATGATAGGGACGCTCTTGATGCCCTTCTCATCCGAGAGGGGCCCATGTGTGAGTTCGCTATCCCTGGCGCTCAGAATACCGTTGTGCTCGTTGTTGGTGCTACCAGTCGCATTGGTCGCATTGTCGTCCGCAAGCTCATGCTCAGAGGCTACGTCGTGAAGGTGCCTTGCCTTCGTGCACGACTCCATGCTTTTACATCTACTATCTGTCGTTCCTCACCACTGCTTACTCGCATTTGCGTCTAACTATTCTATATCAAATTATAAAAGTATATGCCATTATTGAAATGTTCAGGAGCTCACTCGATGGATTTCCTCCTTTTTAATCTTTTTTAGATTTTTTTTTTCTAAACGTGCTGTAGAGGGATTCATGATACATTTTAGAACTCTTACCCTTGCCCGCTTTCCAAATTAGAAATCTATTTCACATGAATCTGAAAGTTGCTGCTTAACGATGGCAAAAGGGCTCGAGAAGATATTTGACGAAATAGAATTTTCTCCCTCTCATCTCTTCTGGGACATAATGTTCTTGTCGCTGCTCTGTGGGTTTCAGCTCATGGTCACTGTTGGGGGTTCTCTTATGGATTTGCAAGGGATTAGATAGCATTGTGAAGCTAATATTATGGTTTTGGTTTTCCTTCGTTTTGCTGTTTTACCTTTTTCAGGAGGGTTTTTTGTCCTCCTTGCTTGTTCTTCTCTTCTTATCTTAATGAATTTTTTAAATAAATTTCTCCCACTCTTTTAGCTTTTAGAATTTATCTTAATGTTCCTAACATATGGTTGAGTTCACTATTTCTTATATTCTACGGTACAGAAACATAGTAGTTACTTTTATCAAAAAAATTTATGGTGATTAGTCTTTTCTGAGGAAATAGTTACAGAATATATCCAATTGGAAGTTTTGGAAATAGATGCAACTCATGTTTTGCTTGACAGTTTCTATTTTTTACACAAGATTTATGTAGAAGATTAAATTTCTAAAGAGACCTTACTTCGGTCTTATTAATTGTAAATATAGAAAAGAAAAAAAAAATGCAAATAACTCCCTTCAACTTTGAGCCAATTGCAAACACTCCACTAAACTTTGAAAATGTTTTCCCTAATGGTTACCCTTCAAGATTTCAACCCTTCTGTCTGTTTTCTTATTAACCCCATTGAAGATGCTAGACTCTCTCATTTGTTGTTTCTAGACAAATGGACAGAAGGATTTACATTTTGAAGGGTGATAGTTGGGCGGTGTATTCTGGTTTTCAAAGTTGAACATCATGTTTGTAAATGGTTCCAAATCAAAGGGGGTTCTCTGCATTTTTTCCTATTAAAATTGTAATTTTTTATGACAATTATTTTCAAATGATAATGCATTTTATTATATCAAATATCATACTTCTCAATGAAGGGTTTATAACCATAATTTGTCACTTTTTATAAGTCACTATCTTAAACATATGCTTGTCATTGCATAGAATAATTATTCTACACAAAACTGGTTTAAATATATTAATTTCTACTTGTGACTTCATTGAATGGTTTTTTCTATATTGAAGGCTTTGATAAGAGAGGCGGAGCAGGAGGTGGTTGACATGCTTCCGAGGTCAGTAGAGATTGTAATTGGGGATGTTGGTGATCCTGCCACCCTCAATGCTGCTGTAGAAGGTTGCAACAAAATAATCTACTGTGCCACTGCTCGGTCTGCTATCACTGGTGATCTCTTTAGGGTTGATCATCGTGGAGTTTATAACCTTTGTAAAGCATTTCAGGTCTTTCTTCATGCTTCAAAATCTCTAATACCTTCCCTCTCGTGTTGTGTGTTATAAAGAGGAAATGTCATACCAAGGATGAAAAATACCAAATTAAATTTAGACATATCCCTTTACTGTATCTCATTATACTGAGATAACATATCATTCCATGCTAATTGAAAGCTTAAGATACAGGCACACAAGGCTTGCTGACAACTATGCTTATACAAATTTCAGGATTACAATAATAAACTGGCGCAGTTGCGGGCTGGTAAAAGCAGTAAGAGCAAGCTCTTGATTGCCAAATTTAAGTGTGCAGATTCATTGAATGGATGGGAAGTTCGTCAAGGAACTTACTTCCAAGATGTAGTTGCCACAAAATATGATGGAGGAATGGATGCTAAATTTGAGTTCACTGAGACTGGAGATGCTGTTTTCTCAGGTATATCTAGTGTATGCTGATGATTAATCCCGATAAGGAAATAGTCACATCTCTTTTAATTTTTTTTTTCTCTCCAGTTAAAATTAAGAGTAAAAAGCAATTTTTTGTGTTCTCTTTTGACCACTGGTTTTTCTATACAACTTTTAGGATATGTCTTCACTAGAGGAGGTTATGTGGAACTTTCAAAAAAACTTTCTCTGCCTCTAGGCTGCACTCTTGACAGGTATCAATAATAGATATATGGTTTCTGTTGGTAAGATGGTTATCTAGAAGTTTTGCTTCTGATGTAAACTTCCATCATGCATCTTGATTCAAAATCTGCCATGATAGGTATGAGGGTCTGGTTCTCTCAGTTGGTGGCAATGGAAGATCTTATGTTTTAATTCTAGAAGCTGGTCCTTCAGGAGATCCAAGTCAGAGCAAATTGTATTTTGCAAGAATTAGTACAAAAGTGGGATTTTGTAGGGTAAGAATTTTTACCTTTTAAAGAAAGTTATGGTTCTTTATTGCAGCTAACCTGCTTTGAGATTTCATTTTCTTCTTGGCAAAGATGAATGGTCAAGTAATAACTTCCATATCTGCATTAATGTGGCAGATTAGAGTACCATTTTCATCATTCCGCCCAGTTAAACCAGATGATCCGGCATTAGACCCTTTTCTTGTACATACATTGACAATACGTTTTGAGCCTAGAAGACAGGTTTTTCCTATTATCTTACTGATTTCCAATATAATTCATTATATTTAACTTGCATATGGGAGACCTTGAAATTGTCATTGTCAAAGAAACATCTTTTGTTTTCTGTCATGCTCTCTTGCCACAAAGCTTATGTGACTGTATCAACTGCATTTAAAGAATACTGGGCATGCTAGTTTCCCCTCTCTCACTAGATAAAATTTACACTGATTGTATTCCATTACTCACTAGCATCAATTTCACCTGGTGTTTCTCCTTTGCTTATTAGCATTGTTCATTGATGGTCTCTCTCGCTATAAAGCTAGGTTGCAAAATTACTAATTTGTATTGCAGAAGTTACAACAGCAAAACAACTTGATTTTTCACAGACAATCTTGAAAAACTCTCAAGAATGTTAGCTATGCTAATTCTAGGTCATAATGGGAAAATCAGATTTTGAATAAAAAGAAAAAAGAGCATGAGATTATTCAAGAGTGGTTTTATCTTTTGAGTTGATTCTCTTGGTTTTCTTGCTTTCCATGCCAATTGTGTGTGTACTTATAGCTGGAAATTGATTTTATACCATTGATTGACTGCTCCGTCCAAGAGATCCTCGAAAAGTAGTTGCTACATGATTATAGCACCGTCTCACATCTGTTACTCAGTCACTGATCTGAAAAGGAGTTACCTACAAACAGCCTTAGAAAAATTTGTGTTGTCCACGGCTTTGTAGTTGGATGGTTTTATATGTAGGGCTCATTTGTAATGCCATGGCTCTTGCTTTTGGTGCCTTTTGATAGCAAAAGCCACAAATTTATGATGCTGCTTCTGGTGTTTTGGAAAAGTCACAACAGCTTTTGAAAAGCACCATAGGGGATGTTTCTGAAAGCAGCTGTGAATTTTTGTAAATTTGAAATGTCTTAAAGTACTTTCCTATTTTAGCTAAATTTGAAACATATTGTTATCATGAACATATTACGGTTAGATTTATATTGTTATCATCATATGTTTTCATTAATTCTTCACCAAAATGGAAATTTTGTTTTTATAGAAAAAGAAAGATTTTATTAAAGATGAGAAGGGTTTAGGGTTTAGGGATTTTATATTATTCCACTTAATTTCTGTTCATAATTCTCTAGCTGCTAGCTTAATGAATTCTTAACTTCCATTCCTAGTTTATTTATTTCAATGTAACCTTCAACTGGTTTAAATTATTTTAATAAGTTGATACAAACATCTTTGAGTATTTAGGCATTTAAAAAAAAAAAAAGTTCTCACATGTAGTCATTATTGTGTTTTACATATTCACAGAAACTATTGAAAATTATTACCAAACACTGTATTGATTAATTTTGCTTTTAAAATTGGGTATTAAATGTTTTTTACCACATGATTTTTTTACCTTGTCCAACCAGCAATGTTTTCACAGCATCTACAGTGCAACAGCTGTTGAAAAGCCACAGCATTTCCAAACAAACTTTGTAGGTAGCTAGAAAGCTTGTGTGAGGTACCTGAATTGATGAGATGCCCTCTACCAAATATCTCTCTAAGGATAGATGCCTCCTCAGCTATAGCCAAGGCCCCAAGACTCTGTCAACTAAATTCTCTGACCTCTACTCCTACCTTCTCTTTTATTTCCTCTAACTAACTTATTCTTCTAGGGAACTACATGTGTCCCCTTCCTTATTCTTTTCTTTTTCCACATTCTGATATTTAGCACTGAGGTCACGCCCACCATGCTGCCTATGGTGGTCCCCACTCCCTCTCCTTTTATAAACCTTATGAATAGAAGGTCTAGCAGCTTTACAGAACTTCACCTTAATCCTTTAGCACTGCTGGTTAGATGGAATGGATTTGTAGTTTGCTTGGAATCTTCTTCTGATAATAACTATTTGTTCAGCCGTCAGTTTGATCTATTTGCAGTTGACTGGAAACCCTGGCAGTCTTTGTCTTTTTCTCTTTAGTAGTTTCCTCTGACAGACTTGTTCTCAAGTGTCTTGAATCCCTCCTGGTGGTTGATTGAGCTTGTCCAATGCTTCCTTGGCCAGCTTTGGGTAATTGTATCTAGTTGAAACTTAGACAGATCCAGCTTTAGCTTGTTCATTCTGATGGCTTTCTTGCATCTGCATTCTTTACTTTAGTACTCTTAAGTATGAATAATCATTAGTAGCACATGAAAATTTTAGAGAACTTTCAATTCTTTTGTATTGCCCTTTACAAAACACTTTGATAACTTGAACAAAACCATCTAAATGCTTGCTTCTACTAGCTCTGTTATCATCAAAATGAAATAAAGCTCTGTTCGAAATCTTGATCTATAAACAAAACAAACACAAAAGCTTATTTACATAGGAGAAAAAGAACAGTTAATCAAAACTAGATATGTCTGAAGGAGTCTTGTTCTTCTCCGTCTTCTCTAAAAGATCAAGATCATACTCAAATGACTAGATATTAGATACGGCTCATTGCCTTATACACTTTGAAATGCATTGTTGAATTATCTCCCTGTTTCCTTACTTCTTTTTTATTAAAAATTTATTTGCTTCATACATTTGCAGTGTGATGATGGTATATCTTCTGTTATTTCAGAGGCCTATTGAAGTACATGGATCGATGAAGCAAGATTTGAGAAGCTTTAAGCTTATATTGGAATATATAAAAGCCTTGCCTGTAGGTGCTCTTATGCAAATTCCTTATTATGGCATAAACAACAATAATGTTTGCAATATGCTTGTCTTTTATTCATGTCCGCAAAATTTCAAGACCATTAAATTTGATACTAAATTCTAATGGCATTGCTAACTCATACTAGTTGCACCTTTGAGGTTGAGATGAATGAGATGGATAAAATAGTTATATTTACCAATATTTTATTTTTCATGAGATATTTATGTGCTAAGATCCTAATAGAAGTACTGGGTTTGGCCCATAAATGATGTGCATATGGTTATTTAATTAAGATTTTGAACTTTGTGTGTGGAAGTTGTCAAAGTGGATTTGTTTTGGGCATATTTGAAGTAAACAATTATTATATTATACTATACTGTATTGTGTAATGCTCTCTAAAATTTATTTCCTCCTTCATATTTCTTTTATTTTTAAACCATACTATACTGTATTTTGTCTGTCCTCTCTCTCTTCTACACACACATATCATGTATTTTTTGTATACAAATGTCTATCTGTATTCCCTCGAGGAATAAGACCCTATTATTTTGCTGAAACAAAGGTCATTAGACCTTCTCCTTAGGATGTAGCTGGAGAGGAAAATACGTATGTCAATTTATAATACCTGGATCCGACAAGTTTATAATGCTTGGAAGTTGTTTATTCAATGGCCACCAACTTAGGTCAACTTTTTTGGTTAGTGGCACTCCTTTTCTCTCAACAATCTCTATTCAAGCCTCTCCTGCATATAGTATATTTATATTACCGAGCAAGTCGTTGAGGGAATTATATTAGGGTTATAATGTCTAAATTAAAAGTTCTAGCTTCTAGGGATGGTTTTATCTTTTGTAGTTGATATGTATTGGGTAGTGGTAGTTAGTGAGTGATTTTGTTATTATGATTCTGTTAGTTTGTTAGAGGGTAGTGTGGTAATTTCCACGGGTCAGAGTTTGTTATTAAAGGAGGGGAGAGGGATAGAGAGAGGTACGAGGGATAATATTGCGACTAGAATGTGTAGGAGTGCTCTGGGGCCTTCTCAGCTCAAGGAGATATAGTCTCTAGAATTTACCTTTCTGCCGTGTTTCTGAGCTCTTGAGTTTATCTTTTTCTACTGTAATCCTTTTATTTCAATAATATCAGTGTTGGGTTCCTATCAGTAGTATTGCCCGGGAGTACGAATAGTATTTTGTGGGGAGGCATTCTATCATTGCTAGCATGCAAGTTAAAGTTCTTGCCCTGCTTGATGCCTCTTAGAATATATCACTAGTTTGCCTTTCTTCTTTGTTTAGTTAGACTGTATAAAGTTCCACATAGGTTGTATCTGAAGCTGCTATAAAATATTTTCTCTACTATAAATATTTGTAACATAAGCCTCCCTTAATATTAAGGCTTTCCAAAGCATTCTTTATTTATTTTTTACATGGTATCAAAGTGTGGAGAGAGAGAAAAATAAGCCTTGAGATTTTGAGTGGGAGTGAAATAGTATATTTTAGTTGTTTGTTTAGACCGTGTTTTGTACGCGTTTGGTGGTTAGTTTTGTATTTTGGTAGTTGGTTTTGTAATTTTCTGTTGGTTTAGTTTTTACCGTTGTGATTCTGTTGTTTTCGGTTAGAATGTATTGGTTTAAATACATTCACCAATTGTAATGAATTCATTCAGAATTTCCTACACTCGCTTCTCTCTGTATTTGTCTTCTCTTCGTTTTCTCGTTTCTATTTGAATACTTTAACTTGGTATCAGAGCCAAGATTCAGGCTCTTGAAATGGAACCCACCTCCGCTACGTCTGTCGCCACTGGATCAGCCAAAGAAACTACTGAGACCTCTTCGATTCCTGCTAGACCGAACAGGACGCTACAGACGATGGCCACTCAAGTATGTTCGATCAAGCTAGATCGAACGAATTACTTATTGTGGAGTTTGCTTGCCCTTCTGGTGATAAGCGGCAATAACATGGACGGCTTTATCTTGGGTACTAACCCATGTCTAGAAGTCTTCGTTTTCGAAAACAATGAGCGAAGAATAAACCCCAAATTTGAGGAGTGGGTAACGCTCGACCAGTCACTCTTGGGATGGCTGTACAATAGTATGACTGTAGAAGTTATTTCACAAGTTCTTGGGTGCAAGACCTCCCAAGAACTCTGGAACACCGTAAAGGAGATCTCAGGTGCACAGACCCGGTCGCGTGTATCACTGTACAAGAGTGAACTGTAGCGTTTGAGGAAAGGAGGTATGAAGATGGTCGAATACCTCCGTAAAATCAAGGAACTGGCCGATAATTTGTTATTGGTTGGCTATCCTATGTCAAACGATGATATAGTGACACAGGCCCTTGCTGGGCTTGATGCTGATTATGGGCCCGTAGTGGTCCAGTTGTCTGAGAGGCCCTCACTCTCGTGGGTTGAACTCTCTACCTCTCTTCTTACATATGAAAGCAGATTGGAACAATGGTCCACTCAAAGTCAGTATGGATCACCAAGTGCCAACTTTGTCTCAGGAAGGACAAAGAATTCAAACAACCCCAATCAAAATTAGAGAGGCCAACTTGGACGTGGCAGAGGAGGAAGGACAAACTCAAAACGTACATGTCAACTATGTGGCAAGGTGGGTCATACAGTTGTTAAATGCTTTTTTAGATTTGATCAAAATTACTCTGGACCTTTAGGAACCACAGGGAACAATACAGAAAATAAGGATGCCAACCACTCAGCTTACCTAATAACACAAGACAATCTTGACAATCAAGATTGGTATGTTGACAGTGGTGCCTCAAACCATGTCACTAATGACCCTAATGTCATCGAACAAGGTAAGAAAGACCCTTTTAAAAACTGCCTTGTGGTTGGAAATGGAGAGAAAATTGTTATTGATAAAGTTGGGAAGTCTGTCATTGAGAATTCAGAACTTAAGTTAAATGAGTTCCTGTTAGTTCCCAAAATAAGTAAAAATCTGATCATTGTCTCTCAATTAGCCTCTGATAACAATGTATCAGTTGTTTTTGACTCACATGGTTGCCTTGTGAAGGACAAGTTAACGGGAAAGATCCTAATCCAAGGAGTGCAAACTGATGGGCTATACAAGATCAAGGGAACTTCTGGTGGAAACTGTTTCTTGACTGAGAAAGATGAAAAATGCTCACGAAAGGAGTTGTGGCATAGAAGATTGGGTCACCCCTCTGTAAAAATTTTAAATGATGTATTCAAAAGTTGTAAACTGACAAACTTAATCAATAAAGATGATTTCTTTTGTGATGCTTTCCAAATTGGAAAAATGCATGCTTTACCCTTCAGAAGATCAGACTCTAAAGCTGAAAAACCCCTGGACCTCATTCATACAGATTTGTGGGGTCCTGCATCCACTTCTTCAGCTTCAGGATATAGGTTTTACATATCCTTTCTTGATGATTATAGAAGATTCTTGTGGCTCTTTCCTCTTAAAAGTAAAGGCGAGGCAGTTGAGGCTTTCATTCACTTCAAAAATATAATTGAAAACCAGTTGGAGAGAAAAATTAAGACTGTGCAGTGTGATGGAGGGGCTGAGTTTAAGCCTCTTTCTGAAATTGTGAACAAAAGTGGTATTGTGCTGAGACATTCTTGCTCATATACTTTTGTCCAAAACGGAAGGGTGGAAAGGAAGCATCGTCAGGTTGTAGAAATGGGGTTGAGTATGCTTTCTCAAGCTGGAATGCCTATGTACTATTGGTCTGATGCATTTCAGACAGCTGCTAGATTGATTAACATGCTGCCTACCTCAGCTCTGGAGGGAGAAATTCCCTACTTTGCTTTATTTAAAAAGAAACCTAAGTTTAAAGAACTCAAAGTTTTTGGTTGTGCTTTCTTTCCATATTTAAGGCCCTATAATAAGCACAAACTTAGCTTCCACTCTGTCAAATGTGTCTATTTGGGTCCTAGCATGATTCACAAAGGATTTAAATGTCTTTCTTCTACGCGTAAAGTTTACATCTCAAGGCATGTGATGTTCAATGTGTTGGAATTCCCATTTAGAGAAGGATTTATTGATAAAAAAAGGCCTGAGGAAACCAGGGAAGTTGTTCATATGTTGCCTATTGTTTCTCATTATGAAAACAGTAACAAAATTTCTGGTGATGTGCAGAATTCTGTTAGCATTACAGAAGAAAATGAAGAATGTTCACAAGCTGTGGAAGTTCCTGAACAAGAGGAAAGTGACAGTAATTTGCTGCCACAATCACGCAATAGAGAAGAGATGCAGTTAAATGATCAACCTGTAACAGCAAGGGAGGAAAGAACACAGCCAACTCATCCTATGATTACAAGGCTAAAAAGTGGTGTAATTCAGCCTAAAACCACTTACATTGGCTTGGCAAAGCTGAGCAACTATGTAGATCCCCACAACCCTCTTGAAGCTTACAAAATACCACACTGGAGGAAGGCTATGGAGGTAGAGTTTGATGCTTTGAAAAGAAACAAAACATGGCAGCTTGTTCCTTATGATAACCAAAAGCTGGTTGACTATAAGTGGGTTTTCAGAACAAAATTGGGTGCTGATGGAAATGTGCTGAAGTACAAGGCAAGGTTGGTTGCCAAGGGTTTTCAGCAAGACCCTGGAATCAGTATTGGTGAGACCTTTAGCCCTGTAGCAAAGCTTGCTATTGTGAGGGTTGTTCTAACTATTGCTGTATCATTAAATTGGCCTATCAAACAAATTGACATTGACAATGCATTCTTAAATGGAAGTCTTAAGGAAACTGTTTTTATGAGGCAGCCAAAGTGTTTTGAAGACTCTAATTATCCTGATCATGTGTGTAAGTTGGAGAAAGCCCTTTATGGGCTTAAACAAGCCCCAAGGGCATGGTATGATAAGTTGAGGAACACATTGGTGGAATGGGGTTTTCAGCATACTAAATGTGATCATTCATTGTTTATTTTACACACTGAAAAACATGTTGTCATTGTGCTTGTTTATGTAGATGACATGTTAATTACAGGGGATAATGAAGGCTTGATTGAAAGTTTTATAGCAAGGTTGAATACTGCTTTCTCATTGAAGGATCTTGGGAGTGTTCATTTCTTTTTGGGTATAGAAGTTATCAGAAATAAAAATGGTATTTTCTTAAGTCAAGAAAAATATGTTGAGGACTTGCTGGAAAGATTTAATATGCAGGGTGCTTCTACTTGTGCTATACCTTTAACTCTTGGCAAGCATGTGACTAAGATTAAGGAAGAGCCTCTCTATAATCCTTCTATTTACAGAAGTTTAGTAGGTGCTATGCAATATTTGACCAGTACTAGACCTGACATCTCCTATACTGTGAATCAGCTCAGTCAGGGTTTAAATGCTCCATCAACTCTGGATTGGTTGAAGGCCAAGAGAACCTTAAGATATCTTAAAGGGACTGTAGATTTAAGTCTGCACATTAAACCCACTGTTGATTTAGGCTTGACTGGATTTTCTGATGCAGATTGGGGAAATGATTTAATTGACAGAAGGTCCATCGGTGGTTATTGTGTTTTCTTGGGTGATTCTTTGGTGACTTTGTCATGCAAAAAGTAAGGTGTGGAGTCTAGATCAAGTGCAGGGGCAGAATATAGGGCTGTAGCTTTACTAACTAGTGAAGTAGCTTGGCTGAAATCTCTTTTATGTGAGTTGAAGTGTTCCACAACTCGTGTTCCCATGTTGTGGTGCGATAATTTGAGTGCTAAGGCTATAGCAACCAATCCGGTTTTACATGCTAGAACTAAGCATGTGGAGATTGATCTTCATTTTGTGAGAGATAAGGTTTTGAGTCAAGAAATTTCTATTGGGTATGTTCCAAGCTCAGAACAACCAGCTGACATCTTCACCAAATCTTTGGCTAGTTCAAGGTTTCGTCTTCTTTGTAGCAAACTCGGGTTGTCAAGGGCACCCTCTCGTTTGAGGGGGGCAGTGAAATAGTATATTTTAGTTGTTTGTTTAGACCGTGTTTTGTACGCGTTTGGTGGTTAGTTTTGTATTTTGGTAGTTGGTTTTTTAATTTTCTGTTGGTTCAGTTTTTACCATTGTGATTCTGTTGTTTTCGGTTAGAATGTATTGGTTTAAATACATTCACCAATTGTAATGAATTCATTTAGAATTTCCTACACTCGCTTCTCTCTGTATTTGTCTTCTCTCCGTTTTCTCGTTTTTGTTTGAATACTTTAACTGTGGGAGCTTCCCCCCCCCCCCCTTTTTTTCTTTTTTGTTTGCAAATGTTTGGCCAACATCTCTGGTGGTCCTCTTAAGTGAGTCTCCGTTCACTATCTCCGGCAGTCCTCCAGCAACCTGCTCCAGTGATTCTCTATCCACTTTTCTGTTAGAACTCCAACAAACTTTTTTTAGTAATTATTAGGCCACCTTTTGTTTTGGCTGTCTTTCTATAGCTGTGCATCATCCTAGTCACTTTCCTCCGCTGCATGGCAATCCAGCCTGTCTTCCTGCTGTGCTTTATGCTGGAGGCTCTTCTTTGGTTGCATGTCACTTCAGCTCTCTTCCAACTGTGCTTTATTCCTGCAGCGCTTTTCTCCAGGAGTATCACTCCAATCACTCACTATGCAATATATGAGCATGTTTACTTGCTTTTAGCAGTACTTTTTCTTTTTTTGTATTTTTTGGGGGGGGGGGGGGGGGTTGTGGGGGAGGGAGTGTGTTTCTAATCTTAGCAGATCCGTGTGCCCTATTTCAAATCATCTCCTGGCTGCCTTTTGTCTGAAGAGTCCACATGATACTTATAGAAGCTTGAGTTTTATTAGATGGTTTTTATTGTTGAGTCAATTTTATTTGAGCTTGTTGTTTTCCTCTTCAATTAGGTTGTATCATATTTTATAACAAGCTTGATGCATTTGGTTTACATGGTCTAACTTGAGGAGGGTTGAGCATTAGGTTGCCTTTCTTCTTTGTTTAGTTAGGCTGGAGAAGGCCCAGAGTGGTTAAATCTCAAACTATACAACCTTGTTTCTACTATAATTGTGAAACAGAATAATTCTGTAATTTTTGTATATATACTGTTCTGTGATGATGAGTACATAAATAGGAGAAA
Source organism: Biancaea sappan (assembly GCA_037074585.1). Taxonomy (NCBI): domain Eukaryota; kingdom Viridiplantae; phylum Streptophyta; class Magnoliopsida; order Fabales; family Fabaceae; genus Biancaea; species Biancaea sappan. The sequence goes on from CM073495.1 coordinate 66,959,817, forward strand.
AAGAGCCTATAATTAAGCTATACTTATCCTAAAATAAGATAACTACTACAATTAGGAAATAATAAATAAATGAGAATAATTATCCTAATGAAACAGAATAATAAAAGATTACAATTAATTAATAACAGAATTATCTTCTAAGATACACTTATCTAGAATTTCCTACATTCCCCCTCAAGCTTGTGAATATAGGTCTTCCATTCCCAGCTTGCTTACATTCTCATAAAACATACTGTTGCTTAATCCTTTTGTCATCATATATGCAAGCTGAAGTCTAGATGGCACATATAGAGTACAAATCAATCCGCTGTCAAGTTTCTCCTTAATGAAATGTCTATCTATCTCTATGTGCTTGGTTCAATCATGCTGTACGGGGTTGTGTGCTATGCTAATTGCTGATTTGTTATCACAGTAGAGCTTCATAGGCTTGCTCCATTGAATTTTTAGATCCTCTAGGATGATTTTGACCCACAATAATTCACATACTCCAGTAGCCATAGCTCTAAATTTTGCCTCTGCGGTTGATCTTGCTACTACATTTTGTTTTTTGCTTCTCCATGAGATTAAGTTACCTCTGAGAAAGGTGCAATAACCCGAAGTTGACCGCCTATCTACTGAAGAACCTGCAAAATCTGCATCTGTATAAATTGCTAGCTCCATTGTAGATCCCTTTTTAAATAAAATTCCCTTCCCTGGATGTGCTTTTAAGTAGTGAAGTACACAGTAAACTGCTTGTAGATGAATTTCTCTTGGATCATGCATAAATTGATTGAGAACATTAACTGAATAAGATATGTCTGGTCTAGTGTGTGCAAGATAGATTAGTTTCCCAACCAACTTCTGATACATCTCTTTGTTTATTGTTTTATCTCCAAGAGCCTCACTCAATCTATGATTCTGTTCAATGGGAGTTCCAATGGGTTTACTAGCTGTCATACCTGTTTCTTTGATTAAATCTGTGACATATTTTTGTTGAGAGATAAAGATTCTTTGTCTTGATCTAGCGACCTCAATTCCAAGAAAATACTTCAATCTCCCTAACTCTTTTATTTCAAATTCCTTGGCTAGGCACTGTTTCAAGGCCGCCTCCTTCTCCATTTTGTCACTTCCTGTTACGATAATGTCATCGACATAGACAATTAAAATAGTGACTCCCCCTGAGGCTGAATGCTTGATAAAAAGAGTATGATCTCCTTGACTCTGTTTGTATCCATTAGCTAACATGACTTTAGAATATTCATATAAATTTCTTCTTCCAATTCTCCATGAAGGAATGCATTTTTTACATCGTACTGTTGTAATTCCCAATCAAAATTGACAACCAAGGATAATAAGATTCTTACTGTATTCATCTTTGCCACCGGAGCAAATGTCTCTTGATAATCCACTCCATAAGTTTGTGTGTATCCCTTTGCAACCAGCCATGCTTTGTATCGTTCCAGGGACCCATCAGCTTTGAATTTTACAGTATACACCCATTTATAGCCTATTGTTTTCTTTCCTTTTGGTCAATCAACCAATTCCCAAGTCCCATTCTTTTCTAAGGCTTCCATCTCTACTTGCATTGCGGTTCTCCATTCCTTTTTTGATAATGCCTCAGATAATGAGTTAGGAATAGACTGTGTTTAGGGTGGTAAGGAAATTTTGATGGTGTGGTGAGAGCTTTTCAAAAGACACAAAGTGGGATAATGGGTAGATAGGTTTTTTTGTGCATTCCCGAGCCTGTTTTCTAAGGGCAATAGGAAGGTTTAGGTTTGTTCTAAGATCAAGGGCTCGGTTTCAATAGGATTGGTGGGAGAAGAAAGAGAAGACGAAGGAGAAACAACAGAATTTAAATTTGAGTCAATCAAAGTTACCTTATCACTTGGGTCTGGTTCAGAGGATTGTCATTGCCTTGTAGTTACTGTAGGCTCCTTTCTTCTTGAATACACCTGGTCAAATCGAATTTGATTAAAGATTTTACCATATGCTTCCTTTTCCTTTGATTCCTCAGATTGAGTTATTGATTTTTCATTGTGAGAGCCCTCTAGGATAGGAAAATTTGACACCTCTTCATGTAGGATAGGTAACTCCTCATGAGGATACTGTTTGGTGAAATATGGTTTATTTTCAACAAAAGTGACATCAGTTGAAATATAAAGCTTTCTAGTGGGTGGATAATAACATTTGTAACCCTTTTGAGTAGAAGAGTAACCTACAAAGACACACTTAAGAGCTCGAGGATCTAATTTTCCTACAAAGACACACTTAAGAGCTCGAGGATCTAATTTTCCACGATTGTTATTATGAACATGAACAAATGAGGTACATCCAAAAATCCTAGGATTAAGGTTAAAAGAGGAACGAATGTCTGGATAAAATGTAGATAAACTTTCTAAAGGACTTTGAAAACCCAAGACCTTGGAAGGAATTCAATTTTTGACATATGCTGATGTAAGTACAGCTTCTCCCCAAAAATTTTTTGGCACATTTTGTTGAAACAAAAAAGCTCTAATGCACTCGAGAATATGTCATTTTTTTCGTTCTGTCACTCTATTTTCCTGTGGAGTGACAATGCAAGATGATTCATGTATAATACCTTCTCTTCGAAAAAAAGAATTTAAAATTTGATTAAAATAATCTCGTGCATTATCGGACCGAAAAACTTTGATCTTAGTGCCAAATTGATTCTGAATCATTGAGTGAGATATAGGAAAAACATTACTTACATCTATAAAGGAAACAAACCACCTAGCACCTGAGATGTTTGGGACAATTGATGGCCCCTAAATATCGCTATGGCTTAAAGAAAAAGGAGAATATGATCTTTTATTACTTATGGGAAAAGACACACGGGTATGCTTTGCATATTCACAAATATCACAATGAAAAACATGATCATCCGAAGTTCTAAACAAAGAAGGAAACATAATTTTTAAGGTATGAAAATTCACATGACCCAGACGTCTATGACGTAGCCAAATAACATCTTCATTGGAAGTGGAAAATAGGGCAGTTTTAGTAAGTTCTGAATGACTCGATGTATTCAAATAGTAGAGGCCATTATGTTCTTTAGCAAGTCCAATCCTCTTCCTCGAACTTAGATCCTGAAATTCACAGTAAGAGTCATGAAAAATAACACAGCCTGTTAAGTCTTTAGTAAGTTTTTGAATGGATATCAAATTTGTAGATAATTGTGGTATATGCAGGACATCTTTAAGTATCAGATTTGGGGTAATTTGAATATCTCCTATTCTTGCTACAGTGGTGGTAGAACCATCTGCAATAGTAATTTTTCTACTACTGGAACAAGGGGTATAATTTTTGAATTTCTGATACATGGGCCTGCCTTTGTTGATTGCTCTTCTGTCCCCATTCTTTGCTGGATGGTTTTCCATGAAGTTTCCAACATCGTTCTTTGGTATGTCTTGACTTTTTGCGGTAAGTGCAAAATAGTTCATCACGATCCTTCTTAGTTTTATCTCCAGTAGTTCTGTCTAGTCCTAGTCCTTGAGATTTATAACTAAGAAGGGAAGAGGTATCGATTGAAGATGACTCCAACATAACACATCTACTACTCTCTTTTGCTCGAACCAGTGATATTGCTTCTGCTAAGGAAGGGAATTCAGGTCTACCTAGAATTTGAATACGTACAAGGTCAAATTTAGAATTTAGTCTAGATAAAAATTCATAAAGATCCTTCTCTATAAATTTCTTAATAATCACAACGCATCTGCCACAGTTCAAATCAAGAGTCCTATAGTAATCCAATTCTTGCCACTGGTTCTGCAAGAAATTGGCATACTCTGTTATAGTTCGCGTCCCCTGTTTTGCTCCAGAAGTCTTTGTCTTGATGTCATATATGAGGGCTGCATCATTTACTTTGGAATATGTTTGGTAAAGGGTATCCCATATTGCCTTTGCTGTAGAGAGAAACATACACGTATCACTAACTTATGGAGTCATAGAGTTCCATAGCCAAGACATGATCATGGAGTCTTCTTCTTCCCATCCTTCGAACCTTGTTGAGTCACTCGCCGGTGCTTCCTTTAGTAGATGACCCAATTTACCTTTTCCTTTTAGGAAAGTTCTTACCAATTGAGACCACTTAAGATAATTTTTCCCGTTGAGTCGATATGCTGCCTGGATGTTCTGAAGTTCTGTTTTATTTCTTTTAATCTGTTCTTCCTCCATAGCTGAAGACGAATATGGTGAAGGTGCAGCAGATGTAACTTCTGTCATATAAGAGTATGTGAAAACTTAGCAATGATTGTGAATCACGACTGAAGAAAAATCAAAAGGAAATTCAGCAATTAAGGCTGAACTTGAAGATATGACACAATATCCAGCACTGAAGGCTAGAAAGAAGAATCTTTAGCAAATAAGGCTGAATTTGAAGTCGACATCACCCAGCAATTAAGGCTGAATTTGAGTCGACACCACCCAGCAATGAATGTTGGACTTCGAAGTCGCAGAATACGAAGTCGTAGAGAACGACTATTCGACTATGGACGAATAGTAACGCAAATTCGAAGACCCAAGTCGAGGACTGACTTTGACGCTGAAGTTGACGAGAACTCGATGACTCAAGTCGAAAATATTATGCTGAAGCCGAAGTCGAGAAGGACAACGTCAGCGAATTAGTGAATTTGAATATAAGGGAAAAGTTATAGAGAGAACCTGGTTTTGATACCATGTGAAACATTATAATTCTATAATTTTCGTATATATACTGTTCTGTGATGATGAGTACATAAATAGGAGAAAAAGAGTATCCTAAAATAAGATAACTACTACAATTAGGAAATAATAAATAAATGAGAATAATTATCCTAATGAAACAGAATAATAAAAGATTACAATTAATTAATAACAGAATTATCTTCTAAGATACACTTATCTAGAATTTCCTACAATAATTATATTTTACATTAAGCTTCTCTAAATATCAAGGCTTGCCAAAGCATTCTCTCTTTCTTTTATTCTTTACACTGCCCATCTTAAAAATTCACAACAGTAGAAAAAGAAAAAAAGGGGGGGGGGTGAATCAAAATGACTGTGCTTGATGAGCCATCTAGGTGGGTGATGTTCTAAACTAAATGTGCTTCATGTTGATAAGACTAGTAAGCCTTGTGTGATATCTTCCTGTGAATATACTGCAGACTGGGCAAGAAACAGATTTTGTCCTAGTATCATGTTCAGGACAAGGAATTGAAGCTTCCAGAAGGGAGCAGGTTCTTAAAGCCAAGAAGGTTGATCCCATTATTTGTTTTAGTTTCTTTAACTTTGTTGAGAGATGCTTATTATTTTACTGTGCATGATTATGTCAATTTTTGGAATTTCTACAGGCTGGGGAAGATTCATTAAGAAGATCTGGCCTTGGATACACAATAATTCGTCCTGGTCCCCTAAAGGTAAAATCTCATTTGCAGGACAGGGTACTTGTAATTTATTGTATGCCTTCGAGTCATAAGATTTACCTCTTTTGCTCTGCAGGTCTGTAAGCTCATTCTTGCACATAGAACATAATACCTGGATATATATCAGTTACTGTTTTACGTGTTATGTAGGACAATATTTGAAGAAAAAGATGAGAGAAATAATTTCTTTCTCTTGTTTCGAAATAAACCAGGAGGCAGACATATGTAGAGAGAACATGGCAACAAATCTGCCACTAGATCCCTAAAAATCAGTAATCAAATATAAGGAAATAAAGTCATAAACCAAAGTAGGAAAGAAACAAAAAGGAAATAACATAAGAAAGGAAACAACATAGATAGGGGAATAAATGGTAATAAACAGAAGGAGAGAATCATGGATATCTGCTTTCATCACCATGGTTTTCTCCAATCCGTACAGATCACACACATCAACAATATTGTTTTCTTTTAAGCTTGTAGTGCTATAGTTGTGAGACGCTTAAGTCAATTGACGTTAAAAGAGATTGGATGGATTTATTGCTTTTGTGAATTTCGTTTCTCTGTCATTCTTTATTCTTTTCTTGTATTATTTATCTTTTCATCTGCATTTGTAACTTTTACCGTGTTCTTTTAATAAATTCCTTTATTTTCCCTGAAGAAGATTTGATAGGACCCAGACTAATATGGATATACACTGTATTTATTGAAGAGCCTCTTGATAATAAATGATGCAAGAGATGAGGTTATAGTTGCAGAAATAAGCAGTAAACCAACTAAAACAGCGCTCAGGTTTTAAATAGTTGCTGAATTAGCTTTGTGGCAGCTCAATTATAATTTTTTTTTATTCTGATCAAAATAATTCTTTGCTCCATAAAAGGATGTCTATTCAATGGCAAGGTCATCATGATGTCCAATTAAGTATTTATAGATTGAAAATAAGTTTCTTTCGCTCTCTACACTCAAAAGTTGAAACTTGCATCAAACTTCTAGAAAGAAAGGTTTATTATAGACATTTAACCTGCAAGGTTCATACATAGTTTTTTTCTAAGTGAGAATATTACAGTAATAACTAGAACCACAGGAGAGGTTAACCTAAATATCATTCATTGTGGTACACACATTTTCTAAATAAAATGGGGACTATAGTAAATAATTAGTGTTCTATTATCGACTAACAACTTTTAAAACCCTTACAGGAAGAACCAGGTGGACAGCGTGCTTTAATATTTGACCAAGGAAACAGAATATCTCAGGTTTGTGTATTCCACTTTTATCATCCATCAAATCCTTATCCCAAACTAAGAAACAATTACATAATACATGACAAGGATGCTGACATTGCAACACGAAATAATTTGAAGTATCACATAACGAATAACGAGTGTTTGACATGTCTCATGTAAGAGATGGATTTTTCCCCCCTTCTTTATTATCATCTATCAATTGCTATCTGATGCATGTTTCTTGTGTTTATTTATCTATCAAACAACATTCATAAATCATTTAATTATAAAAATAATTGTTTTGGCTAATGCCAAATTTTGTACGTGATTATTAGGATATTAGCTGTGCCGACGTGGCTGATATATGTGTGAAGGCACTACATGACTCAACTGCAAGAAACAAAAGCTTTGATGTGGGTAAACGCTACTTGGTTGTTAACTCGACTGAATTTATGTAAAAAAGAAACACTAAGCTTTGAAAATGTTTCCAGGTATGTTACGAATATGTTGCTGAGGGAGGGAGGGAGCTTTACGAGCTGGTATGTGAGTAAAAATTATAGCATTTCTGTGGAATGAAAGAAGAAATACAAAAACAAAAAAATAATTTCTTATGATATAGTCTGCATGCTGGGAAACTGAACTTTTTGGCTTGCATCTCCTCAGGTTGCACACTTGCCTGACAAAGCAAATAACTATTTGACCCCAGCACTGTCTGTCTTGGAGAAGAATACCTGATCGTTCCTTGTACATTGTCGATTGTATCCTCACAATACAATCCTTTACTTTTTTGGACAAAAACGATATACATACCAAAAGTGAAATTCCATATAATCGTTGGATCATGGGACATTGCTCTGCGCCTCAAGTAGAAGGGTGAGATTCTATAAATGTGGGAGCGAAAAGGGACACTTTAATTGACCAAAAAATTAAAAAAAAAAGGTTGGCGGTGGGGGGGTGGGGGCATTTTTATGACCCAAAAAAAGAGTAAAGGGATATTTTGGCCATTTTGGACAAGAAAAAATATCTATTTAAGGTTAAAATGTACTTTAGGTCCTAATCATT